>CM070736.1:23615085-24352585 GCA_036346245.1 Bonia amplexicaulis | reverse complement strand
ATTTGTAGTATACAAAGAGGCTATCCCTTCCCCTCCTTATATAGAGCTATGAGGTATGTTATGAATGTACAATAAGTAATATAGAACTAGAATATACTAACGGCACTCATGGACCTTTTGGCCTAGTGAGCCGGTCACATGAATTATTCCACTGCATGATTGATGAATTTAATTCTTTGTTGCATACTGATACGTGGACACTTGTACCAGAGTCTTCCGATTTAACGTGGTGATTGTAGCGTGGGGTTTTAAGGATAAATTCCATGTCGATGGTGCTGCTTGTTACATAACTCGTCATTATAAAATGAATTATGTAGTGCTTATGTGCTAAGTAATTGACATCGAGCTTTCAATGAATTTTTTATTGAAAGCATGCTAGTGAGTGGATGAATAGGTATGTAATTATTCATTATAACATCTGGGGGTGTATTTCTACGGTAGGTTCAATTAATTTGTGTGGGTTCAGTCTAGAGTGATTACTTTCTGATGCATTGCATATGGGTCTCGTAACTTCGAGTGATAGATTCAGATCTTATGGGTCTATCCTGAGTGCTACTATGCATTAGAGAAAGAGATTTTAGGGTGGTCGTTTATGTTAGAAGATAATTCTTCTCTGGATTCCTCTCCGCCTCCATCTTCACGTACCCAGCACGGAACCCATCTTGCCTCGGATCAACGACCTTGTACAACGTCTCGTCCGAACTGTGGCTCATCCGACAATGGGACGCCTTCCCGTTTGCCGGTTCGGTCGACTGCTACAGATAGCGTCTCGTTTCCGAGTTCGTCCTTTTTCTTGGTTGTACAGGTCCCAAACTCTTTTAAATTATATCTATACTAGTAAGCTGCTTGTGCGTTGCAACGGAAAAATAAATACCATATAGATAGCACAAGTAATAATGTGATACTATAAAACCATGGTTGTTGTGATATAAACATTAGAAGCTAAGAAGTGTGTTATCCTTTACAAAGAACATATGCATCTCAAAGTTGGGTCCATTCACATATCTGACTATAGTAAAAGGTCACTACTGCAGGAAAGAATATAAGCATATCAAAAGTAATTAACCTAACAAGTGTCTTGTAAGGACATGAATTTAAATAAGCCAAAAAATTAGAAACATGACAATATCAAGCATCCATCTTCTTCAACTCTGCATCCTATGAATTAACTCAATGAATTGATTATTTACGTTTTGTCCATATGGCTCCTGTTTTTTTTAAGAAAGGTTCCTCCATGTGGTAGCATTTTGTTCAGTAGCATAGCATCCATAAGAACTCTGCAATTTACAAGGCATTCTAAGAATTTATCATATTTTGTGCAGTTCCATAATATTCATAATAAAATTGTAAAATACCATTAAGCTTCACAAATGTCATGCCTCATTTCATTCTTTTATGACAGAATCATGAGAAATAACTAATCAAACACTGGTCATGTGCGAAAAATAGAAATAATTAAGAGTGAGGTAGCACCATTCTAGTGATGATGTCTATAATCCCCGAACACACCTCATTTTAAGCTTTTCATTGTTCATGGTACTATGTTCGTTGGTCAACATCTCTATGCCAATTTATATTTACCTACCTTTCTATTAACTTCAATGCCCATACTTTTCCTTACCCTCATCATCAGCCAGCGAATTGATCATATGTTGTCCAATAGCAGCAGCACAGGATGGATCAGGACATCTCAACATCAAACATCTGGGACCATCATTTATAGCAGTGCTAATGTAACCTACAAAATTTTAATCAGTGACAACATAAAAGTCTATGCTAAAGTTCTTTCAGGAACATTCCTTCCATGAATGTTGGAATAACACAAACAAAGGTGTGCAAAAGCATAAAACACAACCAATCAAGGAACAGAGAAACACTGCCAGTCTATTGCATTAAGACTATATAATAAATCGCTACATGTCATTGGCAGGGAAAAACGAAAAATCTTCTTGTTTTCCGATAATTGTCTATGTGATTGTCTATACACATGTATGCCAACTGAAAAAGTTTTGTCATCGTAATAGTAGGGTATCTTGATCTTAGGAGCTTGTTGCTCCAATACGACTGCCCCTATTTCCTCTGCAGCAGCCGCCTCTGCAAAGAACTTCTAGATGGGCTGGTCAGGGGAGGAGAGGGAGGAGCAGCACTTGAGCTTTTATCTTGCTTATCGACGGCTTTCACTAGTCGACACCTTTTGACCGAAGGAGCCTTTGCTTCCTCTGACCCTTTTTTGACAACCATCAGTTCGACCTCCTAGTCATCCTGATGATTTTCCATGCCTACTTTCTGCAAGAAAAGAAGAACACAATTTAGTCATTTCCTACGACTACGGGATCCTAAAGATGAGGTTGATTTTCAATTACTTTTAGGCATTCTTCCCTTTCTTCAGCAGATACGTCCACCAAGGTACAAGGAGCTACCACATCGAGTGATGGATCTTTCTCACAAAGGAGTTTGACTCGGATGTCAATCTCCCCTAGTGGAAGATCTGCATAGACATATAAAAGTAATTAATATTTAGAACTTGAAATTAACCAAAAAGGAGGATCTAATTGTTGTTTACCTTCCTCGTAGTCCCTGGTTGTGTCCTTGGTCCATAGGAAGTGCTCGTTTCTTCAGATGGCTGATATGACGAGTGATGAAATCATTCACCACATACCAGCTAGTAAGCCCCTTTTCTCTTAGGTCTTTGATGGCTTGGATAAAGGAGCTATCCGAGTAAGGTCCTTGGAGACCGAATTCCAGGAAGAGTTCTTCTCCGCAGCCTTCCCTACAAAGAAAAGGCTATCTTCACTGGTTATCTCCAAATAGAACCACTTCTTCTTCCAGTTCGGCCACGATGACAGAGTAAACATCTGATGAATGTACTCTTCTGTCTTCCCATCATGAAGCTTCAGATCGCAGCTCCCAGTAATTCTACTTTGTCTGCTCATTTTGTAGTAGTACCAAAAGAGCTCCAGATTCGAAGCAATCCCTAGGTAGGCTTCGCATAAGTACACGAACACACTTATCATGGTTCAATTTTGAATGTTCTATTGCATTGGCAAATCTATTGGTTGTAGATCTAGTGGAGGTGGTACATCAAGTATCAAGGGAGCTCCCTATGCAAGAACAAAATAAACCAAGCTTGTGTCTTTAATGTATGAACTAGCCACCATGGAAGAGGTTTGCTGGTTCTCATTCTCATTGTTTTGAGCAGCTTCATGATTGTTGTTCCCTACTAGCCATATCGACAGTGCAAAGTGTTGTTGAGGAGGACTTCCTTGGAAATCTGGTTGCTAATGCAAAATAGGTCTAATCATAGGATGTGGGTTACCATCATGTGGAGGTGGTTCTTCATTTGGTGGGAACTACTTTGGAAAATGTGAATCAAGGACATATACAGGTACTGTCCAAGAACGTCCATTACCAGCTAGTTGTGACGCCTGGGTTACTAACAGACTTCTTGGAATATCAGCTATATCTGTGGCTAAAACTTTGACTAGAACTCTAAATTTGTTGGATGTGTTGTTGTGCCAATGTAGGATTCTACCATAAGGCGAGACAACTTCATTGATGTATGGCAAACTCTAATAGTCAAGAGGGAAGCCTAGGAACATAACCCAACAAATTCTAGTATAGTTACAAGCTCTGAGATTAATAAGTGACTCTTCATACTTTATAAAGGTCATCTCGTGGTTGTTTCCTAGTTGATAAGGACTAACAAGAACAAGTGAATCTCTAAGCATATATGAAGCAAACTAATATAATCCCACTCCAAAAGGTGATATACTTGCTAAGAGCACACGAACTCCATCCACATGTTCTAGGAAAGCTTTGAACTTAATCATAGCCTGTTGTAGTTGATCTGGAGGTGGCGGTGGATTGACGGTCGCAATGGAGTAATCCTCATGTCAACGGGGCGGTTCTCTACCTACTGTGATGCGCCCATGCGGCGGTCAAATCCAACCTTGCTCAAGGTTGAGGTTGCGTGGAACAAAAGGGTGTGGGCTTTGGAGGAAATTTGCCATGTTGTGTTCAGAGTAAGAACAAAGGGTGGCGATATTGGTGATGAGAGAGCGCAAAGCATTTGATTGAAGGGGGAGGAAGGCAAAGTGTCTTAGATCTTCGTATGCTTTTCAAGGCCAGGCTGAAGGGAAGTGTTTCAATTAAATCGGTTGCTTACTGATTGTATTTTTCTGATGGAGATTTTTTGGGATCCAGATACTATTTCTATTTTTGAGACGCGCCAAATAACAATGTTTTGCTACATGTCCCTAACTGTAAAAAATTTTGCATGGGATCAAATTTGTATATTGTTGCTTAATATGACCCTTAGCTAGGTATTAAGTGCAATTCAACAAGTTAAGCTGATTTGATGGCACAAGTAAAGCAGTATCTGAAGGAAAATTCCTTAGAATCCTAGGAGAATGGAATAGCCTTGACCAGGATGATGGGTTGCTATAAATCTTTATTCAGGCAAGAAAAAATGTTCTTGATAGGAATCAATAAAGAATTAATAGCTTCGAGTTAAGGGCTTGATCATGACTGGAGGTGAAGAAGGATAAAAAGAAGCTACCATCATAAGAGTGAGCTTTAAAGAAAGTCTTTCTGTATCTTGCTCTTGCATTCCGAAGAATATGAAGAATTGTCCTTATGATTGTTTTTCTAGAGGAGACAAGTGTCCATGAATTTTCATGTTCATGAAACCAAGCAGAGTATTCTCGCCTCCAATTCGGTGCCCCATCAGGCCAAGGTGGAAGTAACCATGGAAATGAGATGTGAAGCAATGTCGCAAAGAGTATATAAGAAATCCAACATTCTTGGAAGCCACTGAAAACCAAAAACCATAGTCATAAAGATGGCGAACATGAAATCCCAAAGATTTGCCTCCAAGGCAAGAGACCAGAGCAAGGCTAACTGATTCTTCTGTTAAACAAAAAGAGAATTGACCAAATGTGACAACCAAAAAGAATTCTTTGGATTGGGTGAACCATCAAAATGAACTATAGATCCAAAATGGAACGTACCTCCTTTTCAAAAAGCAAACCACGTGAGAGGTCCCAACATTCAATGAAATGGAAGATGGAATCATAATGCCCGTAAGGAGGAGAGATCAAAAGGAAGTAGGAGGAAAACCACCATCGCCATTCATTAGAGCCTTAAACAATGTGAGATTGTGAAAGAAAGGTGGAGGAAGAGAACAATGTGTTCTTGCTCTTGTTGATTTTGACACAAGAGAAAATAGGTTATCCAAGCTAATTGAGATCTTCCCTTGGACTAGATTCACATACTGCAATTCATGACTAGATTGATCTAATAGCAAATAGCACATCTCATGCTAGGTTGGCTCTTACCCTAAAAATCTCACTGACCCTTTCATTTTCTCCCTGTCACGTGTCCATCGAGCTAATAAACACCGGCAAGATTTGTACAACTTGATATAGATTAGCCTAATAGTCACCATGCTTACATCTACGACTAAACAATTGATAATCATTACGTACTAACTAATGATCAAGAAAGAAAACATAATATCAAGAAGACACAAACAAAGCATAAAAGAGTACTAAAATAATATATCAATGCATGAGTCATAAATTACAGCAAGATCCCCACACACTAGGGAAGAGAGAGAATTACACACACATGCATCGACGAGATGAAGAAGAAAAGCTCCAAAACCTCAGTATTAGTTGGCTATTAGAAGTGAATTACAGGATCTAATCCCAACTAAAGCACTAATTACTCAGCTAAACCTAGACTAATCCCTACCTAATCAATAGGAATGTAGGAGATTATAAGGTCAAATTCTCACCAAAAACTCGACATAAATAGAGAAGGGAGTATAGAACTTGGATGCCATGGTCGTGAGAGGGGCCTCAGTATTTATCCCCAGGCCTTGTTATGGTGGCACCTACTAGCATCGTGTCAGGTGCGACCTTGAGTTTGACACGATTACAATCCTTTCTCTTTCCATTTCTGTGGTATCCTTGCCATTTTGTATACATTTTCCCTTCCAAATTATCTCCTTTTCCTTTTCTTATATTTCTATTTCCTTATTTATCTAGAGAGAAAGGCGGTAGGAGGCTTCTATAAGGTTGGAGAAGTGGGTGTGGGCCAGTGGAGCCCATCTTGGTTGCGTCATGTGAAAGCTCCTGGTATTTTCTAAAACTTGATCTTTGGCTTTTTGACGTGATTTGGCATAATTTCAGCATATATTCTGCTAAATGTAGCTTCAACACAAAAACACAACTTATTGCAAGAGCTAGTGCAAATAATTCATATATTTGGCATTATCATATCATGAAAAATGGAGAATATGGAGTCAAATTCATGAAATATTGAGTGCCAACATGGGGCCAACTTTAAACATTTCCGACATGTTAGTATGTAAACGAGAAAAGCTAAGAAAAACACATAAACACCAAATAAATTCAAACAAAGACTAAAATTCATGATTTTGTTGTAGAAAGAAGTTCATGATTTTACACAAATTTTGAAAAAAAGATCACATCAATCGGAGTTCGTATGAGGTTCAATAGAAGTTTTTGTTGGGAGAGAAAATCCCATAAAAGAAGTATTGTACTAGGGTTTTCAGATTTTCAGTTTATTTTTACATTTTTCTTTCTACACAAAAAGTCCAAAATTTTCACACAGTTGTTGGGTCACATATGTTAGCACACAAGGCTTAACTACCTTCTTAAATAATTAACTAGTTGCTTAGTTCATTGTGGCCCACGAGCCAATGACTAACTAGTACTAATCCATGTTGTTTATGTTAATTTAATCCTAATCACAGAGGCCTGTTGGTTAACAAAAAAATAAAGGAGGGAGACAGGTGCCATGGCTAAGCTCATTAACGAGTATGCCGGCGGTGAAGGAGGTACGGAGGAGCTTGGGCATGGTCGGGAATGGCAAGAAAAGACCACGACAACTCTTTTGGTAATCATGGTGGCTGGAGAGATGGTTGGAGGCGGTGGTGCGATGGTGAGAGATGACGAGGAATCTTGGCCGCATGATGGCATCGGCATAGGAGTTCAAAAGAGGAAATAGCTTTCAGTAAGAGATAGAGAGAGTTGTTGTGACCCTACTGGCGCTAGCACGAGAACTAATGGTCATTGGAGTGGCAGTGATGATGATTTCCACAGTCTTCACCTATGTGCGAACTAGCTAGGGAAGAAGTAGCACGCCTGTTGAACCTAGTTGAGGTAGGCGTTGGTGAGGATACCAATGAGTACTACTATGCCAGCCAGATGAAGAAAGAGTGCCGTGATAGCTTCCTCACCATGAAAATGAATGGGGAATGTCTTTGCTAGATCAAGAGGACCTAGGACTGAATGAAGCACAGCCATCAGCAATGTTAATTGTGTTTCAACCATTTGTCATGTTACGCATTTGACTTTTTGGATGTTAATTTAAGTTGTTTCCTTGCACTACATAAACTACATTTGGTTTTGATGGCATGTACTTTGTAATGTTATACACTATGTTTGTTTAAGATCATTTATTTTATGTGCGAACTGCATGATGTCGATGAACCAAAATGTGTGTGTTTAGTTAAATCATACAATTCAAGAACTGAACATCAATCAATGATGTGCTATGATGTGTTTAGAATGCACAGGTCAGTGTTCAATAGGCTACACGACACTCTTGTTGCCAACTATGGGCTGCAGTATAGTACATATGTTTGCTCTAAAGAAGCACTGTCATTGTTCCCGTAGACATGTGGAGCTTCACAGTCTAATAGGTAGGTTGTTAGTCGCTTCGAGCACCCAGCATGAACTATAAGTATAAAGTTCTCATACATCCTCAAGTGCGTTTGCAAATTGGCTGCTACAAGATGATCTAACATTCCAGAGTATGCATCCTCGAATGATGCAACATAGATTCTATCCACACCATCATAACTGCATCAGGGCTCTCGATGGGACCCATGTGCAAGTGATGGTCCCATATGAGGAGCTCGTTAGGTATTTCAACAGGCACAGGTACACCAGTCAGGATGCACTCAGTGTGTGACTTCGATGAGAGGTTCACTTTTGTGTGTGCCAAATGGTCTGGATCTATACACGACACACATGTACTACAGGAAACATTGATGAAATACGGAGACCAATTTTCGCATGCACATTAAGGTATGGTGGTTGTATGTACAATCTTTTATGTTCTGTTGTACTTATGTACCAATACAACTAACATTTATCATATGGTTCTTACAGGTAAGTACTACCTCATAGACTCGGGATATCCAAACAGGTGGGGTATCTAACTCCATATCAGAACCATAGGTACATCTGGCAGAGTCCCAAAATAGTGGTCGCCCCGCTGGGATGTAGGAAGACTTCAACTTCCATCACTTGTCCTGTGCAATGTCGTCGAGCGTGCACTTGGTATGTGCAAGATGAAGTGGTGTATATAGACAACATTTGTAGCTACGATGCCCAAAAGCAGAAAACAACAATTATCACAATGATGGCATTGCATAACTTCATTTTGGAGAATGATTTGCCTTACATAGATTTTGCTAACTTAGGATGTCAAGATGTAGGTAATACAGGCCATGGGGAAGGCATTGTACCACACGGTGCACTCTGCCCACATGGACATGGTACGTGATCATATTGCAGAGCCTTTAGTGGCTTGACGTAAGTAGCGTTTTAGCAATTTCAATTATTGTACTCTGTACACTACAAATGCCCATGTGTCACCTATAATATTTGTAAGTTAATTTGTATATCAAATTCGAGCCAGTGTAATTCAATTTGTATATCAAATTCGCTCCGTACCACTTGCTAAAGTGTCAAATACAACGTTTCTCAATTCGGCTCAGTAAAAAAGTTAAAAGCCGAATTGGACATCCATAGTTTCAGTCGTGCTTCTTGCAACCGCTATAGTACCATTCCAATCAAAAATTAAAAGTCAGGAGTTGCAGCCGAATTTAACAGGACCGCAATGTTAAACAAATAGCTGTCAGTAGCTGAGCACTTGTCACGTTTAAAAAAAAAAGAATTGAGCACTTGTCCAAACTAATTACAGTACTTGTTGTACATTGTAATAAATTGGATTACTAGTCGTATCAGCTCTGCCCTGGTGCCTTGGTGGCGTAAGGAAGACCACTCCTCGGCACCATCATGTGGCGCGATCGGACGTGCAAAACTCCCTTCCGTTTGGCGTGTGGAGTCGCCAGGGAAGACGTTATGTCGCTCCATTTTGCCTTACCTCCTTGCTATCTGTTTGCTATATCATCGTACACGCAAACGTCCACATATGCACTACCCGAATGAAAAAAAAGAGATAGTGTAAAATTATTAAACAAGAAATACGCTTTGATGGGTAACACGAGAATGAGTTGAAGAGAAAGTAAAAAATAAAAGGAAAAGTGCTAAGAAATATTTGAGTGATTTTAGGATTAGAAGCACTCAGATTTTAAGACGTTAAATGAGCATCTAACGGATCGCTCATACCCCCTCTAAAAATCGAATATATATTATTGGATCTCCATCCAACAGATTCCTCATACTACCCCTAAAAAAAAATGAATGCTCTAAATCTAGAACGTTGGTTGAATATCTAACATTAAAAAAAATCTTAGTGCTTTTAATCCAAAAAAATATTCAGATGCTGTTTAGACACCACCAAATATAAGTTACTTTTCTCTCTCTTTTAAGTAAAGGAACGGTCAACTCCTCGGCGGTCACAGTGGTTGGCGTTGCCCGATCGCCGCCGTCCCACACAGCGCCCCACCGCATTGGCGCGTTCCTCTCGGCTAGATTCTCTCCTCCAACGTACACAACCTACAACCCTTACATGGCACCGACACGTTCACCCACCTGCAAACAGCTAGTGCACACCGCATGCCATGCTCTCACGTACTCACGCCTCGACGTCCGTACAGTACGTGACATGCCCCTCCCATATAATAAAGCAATGGCCACGAGGCACCACCACTGCGCGTAGCAGGGCATCTCCATTTGCTAGTAATATACAGAAGTGAACCATCGATCTGACTCCCTCTGTTCTTCGTAAAGTAAGAGTAAATTTTGCAGAGGAATCTCGCAGATTATTTTAATGGCAGATCCGCTCTCCTGTCCATTTCGTCTTGAGTTTCTAGTTTCTAACTTATTTTTTATTATTTTTAAATTTTATTTTTTTATTTTTAAGCTTTTTTTTAGTTTATTTGTCTGTTTTTTTCTCGTATTCGTTTGTGTTGTTCGTGATAGATTAATCAGTTTTTTTATTTTTATTTTTTTAAATTTAGTTACGTCAAATAAACTACCATTAGTTACAGTATAATTTCAGTCAGCTACAATATAATTTCAATCATAAATTAGCTTATTTCAACACAATCAAGTGTCACCTAAATTATCCTTCTACTTACAACCTTTAATCGTATCGCCAGCTCTTGCCGGCAGCCGCCTCATATTTACCGTTATACGAACCTTGCTCGTCCCTTATAAATTCACCGGCCGTTTCTCCTTTGCTCTCGTACGTTCGCCGTTGCCTCCCAAAAACCCATCCAGCGACAGTGCATTGCACGAGGCGCATTGCAGCGTGCGCAAGTACTGCGTGGCGGCGCAGGGAGGAGCCGGGAAGTCCGCGGCGGGGTCATCGGTGCTGTTCCGGCCTGCCCCGCAGCCGCCGGCGCCGGCGACCGGCCTGCCGCATGCGCCGTCTCACTACGGCACCGAAGGGTTCCGCACGTACATATACGCGAATCTCACGTGTCCCTTGTTATCACGTCCCATACCTTTCGAGGCGTTTTCATTATTTCGATTTACGAACCAGTACACACATGGTCGTGAGTCAGAGTTGTGGCACCGTGTTAACTGCAGCCGTCCTTCGTGTCGTCTTTGTCACAGCAGTGGCTCCGTGGGATTTGACGTTGAACAGAACATTCTGGTACATGAGGTACTGTTGCTGTTCTAGATCTTTGGATGTACCGAACTGTTGTGCTTCTGATCTTTCATTCATTCTGTAGCTTAAAAAAAAATCTTTCACACTGTTCCTCTGTTCGCTTCTTGGTACAAGAATGCCAATCCAGCATTCCTTCTTTTCTTTTCTCAAGAAAACTATGCCAAAAACCACTAATTTCGTAATTAAAAGTTAGTAAAAATTCATCAGAAGTACTTTTTTTTTGTCAAATCTACCAATATTTTCCATGTGACCGATCTACTATTTTTGAAAAGTTCGTTCGCAAATATTCTGAAACGGCGTCTATTTGGTTTCGTAATGGACGGAGTACACATTTATTTACATCATGATGTAGTATACTAACTAATAATATAAGGATCGGTATCATGCTCCTCCTCCAGAAGTACATTTGGATGTAGTTCTAGCACTGGGCAGCCCATTCCTTACCCTATAGGCGCCAACAAATTCACAAACTAAACCCATCTATATTTTTTAAAAAAACATCTTGTTTAAACTTTGACTAAACTCCAACATGACCTGCATCCAGTCCTACTAACATTAACTACAAAACCTCCTAAGCCCAGGTGCCATCCTAACACCAATGGCACGTGCACAAATGCACATGGGTCATTGATCAAACATCAATGCTTTAGGTGATCGGTTTAAAAAAAGCTTGTTTAAACTTTGACTAAACTCCAACATGACCTGCATTTAACATAATTAAATTTAAAAAATTGAAAAATATAAAAATATGTTAGCCCCAGGTGCCATCCTAACACGAAAAAAACCGACAAAAAACACAAAAAGTCAAAATTGATCAAAGATGAAATTATGAATAGTACAAAAATAAGCTTAAGCTTTAAGCCATAAGAGCATCTTGGGCCAAGACGCTACAAATATTCTTGAAAATGGAGTTGACTCGGAAGATGAATCTGATATGTTTTGCAGATGGTTGATCCGAGATCAACGATCCATGATCCCCTGTTCTTTCCTGCGGAAATGATTTGATTGCAAAGATAGTTTAGGCATTGAGTTCGTCTCGTTTTTAGATTGGATTGATGATTTCTGGTGTCAAGATTGTGTACATATTCCATATATGGATTCACTTTTAAATAATGGAACCTCCTATGAAGAGCATGACACACTCAGATGGCAGTTTATGATGTTTGTGCTAATCGGTAACTCTTTTCTATGTGTGGGATTGACTTTATGTGAGACGGTGTTCGAATAACCATCACACACCAGATGGTAGTCATCACTAAAAATTGCCTCTAGTATTTTGTAACGAATGGGCCCTAAAAGGCTACAATACAATGTGAATATAAATCATTGTTAGGAATCTCTCTTTTTTAGGGGATTGTTAGGAATCTCTCTTTTTTTAGGGGAATGCTAGGAATCTCTTGTGACAGTTTTATCGATGCATTCTCATCTCAAATTACGACAGTTTTGTGCATATCTAAACTATTGGTCCAAACAAAAAAAAAATTGGCCAAATTTGCTGAACATGACTAGATGATGTTCTTGTTAGGAAACCTGGGTCTTGACCGAAAGCCTTGGCCCATAGTGGACACTTCACCAGTAGACTATAAATAGGGAGCCGTACCGGCAATTTTATATACGTAATCAGAAAGAAAGCAATAAAGAAAGACTAGGAGTTCTCTCTACCTCTTTGTGTTTCAATCTACTATTTTGTCTTCTGTGATTGATATTGTTTTGCATTAAGCAGAGGAATCGATTAGACTGGTCGCTAGCGATGGTTCCTCAACACGTTATCAGCACGACTCGCTCTAGTGAATCGAAGGTAATCATCGAAGCACTAGTAGATTGAATTGTCTAGATCGCTCTAAATTCCCAATTTTCGCTTTCTAGATTAATTTTCTACAGTGCAAATCCGCTTTAATCTACCGCAAACAGACTTGAAGTCGTCGGCACAATGTCGATCGGTAGATTACATCACAGAGTAGATGTTGATTGAACTGTAGATTGAAAGAAAGAGAAAAACTTGCGCACGGTCGGCCTCGCACGGCCGCCAGCTGCGATAACGGCCGTCGACTGCCGCCGCCACCAGCGGCGCGGCCCGCCCATGCGTGTTCGGCCTTCGCCTCGAAGAGGCGGTAGGTCCAAGACCGGAGCCGCCCGCAAAGCGCCGCCGAGCCGCCGCCCAAGCGTCGTCGCCATCGCGCACCGCCCAGCACCACTGCCGCGGCGCCACCGAAGCCGCCGCCGGCTCCGGGCCCGCTGGCCGACCGCATCGCGCCAAGCGCCGCCGCCGCCTGCTGAACTGCAGCCGATCGGCCGCCACCACAGCGCCGCTCACTCGGCCGCCCGCGCCCGTAGCCACCAAGCTCGTAGCCACCGCGCCGCCTCCGGCCCGCCCCGCTGAAGCCACCGGCCTCGCTGGTCGGCCAGTGTTCAAGTCGCCACTCGCCGCGCGGTCGTCCTCGCTTGAAGCCACCGCCTCGCCGGACCGGCCTCCTCATCGCTGGGCCCGCCGCCCGCCGACCACCGCCGCCGAACAGCCCCCCTCATCGCGTCGGGCCGGCCGTCTGCTCCACCGACCTTCCCCGCCGCCTGGCCTGGCCACCTTGAGCCGCCCGACTGGCCGCACGGATCGGGCTACCGCCGCTGCCACCGAGTGAGTGGGTAGGGGAAACCCTAGCCCTACACTTTTGTGCCGAACGAATGGGCCAGATGGGCCACGGGAATAATTGAGCTGGATGCTCGGCTTGGGGGAGAGAGGCGTTGGTAATTTTGCAGAAACGTCCCCGAAATTATGAAAATTAACGATGAGCCCTCAGATTTTGCATATGGGTCTAGAATTTTGCAGAAAGATCCTTGTAATTCCAAAAATTACGAGTAGGTCCTTTGATTCATTCAGATGGTCCCAAATCTTGCAGAAAACCCCTCGAAAATCAGGAAATTACGCGAAGTCTTTTTCTGAACTGAAAATTTGTGCATAGACCCTCCGAATTTTGAATTATTTGAACATTTGAAGCATGTTTATTTCTGCCATTGTTATTTTCTATGTGTTTGCTGTATTTATTTACTGTTTTGATTAATCGTAATTATGTAAATTGCCTTTAATCACCGAAATTAGTAGTAAAATTTATAAAAAAATTCATAGAAAATTCTGGAACATTACGAGAATCTTTCGTACTATTTATTTACCTGTAGTAAATTATTCAGTGCATGTTTACCAGCAGTAAATTTATTTATTCCTTTCATGCACATTTAGATAACTGGCATGACAAACCGGGAGTTCGAGGAGCTGGCTCAGCATGGCCAAAACTATCTGACTTGGGCTTCCGATGTCGAGATAGCACTTCGAGCCAAGAAGCTCTGCGCTGC
This sequence comes from Bonia amplexicaulis, assembly GCA_036346245.1. Taxonomy (NCBI): domain Eukaryota; kingdom Viridiplantae; phylum Streptophyta; class Magnoliopsida; order Poales; family Poaceae; genus Bonia; species Bonia amplexicaulis. The sequence goes on along the minus strand of CM070736.1, from coordinate 24,338,341 downwards.
TATTGGGATTGGCTCACAGCAGGACGCCCAACACACCTATGAGGAAAATGATCAGGCACTTCACTTTCTCAGACATCATCTCTGTCTCACTCTCAAGAATGAGTACATGGTAGAAAAGAGCGTGCTAGCACTATGAACTGCACTCAAGAAGCGGTTCGAGAGGCTAAAGTACACCATTCTTCCTCATGTAGAGCAAGAATGGATCCGACTGAGGTTTGCCAACTTCAAGACGGTCGGGGAGTACACTTCTGGCTTGCACAGAATTTGTACCAATCTTCAACTTTGTGACAAGCAGATCATAGATGAGCAAAAGATTGAGAAAACTCTATCAACCTTCCACCCCAATGCAGTGCAATCCGCATGCAATTATCATCAAGACGGCTACAAGGAGTATGCCGAATTGATAGATATGATATAGGTTACAGAGGCTCAGGACGAAGTTCTCCGCAAGAACTACGTCACTCAGCCAACTGGGAGCTTCGCTGGCCGTGAAACTAACGCTGGGAGCTACAAGGTGCGAAAGCCCTTGATGAAGAGAAGGGGAAGGAAGGGTAAGGCCGCAGCCTAGAAAGGCAAATCAGATGCTCTACGTGAGAATAAGGCTGGCAAGCCAAAGCGGGATGGCAAGGCCTATGGCCAGCAAGACCAATCCTGCTTCAAGTGTGGCAAGAGGGGCATTGGTCGCGGATCTGTAAAGAACCGTAGCATGTCATCGATGCATTACAAGCTTAGAAGAAGGATGGCAAAGGGTAGCATGAAGCCCACTTTGCATCTGTTGAGGGGAGAGCTCTGAAGAGCTACCTGCGCTGATGGAAGTTGAAGCCATCCCGACAGCAGCATCCCCTTTTGACATAGCAGCTGCCACCGCCATGATTTCTCTCGAAGAGAATATCACCCCCGAGAAAATAGCGATTTAAGTCTCGATTTCTTTAGATTCGATCTAATGCACATAATGCATTTAGACTTTAATTTTCATTTATTGTGGAAGAATAAGTTAGAATTTGCATGGATGGTACTTAAGTAATTTTATTTTCTCGTGGTGATTGGATGATATTTGAACAAATCATTCATTTATTCAGTTTATAATGACATGATATATTCTGATATTGAAGTATTTTATTGATGTGTTGATTGCATTCTAATACATATTAATTCAATACCTTATATTAGAACACGTGTGGCGCCCGACAAAGGAAGTGTGCTTAGCTGGTAGCGGCATAACAAATATCATCTTGAGAAAGACGAAGTATTTTCAGTCGATTTGTAAGAATACTGGCAGCCTTACAACAATCGCCGGTAGCGATGCATGTATAATTGGTTCAGGAAGAGCCACAATTATACTCCCGATGGGCACAACTTTAGTCATTCAAGAAGCCTTATTGTATCTAGAATCGACTAGAACTCTCATAAGTTTTAAGGATATTCACACCAATTATTTCCACGTTGAGACTGAAGGAGAGTACGGTAAAGAATATCTGCTCATTACAAAGCGCGAAGCAAATGAAAAAGGGTATTAGAAAAACTTCCTTCATTAGAAACTAAGCTATACTACATCAAGGCATTTGCAACTTATACTGCCCTGAAGACAGTATTTAGAAGCTCTGAACTCTTCTTTCTCTAGCATGATAGATTAGGCCACCCAGGTCTTAGGATGATGAGAAATATAATTAACAATTCACAAGGGCATAATATTAATGTAAAGAATTTCCCGAATCATTAAGATTTTATGTGCCCTGCATGTGCTACCGGAAAATTAATTACTAGACCTTCCACTCTGAAAGTGAAGGATGAAGTCTCTGCATTCCTGGAACGCATCCAAGGAGACATTTGCAGTCCCATTCAGCCACTTTCAGGGCCATTTAGATATTTCATGGTGCTCATCGATGCTTCATCGAAACGGTCGCACGTAGGTTTATTATCCACGAGAAATCATGCTTTCACAAAGCTAATCTCGCAGATAATTCATATCAGAAATGTTTTCCCTAATCATCACATAAAGTCCATCAGAATGGACAACGCGAGAATTTACTTCAAAGGCATTTGATGATTATTGCATGGCGATGGGAATTATAGTTGAGCATTATGTACCGCATGTCTATACCTAGAATGGTTTAGTAGAGACATTAATCAAGAGAATTAAATTTATTGCCCGACCTCTTTCACAGAATTGTAATTTGCTAGCTACGCAGTCCTACATGAAGCAAATCTTATCAACTTTAGACCATCGGCCTACAACATCCATTCACCTATGCAACTAGCGCAAGGGTAAGCACCGAAAATTTCTCATCTCAGGAGGTTTGGATGCAAGTTTTATGTACCTATACCCCCTCCACAGCGTATTGCAATGGTTCCTCTCCGTAAGACTGGGATATACATTGGTTATGAGACTACATCCATAATCAGGTATTTAGAACCCATGACAGGAGATTTGCATACCGCCCGCTTCGCTGATTGCATTTTTGATGAGGATAATTTCCCAACATTAGGGGGAGGAAATCAACCCCTTGATGAAAAATATCGAAAAATTACGTGGTAAGCCGCGGGAATCCATGCACATGACCCGCGCACTAGTGAAGCAAATAGAGAAGTCCAGAAGATCATTGATTTGCAAGCATTAACAAATCGACTGCCTGATCACTTTAGTGATTTGAAGAGCGTGATTAAGTCGCATGTGCCTGCACGCAATGCACCGGAGATGGTTGAAATACAAAGAAAGCAGAAGGTATCCCTAATCCCGTCTAGATGCCTCAGAATAAAAGGACAAGAACTCCGGCCCCTCGAATCCTATGTAATCGGGGACGCCTAGTGAAGAAGGATAAGAAAGACTTGTCACAGCCAATCAATGAAGTTCCCCACAACATCTGCAACTAAGTTACCCGAGGTAACTACATTGCTAACCCCATACTGCGAATAGTGGTATAATCTGGCAATACCAAGGCAGCAACTACAACCTCTACATCTTATCATTGACTATCCTCACTCATAACAGTCATAGGAGCAAATCATAATCATACAAGATTATCTCATAACGTAAATCATCAATACAACATGTCAAAAACATAAATGTAATGCTTGACCCATCCCATCCTATTGTGCACTAGTGTGTCGATTTAATAATTTAATTACCACGGACCTAACGCCCGCAAACTTTTAATCTAAAACATAGTTCACAAACTTAACATTATTAAGATAATGTAATCAAAGCTATGCAAAGGTCTAGAATCCTTTCAACTTTATTACAGCATAAAAATATGATTCACGTGCATCAGTGTGGTACCGCTCTACCCTTCCCATGCATGCACAAAGTCCACTTGTAGGGAGGGGGAAACAAGGGTGAGATAAAATCTCAGCAAGCAAACTGTTTAACAGGCTAATTAAACTACAATAGTTTAATCATCAACAATTTAATATTCCACAATTAACAATGTCTATAACCTCAATCCTCAAATCACCATCAAAGACGGTAAAGTATTAGCAAATAAATCTTGTTTGACCACTTTAAAACTTCAATCACTACCACCACCAAAGATAATTAAACATATATATGTTTTACTTCAATACTTTATTATTCTCACATCCACAACCGCCATCAACAATTACTACAAGAGAAAAGATTATCATGCCATAATCACAACCTCTACCACACTGCAAGGGACGAACCACATTCCACGACCACAACCACATTCCCCATACCACAAGTATCTCACATGAGCCAATTCCACATTACAACTATGAAGTTGAATATTCCACAAAATAACTTCACCACAATATATTGCATATGTATGCAAATGAACTTTCCACAATGCAATGCTTATGAATGCTTTCATCCTATGCTCCACATCACTCTTTCCCAGCAGGATAAGAGGTGCATCGTATTACGGCAATATACGATGTTGTACCGGTACGGTCACAGCTAGGTGCGGCGACATCGACATATGCAAATGACATGACATGATATGAATGATATGATAATCATAAATCACATTAATCCATCCTCAAAGGAGCATCATCATGCTCACAACATATCCACATCCACCACATATTATTTTCATGTTCCGCATTATCACATTAAGGAAGAACTCCACATGACTACTAGCAATTTATCCAAACATATCCATTGATCAATAATTGCTACCATCATAACTACAAGTATTCACTAAGAATACTCCCACTTAGACCACAATATACTCGTAAAGTGTTCTACCCCACAATTATATAGATTCATCAAGAACAATCCCGCACATCCACAATTAATCCATCAAGATCATAAGCAAGTGAATTCATAAAAATACTACCATTTTTATACAGGTTGGATAGCAAGATTCAAATGCGTCCCAACAACAGTACACGGGTCCAAAAAAATATGATTTTTGTACAGAAGTAAGATTACTGAATTCCCTACATTTTTCTCAATTGCGACCAAAATCATAAAAATCATCTAGTACCCCTAAATCACAGTTGAACAACAATCATCCCAACTGCACCTCCGGACAGACGGTGTTTAGAAAGATTGTAGACATGGTTTGGGTATTTAGGGTTCTCGAAATCTGGAGGTTGTCTCACATAGACTTCTTCCTCAATATACCCATTGAGGAAGGCACTCTTGACATCCATCCAGTAAAGCTTGAAACCCTTAGAAGCCGCGAAAGCAAGCAGGATTCTAATGGCCTCAAGTCTAGCTATAGGGGCAAAGGTCTTCTCGAAATCTAGACCCTCAACCTGAGAGAAGCCCTGAGCTACCAGTCTAGCCTTATTTCGAATGACTACCTCATCCTCACTCTGCTTGTTCTTGAACACCCACTTAGTCCCAATGACATTGTGACCTCTAGGGGGCTCAACAAGCGATCAGACCTTGTTTCACTCGAAATTTTCTAACTCCTCATGCATGGCATTGACCCAAGACTCATCAGAGAGTGCATGGTCAACATCTTTGAGCTCGAAAGAGGCAATAAAGACAGAGTGGAGACAGAAAAGCGACAAGCCAGATTTTGAGCGAGTGACGCGCTCAAAGAAATCTCCTATCATCTGCTCTGAAGGATGGTCTTTTTGGATATTCGGGGAGGTCCAGGGTGAGATGAAGAAGTGGTCTCTACCTCACCTCACAGGTCTCTACCATTTTACTAGTCTCGCAGTTCCAGACCCTATATGCCCGCGAAAAAATCGAGGAACCTAGAAAGATACCATCACAGGAACGTGATTCGAACTTGTCTAGGTTCCCGGACTTCAAGATAAAGCACTTGCATCTAAACACACGGAAATGAGATACATTGGGCTTTCGCCCATATCTCAACTCATAAGAGGTGCGATGCAAGTGTGTCCTGAGAAAAACTCTGTTGGAAACATGGCATGTGGTGGCTATAGCCTCAGCCCAAAAGTTCCTCGGTGTAGAGTACTCATCGAGCATCGTATTGGCCATCTCGACCAAGGTACGGTTCTTCCTCTCCACTACGCCATTCTGCTGAGGGACGTATGGAGAAGAGAACTGGTGCTCTACACCGGTCTCACCGTAAAACCTCTTAAAGTAGAAATTCTTGGACTCCGTGCCATTGTCACTACGAATCGCTCGCAAGGCACCCGGAAGCTCAACAGAAAGCCTACTAAATAAATCCCGAAAATGGGTAAATGTCTCATCCTTCGAGGCTAAGAAAAACACCCAAAAGTACCTCGAGAAGTCATTGACCACGACAAGGACATACCATTTCCCTCCTGCTGACTGCACTCGAGCTGGTCCAACTGTGTACATTTGGAGCAACTGTCCCGGTGCATCGGTCATAGTCACTATGACCGGAGGTCGAGAAGCGGCAACCATCTTGTCGTGCCGGCATGGAGCACAAACTAGATCTTTGACCATCTTGAGTTTCGGCAGACCACGAATGAGATCGTGGCTGCTAACTCGAGTCAAATGGTCAAATCCAATATGACCAAGTCTCCTATGCTAGAAGGTAAGGTCATGGGACTCAGAAGCAACTAAACACCTGAGAGAATCACCAGAAGACTCAACAAGATCAGCACGAAAGATTCTTCCATATCTAGAAATCCCGCAAACCAGACTCCCCGAAGAATCAAGAATTTTGCAAGCATTTTTCTTAAAGCTCACCTCGAACCGTCATCGCTAAGCTGGGAAACTAAAAGCAAATTATATTGCAGCTTACTTACTAAGGCAACATCTTTTAAAATGAAAGAATCATTAACGTGCACTGTACCATTAGCGATGACGCCTGTAAGAGGCATCTCAAGGAGATCGTCTCATCACCTGGAGCTCGGGCTAGGAAAAGAACCAACGTGAATCTCTGGTCATGTGTTGAGAACACCCGGAGTCTACGAGCCAAACCTCTCCCTTCCCTGCCCGGCGAACCCGAGTCAAGCAGTGAAGGCTCGATCTTGGGATAAATCAAAGAGATTTTGGAACCCAACTTGAGTAACACGTCGAGGAAGAAGTAGCCACACACGTCGACCTCTAGCTACTCTACGCCTCGTCGTCAAGAAGCAAAGGTCTGTGTGTAGACCAAGGCATTCTTTGGAGTCGACCGCTATGGGAGAGCGAATCGAGCATCCTCTTGCCTGCACGCCGCAACCACTTGAGTCCGCGCGTCTTGACACATCCCGGCCGCCCGACCTCGGCACCACACGTGCCTAGTGCGGTCATCCGTGCCTCGCCATGACTCGCCTCGATGTCCTGCAGCCATCACAGACAAGAAAATACATCATATAGCACCGCTCGAGATAATAAAATCAAGATTCGCATTAGTCGCGAACTCATGTACGATCCTCACAAATCAAACTCAAACTTTATGCGCTCAACAACAATCCAAGATCCAGTGCGCGCATAGCGGTAGTACCGACTATGAAACAGCGGTAGTACTGCACGAAAAAATCTGGCGACAGCAGAGCTGATCCATTTTACGAACTTTCAGAACACGTGTCAATTACTCATCACAAACATGGGAGCACCTCTCACATGGTCTCTCACTGAATTTTATGTAATCTAAGCAATTAGAGCCATGAAGATTATCCAAAATGATGTTTGAAGTATTACACCAAGCCATAACACATAAGAATGCTATCAAGATCATAACTGTATAGACAAGCTAAACCAAATAAGTCATAATCTAAGAATTAGTCGAATTTCTTAGCATGTCATGTCATTCAAGATTATAGTCTAGCTAGAGGTATCCAAGGATGATGCAAGCCATGCCAATAATCTAAGTGGAACCAAGAAGCTAGTATTGAATCATTTTAGAGTACTACAAGTTCAAGAATGAATCATTTGTTCAAGTACATGGTCTTTTTGTGTAATTAAGCAAATTTAGCACAATTGACATGCTTTTCCTTATAAAATCTCATGGTTGTTTCCAGCCAGATTTTTTTTTGTTTGGTCATGTGCTAGATCTCAAGCCTTATGCGACCACTCCAAGCTAGAAGCTTAAGAAGATGATTTTGGTCAACCAAAACTCCCCCTGAGTTCATGCCTAGTGCAATGGCAAGCAGTCTTATGAGAAAGAATTGGTAAGATCAGTTCTTTCGCACAAAAGAAATCTTTTTGCTTTTGCTGAATTTAGTGCAAGAACAAGAAGTTAATAATAACTCATGCTTCATAAAGAACTAGCATAGCTCAATCTAACGCTCAATAAAGATTTAAGACTCAACTCAGCCTATTTGATATGGCATGAATCATAAGTGGATAACTAAAGACAGACTAGTCTCAAAAGCTAACATGACATGTTTTAATTCTAGTTGTGCATTTTTTAATCAACATATCATGGCAAAGACTAGAATACACATATAAAGTTATCATAAATCTAGCAATTAAGCACAGATCATGGCAAGATGTAATGCATTGTAAACAAGTCATAAAATGATAATAATCAAGGATCCATGTAGTTATATTACAATGCAGAATGCTGAAATGCAGGAAAATCCAGCTCCCTCTCAACATGTGATGCACATTTAGTTCAAGTTGAGTTATGTCAATATTAAGATCCAGAAAATCCCAAATGAACTCCCCTGAACCAAAGCAATAAAAGCGAGAAGCCGACAAGAAAAACAGAAAAGGCAGTCCTTAAAGCATAGATAAGATATAGAGGATACTATGGCTCAGACTGACTCTCATCTACCCCATATGACCCTAGGACTATTACCTGATCTTCTAACACACTAAGGAGTAAACACGTTCCCTGTCTACCCAAGGGTGGCCCAACCCTTGCTAGAACCTATAAGAAGTGAGTGAACTCAACCTAGTGAGAAGAGAGATAGATAATAAGCAGTATCCTAGAATCACAAGATGAGAGCAAGAAATCTAAGCAACTAAACAAGAAAACCACTCTAATCTATGCTAGAAGGACTAACCCAAATGCACCCTTATGCAATGCAACAAAGGAGAGACAGAAGCACAAAAACAGGATAAAACATGAAGCGCGAAGCTCCCCCTCACAACAGTCCATAAGGACAGACCACCCCAAGCTCTCCCCGCAAGGCTAAAAACCTAGAGCTATCCAAAGGCTTGGTAAATATATCGGCCAACTGGTGGTCACTCTCCATAAACTGGAGCACTATGTCACCCTTCTCCACATGGTCTCTAAGGAAGTGACATCTGATATCAATATGCTTGGTCCGGGAATGTTGCACTGGGTTCTTGGCAATATTAATGGCAGAAGTTTATCACAAAAGAGTGGAACACTATCTATGGCTAACCCAAAGTCCCGCAAGGTCGAAGCCATCCAAAGTACCTGGCTGCAGCAACTGGCGGCAGCAACGTACTCAACCTCTACGGTGGACTGTGCAACACCGGACTGCTTCCTAGAAGACCAAAAACAAGAGAAGTGTCAATGAATTGGCAGGTGCCAGAAGTACTCTTCATATCGATCCTACAGCCAGCAATGTTTACGTCCGAGTAGGCTTTGAGGGAAATACAGGATGATGAAGAGTACCAGATACCATAGTCTATGGTAGCTCGAAGGTATCGAAAGATGCGCTTCACCGCCTGGCGGTGAGATACGCGAGGGGAGGCCTGAAATCGAGCACACAGACACACGGAGAAGTGTATGTCCGGTCTCGAGGCCGTGAGGTACAAGAGGGAGCCAATCATGCTGCGGTACTCCTTCTGATCAACTGGCTTGCCATCCTCATCTGGATCGAGTGAAGCTGATGATGCCATAGGAGTAGACACTGGCTTACCATCACTCATATCAAAGCGTCTCAGGAGATCTCGTGTGTACTTGCCCTGATGCAAGAAGGTACCCTCCCGAGTCTGCTGGATCTGGAATCCAAGAAAGAAGGTCAACTCGCCCATCATGCTTATCTCAACCTCTGTGCTCATGACATTAGAGAACTGGGAAACAAGAGCATGAGAGGAGCCACCAAAGATAATATCGTCCACATAAATCTGGACGAGCAAAAGGTCATTGCTATGCCTGTAAATGAACAAGGTCTTGTCTACCTTACCCATCTCAAATCTATGACTCAACAGATAGGACTTAAGCCTCTCATACCAACCTCTAGGGCTTGCTTAAGTCCATATAGGGCTTTGGAATGCTTATAGACATGGTTTGGGTATTTGGGTTTCTTGAAACCTAGAGGCTGCCTAACATAAACCTCTTTCTCAATATACCCATTGAGGAAGGCACTCTTGACATCTATTTGGTAAAGCTTGAAGCCCTTAGATGCTGCGAAAGCAAGCAAGATCCTAATGGCCTCTAGCCTAGCTACAGGGGCAAAAGTCTCCTCAAAATCTAGACCCTCAACCTGGGAGAAACTCTGAGCTACCAATCTAGCCTTGTTTCGAATGACTATCCCATCCTCACTCTACTTATTTTTGAACACCCACTTGGTACCTATGACATTATGACCCCTAGGGGGCTCAACAAGCGACCAGACCTTGTTCCTCGCAAAGTTCTCTAACTCCTCATGCATGGCATTGACCCAAGACTCATCAGAAAGAGCATGACTAACATCTTTGGGCTCGAAAGAGGCAACAAAAGCAGAGTGGAGACAGAAGTGAGACATGCCAGACTTTGAGCGTGTGACGTGCTCAAAGAGATCTCCTATCATCTGCTCTGAAGGATGATGTTTTTGGATATAACGGGGAGGTCCTGGATGAGAAGAAGAAGTGGCCTCTACCTCATGAACTGTCGAGGTAGGAACAGAGCCACTAGCTCTAGAAGATGCGGAAGGAATGGGTTGATCTCCTAGAAGTACAGTGGAAGAAGCAGTTACCTCAAGGGGAGAAGGAACTGGATCGGGCAGACAATCCCCATATCCATCCTCCTCATCGTCCACAAAGATGAGCTCGGACTGCTCTACAGAACCTAAGATATCGGGCCTAGTCCCCGAACTGGCCTCATCGAAACTCACCTCACGGGTTCTACCATTTTGCTAGACTCGTAGTTCCAGACCCTATACGACCGCGAAGAAGTCGAGTAACCTAGAAAAATCCCATCACAAGATCGTGACTCGAACTTATCTAGTTTCTCAGACTTCAGAATAAAACACTTGCAACCAAACACGCAAAAATGAGAGACACTAGGCTTTCGCCCGTATCTCAACTCATAAGAAGTGCGATGCAAGTGTGCCCTAAGAAAAACTCTGTTTGAAACACGACACGCGATGGCTATGGTCTCAGCCCAAAACATCCTGGGTGTAGAGTACTCATCAAGCATCGTCCTGGCCATCTCGACCAAGGTACAGTTCTTCCTCTCCACGATGCCATTTTGCTGGGGGACGTACGGAGAAGAGATGATGCTCTACACCTGTCTCATCACAGAACTTCTCAAAGTAGGAATTCTTGAACTCCGTGCCATTATCACTGCGAATCACTCGTAAGGCACCTAGGAGCTCAACAGAAAACCTACTAAAAAGACCCCGAAAATGACTGAATGTCTCATCCTTCGAGGCTAAGAAAAACACCCAAGAAAACCTCGAGAAGTCATCGACCACTACAAGAACATACCACTTCCCTCCTGCTGACTGCACTCTAGCTATACCGACTGTGTCCATGTGAAGAAGTTGTCATGGTGCATCAGTCATAGTCACAGTGACTGAAAGATGAGAAGCAACAACCATCTTGCCATGCCGGCAAGGAGCACAAACTAAGTCTTTGACCATCTTGAGTTTGGGTAGACCACGAATAAGATCATGGCCACTAACTTGGGTCAAATGATCAAAGCCAATGTGACCAAATCTCCTATACCGAAGGAGAGATCACAGGACTCTAAAGTAACTAAACACCTGAGAGGATCGCCAGAAGACTCGATAAAATCAGCACGAAAGATCGTCCCGAATCTAGAAATCTCGCAAATAAGACTCCCCGAAGAATGAAGAATCTTGCAAGCATTTTTCAAACTTACCTCGAAATCGTCATCGGTAAGCTGAGAAACAAAAGCAAATTATATTACAGCTTACTCACTAAGGCAACATCTTTTAGAACAAAAGAATCATTAACGTGCACAATACCTTTAGCGATGACGCGCCAAAAGAGACATCTCCGAAGGTGATCGTCTCATCACCTAGAGCTCGGGCTAGGGAAGAGAACCAACGAGAATCTCCGGTCATGTGTCGAGAACACCCGGAGTCCACAAGCCATACCTCTTCCTTCCCAGCCCGGCGAACCTGAGTCAATAAGAGAGAGATGGCTCAGTACTGAGATAAATAAAAGATTTTGGAACCCAATGCTGAGTCACATGACGAGCAAAAGAAGTAGTCACACACGACTGACCTCTAACTACCCTACGCTCTCCGTCACTCAGAAAGCCAGAAGGTCTATGAGCAAACCTGAAGCTGTTGTTGGGCTTGACTGCTATGGAAGAGCGAGTCAGAGCACCAGCAACATGCTGATCTCCATGCGGGTAACTATCTCAACAGGGGAAACGAGATCTACCCTCAGGACAGCGGATATCACGACTAGAGGCAAATCGAGGTCAAAAATCAGAAAACTCAGAAAAACCAAGTCCTCGATGCTGCCTAAACACGTCAAGCTGATCAACCCTAGACCTCGCGTTGGTCTTAAGTGCACTCAAGGTCTGGGGCTGACCCTAAATACGCCTAAGAGCTTGAACACGGTCTCTCTGCGTGATCTTGGTGCCCCTGAAACATCTCTCGATCATGTGTCCATCCTTCTGACAGAAGTTATAATGATACTTCACCTTCTGAGAGGTAGAAGTAGCATGATGGGGCTTCGCCTTCTGAGAGGTCGAAGCAATAGGTGTTACCACCTTACTGTCAGAGATCCCTTCGACAAAGCCCGCAGATTTCAACTCAACTTTCTTGGTTCTAGGCTTGACCTCGATCAGACCTGTTGCTCTGGGTCTAAGAACAGCAGGTGGATGCATTCTAACATCCTCAAGAAAATCATATCCTAGACCCTGATTGAACTTGCAAATCTTGGATTGGTCTAGAATAAGATTCAGCTTCTTCTTGCCTCCTACAAATCTCTCAAGAGTGTTCATAAGATACTGACATTTCTGAAAGAGAGAGGTGTAAAAAGAGCAGGGGAAGAAGAGACAACAGAGGGAGAGGAAGAAGAACCAACAGCAGAAAAATGAACAGCACGTGCATATCTCTCCTTATGCACGGCCGCCTTAACCTTGAGGGATTCGTAGGACACACAAGGGCAGTCCTAATCCTAGTCATTTGGTTCTCATAGCTCTTCCTAAACGTCTGTATCATGTCCATATCCTTTTCCAATACCCCGGCACAGAAGGCACAAGCAGAATGTGACTTTTCTAGTAAGTCCTTAGTTAGCTTCACACAGTTGTCATTCAGTGCAACGAGTTCAGATTTTAGTTTTTCACAATTATTGCATGGTGAGCATTGGTCCATAGACGCATATTGAGCCATTTTGTTGTTGTGATCAATCATTTCTTGAAACTATTTTGAGACAATTCAAGTTCAGCAGTTAATTTGGGACAGTTCATACATGAGGCAATGGACTCTAGCAGAAACGCTTGTAATTCAGCAATTTTATGATCTGCCTTCTTTAAGTTCATTTTCAGATTATTGCATCTTTCACATGTCTCGGGCAGATCAAGAAGCATAGTGTAAAGACCTCTAAAAGCATTGTTCTTATCCTAGCATGAGGTGCAAGAAGTAGTCTCAACAGTAGTAGATGAAAGAGCAGCAGTCCTAGTCATCTCTAATTCGGTTAAAGACTAGCATTCTTCACCTTAAGCAAATCTAGCTCAGAAGTCACACTATCATGAGTGGTCATAAGATTCTCCATATCACTAAGCAAAGAAGCACACAAATCACATTCGTCACGGGAGGGAGCAGATATAAGTGAAGTAAACTTCCGTGACAGTCTCTCTACTTCCTTCTCATGATCAACAACTCTAGCTCTAGATCTAGCATAAAATTTTCCTAGTTTCAGAAATGCATCATTGAGCTGGTCATAGGAAGGATCTACCTCATCGGAGTCAGAGTAGAGGTCATCGTCGGTGACGTCGGCCTCGTTGGCCATGAAGCACATGCCGATGAAATCGTCGCCATCCTTGGGATCTTGATCATCCTTGCCGTCGTCATCACACCACCCTTCCATGTCGCTAAAGTCGATGTCGTCGAAGGCGGTGAGGACACAGTGGAACAACTTCTTTGCTTTGCCAAGGTCGCGGTACTTCTTCCCTGTGCCTTGGGCGTGAGCTGGAGACTTATTGTTGCGATTCTTATTGTTGTAGTCATTCTTGCTCACACCGCCATAGTCATTCTTGCCCTTCTCCAGCTTGGGGCAATTCGCTCGAATGTGGTTGGGGCCACCACACTCAAAGAAAATCACGGGCCCTCCTCTCTTTCTATCCCTCACTCTCTTATATGCATGGAAGAACTTTCTGGCTAGGAGAGCTAATTGATCTTCTGGTAGCTGCTCTAATTGATTATCGGTTACTTCACATAGAGCAGCAAGAGAGAATCCAGAAGCTAAGTCAGAAGAAGATCCAGAAGCTGGACTGGGATCGGTGACCAAAGCCATCAACTGTGACTTCGACTTGCAAGAGACAATGTCAATCTTGTGAGTCTTGAGGCGTGAATACAACACATCAAGTGTCAAAGTCGAAAGATCAGTCGTGTCCTTGATGGTGGTCACTTTCATCTCCCAAACTCGCAAATCCAAGGCCGCAAGCATCTGTCGAGCGTTGTCCGAGTCGGGGTATGTGAGACCGACCGCTCGGAGGTTGCTCAAGATCTTGTGAAATCTCGCAAAGCACTCATCCAAGGACTCTCCAGCGAGCATTTCAAATTTGTTGTAATCTCGCTTGTACTGGTCCTGTCGTACCATCTTAATTGGGTGGTGCCCTCATGGTAAGCATCGAGGGACACCCAAATGTCATATGCCGACGTAAGATGAGAAATACGGTCAAATTCGCTTTGGCTCAGTCCTTGTATTATGATGTTCCTTTCCTTAGCATTTGCCTCAACATCGGGCATGTTTGCCACATTGATGTTCTCATCGGCAGGAACAAGAAAATGAGTTTTCACTTTTCGCCAGATCGCATAGCCCTGAGCCTATATGCAAGAGTCCATCCTACTCTTCCAGAAGGGATAGTCGATCCCATCGAAGATAGGGGCTTGGTGGAATACTTATCTGTCGCCATGGCTCACAGACTGGTTAAGATCTACAAGGAAGAGCTAACCGACTCTGATACCAATTGTAGGATCAAAAATGGCAACAGAGGGGGGTGAATGGTGCCTCCAAAAATTGCCCCAAAGTATCCACAAATTTCTTCTCCAATAGCTATAGAAGCTATGAAGACAGAATAAATTCACTCACTGAAAGCCGAAAACAATTTTTGCCAAAGGAGAGAAAACTAGACTTGACAAAGGAGGACAAATGCTTTACTGGAAACCGAAAAGAAATAAAGAGAAACTTTGCTACCAGCTGAGAAGACCAGATACTCCAGATCAGTTTTGCCGAGAGATTGTGAGTACTAGTCTTGTCTAAGAAAGCTCACTGGAGAAACACAAACAGATTGACAAAAAGACTTCTCTGATCTGGCCGAAACACTTAAATGACCATGTCTTTGCTATCTTTGAAAGCAGAGAAACACAACGCAAAACTTAACGAACTCATTGCCAAACACCGCAGTGACGGTGAAAGCAGAAAGAGCGGACGGAAAATGCAGATCTGCGCAGAGAAAGGAAAACTGAAAGTCTTGGCAGAAATCTGCAATGCTTCGGCTGAAAACAGCATAGAAAAGAACAGAGAACTGCAGTACCGAAAATATTCAGCAACCGAAAATAGAGAAGAGCTGCCGAAAACTGAAACCGACTTGAGGCCGATCTGACCGAACAAGTTGTACCGGTCTGACCGGTGCTGTAAATCCGGTCTAACCGGCAATGGCTCACGGAGGCAATGAGAAAAACGAAGCGGTGATGAATGTTCTTGCACAGTAAATAATGAAAACAGCAGAGCACAGGGAAATTTGTTGAATTGCTACTGTTCTTCTCAGACCAAAAGACCAAGACTTTAATCTAAACATTAACTAGCCCTCAGGAACGAGTGAAGGCAAACAAATAGCAATCTGGCTGAAGAAAATGCATTAAACTGACAACTGAAATGCTTGAGCAAGAGAAGGTCTCACACTAAGAAAACACAAGCCTTGAGTCATCTTTTAGTTTGCACTAACATGACCACCAGATTCCCCTGCCTCCAAACCCTAGAATGGGGAGAACAGAGGAAGAGCATTGAACCAGCTCTTGGGAAGAATCCAACTGTAAAAAGGATTGCTCTTAGGAAAATAACAGCCAAGGGGCTTTGAGAAGGTTCCTAGTTCAGAGCAACAAATATTTGATAAAACCACAAGCAAGAATTCATCTCAAATGAAAAGAAAAGAGATGAACAGAGGCATTGCAGGGAAATCAACCAAAACAATACTTAACATCAGAAACTGAAATAGATGCAAAGGGATGAATGATTACATCACTCAAAAGTTCTACAGCCATCCCATACATGATTTTACATTTTGAGCTACCACCCAACTGAGATGAACACACGCACACAGTCATTACCTGAACACACTCCAGCCACTCACATCCTGGAGTTCACACACTGAGCAATTCACACGAGAGACAAATCTCTTATATATGCTAAACAACACTGCCAGCTCCCACTTTCTATATAGAAGGGAAGAGCTCACAACTCAAATAGAAATTCAAGAAGTGGCAGCCATCTCTCACTACTTGCTTCACACACAAATGAGGCAAGAGTCAAAAGCACTCATCAGGAAAATGGTGGGAAACAACCATTCCACTCCAAACCCTAACCTCCTCCTTCTACTACTGGGTCTCCAACCCATTTGCTACAGCACTTTACCCATCGGCCTCAACTGAATCCGCTTCTATTTTGCAGCCTTGCGCACTTACCAAAATGCCACTCTTGCATCTTCCTGAAAGCTTCCTCTTTTCTTGATGTCCATGCCTCGCAACCACTTCGAGTTCTCGCCGTCTTCGGCATCTCCCGACCGCTTTGACCTCAGCACCACCTATGCCTAGTCCGGCCATCCATGTCTCACCACGACCTCGCCTCAAAGTCCTGCAACCATCACAGACAAGAAACGATCACATAGCACCGCTCAAAACAACATAAACATACATTAGCATTAGTGAAAGGTACTCAAGCATGAAATACCCAAAACAAACTCAAACTCTCTAAAACTAGCGTCAATTACTCATCACAAATATGGTGTTACCTCCACATGGTCTCTTAGAAAAGAACCATGCCGACCGCGGGGAGAAAACCCTAGTTTGGAACCTTGGGTTGGATGGAGTTATGTGTATATTGTGTGGGCCTAATCATGGTGAAGAGAGAAAGAGAAAGTTCGTTTGGCTCAAGAGGAAGACACAACATCGATCAAGTTTTAGTGCTTGCAGTTTTATGGGGACTTGGTTTTGTGTGGTTGCGATGAGAATTCTTTATGTTCAGTTGAATTCTATCTATGAAAGAGTGGGTTTACTTTGAGCCCTGTGGTGTGCCCGTGTTTAAGGGGGTGCTCATTGCTAAGGAAAAGAGATCGATTGAGAATGGAAACATGAGATATATGTGCTATGCAGATTGTGTGGGTTGGTACTAAAGGGAATGATAACCCGATGTGAATTTAATCGTTTTTGTTAATTGCGAAGTTTAGGGGTTTCTGTATCACTAGGACTATCTTGGGTTCTAGCGTGGGATACCTGTTTTATACGACCCAGATCGAGGAGAACTTGAAAGATGCGGGCGTGGGTTTCATTAAAACCGTTGACCAGCAGTAAGACCGACCACCATTCAAGAATTAAAGCTACACCATTCGAAGTGTTATAGGGGCGTAAGTTGAGCAGTGGCCTTGGTGAGTCGAGAATCATTGGGCGCGGAGCGGTGAAAAGTTATGCGAGATGTGAGGAGCAAGGATCGGGAAGTTAGCAAACCACTTGGATCTTCTAGAACCTATCTTGTTGGTGCAAGCATTAAAAAAAATTAGTACGTCAAGGTGCTTTGGTCGCAGCAAACAGACAGAGAGGCAACTTGGGAATTGGAGTCTCGCATGTGTGAGAATTACTCACAACTTGTGCGTGTTATTATGATCAAGTTTACTTGTGATAAACCATTAGTGTAAGCACGGAAAGAATTCGGGGTCGAATTCTGTTTAAGGGGGGTAGAATGTAATACCCCAGAACGATTTTATTAATTACTTATTTTAATTAAAGAGAAGGGTGTCAAAAGAAAGAATAAAATAAACTTTAGGGGTTTTCGAAAGTTAAGGCAACTGGGCTGGGCTTGACCGGTGGGATTTTTTCGGCCCTAGTGGGGGGAGGCCTCCCCTTAACCTGCGCCTCCACCCCTGCGCCTCCACCCCCGCCACAAGCCGCCGCCTCCCTTGCTCTCCCCGCCGCTGGCCGGTGTGTCCTGCGCCGCCTCCTCATTGCTTGTGGGATTGGGAGACCATAGAAGAAGAAAGGGAAAAGGAGAAAGAAGAGAAGAGGTGGAGTTCGTGAGGCGTTCTTCGTGTTCTACAACGATTCATCAAGGGTAATCCTGTTTTCCTTCTAGATGAATAAATTAGTTTGGGTAGAAATTAAGTCGGTTTCGGATCTATTAGGACAGTTTCTGTTGGTCGGCTGTTTTGGTCTAGATCCGTCGGGATTCAGGTCTGGACCCCTTCCAGAAAATTGTAGAGGACGTGATTATCTTTCCAGGAAGTACAAGAACACATGATTCGGATTTGTGTAGCGAAAGTTATGAATTTTCTAGTGCTGCTGTTCTGCAGATCGGGGTAGTTCTGGAATGATTTTAGTAGATCGGTTTGTGCGACGGAAATAGTGGCGATTCAGGAGTCCTTCAAATTGGGAAAGTTGTAGATAAGTTTCTTAGCTTTCCAGAGAGGTAAAGAAGTCCGGATTCGAGTTTTTGGGCGAAAGTTATGACTGTTTTAGTGCGCTGTCCAGAGTCCGGCGTGAATATTGATGCTTTAGAAAAGGGTTTGGATCGGCTAGTTAATGGCGAGAATCGAAAGTCTCCCAACTAAGTTTTTGTAGATAATTTAATTATCTTTCCATAGAGTCCGAGTTACATACTGGAAGTTATGATTTTTAGAAGTCGGCTGTCTGTGGATAGGCAGAATTGGCCGAGGGGAGTTGGGGATTTAATTTGAGATAAATTGTTAGGATAATTGGGGTTCTGTTATTTTATATCTAGAAACCGCTGCTGTCATATTAGTAATTATTAATTAATTATTCAGGAGGAGAGAGGATTACGGGGTTTCGCCTTACATTCGTTCGTCGTTGTCTCGCGGTTGAGGCAAGTATAACCTTGTTTTATAATCGTGTGATTGGATGATTTGGATGTTATGAGTGATGTTTGAGTTATGAATGCTTTACTTATGAATTTCAGTAAAGTTATGAGTTGTTAATGCTATAAATGTTCATTTACATTATAGCATTTATTTGAGATTGAATTGATGCATAGTATGTTGAATGCATGTTTATCTTGTTGATACATTCACATATATGCATCATGCTGAGAATTGTTGAAGTCTTGGTCACATGGTGATCAAGCGTCGAGATCCCCACACTTGTAGGAGTGTGGGCAATTGATCCTGCACCGAGGGTGCAGGCATGGGTGGCATTGACGGATGCTCACTCCGCATTACGGTAAAATGCGAAGAGAGAATGGACTTTGATCATAATGCATAGCATGAAATTCATATGTAATATGTTTAACTTGAGAGTTAATGTTCATGCTTGCATTTGTTACTGATTATACTTGTTGAGTCGTTGGATTCACCCTTGTTGTTGTTTGTTTATTTTAGGTACCAATGTGAGATTAACATACATGGGGACATGAATGGCTAGTTCAGATTCACGTGCACAATTCCTTCTTTAAGAAATAAAGACAGTCTCTATTAGCTTGCTAGCTGGTTAGCTTAATTGGTTCATTTTATTATTCATCAGTTTTAATTGTAATAATGATTAGAACTATTTGTTATCGTTTCCGCTGTTTATTTTGGAACTAGAACTGTTTCTGTTTATCCAGATTTATTATTAAGCATTGTTTAGTTAAGCTTTGTTTAATTATTTAGGATTAATTGTTAGAAGTTTTATTATTAGCTAGAAGATGGTAGCATTTCAGGCCATTGTTTGGCTGGGGTGTTACAAATATGCACAAAACCAAACCGACGCGACCAGTACACCGCTACCTACACGTTTTAAGCTCTCTTTAGTATGAAGTCCGCAAATAATTGATGAAGTTGAATGCATGTCAAGTGTTCCATATGCAAGTGTAGTCGGATCACTTATGTACACCATGGTCTACTCTTGCCTCGACCTATCTAATGTTCTGAGTGTTGTCAGCAGATATATAGCCAATCCTAGCAAAGACCACTAGAGAGTTGTTCAATGGATATTCAGGTATTTAAGGGACACTTCTAATGCTTGTTTGCATTTTGAATAGACCAATAATGGGTTGGTCAGATATGTTGATTCAGACTTCACAAGAGATCTGTATAAGCAAAGATCTCTTACTGTTTATGTTTTCATGGTCGAAGGATGTGCGATGTGAGTTGAAAAGCCAGTTTACAACCTACTATTGTTCTCTTGACCACCAAAGCCAAGTACATGGCTATTGCAGAAGCCTGTGAAGAAGCTATTGGGCTAAAAGGTTTCTATACTGAGTTTTGTGGAAGTACATCTAGCACTAACATTTTCTATGATAGTCAGCATGCTATTTATCTTAGAAAAGATCAAATATTCCATGAGAGAACATAGCATATTGAAGTTAGATATCACTTCATCGAGGAGTTATTACACAAGATGGTATTAAAGTTTGCAAGATTAGTACTCATGAGAATCCAACTGATATGATGACAAAGCCAGTTCCTACCGCTAAATTTGAGCTCTGCTCAAACTTGGTCAGCATTATTCATTAGTCCTTTTGGACACTTGACGCACAAGATGTATTTTACAATTTCATTGAGAAGATATCCGGTTTTTCTTTTTTTGCTACAGAATGAATTTGGCTTAAGGTGGAGATTATTGTATTTTGTGATCTGATTCTGGTCAGATCCAACCACTGATGTTCTTTCCGACCGTTTGAAGAGTTCAATTAGGAAGCGATGGGAACTAATCAGAGGTTATGATTAAGATCATCTTCGTATCTATGATAGACTCGACACCGACCTGCATCAGACATGGTGTTGTAAGGTGTGTGCGCTGACTGGAGTTAGACATAGCTACTCAAGGTGTGGGGTGTTGTTTCCATCTTCGAGAAGGTTACTGTTTCAGTTTCCGAGTGGGTATTTCTTTCGTTACCAACTAGGACTCTATTATGTTTCTCATCTGGGACTCTTGTTCTTAAAGCTTTTTATATCCTCTGTAAGCTGCCTAAAAGGTGTGCGAAAATAAGTCTATGCTAGGAGCGTTCTGTAACTTCTCATATAGTGATTTTATCGATTGTGCGTCCGTGGTTTTTCACTCGAAAGGTTTTCCACGTTAATTTTTTGTCTCATGTTCTTGATTGTTATTCATTGTTTCGTGTTTTGTCTTTTGATTTTATAACAAGTGGTATATTCAATTTTAATTGTGCATTATAACATTTTGAACAAAATCCTAAATCCTCCCTCCGCCATTACAGACTTGTAGGCAAATAGGATAGGTACTTGTACTCCAAAGGCATGTACTTATTTGGGATAAAAGTGGGGTGGAGAATTTCGTAGCAGTCCATAAAACTCTCTGTTTTTCGTGGTTTAATATTTTGTTTTCTAAAACTTGTGGACCTATTCTTTTCAGATTATGACTTATGACTTTCATCGAACAAATAAACAGAACGACTTCTTTGCCGCTCTTTCAAAGCGGCTTATCGTAATAATCTTTTAGAAGCGGCTTATCGGCTTTCGATTCATTCACACAAGCACTTGTACTATGACCAAAAGTCATAAGCCGTAACTATTAACTATAAGTCGTAGCCTAAAAGAACACTTGGCTTTTTTTTTGGCTTATGGATTATGGCCTTTGGCTTGTCATCTACAGTAACTAACTTTTAAACAATATGTTTTTTTAAACTGGGGTCTACATATCGATTGTAGTAGACATTGTACCGACTTCATCTATTTCAGTTAAAGTCGCATGCGAGTGTATTTCTCTGTACTTTCTTTAACAAGTAGACATAATTTAAAATTTTAAACCAAAAATCATACATTAAAAGTTGTTGTAATTGGAACAGGACGTGGTCAATGACGATGTCCTCCCTTGCCACCGAGTACTACTAGCAACTCCGAAATCCCAAAATCACGTGGCCATGTGAAATCATTGTGCACATCACGTTGGTGAGGCAGAAGCACCGGTCTACTAGCTAGCCAGCGCGCGATGCGCTCGATGAGGCATCAGAGGAGCAACTGAACCACAAATATACCGATGGATATACCGATGTATCGATGATCCATCGATCAGATGAGCGTGCGTACATCCTGTACGTCGTGCCTTTCTTTTCCACTTGAATGCCACTGGGTTGCTCAGGAAGCCACCAGGCCAGGCCCCAGTCGCGCCGGTCACATGGCAACCGCGCCGGCCGAAATATGGAAGTAAAAACCGAGCACCTTCTGAGGCCGGCCGGCCGGGCGCGCGGGCGGCGCCATGCGCCCCAGACGTCCATCCATTCCATCACCCGCCCGTCCCCTCCATCACTCGCGTCGCAGCTGGGTTCGCGACTTTTCGGGCATACGGATTACGTGCGCATTTAATGCGGTGTCGATCGAGATTCGAGAGAAAGGCAACAACGCAAGAACAGCCAAGAACTGCTACCAACAAGCAGTACGGAAGAATAACGAGGGGGGTGCGGAATCTCTCAAGAGCAAGGGGAGATCATGTAAAGCTGTCTCTTCTGTTAAATGTAAGTGGTGAGTAGGTGGATGAACGAACGGAGACAGTTGATACGACAAGTGATTCTTCTAGTGTAAGAATGTAGCTTTTTCCGCACCTAGTAGATGTTTTGATTTCATTAATTTCTCATCGAAAAGTAGTGAGGCTGCCATGCGCCTAGGTAGGGCTTTGTACGCCAAGAATCTCGATCCCCTCCTCAAGGAGCTAGGAGGATTGGATTGGGAGATTCTTCCAATACAAGGTCCTACCCAGCATCTAGTAGTAATTACAGGGCAAAAACAAGTAGAAAAAACACAAGAGAAGGAAGCAAGAAGACAAAAGGTTGATCGATCCATGCATGAGCAGCGTTGAAGGGCAGTCAAGCACATGCATGGTCACCCGTCACCGGTTGTGGAGCGGATCCGGGCAGCTCGGGATCCGCCGCTTGCTCTCCTCGTCCGTGGACCCCGCCGGCGGCAGCCGCACGGACACGGGCACGGGCCGCGTCCCCACGAGCGGCATTGCGTTCCTTGGCACGGCCCCGCGACCGCCACCGTGGCTGTGGCGGTGGCCGTGACTCTGGCTCCTCGCCTCGCCTCGCGCCGCCGCGTGCGGCACCGCGCGGACGGCCTCCGCGCCTCGGCAGCCGATCGCCGCCACCACCAGAAGCAGTACCAGGAGCGCCCGCGCCAAGGCACCCACACCCCCGCCGCGGCGCGCGGGCTTCATCAACGACCGGACACGAGCCGAAGGTGCGCACGTGTACTCGCCCACGCGCGCACGCCACCAGATGGGAGGCCGGCCGGCGTGATGCGCGCGGGTGGATTTAATTTGCGTGTTGCGAGTGATGACAAGGTAAGCTAGCTATGAGGCGCGCGGTAGGAAGTGGTCTGCGGGAGTGGTGCGTGCGGCCAGCTGGTGACCGCGAGGAGGAGGAGGTGAAGTGGTGAAGTGAACGAGCAGGTGGGTGGTTGACTGCACTAGCAGCGTGGGGCTGGGGTACGGGCCGCGGCGAAGGCGGGGGCGTGTCTGCCTGCCTGCGACGCGAGCGGCGAACCTTACCCAGCCGCGATTTTTCTAGGTGCCGTTGGAAACACTTCTACTTTTAAAAATCGGTTTTTAAATAGAATAATTTCTATAAATTGTTTATAAGATTCACTATAAAAATTACTTTAAATAAACTGACTTCTCAACACAAATATCATTTATTCTCTCAATCATACACAATCAACCAAAAACCAAAAATCTGACTAAAAATCAAAAGCTACACACTTTTTATCATGGTCTTAGTATTGTGAGGATGACCCAGACAGAGCAAGCCGTGGACGTGCACTTGGTTACGGCAAGGTGGTTGTAATACCTCAGGACCCACAATACTCTGGGATGCTACTAAAACTACTTTACAACTAGCCAATTTACAAAAAAATAAACTAGCAACAATACTAAGCAAGATGGTATAAGCGGAAGCGTAAACAACTAATGAAAAATAGAATAATAACAATTCAATAATCATAATCAACTACAACAAAATATCCATAGGAACGGTACACAAATTTAATATTACTAAGAAGAAACATTTGTCAATAAGATAGCTAAACAAAGACTAGATTTCTTTCAACTTTATTTCAGCATTAAGATTATAATACAAGTGCATCTGTGCGGTGCCGCTCTACCCTTCCCAATGCATGCTCAAAGTCCACACGTAGGAGGAGGAAACAAGAGTGCGATAAAATCTCGACAAGCAAACTGTTTAACAAGTTATTCAAACTACAAGCAATTTAAACATCATCATTATAATTCCATACATCTACAATTACAATTTATGTTCATAAATATTAAACCACCATAAACTTTCATGAATCATACCTCTTAAATTTCAGATTTAATTAGCATATGAATACAATCATTTTTATCCCGTATTAAATGCAAAAGAAACATTTATTCCTCCACAAACCACAATAGATTAATCAACAACATTTAACCTTCCACAATTAACAACGTATATATTCTCGACCTCAATTCACTATCAATGACGGTAAAACATTAACAAATTAATTCATGTTTGACTACTTTAAATCCTCAACCACTACCACTACCACTACCAAAGGCAATAAAACATATGTATGTCTTACTTCAATACTATGTTACTTCTCATATCCACAATTACTATAAACAATTAAAGCAAGAGAAAAGAGTTTCGTGTCACCATCACAATCACACGAGGGACGATCCACATTCCAAGATCACATCCACAACCTTCATTCCGTCAATAGCTCACAAGAGCTAATTCCACATTACAACTATGAAGTTGTACATTCCACAAAATAACTTCACCACATTATATTGCATATGTATGCAAATGATCATTTCACAATGCAATGCATATGAATGCATATGAATGCTATGCTCCTCATTACTCTTGCCAGGGCAGGAAGTGCAATGCATCGTATTTCGGCAATATACGATGCTTCATGGCGAAGAGGTGCGTCGTATTCGGCAATATCGACGTTGTGCCGATGCGATCGCGGCTATAAGCGGCGACATCCACATACACAAAGGACATGATATGACATGCATGATTGAATGATAAGAAAATTCATTAGTCACATTAATTCATCCGCAAGGAGCATTATCACGCTCTCAACATACTCACATCCACCACATGCTAATTTCATGATCAACATTATAACATTAAGCAAGAATTACACAATTAAAATATCATGCAATCATGGAAATTATATCAAATTACGATAATAATGTAAACTGAAAGTAGTAAGAACAACAGGTTAAACAGTAGCAACCACCGCTACGTTTACTTGCCTCAATCCGACGAAGCGAAACACAACAAAAATCAAAAGCGCTCAGGGACAAGACCATCTGTCCATAAGACAACTCTCAGCACTCAACCACAGCATACAAACACGACAAAATATATAAAACATCGCTAGAGACCGAACCGCGTAAACTCCTCTCCGCTCCACAATTCAATAATTTCATCTCTGCAGCAGCGCTGCTTCATAATTTTGTATCTTTAAAAATATAGATCTAAAAACAGAAAATGATACCTATATGGATTTATGACTTAAAAACCTACAATTTTCATGGAGAACTCCTATTTTTATTTTAATCACAGCTAGGAGTAAATTAATACCCAAAACAGAGGAAGAACTCTGCTCTGGCAGATTGGGCAGCCGCGTTTAAACGCGTGCCCACAACAGCACAGAGGTCTAAAAATTCTAAAATTTATATATAAGCTATATCTCTAAATTATCTACAACTTTCTCAACTACGGTCAAGGCCAGAAAATTCGTTTACTATTTTTAAACTCCGGATTACCTTCGGACTGTACCAATCTGTCCGCCTGATGGACAGCGGTATTGCCGTCTCCGTATCTCCCAGATCCCACAGTAGAAAAATATGGAAACAATACAAGCGATACATATGGAAGTCCTCTACAACTTTTATTTTGGGAAGACCTGCGGGAAAATTTTCTTTCTATTTTTAATATCCGGATTACCGCCGGACTGTACCAATCTATCCGCCTGACGGACAGCGGTATTGTCGACTCCGTATCTCCCAGATCCCACGGTAGAAAAATTTTAAACAAATACAGGAGATACATCTGGATGTCCTCTACAACTTTTCGTTTTGGAAGACCCACAGGAAAATTCGTTTTCTAGATCAAAACTGCGCGCCAAGACGCGCTGCGCAAATCGATCTAAAATCAGCCCGCGACTAAACTCTAATCGAGCAATTGATCTAATATCTATCATCAAATTCTGTGCCAAGAATCTTAATTAATCCATAAAACAGAGAATTTGAGATGAAAAAAATTACCTAGATAAAGAATTTCTCCAATTTTTCCTCCTCTTCTTCTTCTCCTTCTTCTCCTTCTCCTCCTTCTCCTTCTCCTTCCTCTCTTCCCTTTCTTTTCTTCCTTGGCACCATGGCAGCAGCAAGGGGGAGAAGGGGAGCGCCCAAGGGGGTGGTGGTGGCTGGTTTGGGGTGGAAAGAGGTGAGGGGCCAAGGGAGGGGGTTTATAAAGAGGGGTGCTAGGGTTTGGGAGGTACGGGCCCCCATTTGGGTGACTAGCCCAAAAGCTACCGCCCACCCTCCGAACAGCCCAAAATATCCAAATTAATTGTTTTAATTTATTTAATTTATTTTACAATGTTCTACAATTTATATTTCCCCTTCTCACGATTCTTAGAAAAACCGACGACTCATGATTGTTTTAAAACTTACGGCAGTAACGACGTTCGAGGATATTCTGATGGTGGTGTGGCACAGTGGTGTGGGGTGGCTTTCGTGACTGTAGCTGCGATGGTAGTAGGGATTGCTATGCTAGCTTGGCTTGTCAGAGTGTGAGTAAGGTGAAGGGACGTGGCAATAGGAAATGTTTAGGGGGGCGTGAAGGGACGTGGCAATAGGGAAGGTTTAGGGGGGCAGTCAGGTCGCAACGATGCAACACAGTGTGGGGTCCAATGGAACCCTCGCCATGGACTGCAGAGCTCACATATGCATGGTTATATGTGCCTCTCACTTCCAACCTGCGCATGCAAGCATATTCATCTCCATTGGCATCGATGACCTATGTTAATATGCAACGACGAAATTAAGATTAAAATGAAAGATGGGCTCTAATGACTAAACTAAATTGACACAAACTAGATAGTCTAGATTTTAACTATCTAAATATCTAATATTGTCTACCTCTTTGTTTGCTATCTGAAAAAACATACACACAACTCCTAGTACCCTAACTCTCTAGACACTCCTGCAAACCCCAAATCCATCTACCAATCTTGGGATGGCATTTTGCTCAAACTAACAAGAACAGATCACCAAGGAAAAACTGAAGCACACCACAATTAGTTACCAGAGAGAAGAACTTGTTGGAGATGAGCAACATGAGCATCGACCTCATTAACCCGAGGGTTGCTGCTCCGCCCCAACCACCGGGGGCCATGCCAAATGCGCGTCGCACGCTCACTGCCTCGTTGGCTCTGCCGCACGTGTGATTGATTGATTGACACCGCCGCTGGCCTCCTTAACCCCCAACCGCGACACCACCTAGGGTTACGGCACTTGCGGACCATGTATTTTCAAGATAGGTGTTCAAAATTGATAAAATATTGTTTAATGGAATTTGGAATTTAAGACTTGGGAATTGAGGATGCACATGTGTTTTTGTCAAGCATCATGCGTGGCCTCGGTCTGCCTCATCACCTCTCCAATCCTACCATCTCGGTGACTCAATCGCCGCCAAGCGCAGAGTGCTCCCTCCCACCTACTGCCCACCCGCCTCCCTGACTCTTTGACCGCTGCATGCTACTAGCCTATTGTGCTCCCCTCGGCCATTGCACACTACTTCCTGATGCTCGCTTGCCACGCGTTGCCATGCACCCTCCTCGTCGGCTGCCACAGGTCATGCCACCAGAGAGAGAGGAAGAGGAGGACTCAGATGGGCTAAAATGTATTGGGCTAGATGAGACAAATTTGGGACAAGAAGGTGTGAGAGTGGGCTAAATTGTATTGGGGTACAAATACAAAGGATTTGGCCTAATTATTAGTATATATGTGTAATATAGTTACTAAATACTAAGTATTTCATAAAATTATTTGGATATTCAAGTGAACACCCATGCACTATGAAGGGTCCGCCTCTGGGTTAGGGATTCGCTAGCGGCGATAGCCCCAATCCCCTCTCTCGTAGCCTCTCTCTCGCTCGATGCCTGCCTTAACTCGACGCATCCATCCATTGATTAGAGAGCTTCAGCCAGTGGGCTGGGCTTACGCCTCATGAACGAAAACTGGGCCTCGGCCGTTGGCCCAACAACTTTGTGTAACCCTTACAGCTCACGGACGTATAGCTGGATGTCTTTGTTGAGAAACCGACGCTGGCGACCAGTCCGATCGGGTTCTCTACTTAGAACAAGAACGAATCAATCACAGAATCACAGAATAATAGATTGAACACAGAAGAAGGTAGAGAGAACTCCTGGTCTTTCTTTATTGCCTTTGATTGCTTGTACATAATGAGGGGGTATTGCTCTCTATTTATAGAATACGGTGGGGTGCCCAACCATGTCAGGACTCTTGGCCGTGGGCCCAGTTTCCTAACACTCCCCCTTGGGCACTCACCCAACATGCTCATGCCTCGTCAAAACTCTATAAAAACCCAGTGGGAAAATTTGAAGAAAGAGTACATGATACATGTGCTGCTGCGATGCACGAATTACCTCATTAAAAACCTTGGTCGAGAAACTTCAGGAAAACTCGTCAAGGGAAAAAGAGCACAATTCACCCAAATACATTTAGTCTTCAGGACTTTATTTCGTTGGATACTAGATCTTCATGATCAAGATTTACTAATGGGCTTGAGAGAATTCTCCCCCTGAATTCTGCACTTCTCTAAGTCTCATCATTCCAATCCCTCGCACGCACCTTTCAAAGCTAGATGCGGGGAGTGATTTAGTGAACATATCTGATTTTCACAAGACTTAGTATGCAATGCTTTAATCTCGTCCACCTTTTGCAATTCATGTGCATAGACGAATTTGGGGTTGATATGCTTAGTGAGATGACTCTTCACATAGCCCATTTGCACTTGTGCTACGCAAGCTGCATTATCTTCATAGATAATTATGGGGGTTTGCACAATGTTCATCCCACATGATTGCCGGATGTGGTGAACCATTCGGTGAGCCAAGCACATTCTTGTGTTGCTTCATACTGATGCTATAATTTCTGAGTGGTTCATCGAAGTCGTTACGAGACTTTACTTAGACGATTTCCGAAAGTGCGGTTCCACCACACAGAATACATAGCATGTTTGTGACTTTATGTATGCGGGTGGGAGACAGTACCCGGCATCGCATAGTCAACCAAGTTCAGATCTTGGTTCTTTCTATAGAACAATCCAAGGTCATTGCTTCCTTGGAGATATCGGAAGATGTCCTTTATGCCCTGCCAATGCCTTTTGATAGGTTCTGCACTATACCTTGCTAAGAGGTTCACACCAAATGCAATGTTCGGTCTAGTACAGTTTGCTAAGTACATGAGTGCTCCCACCGCACTCAAGCACGGAATTCGTTCAGGACTTCCTCCTCCTCTTCCCTAGGTCGGAAAGGATCTTTTTCTTGCTGTAAAGACCTCCTGACCATCAGTACTTTCGATGGGAATGCCTTCTCAAAGCCAAACCTTTCAAGCACCTTCTGGGTGTAGGTCGACTGATGTACCAAGATTCATTCAGAGACATGTTCAAGCTGCAAGCCTAAACAAAACTTGGTTTTGCCCAATTCTTTCATTTCAAATTCTGACTGCAAGTAGGAGCTTGCTTCTTGTATATCTTCTGCTTTCCTGATGATATTCAGATCATCTACATACACAGAGATTATACAGAATCCATTTTGGGATCGCCATATAAATACACAAGGACAATCTTCATTGTTTGTGTAGACTTTCTTCTTGAGAGAAAGTCGCTCAGCGATATACCACATTCTTCAGTTGCTTTAATCCATACGGTGACTTTACGAGTTTCACACTGCTGATTTCTATTTGCTCTGTCTTAGTTAGGAGAGGTATTCCTTGAGGACTTTCATATAAATCTCCGAATCCAAGTTACCGTAAAGGTATGCAGTCACAACATCCATCAATTTCATTTCTAAGTTCAAGTTTACTGCCATTGAGATCAAATATCTAAAGATAATTCCACTCATGACTGAGGAGTAGGTTTCTTCATAATCAACTCGAGGACGTTGAGTGAAACCTTGTGCTACTAGCCTTGCTTTGTATCTCACTACGTTTCTTTCATTTCTCTTCGAACAAATACCCACTTGTGCCCTACAGGTGCACATGGGGAGGTGTCTTGACATACGGCCCAAAACCTCTCTTTGTTCGAGATAGCAAGTTAGTTCTTGTTGCCTTCTTCCAATCTTCCCAATCGATCTTTTCTTACATTCGTGACGATGCGAGCTCGGGATCAAGATCGATGATTGTGACAATTTTCTTCTGAAGTATATATCGATATTGGCTATTGTCTGTTCATGGACTCTCCGTGTGCACATAGTTTATAGCTATTTCTTCATGAGTTGCTTCTTACGGGCGGTTGCTTCTATACGGAGCTTCTCCTTGCACATCGCTTCTTCCAATTGCGGTGGCAAGTCCTTTAGTTTTCGACTCCGATGTATGCGCACACATACGTGCCGATGGGGATATTCAGATCCACTATGTCCTTTTCTGAAGGTGTCATACTTGTGCCAGGTCTCAACTGGCTCCCCTTCTCATTCTGGGGGACTTTAATGATCGGCTGTGGTAAATCATTCTTATCCTTTTCGCGGGCGTCCCGGTTACTTTGGACTCGAGGCCGGGTTCTCGTCCTTTATTACGAGGCCTTTGGACGAGATTAGGATACCTTCAATTTTCTTTGGTATTTCAACCCTCTCCGACGCATTGCGTGCAGGCACATGCGACTTAGTCACGCTCTTCAAATCACTAAAGTGATCGGGCAGTTGGTTTGCTAATGCTTGCAAGTCAATGATCTTCGGACCTCTTTCTCGGTTTCACTAGTCTTGCGGGTCATGTGCATTAATTTCCGTGGCTTCCCACGTAATTTCCCGACATTTTTCATCAAGGGGTTGATTTCCTCTCCCTAATGACGGGAAATTATCCTCATCAAAAATACAATCAGTGAAACGGACAATATGCAAATCTCCCGTCATGGGTTCCAAATACCTGATTATGGATGCAGTCTCATAACCAACGTATATCCAGGTCCTCGGGTGGGCCCATTGCGATCTGTTGTGGAGGTGGTATAGGTAAGTAAACCTTGCATCCAAACCTCCTAAGATGAGAAAGTTTCGGTGGTGACCTTTGCGCTAGTTGCATAGGTGAATGGATATTGTAGGCCGAAGATCTAAGGTTGATGAGATTCGCTGCATGAAGGACTGCGTGTCCCCAACATGTAGCTTGTAAATTACATTTATGTAAAAGGGGGCGGGCAATAAATTTAATTCTCTTGATTAAAGCTTCTGCCAAACCATTCTGGGTATGGACATGCGGTACCGAGTGCTCAACTGCAATTCCCATCGCCATGCAATAATCATCAAATACCTTTGAAGTAAATTCTCCGGCGTTGTCCATTCTTATGGACTTGATGTGATGATCAGGGAACACATTTTTGATGCGAATGATCTGCGAGATCAATTTTGCAAAGGCGTGATTTCTTGTGGACAACAAACCCACATATGACCACTTCGAGGAAGCGTCAATGAGCACCATGAAATACTTAAATGGCCCTGAGATGGGCTGAATGGGACCGCAAATATCTCCTTGGATGCGTTCCAGGAATGCAGGTACTTCATCCTTCACTTTCAAAGTGGAGGGTCTAGTAATTAATTTTGAATTGGCACATGCGGGGCACACAAAATCTTCAGGATTCGGGAAATTCTTTACATTAATATTGTGCCCTTGTGAATTATTTATTATGTTTCTCATCATCCTAAAACCTGGGTGGCCTAATCATCATGCCGAGACGGAAGAGTTCGAGCTTGAAATCATCTTCGGAGACGGTGTAGGCTGCAGGTGCCTTAATGTTGGTATAATATAGCCCAGTTTCTAGTGAAGGAAGTTTTTCTAATACCCTTTTGCCATTCACTTCGCGCTTTGTAATGAGCAGGTATTCCTTAACGTACTCTTCTTCAGTCTCTACGTGGAAACCATTGGCGCGAATATCCTTAAAACTTAGGAGAGTTCTAGTCGATCTTTGGGAACAATAAGGCTTCTTCAATGACCAAAGTTGTGCCCATTGGGAGTGTAATTGTGGCTCTTAGGAACCAATTATACAAGCATCGCTTCGGCGATTGTCGTAAAGGTGCTAGTGCTCTTCTGAATCATTGCAAATACTTAGTCTCTCTTAAGATGGTATTCGTTGTGCCGTTGTCGGCAAGACATACTTCCTCCATAGGGCGCCACACGTGCTCTAATATAACGTATTTAATTAATATGTATTAGAAGGCTTTCAACACATAAACAAAATACGCCAATATCAAAACATATCATGCCATCATAAACTGAATAAATGAATGAATTATTCTAAAATCATCCAACCATCACGAGATAACAAATCCTAAAGTACCATTCATGCAAGATCTAACTTGTCCTTTTAACGCAAAATAAATGACAATTAACGTCTCATGCATTACATGCATCGACGCGATCGATTAGAAATCATCGACTTCTTGGCTATCTTCTCGGAGTGATATTCTCTTGAGAGAAATCATGGCGGTGGTGGTATCTCTAGGTCATAAGGGGTCTTTGTTGCGGGATGGTCTCATCCTCCATCAACTCAGGCAACTGTTCAGAATGTTCCCCCTCAACCAATGCAAAGTGAGCTTCGGGCTGCCCTTTGTCATTCCTTTTATGGGCCTGGTGGGCATCAATTACATGTTGCGGCTCTTTGCAGACCCGCGACCAATGCCCCTATTTGCCACACTTGTAGCAACCCTGGTTCTACTGGCCATATATCTTGCCACTTTCACAGCCTTTTTGTCACTTAGAGCATCTGATTTGCCTTTCTAGGCGTGCCTTACCTTCTTTCCCTTCTTTTCATCAAGGGCTTTCGCACCTTGTAGCTCCCAGCGTTGGCCTCACGGCCCGGAGCTCCCGATGGTGAGTGATGTAATTCTTGCGGAGAAGTTCGTCACGAGCCTCGCAGCACTCGCATCATATCAATCAATTCGGCGTACTCCTTGTAGCCATCTTGGCGATAGTTGCGGCGGATTGAACGACATTGGGGTGAAAAGTAGAGCGAGGTCTTTTCGATCTTACGCTCATCGTGATCGCTTGCCACGAGTTGAAGATTGGTACAAATTACGTGCAAGGCGGTGTACTCTCTGACCAAATCTTAAAGTCGGCAAACCTCGGTCTGACCCATTCTTTCTCTGCTTGAGGAAGGATGGTGTACTTTAACCTCTCAAACCGCTGCTTGAGTGCGGTCCAGAGTGCTAGCGCGCTCTTCTCCGTCATATACTCATTCTTGAGAGTAAGGCAGAGGTGGTGCCGAAGAAAATGAAGTGCCTGATCATTCTCCTCAGGCGTAGGTTGGGCATCATTCAGTCCGCTAATTCCAATAGCTGCGCGGAGCCGCTTGGCTCCAAGTACTATCTCGACATCGGATGCCCACGTCAGATAATTTCGGCCGTCTTTGGGCGACTCCTCGAACTCCGGTTCGTGATGCGATCATCTATATTCGAGATAAATGGAATAAAATAAGTTTACTTGTGTAAACATGCATGGAATAATTTACTACGGGTAAATAAATGGTACAAAAGGTCATCGTAATGTTTCAGAATTTTCTATGGATTTTCTATAAATTTTACTTTTAATTTCAGTGATTAAAAGTAATTTAAATAATTACAGTTAACCAAAACAGTAAATAAATACAAAAAATAATAATGGCATAAATAAATAAGCTTCAAATGCTAAAAATAAATTCAAAATTCGGATTCCCGAGGCCCTTTTATGCTAAAATATAAATTTTCAGTGAATTCTGCAATTTCTAGGGGTTTTTACGCAAAATTTCAATTCAGAGAAAATTCGCGTAATTTTCGGTTTTGCCGAGGGTTTTTCTGCAAAATCTGGACCCATACAAAAATCGGATGACCTATCGGCAATTTTCGGAACTACCGAGATCTTTCTGCAAAATTCTGGACTTAAATGCAAGAATTAAGTGCTGATTGGTAATTTTTGAAACTTTCGGGGCCCTATTGCAAAACTTCCGGCCCATTTGGCCCATATCGGCCGGCTCCAAGAGGCGGAGGCGGTGGGTTTCCCACCCTGTTCACACGAGCGGCGGTGGTGGGTATGCGGCGAGCGCGGCGGAGCGGGAGGCGAGGCGGCGGTGTAGGCCGGCCGTGGCGAGCGGAGGCTAGGGCTGGCGGCAGCTGGCCTGGCCAGCAGCCAGCCGAGGCGGGGTGCTGGGGGTGGGAGAGCCGGCAAAGTCTTGACCATTGTGGGCGCCTGGTGGCTTGGCCGGGGGGAGGGCGTCTGGCGCGGATACAGGCGGCGGCCGAGGGCGGCGCATGCGGTGGCGCCGAGCAGGCGAGGCCTTGCCCGGGCAGGCCGAGCGGCGGAGTGGCGGGTGTCTTGGTAGCGGTGGCGGCGGCCGAGCGGCCACGGCCGGGCGGTGGATCCGGGCCGCGTGTTGTGGTGTCCATAGCCATCTATGCGAAAAAAATTCATGCAGGAGCCAAGCAAAACCCGAATAGAGATGATGCAAAATTTCGTTTCACATCTACGATTGCATACGGTGCAATCAACATCAACCCGTTTCGCAATCTACCGATCGACATTGTCTTGGCGACTTGATGTCTGCTTCGCGGTAGATTAGGGCGATTTGCACCGTGAAAATCAATCTAGAACGCGAAAAGAAAATACAGATTCAAAAGCGATCTAGAAAATTTAATCTGTGCTTCGATGATTACCTTCATTCACCGGAGCGAATTCGTGCTGATAACGTGTTGAGAAACCGGCGCTGGCGACCAGTCCGATCGGGTTCTCTGCTTAGAACAAGAACGAATCAATCACAGAATCACAAAATAATAGATTGAACATAGAGGAAGGTAGAGAGAACTCCTGGTCTTTTTATTGCTTTTGATTGCTTGTACATAATGAGGGGGTATGGCTCTCTATTTATAGAATACGGTGGGGTGCCCAACCATATCAGGACTCTTGACTGTGGCCCAGTTTCCTAACAGTCTTCTCTAATGCTGATAGCTACCATGGAGAAAGGAAACAGGGGTTCCCTACCAGCGGTAGCTCTTGGGGGGAGGGTGGTTATGACATTAGTGGAGGGTAAGCTCCAGCCTAACATAGCTCTCCTAGTGGATTTGCCTTGACTAGTAGGGATATGAATGAGTGTTACCGGTATATTTTTGGTAAGCTCAATGATAACGTTCCTACTTGGTAGTTAGCATCCATGTGATCCTAAATTTGCTTGCTTACGTACCCTACAGTTATATGGCTCATGCTTTTGTGAGAATATCTCTACTAATATAAAAGAGTAGCTTATCTATTCACCACTTCCTTCACTTCGCGCTCATATTCGCCTGTGCATGAGAATGAGATATGACCTAACACATAGTGTAGACTAGACA
Organism: Bonia amplexicaulis; assembly: GCA_036346245.1. Lineage (NCBI taxonomy): Eukaryota > Viridiplantae > Streptophyta > Magnoliopsida > Poales > Poaceae > Bonia > Bonia amplexicaulis. The sequence goes on along the minus strand of CM070736.1, from coordinate 24,302,879 downwards.
TATCAACTATTTTTTGTGAAAATTTTAATATACCTTTTATAGCGCCCGTTTAGGGCGCAGACGGACTGACAATCCACAACTATTCACGCATGAGCAGTTATGGAGTGTCGCGCAAGAGTATACCATTGCATGCTTACAACAAAGGACCAGCATATATTTCACATATGGATTAACATCCAGAGTTTGACAGCAGGGCGTGCAAGCCCAAAGTATATTTACATTATAAAAGCTCCAGAATCCGCTTGAGCGCGGCGAAGACTTAAAGCCACGGATCCTCGTCAAAGAAGAGGCCCTCGGGGACTTCCTCAGCGGGAGACCTTCACCTTCGTCTTGATCTTCTAAAGAATTGATTTAGCAAGCCGTGAGCCAACAACCACTCGACCAAATCGCAAAGGAACCCTTCCTTACTATATGCGGATTAACAAAGGAGTGGAGTATCTTTGGTTTATTATCTTTGAGTGGATGCAGTTTTATTTGTAAACCTTTTTGTAAAACTTGCCGAGAAAACTACTTCTTAAACAACAGGGGTTTTCATGAAGAGTTCTTTTAACCATCTACTCAGATTAAAACATTCATAAAACTACTTAAGCTTTGCGGATGGGGTCACCCAAGTGACACAGCTCCATTAACCGGGAGCATGGCGTACTCGAATACCATTAATTTGACTCTGCAGAGTTTGCTCGACTTTACCCACGATCCCTTAACTCCGCGACGAGTTAAGAAAGCCGGTCGTTTCAACGCTCAATTCTTTATATAGGCTCTACCGGTAGAATTCACTCGGTGCGGCACATGGAAACTCTCGTCCGCCGAGTGAACCCTACCGTTATTAGGTATCGCATGAGACGGCATACCTAATCCACCTCCCAACCTCCAGACTTCTCAACACCTGTAGAGTTTCAATCGAATTGAGCAGCTACTAAACCAGTGTTGACAAGTCAACTCCTGTGGTTGAGCGATCACTATGACAGTTGCTCAGCATAAGGGGTTTCAGTCCTTATATTTTCACATGGCCCGTAACCTCTCCAGGTCCGCGACCACAACCTAGGGTAAGCGGTGGGCGATGACCGACTCGTGGTTTCCCACAACACCCTTACCCTTTCCAGCACAACGACACCCTCCGCCCTAGGGTACGGTGTCCCATACCACCCCACCCTAGGGTCGGGTTATCAAGTCTAACGGCCCGCAGCCACAACCTTATTAGTGTAAGAATTTGCATGATAATAGTAACCTATAGTGATCTAGATTAGCAGATATTTATTTCTAGGGTTACAAGGCATGGCTACAAATTAAACATGGCATTTTTCGGTGGTAGAACGTATCTATATCACATGTCATTCTAAACCTTTTTATTTTACTTTAAACTAGCATTTCACAACTAGCATAATGCAAATAGCATAATAACATAATGTTAAAGCATGGGATTCAATATGATCAAGGTTTTGCGACTTGTCAGTGAATGGAGCGATCTCGCGAGCTCGAGCGAAGAAACTTCGGGATCCTGGGACTGCACACGAGCTTAGGGATCTCCGACACTAGCGTAAACACATAAAATAAATAAGTCCTAGCTTGAGACTAAGCAAGCAAGGAAAAATAATCTATAAAAAGAATTAAAAAGAAATAAATTGCATAAAATATCAAATGAAAAGGGGTTCTTTGAATTTTTAGATTTTGCTGGAGAAGGATTTTGGAAATTGGAGTTTACAGATGGGTTCAGAAAAATGGAAGGAGCAATGTGGTGAAATTTGGGAATTTTCTGTGATTTTCTAGGATTTATTTGGGTTTTCTGGATTTTTGAAAATTGATAAACGGAAAATCGGTGAACGATCTTGGTGGCCCATGGCAGCAGTGGCCCAAAGACCGCGGCGAAAGGCCAGGTAGCCGCCCGGCCGATGGCCGGCCGGCGTGGCGGTGGGCGGCTGCGATGTGAGGTGGGCGGACGGCTCGGATGGGCTGAGTGAGATCAAGCGGCCATGAAAGGGGATGCGCGGTCGTAAGGCTGGATCGGACGGGTGTGGAGGGGAAGATTATGAAGATCGGACGGTTGGAAATAGACTGCATCCGACGGCTGCCGTCAGAAGGTGAGGAGGGGGAACGGGCGGAGACGATGGAGCCACGTCTCCCTTCGTCTACCTCCCGCCGCGGCTCGCGACAGAAAAGACAGAGCGGCGGAGCAGCCGCTCTCCGGCGACAGCAACGGTCCCCGGAGACCAGGGAAAGGTCCAGTGGGTGCGTTAGGACATGGGGAGCTCATTTTTGGCGGTTGGACGGCAAGAAGGTCAGTGATGTGAGCTGGAGGCAGAAAGGGGTGATTTCGGCTTTCCGGCGAGAAGGAGGGTACCGACGGCGATCTAGCCAAATCGGCGGTGCTTACACGGTCAAGGGAGCTCAAGGTTCACGTTGGTGGAGTTAGCTTGTGGGAGCTCCCAAGCGGCCGGCCACGGAGGGGCGGGTGGCCGGCGGCGAGCTCCCACTGGGCTCCTCGGGTCTCTCACAGTCGACAAGAATACCACAATGATCGGGGGTTAGTGAGGGTTCTGGGTGAAAATAATCGGAAATGAGGGAGGAGGAGGAAGATCGGTTCTGAGCGCCGCTGCCAGGGAGGCGGCGGCGAGGGAGGCGATGGGGCTTGATCGGTGCTCAGGAGTTCTTTGGGAGCGACAGGAAGTGAAAGGAGGTGGTAGTCGGGTTGGAAGCGAGAGGAGAGGTGGGGAGGCGAGAGGGTATTTATGCCGTGCGGAGGAGGAAGCCGTGGGGAGGAAGGCTCGGGCGCACCTTTGGGTCAACCGGAGGTGACGGGGGCAGTGGGGTCTTCTCCGCTAGGGGCGGTGACACACTCCGCAGGGAGTAATGGCGGTGGGAGCGAGCGCGAGCGCAGCGGTGAGGCGGCATGGGCGGCGCGGGCATGCGGGAGAAGGAAGGGAGAAGAGGTGGTAGGCGGGGTCCACGGGGAAGGAGGCGGCGCGTGGTGCGGGAGGGTGTGGGCTCGGACCGCGGGGCGAGGGCGCTGTTGTCCGAGCAGGCGTGAGGCGGTCTGGCGCGGCGCGCGTCTGTGAGGAGAATGCGGGAGGGCAAAGGCGCCTACGAGGAAGGGGAGCGGGGGGCGCCAGGAGGGGAGGCGGGGAAAGGAGGGGGCGACGCGGGAGGGAGGCTAAGGAGGAGAAGGCGCCAACGAAGAGGAGGCGGATCGGTAGAAAAGGAAAGCGTCTTCGACCGGAATTTCCGAATTGGGAAAGTTTTCAAAATTCACCAAAATTCAGGAAAAATCTGGTTTGAAATTTGGAGTCTTTCAACCTACCCCCCTTAAAAGAATCTCGACCCCGAGATTAACTTGGTCCAGGGAGTAAGTTGGGAAAATCTCGCTGCAAATCCGATTCTCTTTCCCAAGTGGCCTCGTCTGGCGTGTGATGCCTCCACTGCACTCTACAAAATCTGACGTTCCTGTTTGTGAGTTGCCTTTCTGACGTTTCAAGTATCTGCAGAGGTTCTTCAGGGTAAGTCCAGTCATCTTTCAATTCAACGTCTGACAATGGCACTTCATCTGTAGGCTGGCGCAGACATTTTCGGAGTTGGGATATGTGGAACATGTTGTGGATTCTTGACAAATTGGGTGGTAGCTGTATTTGGTAAGCCACCTCTCCAATTCTTTCGATAATTTGGAACGGTCCCACATATCTCGGGGCCAGCTTACCTTTGACTTGAAATCTTTTAACGATCTTGAAAGGGGTGACTTTGATATACACAAAATCTCCAACTTCAAAGCTTAAGTCCTTTCTACGGCTATCTGCATAGCTCTTCTGTCGGTCTTGAGCGATCTTCAGTCTGTCCCTGATGATTTTGATATGTGCTCCTGCATCTTGAGCAATTTGGGGTCCAATGAGGGGTCGTTCCCCGGTTTCTGACCAGTTCAAAGGTGTCCTGCATTTTCTGCCATATAAGGCTTCAAATGGGGCCATCTGAATGCTAGCTTGGTAGCTGTTGTTGTAAGAGAATTGAGCAAATGGCAGGCAAGTATTCCATGCCGCTCCATACACGATTGCACAAGCTCTCAACATATCTTCTAAAACCTGATTTGTTCTTTACATGCGCCCATCGACCGTGGGTGGTATGTTGAGCTGAAGTTAAGGTCGGTGCCCATTGCTTCATGTAACTTCTCCCAGAACTTGGATGTGAACTGGGCTCCTCTATCTGACACAATCTTCTTGGGTACTCCATGAAGTGTCACAATTCGTGTCAAATACAACTCGGCAAGTTTATCCTTCCCATAGGTTTGCTTGATCGGGAGAAAGTGAGCCACCTTGGTCAGTCTGTCGACTATGACCCAGATAGCATCATATCCCTCACGAGTCTTGGGAAGTCCAGTAATGAAGTCCATGCCGATACTATCCCATTTCCATTCGGGAATCGGTAAAGGCTATAGCAATCCTGATGGTTTTTGGTGGTCGATCTTGACCTGCTGGCAGACATCACATTTGGCCACATACTCTGCCACTTTTTTCTTCATCTGGTTCCACCAATACTTTTTCTTCAAGTCTTGATACATCTTTTTGCCTCCTGGATGGATCGAGAATTGAGAAGAATGAGCTTCGGATAAGATCAATTCTCTCAACTATTTCTTGTTGGGTATGCAGTAGCGACCACGGAAGGTAAGGATCCCATGTTCGTCTATTGCATATTCTGATGAATTCTCTTCTTGAGCTTTCTTTTTCAGTTTTTGAATCTCTTAATTTTCATCTTGGGCTGCCTTTATCTGATCTGTTAGCAACGGCTGAAGTTCCAAAGCTGCCATACTGCCTTGTTCGGTGATCACTAAATTCAGTCGCAGTATATCCCTTTGCAACTCTGGCGGATATTCTGCGGTAGTTGGCTTGCCTTGTCGAACCTTTCGATTGAGGGCATCGGCAACCACGTTGGCCTTGCCTGGATGATATTGAAGATCAACATCATAATCTTTAATCAGTTCTAGCCATCTGCGTTGTCTCATATTCAACTCTGGCTGTGTGAAGAGGTACTTCAAGCTCTTGTGATCTGAGAATATCTCACAACGATTTTCTAGCAGGTAGTGCCTCCAAATTTTGAGTGCATGCACCACAGCTGCTAGCTCTAAATCGTGTGTGGGATAATTTTCTTCATGGGGCTTCAGCTGTCTGGAGGCATAAGCGACCACTTTTCTATCTTGCATGAGTACACATCCCAGACCTTGTTTTGAGGCATCACAATAGACTTGAAATTCTTTCTCTGGGTTGGGTAGAATCAACGCTGGTGTCGTTGTTAGCTTGGTCTTTATCAACTGAAAGTTCTCTTCGCAGGCATCTGTCCATAGGAAAGGTTTGTCTTTCTTCAGTAGTTGAGTAAGTGGACGAGAGATCTTTGAGAATCCTTCTATGAATCGGCGATAATAGCCCGCCAATCCAAGGAAACTCCTCACTTCTGTCACTGTCTTGGGCTGTTGCCACTCCATAACTGCGGCAATCTTTTTCTGGATCCACTTTGACTCCATCTTCTGATATAATGTGACCCAAGAAAGCCACTTCTTTTAGCCAGAAACTGCATTTGTCGAACTTGGCATACAGCTGGTGTTCTCTCAATCTGGTCCATGCCATGTGCAAATACTCTGTGTGCTCTTCCTCACTCTTTGAATATATCAGAATATCGTCAATGAAGACTATCACGAATCGATCCAGTTGGTCCATATGCACCAGATTCATGAGATTCATGAAATAAGCCGGTGCATTGGTTAAACCAAATGGCACGACCGTGAACTCGTATAGTCCATATCGGGTGATGAAAGCCGTCTTCTCTCGATCTTGCTCTCGGATCTTGAGTTGATGATAACCCGAGCGCAAGTCGATCTTGGAGAATACTTTGGCACCCTTGAGTTGATCAAACAGGTCATCAATTCTGGGCAATGGGTACTTGTTTTTGATGGTGACAGCATTCAAACCTCTGTAATCTACACACATTCTCAGTTCTCCATTCTTCTTTTTCACAAATAAAACTGGGCCGACCAAGGTGAAATACTTGGTCTTATGAATTCTTTCTCTTGCACTCATCTAGTTGTTTCTTGAGTTCTTTAGCTCACCGGTCGACATCCAGATCGATACTTGGCGATTGGTTTTGTGCTTGGAACCAATTCTATAGCAAGCTCTACACACTGTCGAAGTGCACTGGTAATTCTTCCGAAATACATCGGATAGTCTTGTACTCGGCACTTGATCGGGTGATTTGCCAACATGTTGATCATGCGCTTTCTTGTATTTTTCAACACTTCTTGATCTGTTTTTATCTCTACTTTCTGGCCTTCAGAGTTGAGCATCGACACTGTCTTGGTCTCACAGTCCACCTTGCATTTGTTCTTAGCTAGCCAGTTCATGCCCAAAATGGCATCTAGTTCTGACATATCTAATTGCAGCAAATCGCTTAAATTCTACCCTTGGATGTTTATCTTGAGTCCGGACACCCACCGTGGGACTCCATTCTAACCCTGTGGGTTTCAACCACATAAGGCCTTGGCAAAGAAACGAAGGTGCGGTTTTCAAGACAAAACTCTTGAGATAAATGAATGTGTTGCTCGAGGTCAAATAAAATCAGTGCAGGTATGGAGTTGATTGGGAACATACCGGTAATGATATCACTGGCTCCAGCTGCATCTTCTGCGGACACGTGATTCACTTTTGCATAAAAGGTGGGTCTGGCATGGCCTCTGCCTGCTGCTGGAAGTAAAGTTTGTCGTTCCGCGGTGATTGCGGTCCATTGCCTTGATCGAAGGTATCCTCCTTTGGGGTCTTTGGGGCTGCTTGTGATTTTGACTCTTGCTGTTGTTGATTCTGAACTTGAAGTTTTGCAGCGTCAGAGGGCAAGTTCTTCCTGGGATATTGATCTCTGTAGTGCCCTATTTCGCCACAGTGGAAGCAAGCATTGGATCTGCGGGGACAGCTGCTAGCGAGGTGGTTTCCTCCACAAGTGGGGCATCTGATTGCCAAAGGAGAAGGGGAGTTGTATTCTGCGATCGCCACGACGATTCTTCGGCGACATCACAAGCGCCGAGAAGGTTGGGATCGAAAGATGACGATCCCACGTCTTGCTTCACGAGCTTGGTGTGAGGAGGATGTGATTTGTGTGTTGCTTACGCTTCCTATAATCCTCCATCTCACCACGGGCTTCTTACGAGGTAATGAGGTCATCCACCATGTCATTCAGGTCTCTAAATTTGATAGCTGAGATGTGGAATTTCAAGGACTGCTGCAGTCCAGCCCTGAATCTGCTCATCTTCTTCTCTTCTTTATCGACATCTTCTGGGGCAAACCGGGAAAGATGGTTGAACTGATGCAGGTATTTCATAACGGTGCGACCTCCTTGTTTGAGTGCCAAGAACTCTCGGCGTTTTGCCTCCATAATACCGTCAGGAATATGGGCCTTGCGGAAAGCTTTTGAGAATTCTTCCCAGTCAATCTCTCGGTCTCTTTGGGTACGCTGGTAGTTGATCCACTACGTTGCAGCAGCACCCTGCAACTGGTGGGATGCATATAGCACCTTCTCTTTGTCATCGCACTGTACGGTCTGAAGCTTCCTCTCCACGTCCACAAGCCAATCCTCAGCTACTAAGGGGTCAGCCGAGGTGGTAAAGGTCGGTGGACGGGTCTTCAAAAAATCTGCCCATCGGGAGGAAACTGGTGCACCATCCCGAGGGACATTGCCTCCACCATGAAAACCGGGAGATCTGGCTGCTATCTGTTCCAGCATTCGGGCTTGCTGATCAAGTACCCGTAAAATGTTCTGTTCCCCTTGGTAGCGATTTTGCTCTAACATTGCTATTACACTGGCGAGTGTTGCTTGATCGTGGCGGTGCACCGCCCACCGGTCTCATCCACTCTGTTTGTGTCGGGTCCATCTGTCAATCGGGAAGTGGGAATTAGCTTTGCAGCGATTTTGGCAACCAAGAGTAGATAAGTAAGATTTGAATTTTCAAGGCAAGTATAGGACGAAAAAGGTAAGAACGAGGCGAAGGGGACGGGAGAAGGCTTTGAACACAGAAGGAACTACTGATAATTTAAGCAAACAACATAGAGATTAATGAACATAAATTTACAATATGCAGGTGGTACACAGACCACTTAGGGTTCATGGTTACACTTGCATTACAATACAAAAGTACTGCTACTAAAACAAAAGGTCAGGCTAAACTAGCGATCAGCTGCTACTCCTCCATGGCCTCTGGAGCTGGCAGGGCAAGAGGGCTGCAGGCGGAACCTAGCACGGTACTCGCCCGCAGTCATCCTGCGCCTGCGCCTCAACGGAGACTGCACAGAGGCACACGAGGAAGAGACGCTGGGCGCCTCTCCACACTCTGAGGCCTCGCCCGCCTCGACTGCCTCGAAGCGGACAAGAGACCCTCGCAGTGCTGAACTCGCCGACGAGCCTCCCAGGCTGGGCCGCAGCCAACGGGACTCCTCCACTCCATGGAGCGATCTCGCGAGCTCGAGCGAAGAAACTTGGGATCACAGGACGCATCGAGCTTAGGGATCTCCGACACTAGCGTAAACACATAAAATAAATAAGTCCTAGCTTGAGACTAAGCAAGCAAGGAAAAATAATCTATAAAAGAATTAAAAGAAATAAATTGCATAAAATATCAAATGAAAAGGGTTCTTTGAATTTTAGATTTTCTTGGAGAAGGATTTTGAAATTGGAGTTTCTGGATGGGTTCGAGAAAAATGGAAGGAGCAATGTGGTGAAATTTGGGAATTTTACGTGATTTTCTAGGATTTATTTGGGTTTTGGATTTTGAAAATTGATAAATCCCGGAAAATCGGTGAAAGCGATCTTGGGCGGCCCATGGCAACAAGCAGCTTGCCAAAGACCGCATGGTCAAGGCCAGCACAAGCGCCTCGCCGGCCGATGGCCGACGCGTGGCGAGGTGGGCGGCTGCGATGTGAGGTGGGCGGACGGCTCGGATGGAGGGGCGAGTGAGATCCGCGGCCATGAAAGGGGATGCGCGCGGCGGTAAGGCTGGATCAAGCGGGTGTGGAGGAAGATTATGAAGATCGGACGGTTGAAATAGGCGCATCCGCGGTGCCGTCGAAGGTGAGGAGGGGAGCAGGCGAGACGATGGAGCCACGTCTCCGCCGTCTACCTCCGCCGCGGCTCATGACAGAGAAAAGACAGAGCGGCGGGCCGCCTCTCCGGCGACAAAGAACGGTCCCGGAGACCGTGGAAAGGTCCGGTGGGTGCGTTAGGACATGGGGAGCTCATTTTGGCGGTTGGGCGGCAAGAAGGTCGATGATGTGAGTGGAGGCGAAGGAGGTACCGACGGCGATCTAGCCAAATCGGCGGTGCTTACGGTCAAGGAGCTCAAGGTTCACGTTGGTGGAGTTAGCCGGTGGGAGCTCCCAAACAGTCGGCCACGGGAGGCGGGTGGCACGGCGAGCTCTCGACATTGGGGCTCCTGGGTCTCTCCTAGTCGACAAGGATACCACAATGATCGGGGTTAGTGAGGGTTCTGGGTGAAAATAATCGAGAAATGAGGAGGAGGAGGAAGATCAGTTTACGGGCGTCGCCGGCGCAGGGGAGGGCGGCGACGGCGAGGGTGGCGATGGGGCTTCGATCGGCTGCTCAGGGAGTTTGCTGGGAGCGATAGGAAGTGAAAGGAGGTGGTAGTGGGGTTCGGGAAGCAGAGGAGAGGTGGGGAGGCAGAGAGGGGTATTTATGCCAGCGGAGGAGGGAAGCCGTGGGGAGGAAGGCTCGGGCGGCACCTGGGTCAACCGGAGGTGACGGGGCAGTGGGGGTCTTCTCCGCTAGGCAGTGACTGCTCGCAGGAGTAATGGCGGTGGGAGCGAGCGCGCGTGCTGGCCACCAGGGTGGCATGGGCGGGTGCGGGCATACGGGAGAAGGAAGGGAGAAGAGGTGGCGGGCGGGGTCCACGGGAAGGAGGCGGCGCGCGGGCGGGAGCGGTGCGGGCTTCGGACCGCAGGCGCGAGGGCCTTGTTGTCCGAAGCAGGCGTGAGGCGGTGCAGGCGGGCGCGTCGCGTCTGTGAGGGGAGGCGGGAGGGCAAAGGCGCTGCGAAGGAAGGAGGCGGGCGGCGCAGGAGGAAGCGGGGAAAGGAGGGGCGACGCGGCAGGGAGGCGGAAGGAGGAGAAGCGCCAAGAGAGGAGGAGGCGGATCGGCCGAAGGAAAGCGCTTTTCGGTAGGAATTTCAATTGGGAAAGTTTTCAAAAATTCACCAAAAATTCAGGAAAAATCCAGGAAAAATCTGGTTTGAAATTTTGGGGTCTTTCAGCTTTGACCATAGGAATACCACAAGAAATAATTCAAATATTCTTACAGAAATAAAAAATTGCACATAGCATAAGATCTGAGATAAATTCACAACCTTATATTTGATTATATCTATTACATTTTTAGAACATCATTGCAACGCAATGACAAATTACTAGTAATTACTTAATTAACGGCTCTGCAGTGTATGTCCCCGCTCGTTTCAGTTTAAGGATCTGGCTTCTGGCTTTTAATTCATTATTCTATTACTTCATTTTTCTGTCTTTTTAGTTTTTGGTTTTTTTTCTTTTTTTCATATTCCTTCGTATTGTCCGTGGACGCTAACTTAAAATTTCAATTTTAATTTTTTTTAAATTTAATTATACCAAATAAGGAAATATAAGTTACAGTAAAAATAAGACAACTATAATAAAATACCGTACGTCATCACCAAACTAAGCAACATTTGTTAATTCGCCGTTGGAAAGTCCAACCCCGGCCCTGCTGCTCTTCTTCTCAGCGTCGAAACGGGAGAGCGCCACGACAAGGCCCTTCAATTTCCCCACGGTTGACGACGCCCAATACGCCAACCTTGTCCTCTCGCGGTCGCCATCCCAGAACAATCCGACCCGTCGTACTTGATCGGAAAAAAAAGATATGGACCTTTTGGGAGGGAGCGAGGTGCACCTCATTTTTGGAGTCTACCACAGGCAAGGTGAGGCTGCCGTGTGAAAAGCTGGGGAGATCTGGGCTCCCGCTTGGGGATGGTAAAAAGGCGACGGGTTTATAATAGAGCGCGGAGGCGGCTTGTTTAAGCGCCTTTGGCCGCTTGCGTTCGTCTCCATCGCCCCGTTTCCGTGCCGCCATTGGCACCGCGGCATTCGGCCAACCGCAGAAGATGGGCGGGCTGCTTGCTTCCCACTGACTTTTATGACGGTGGAATCAGGAGAAATATCCTATTGTTTCAGCTTCTAACTTTTAGTTTTTAGTCCACTATTTTTTAATTTCATCTTTTTATAATTGTTAGATTTTTTTGCTTTTTTGTATTTCTTTGCATTATTTATAATGGGTTAACATGTTTTTATTTTAAATTTTTTAAATTTAATTACAACAAAAAACTATCAGCAACTATAGTACAAAATAAATCAATTACAGTGAAAAAAACCATAAACCATCAAATAAAAGCCAAATTGAGCATGGCAGATGGCCACTAATGATATTATTCCACTTTCAAAAATAGTACTGCACCTTATCATCGTTAAATGGAGTGTATTAGTTCGAATACTTCGTCAAAAATATCTTTTAATAGATGTTTATAATTGCAAACTACATTTAGTTATCACTGACGCCCAATAGTAAAGAATGATAGGATTAGTAGGATATATGGTTTAATTTTTTTAAATTTTGGCTGTTTGTAAGAAAGAGTACGGAGAGAGACACTCGCGTGTGATTTTGGTCGATATAGATAAATTCGGTATAGTGTCTACTATAATCGACTTGAAGACCCTAACTTAAAAAGACACACCGTTTAAAAACTAGTTATTATAACATAAGCCAAAAGCCCAAAATAACTCAGTCGTACACCTATATGAAGATTGAAGATGAATTACTAAAAATAGTTAGCCATCAGCAATGCATTATGCATGCATTGGACATTGGCCCGTGATGTTGGAGGCAGGCCTGGCCAAATAGGTCGTCTGATACGATACGGCACGAGTTTGAATAGAGTTCAGCACGGTTGGTTTAAATGAGTTACAATGCCGTGTTGTGCTTGTTCACGTGTCTGTCCTCTAATCTAGACACAACACAGAGAAGGTCGGGTTATGCTAGGCCGGTCTTGACTCGCTTAGTTAGGATCACCGATGGCTCATTGATTTTACTACTAATTGTAAATTATTTTGCTGTTAATCGTTGAGTTGTAAGTATTTTATTGCCACAAGTAATTTTACCGTCAACCGTTGTTGCAAATATCTTTACTGCCAGTCACAAATAATTTTATTACCAATTGCAAGTAATATTCCTGCTAAGTCACCTATCTGCGCTCAGAAGAGTGCAGTAACCCTAACATAGCTGTTTTATTGTTAGACACGAGCAATTTTACGGTGGTACTATATGGGAGTTATTGTGCGTACCATGTTAGGCCGACCTGCCATACTAAGGTACCAGCCAAACACGATATATCCAATCGGATCAGATCGGTATAATCATTTATTGTCATTTTATACCGTGTCTAGATCAGACCAACAAAATCATGCCTCAAATCGGTAATGTTGGTCAGTCCGTTTAGCCAGGTTTAGTTGGACGGTGAGTCAAGATTTTAGATAAAAAGCACTGTATTTCCCAACACAACACAATCTTCGATCCGACACGGAGCAGACGTCGTTTTGCCTCTCACGTACGTATAACATTTCAGCACCTTATTTCGTTCAGTTACAGACGTAGTAGTACTTCTAGTTGTAGAATAAAAAACGGATCAACCGCAAGGAAGTGAGACTCTTGAGTAAAAGTTTGGACTTCCAATGCAGGCGATGTGTCAGAAGGACGGAAGCGATGGCTCCGAGAAGGACGCTGTGCGAGCCTGCAAAGAGGGATTTGTCATCTAGCTTTTGGAATGGTATCGCTGGTTGCTTGAAATGAACGTGCTTTTTACTAATTTTTTAAATAATCATTTTCTGGGTACTACAAAACTGTAATTCTAAATTTTTTTTTGCAGTTTTGATCATATAGCATCGCACGATTAGACAACTTAGACTAGTCGTCCAACCGTTAGGTGACATATATCCAAGTTACCCAACCGTTAGGCAACTAGTCCGTGTCATCCAACCGTTAGACGATATTACTCCTAGTTGCCTAACCGTCAAGTGACTTGAATACATGTCACCTAATGGTTGGATGACTAAGGGGTATAACCCCCTTGGCTGCATGGCGGGCGCTCGGCTCTGCTCATTTCTCCGTTTCGGCCGATAGCAAAGATAGGGGAGAAGAGAAAGATAGAAGAAGAGCAAAGCGAAGAAGGAGAAGAGAGGAAAGGATGAGGGAAGAGAGAGCAAGAGGAGAGGGAGGGGAAGAGAGAAGGAGAAGGAGGAGGGAAGAGAGTAGAAGGGATCGACGTATTGACGATGGTGAGTTTTTTGTATTTTTGTACAATTATTTTAGAAACATGGTAGAATAGCAATTGAAAACATTAAATTTATAGTTTAGAAACTAACAGTAATTTAGTTGTTAATAATTGTATTGCCGTTTAGATCACTCTATTGTGCATTTGAAGGTCCAATTAATTTTGTTAGTTGTTTATAAATTGTAGAAACCTCATAATAAGTATTTTTAATTATTAGAATAACTAATAGGCATCGAAAGATTTAAAATTGTTCATGATGATTAGAATAGGACACGCTGATTTAAAATAGTACGCGATGATTTAAGATTACACGTAGCGATTAAAATTGTACGTGACAATTTAAATAGCATTTGAGATGTAAAAAACGACAAATGACTAAAATAAAATTCAGAGATCCCGAAGGGATGCCTTAGTATAATTCATTTAATTATTATATTTAAATTTACTTTCTGTTATATCTGTAAGTAATTGTGTCGTAATTGCTAGCTTAAAATCTATTTGCAGATATGGTGAAGTGGACTTTCTGCTTGTTGGACCAGAGCGTTGACGCGCAGAAGCACGTGAGCCATCGTGTCCCGTATCCCAATGGCAGGGACGAGGAGACTGAGTAAGGGGTGGTCCGTACGCGGACACCCAACGGGTTGAGACTGGACCCATGCTGAAGAGACAGGTTTGTGTACAAAGTATGGCACATCTTTTATGATATTTTCGCTATGTACTTACTTTTTTGTGCTTTGCAGGCTGAGCAATACTAGCATTCAATCTCGAGGTATATTTGATGGTATTGCTAGTATATAGACGTCCATATATACATGTGGAAAAACCCATCCTCAAAACAATTCATGAGTTCATGCAAGATTTTTTTTTCAAACGGGTAACAACCCGGATTCCATTACCATAAGAAACGAAATATAACATATGGATTTATGCAAGATGTTCATGAGTTACAAAAATAGAGAGAAATATATTAAAAAGGTACAAAATAGTGGAGGAATGCTTCAGAGGTTGCCTGCGATGATGAAAGCGGGAGGCTAGCGTGCTTAGATATGCTCTAACGGTAATAGAGATGATTGATATTGATTAACAAGTATGCAATTTATCCGTGAAACTCTCTTTACATGTTATAATGTTATATTTCTAAATATTATTGATCTTATATCATTATATCGGACACTTATGATTTATAGATCAAGTATTGATTGATGGTCATGTTTTACGGATTATGAGTATATATGAGATATCAAATGAATAATATGGACATATGTATGGGAACATGATATTCGATTGACCAATCTTGAGACAAGCGGAATTATTATATTTTAAATATCATCAGTTGGTAACATAAATATTGTACGTGGGATCCTTAGACATGAGACCAATATGGTTTTCTATGTCTGTAATAGATTGCTAGAGGTTGCCAAATGCTATATCGTAACTAAGTAATTATAATTATAGCTTTTCGGTTTAATATGAAACTTATGGAGGAATATGAGCGACCTAAATAAAATTTGCCCCTCCTCTTTAACGGTGGAGATATTTCAGGCCCCTCGATGTAATTGGACCTTGAATTCGATATGATATTGTGAGGCAAAGGGGTCAGTATATAAGCACTATATATGTTCTTCTAATATGATCTTTATGTGTATTCATAGTCTCATTGTTCTACTAGTGACCACTACGACTTGTGGACTAGAAAAGTGTTTTTGAATCGTGACTGAGTATATATATATGAACATATAGGGTCACATACTTAATAAACTGGAACACATCGGTTCACATAGGATCCATTTCTGACTCGAATTATGATTTATGTGCTTAGTACCATAATGGGCCTCTAGTGTAGGGCTCCACTAAGGAGACTATATATATAAGGTGAGATGTGATGATTTTTGAGTGCGATACAACAACCCTCAAAACCCTAGCCACTACCCACCTGAGCCACCTTGAGAAATCCTAGCTATGTGCATTGGTGCTAGCATCCTGGCACAAAATGTTTCACTCCAGCATGTCAGTATACCATAGAGGCACTATGGCGGTTGTTGTTGCGTTGATCAAGGATGCTCCACAGCTCATCAGGAATGCGAGGTGCTGCTGGAGGAGATGATCGGTGAACAAGGTCGTTGGATGATCGACTACTCGACCACATCAATTTGCACCACTGTTGGACCAGTCTTCTCAAAGCCTCCAACTCTTCATCTATTGTATTGTGCATCTAATAGTAACGATCCATATTCTATTACTCGTACAACTTCCTACTTTACGTAGTAAAAACTTTTATTTTACACTAGTGTAGCCTGCGCATATCCTAATTCCCAACAGGCCCAGTGTACCCTACTAGTATCATTTTTCCTTATTCTCTAGCGGAGAATGTGTTAAGATGACAAGGTAGTAAAAACTAGTGCCAATTATAAATGGTGGAAGGATTTACAGAGAGCCTTCGCTGTTCTTTTCCTCCGAAGCTGGTGGCTTTTGGCTTTTGCTACAGTACCTAACTTTCAAACGGAAAGCCCAACATCTGTACCAGCCAAAATCACAAGTGGGTATTTGTTTCTCCGTAATCTGTACCGTAAACAGCCAAAATTCAAAAATTTTAACCAAAAACCATAAACCATAGCCGCGCCAAACAGATTCATATATATTGTTTTTTAAAGAGTACATTGAGGACGCATACCCCACTTTCGTCACACCCTTGTGCACATGTGTGCGTTACTTACAAATTTTGTGGAGGCTCCAGGGTCTTCCGAAGCATGGACATATGTTTTACTGTTAAACACATACATGTATATACACTGGCTAAATAAGACATACAGAGCCGATGCTATAGGTCAAACCCGGGTGGATGGAAACAAAAATCCTTCGTGCTGTTAATCGCGTGAGACCACAGTTTTAGTCGATGAATGGCCATTAATTATGGCTCAAAGGCAGTGCGGGAAAGCCCAAAAAAACATACAATCAACTCTCCTCTATCAAGTGGTTTCGTCGTAAAACAAAATCTTGTGAAATGGGGTCTCCAGACGAGTATTGGATCTGCCAGTGTAGCTCATGTTGTAGAGGCTGTAACTTTCTCATCCGAAGTCCAATTTAGATTAATTATTTTGTAGTTTTTAATGAGACGTATTATTTTGTAGTTACGACTTTTTGTCTTTTTCCATTTGAGCTCGTCTAGCTGCCCAAAATGCACGGAAGTTTGGATAGCGTTTTTATACCCGTTAGTTCCCCATCAACTGTTTTTACGGATATAGAACTGTAGCAATATTGTTTTTCAAAAATGACCCACGAACACTCTATTTTGCAAAATAACCTTCTCCTCAAGCCTGAAAGGTGTGACATATAACACTTGTCACCTGCTACGCCCCTCTTACTCAACAGGATGGGGAGGCTGCTGTAGCGCACACAGGTGCGGTAGGAGACCAGGCGGCACGGCAGGAGCGCAGGGCGACAACGGCAAGTCGGCACATGGCGCAGCAGACAGAGCTGCCGAGGTCTCCTGGCTTGGCAAGAGCTGCCAAGCTGCCCTAGCTCAGCAACTCTATTGGCAGGTAGGTGTACGTGGGCGACCACGTGGGTGCGACGCGTTCGACAGTGATTCTCGTGGCTCTCGGCTGGACGCTGCTGCTACCCTACACGCCCGCATGGGCTTGTGATATGGGATCGCTCGATCTTCCCGACGTAGGATCAAGATACTTACGAGGATTCGACGAACTGTAGTGATCTCCCGTTGCCAATGCAAGAGTTAGCAATCTATAATTCGCCCAACCACATGTACCGAACTTCACGACCACAAGATGAAGCTCTATCGCGCTCCCAATTTTCAGCAGAAAGGTTGAACGATCTTGATTTCGATGAACTTTCAATTCTTCCCTCAAGTTGGTTCGACCAACAGAAAGAACAAGAGTATTCTATTATCAAAAGTGGTCTCAATTTTACAGGAGTGGCGGCTATCTTTTAAAGAGATACAAGGGTTGGAGAGTCGGTCAAACACTTGTAGGCTGAATAAGACTCGATTACAAAGCCTTAGGCCCACTTTGACTCGGACTGAAAAAATAATGTGACTTGTTTCACAGTTTCTGATCGACTCGTAGGGAATTTAGAAAGTAGACTTCAAGAGCTTTGCATAGAGTACAAGAACACCACAATCGGACTCCGTTTGTAAAAGTTATGGCTGTTTTAGTAGGTGCCTCTTGGGCTGTCCCGAACCGAATCCGAATTGAGTTCTGAGTTGAATCCGAGTTTGAATTTGGTTGTACATATGGGAGGTTCGAATTGGGCTTCAAAATCTTATCCAAAACTTGGGCTTTAAGTTCTTGGGCTTCTCCCCTGTTGCTCTCCCACTGCATGGGCTTCTTTCCTCCTTGATCAGCTATATGGGCTGCTTGGCTTTCTCCTTTCCATCCCAATGGGCTTTGACCTTTTTGTTCTTGGTAGCAAATATAATTACCCTCCTTGTGCTTCTCCATTGCTTTGGCCCCGGAATCATCATAATATTCAAACCTAATAATAAACAAGAATTTGTCATAAGGTAGTATATCGTTCCCACGAATAGAAGGAAATTCATTAAGAAACAAATTCACCTGATAATATTTAATGCGGCTCAATATTTATTTCCTGTGAAATAATGTATTTAACTGAAAAGTGATAAGCATATGCGTATCCGCATCATCCTCCCCTTCTTCGAGAAAAGTCGTCCTCGGCTTTTGGTAGCCTAAAATTGTACTAAGCAAAGAATACAACGTATATACATGGTATAGATATTTGTCATCAACACTTCTTTTGCTTTGCATATCAAAAACATCTGAAGGCGTAGTAGATAAAAGGAACAACACATATGCATGGTATATGTATGAATCAATTATTGTGTCAATCTCATTGTTCTACACAAACCAATTAATATAACCGCAATCATAAGATATATACATTGCAATATTGTCTTTCATACCATTCACCCTCCCATGAGAATAAGTCGTCCCCAACTTTTCTAAGGACATAGATAAGTTATCAAAAAGCAAAACCCGGTCCAGATGTTCAAATATGGGGAAGAAAAATTTTCGTGTCTTCCATGCTTTAACTGCGCTACTCTGATTATGTATACATGATTGTAAATCAAAGGATGAATAAGTAGACTTAAGAAATCTTTCAAAGCATGAAGCACTATTGTTGAAATTTATCTCATTATGATCATGATATGGCACAATAGACTGTTTATCCAAGACATGCAATCTTAATTCAGTAAGCTTATCACGTGTAATTCATATTCGATAAACATAAAAGTTGTCATCTACACCAAAATCTCCAATCAAATTGAACTTGAAAGTGTAGGTATAGGTACTAACTAGTGATTTTAAACATGAAATTTCAGTAACATCCTCAATCGCACTAGATAGCTCTCTAGGTTCATCGAACATGATATAATACAAAGAATCACTAGAAGATATTCTAGTCAGAACTTTCTTATGAGTAATTAATTCCACATCACGTAAATTGAGCAAAGAAATTTTAGAACATGGAATTTTGACTGAACACATGAATTCTCGTAATTACTCACCGTTTTGCAATTAAATTCAGCACCAATATTGTTACCTTTATCACTCTCATCAGTTGATGTAGGTGTTGTAGGTATGAAATCATTATGGTGTATCCACGGGGCAGCAAGTACTTCATCTTCGTCCGTGGTTATCTCCTCATCTTTTGCTTTCAAGGATGCTGGTTGTTCAATGTTCAACTCCTGGTCGTCAATTTTAACCTGCTCAATGTAAGAAATAACACTAGAAGTAGACATTAATGTGTTAGTTTCAAAATCAACCTCACTTTGTCCATCATCTACCTCTTTCTTCTCTTTTGGTATTTCTCTCACACTCTCAATTTGGATGCTCTCAAATTCACATATGGTGAAATCACACAACTCACTCTTTTTAATACTCTTTTTCCCTTTGGCTATGTGGCTCTCACTCTCACATGGGTTTTGATGCATCTAAGTATTGTTTGTAGTAATGGGGCAGCACTACATGTCTCCTTAACCGAATGGAAAGTCCCATACTCGGTCATCTTCCTATGTGTCACACTTGTTGAGGCAAAGAAGTAAATTCCAGCACAAAGGAAGATGTTACCATCTGCAATAAACACAAGACCAGAAGAAATAGCAATAAATCTTAGACAACAAAAGATAAGATCACAGCTAAAGGCACATGCCTCCTTAAGAAGAAAAAAAATCAAATCTCAACCATTAGGAATACAGTATTGCCATTCGAGATCAAGAAGCTCTTATGAGGCGAAAATATTGCCATTTGAGCTCAAGTAACTCTTATGCGGCGAGAATAAGAAGTCAAACACACCTCAAAAAAATGCACAACTTGACTTCAACATCCAATACTTTTACCACACTCTTTCTTTCAACAAAGAGAACAACTTTCTTTGATTACGGTATCACCTTGACAATTCCAACAAAGAGTCATGAGACCAAAAAGATCGCGTACACAAATCTCAAAACTTTTGATTTAAATAGTATGATGTAAGTTATCAAATTCCTTTATTTATAGAACATTCAACATTATCATCACAATCACATATTGACCATCATGCTAACATCAAAATAATAATACATTCTTAACAAGCATCAACATATCCTCATATCCCTTCATAAACTTTTACAAAAGAAACACAAGAAATTACTTCATCATGTTTCTAATATCTAAACAAGATTGCAACTACTTAATCTAGGAAAACCTAGTGTATAAGCCACATAATAGAACAAATCTCTTAAACAAGCTGATACTAGAACATGGCAATATCACAAACCATGCTAGTATAAATCTCTTATTAGATTTCATATATTCAATTCTTATGGATGCTCAACTCTAATTTTGCACAAATTAATTGTACTCTAGTCATTACTGGCAATAATTGATTATTATTTAATCACAACAACAATCATGATCCTAACTCCGTTTTATAATCATAAAATAATCATAAGAATAGATTCAGTATCCCACTTTACGTTAAGCAATTAGAACGAAATAACTTTAAACTTCAATAATACCAGCATTGTAAGACAAGATTCTACAAGTCAATACATCAACCTTCATCTATTTCTTTATACATATTTCAACAATCTAGCATGATGAAAGATAGATGAAAATAGCAATTGTACATGCTCATAAAGTATCTATATAAAAGACATATTAAAGGTTAATATTACTAAGGCAATATTCCAACACCTCCTTACTTAATAAATCCAAGCGGTCAGATTAATTACTATAGACAAGTAATTCAATTTATCCAACATGATAAAAATTTAAGCAATCATAATAATCATTCCAACTCCATGAGTTCCAATCTTGAATAGACAAATTCTTAATCATAGTTCTTCTAAAACTATTACAAGGCAATATCAAATTAATCAACTACACTTCCAAGGATGCTAATTGAAATTAATTATGCACCACGCTAACACCTCAACTTGATAATTCATACCTTATGAATTAGTTTATATGATTACCACCTTCCACTTAAGCATAGCAAAACACCACAAAGGGTTTTAACACTCTCTTTTAGAAAGAAGAGGAAAAATAAACTTCAACACTCGAAATAATCTAAAGGAAATACATAGATCCAAGACTTTCACATATCAATGAGTTTTGCAACTCAAAACTTGCATTAATAAAAGAAAATACCAAGCGAACCAATGAGCCATGATTCACAACAAGACAAACTCCCATGAAACAACTAACCTTACAAGTCAACAATAAGCACAGGTAGCAAAAGTATCTCATTAGTCAGGAAAGAAACAATAATCGCTTCAAGGAAGTGTGAGACCAATTGCATACCCTCAACTGCAAGAATCATAAACTCAAAAGAAATTTTTTACCTGCAATAGGCCAAGGATTGGCCAAAATCAACTTAAGGATAATAGCAACTTTTCTAAGAAACTCACCTGCAACATCTGCAATTAAGTTACTTGAGGTAACTACATTGCTATCCCCATGCTACAAACAGTGGTATAACCTGGCAATGCCAAGGCAGCACATAACAACATCTACAACTTAACATTGATTACCTTTACTCATAACAGTCATAGCAGCAAATCATAAGCATACAAGATTATCTCATAATGTAAATCATCAATACAACATGTCAAAAGCATAAATGCAATGCTTGACTCATCCCATCCTACTGTGCACCAGTGTGTTAAATTAATAGTTTAATTACCACGGACCTAATGCCCGCTCTGATACCAACTGTAACACCCCAGGACTCACAATACCCTGGGATGCTACTATTGCTGCTCTACAACTAGCCAATTTACAAAATAAAATAAACTGGTAACATTACTAAGCAAGATAGTACAAGATAATACAAGCGGAAGCATAAACAACTAAGGGATAAAAGAATAGCAATAACAATTTAATATTCATAATCATCTTCAACATATTAACCAAAGGAACGGTTCCGAATTAAACATTAATGAGATGAAACATTCATCAACAAGATAGCTAAGCAAAGACTAGAGTTCTATCGACTTTATTTCAGCATTAAAACGAAATCCATGTGCATCAATATGGTGCTGCTCTACCCTTCCCAATACATGCTCAAAGTCCACCAGGGAGGGGAAACAAGGGTGAGATAAAAATCTCGACAAGCAAAGCTGTTTAATGAGTTATTCAAACTACAAACAATTATACATCATCATTTATAATTCCATACAACTACAGCCACAATTCATGTCCATAATTATTAATCACCATAAACTTCCATGAATCATACCTCTTCAATTTCATATTTAAATGGCATAAGAATGCAGTCATTTTATCCACAACTAAATGCAAATGAAACATTTAATCTACCACAACTACAATAGATTAATCATCAACATTTAATCTTCCATAATAACAATGTTATATCCTCAACTTCAAATCACCATCAAAGACAATTAAACATATGTATGATCATCTCACTACTTTATTAATTCTCACATCCACAATTGCTATCAACAATTAATACAAGTGAAAATAATCTCATGCCGCAACCACAACTCTTACCATACACAAGGAACGAATCCCATCTACGACCACATCCACAATCTTCATACCACAAATAGCTCACATAAGCCAATTCCATATTACAACTAGAAAGTTGTATATTCCACAAAATAACATCACCACAATATGATGCATATGTATGCAAATGATCTTTCCACAATGCAATGCATATGAATGCTTCATGCTATGCTCCACATTACTTTTGCCAGAGCAGGAAGTGCAATGCATCGTATTTCGGCAATATACGAATGCTTCCCGCGGGCGAAGAGGCGCATCGTATTACGGCAATAATTTTTTGTGTCTAAGTTCTGAACTCCTAGACCACCATGCTCTTTGGGCAAACAAACTAGACTCCATTTAGCAAGCTTATATTTACGTTTGTGACTATCACTCTGCCAGTAAAATCTAGAACGATAAAAGTCTAGTCTTCTAAGAACCTCTCTCGAAACCTCAAAAAAGAAAACATAAACATTGGCAGACTACTGAGTATCGAATTAATAAGCACTAACCGTCCACCCACAGACATATTTTTTCCTTTCCAACTACTAAGATTTTTCTCAATTCTATCCTCAACCCCTTTCCAATAACGATTCCTTAATTTTTAAAAATGAATTGGGATTCCTATGTATCTGAAAAGAAAAGTCCCCACTTCACAAAAAATAACTTTGTATACTACGAATCAACATCTTTGGTAGAACTAAAACAAAAATTTCACTTTTATGGAATTAATCTTTAAACCAGATAATTGTTCGAAGACACATAGGATAAGCTGAGATTTTTCGCTTGTACGAAGACGCATAGGATAAGCTGAGATTTTTCGCTTGTTCTAAATCATTATTCAAAAAAGGATCATGTCATTAGCATACTGTAAAATTGACAAAACCCATCATCAATTAAGTGAGGAACTACTCCTGTTAAAAGACCTGCTTCTTTAGTTCTTGAAATGAATATGGCAAGCATGTCCGCTACAAGGTTAAAAAGAATAGGGGACATAGGATCATGTTGCCTAAGACCCTTCTAAGTTTGGAAAAAAGACCCAAGATCATTATTGACTTTTATTCCAACACTCCCTCCCTTAACTAAACTTTCCACCGAGAAGCACCACTTAGAAGAAAAACCTTTCATTCTCAACTTTGAAGAAGAAATGGTCATTTTACTTTATCATAAGCTTTCTCAAAATCAATCTTGAAAACTATTCCATCCAAATTCTGTTTATGTAACTCATGGATGGTTTCATGAAGGATAACAACTCCATCAATAATAAATCTCCCCTGTATGAAACCCCTTTCATGAAGGATAGTAATAGAGGTGGACTGTCCCACACAGCTCTTAGAAGAATTTGATTTAACATCAGAATTATTCTTCAATCTCTTAGAATCTCTATCTGCCATCTCAACATCTTTGCTTCTACCCAACTTATCCTCCCCCTCATGATCCTCCCTCCAATGAATATCTTCGTCAACAATATCCTCCCTTGTTGATGGCTTGAACCTGTGAAATAACATCTAAGCAAGCCTCTACCGGGCCCGGCCAATTACCCCAAAGCTTAACATATCAGGACCAGGCAAAAAAACAGGAGAGATTGCTGATCCAAAAGATTTTTGAACTTCCACCACTAAGTGATGCACCCACAGTCACCGGTGGCAACCGCGAAGAGGCGGTAACGGCCCCTGCCATGGCTGACCAACACCAGCCTGCTGCTTGCTCCGGCCTGGTGAGATCCCTACCTCGTGGAGTTCCTCTGAAGAGTACCCCACAGCAATGGCATCTTTAAAAATCATATCCTTCAAAAGCTTCAGAGCAAACCCAAGACCGAATCCCCCCTTATCTCCAACCTGCAAACTGCAGATTCTAGGCAACTTAGAGGAATGGATTTCAATACCTTACGAAGGTCTAGAAACGTTGCTAGAAACAAGAGTCGGCCGAAATTCCTCCTTCGAATCTCCAACCACTTCCGCCAAGATGAGATCTTCATCATTCCAGAATATTGACCTCACTGGCATCATTGAAACCTCCGGCACCTACTTCAACACTTCCGTAGCCTACTTCAGATCCACTTCCACAGACATAATCCTGATGTATTTGTCTGACCCAAATCCACTAACATTGGTTGGACTTCCTTATCAACATATCTAGGTTGCAATGCTCTGCAGATTGGATACTTTCTATTGCCTTTCCATACCTCTAGTGATTGCAAAGCTCCATACAGCCTTACACACTGAAAGGTCCATTGGAATGATTGTGTATTGCATGCATTCAGTGTGCATCCCAAGCCTACGTATATGCATGCATGGTTTCACGAAATGCTTTCCTCTAATGGTATAACTTTTATTAATTGGTCCCTTGCTACGTAAGTATTATACCTTACTACATAACAGTGGCGGACCCAGGATTTTACCAAAGGGTATGCCGCACCAAAATTTTCATATATGCAATTCGGTAAAACCATTTGCCAATTCGGTAAATAATTGTAAAATTTACACCGTAATTCGGTATACAGGCAATTAATTTAACTTTATCTTATGTGGCACACCCAAATAGGTAGTAAAAACAAGAATTCAGATCAAAGCACACGTGTATGTGAAACATACAGTCACTCACAATACAATAAACAAGATAAGAATGAATGATTGCATAAATGTGCAATAAAAGAAAGATAAAATTTCCTTGTTAAACTTATCATGAACAAATATGAATTTATCATGTGGTAACATAACAACAAAGTAAACTAAGACATGAGAAAGTTATCGCCTAATGAAACAAAACTACCACATAGTAAGTAGCAAATACCTTTCCATGCCTCTTGCTGGGCCTTTTCATGCTTATAAACAGGTTGTGCTGCCCAAACAAAGTAACCGCAAGCTCCGAGCAATCTATTAACCTCCAGAAGCAGAATTCCATTTTTAAAATAGGTAAATCATGATGCAGGAATTAAGTAATTTGGAAACTACATAACTAGGAGGCACATTTATCTTTGCGATTGAGTTTAATTGAAAAGGATATAATGGATCAGGAAACATTCTTTAGGTGATCAACAAAAACACTTTCTTTGTATTGTTCGAGTAAGCATTCCTGACTGCTCAAATACAGCACAAAAGCCAACTATTGAAAGCAACAAAAAAATGTTGGTGTTGTTCAAGTGCATAATTAAGAAAAGAAATAAAGTAGAACTAATCAATAAAGAAAAGAAATAATTCAAACTAATCTGTGCTAGTAGTATAGCAAATGGGTACTTACAGCAATTGTGCATGCAATCAATCCAGGCTTCTCCCTGTGGTCCAAAGCAACAAAGAATAGAATAAAAGCACCAGATAAATTATATGCCTCTTTAGGACATCCACTGCCGCTGTATGGATTTATGTTCTAATCCAATCCCTGTACCATTTAACTGCCACACTATTGCAGCCCTCCAAAGACCAGAAAGTTAAAAAAACAATCATGTAATACTCTAATAGCAATTAGTAAAGATATTCATATGCAAGCGCACTACTCTTAACAACAGGAAACATGCAGCAAATGATGAGAAAATGCTTATTTTTCTAGTTAGACACAAGGATTGCATTTTGCAGGTAAGTTCCATGATACCTAAAACCAAGATCTTACTAGTGGCTCACAAATTATCAGTACCAAGAATGTTGAAAATTGACTCCACAACCATATCTGCCAGGGCTGCTTCTACCATACAACACCCAACTAGTTACTAATAACATCCTGTTCTTTCATTAGCACAGCAACCACGAACTTATGCCGTTATGCACTTTCATTGTTCTAGTGAAGCTACGCCTTACGAACCTTGTCACATTGATTTATAACACCTCCACACCATCCACATCTGGAGTAACACATCTCCAAAAGGAAATAAAGAAAAAGAGCGAACACTTACAAAGCCCAGCCGACGCCGACGCCGCAGAACGGAAGCGGAGGCTCCCGGACGGGGAGGCCCTCGACGAAGACCTGCTGCTGGACTGTGCACGGGAAGGCAACAACACCCTGAGCACCACACCTTGCACACCCCCACACACGCTGATATCGAGTCATTCCACAAAACCAGATCCAGAAGAGCAGGAACTGAAGGTAGTGCGGGAGAAGAAACACCGACCGATCGGCGAGGAGTGGTAGGCGGCGGCTGCGACGGGCGGCTGCGGCGGCGGAGAGAAGGAGGCTGAGCCGGAGGAGGCGAGGGCGGCGGCGGAGGCCGCGAGAGGAGGCGGAGCCGGAGGAGGAGGCCGCGAGGAGGATGCGAGGGTAGCGCCGGAGCCCGGAGGCCGCGAGGAGGAGGCGAGGAAGGCGGTTGGGCTCGGGGATTTGGGGGAGGCGGCTGGGATCGGCGCTTCGCCCCTGCCCCAGGGTATGCCGTGGCCCACCCGGCATACCCTGTGGGTCCGCCCTGCTACATAAGTACTGTGATTCATCTGAATCAGAATTTACTTTTTGGTAACTGGATTTGTTCCGTTAATAGGAGTGACATGTGTAACATGACTAAGATATACAAAAAGGAAATGTGGAAAACAAACTATTATGTAGTTATTCGACTTCACCTACTAGGATAAGGTCTCCTTTATACGGTTCTAAAGGAGTCTTTCCCAAATGGAGCCATTATAATTACTTTCTTACTAAGGATTTAAGTGTATTATCTCTATACCAAAATACGTTGCCATCCTCTTGACCCTTCCTTTCCCCATGCATATTGGCCCTTATACCTCATCTTCCATTGTTTTCCATCATAGAAGAGGTGCAATAGGTGCAATTGGTGCACCCTGCGGAGTTTGTGCCACCATACTTCAAATAAGTGCTACTCAAAAGGTGAACTTGGGTACACTAGTCGATCGTGCTGACCTTCCTGAAGAGAGGGTTAATGTTGTGGCATACTTAGAGGTAACAATTGGCTTCAGCTTTTCCTTTGTGAAGTCGATTTTGTTTTAGTTGATCTTTAACTATATTGCACACAGGGGCCATTGGATCTTGTAACTATATTTGCACACAGTTCCAGAGGCAAGAAAAGTCATAACAAATTTCCCAATAACTCTTGTTGTCTTCCACCTTTCACCTCTCCAACTCTAATGTTAGCCCGAAACTCTCCTACTCACGCTATTATCTTACAATGCACCTCTTTGAAGCCACCCGATCCTTATGTGTTTGTTCGATCAAGATGACAAAGAGGATGGGTCATGGGATGGATTTGTACGAAGGCAGGTACATATGGACATTGTTGGATGACTTGCATAGTGCATGTGGGGCCATAGCAATAGATGATGCATGATATGTGTTGCTTGAAACCGGTGGGACCTGTTCATTAAATTAAGCTATTTTTGTCCCTCCTACTCTAACATCAAGAGATCATCCATCAATGATCTGCGCATGAGATTAGTTGTGGCAAAGCTACGTTGAACCTTTTAGCAATCGAAAAGACTGATGATAATTTTTAAGCTAAGGTTGGTAATTTTTAAAACTATAGAAGTTGATTTAGTATGTAATTGATAGAAACTTTTACACAAAAATTAATTCTTACACTATTTACACAAACTCACAAAATAATGATAAGAGTTAATTGCATTGTAGATCCCTAAACTTGTGAGGTTATGCCACTTTAGTCTGACATGTTGCATTTTACTTTCTGGGTTCTCTAAACTTGTCTCCGCTTGCACCACAGGTCGTTTCGACCGTTTGGTCATAGAATTGGCTAAGCTAGCGCGTGAGGCTACCTCGGTGCCTTAATTCAACTCCTAATTAAGGTGGTCCCACATGTCATAAGAGCGAGTGAGTCACAGAGAAGGTCACAAGAGAATAGAGGAGCCAGGTCAAGCCGAACAGAGGAGGAGGAGGCACTGAGTTGGGCAAGGCCACCGACAGTGAGGGGTGGCTGGGGAGGGGCTGGTGACTTCCAAAATGGGTGGTAGGGTGGTCAAGGGTGCTAGGGTCAGGCGGAGGTGTCGGTGGCTGGCAATGGCCTAGGGCGGCCGGCGGCGGGGGTGGAAGGAAGCGGCGGAGCCGAGGTGGAAGAGGGAGGGAAAAAGGAGGGGCATGAATAGGAGGAGGACACATGAAGCTTACCGGCTGGGGTGGTGTGGGCGGGAGTTGCTGGAGAAGGCTGCCGATAAGAGTCTAGGCTGGCGTAAGGGGTCGCCATGGGGAGTCCTCAGGTGAAGGAGGGCATTGGCCGGTGGTTGGGCAAACCTCATGGCACCTTGGAGAAGCTCTTGGAGAGGGGAATTGGCGGGAGAAGCTCCCATTGTGAAATGGCAGTGGTGCTTGCGATGTTGGCCGGTAGTGAGGAAGAAGGGCGGCACAACGAGCTATGGTGGGAATGGCTCCAATTCGACCAAAGGGAAATACAATTGACCCTCCTCGCGACCACCTTCGTCGCAGCCGCCGCCTCCTCCTCCTGCCCCATGCCTTGCCGTCGCGCTACGCCGTGCCTTCACTGCCAACTTTAGGCACTTACGACCATGGCATACGACCATGGCTTACGACCACCGACATACTACCACGGCATACGACCATGGAGGAGGCTAGGCTAGAGAAGGGAAGAGGGAGGGTGGGAGGCCGGTGACGGTGGCGGCGCTCGATAAGGGGAGGGTAAGGAAGGCCGGGAATGGGAAGGCTAGACGGTGGTGGTGCTCGAGAAGAGGAAGGGGAGGGTGGGGAGGTCGAGGAAGGAGGAGGCTAGGTGGCGGGGTGGCGGTGCTCGAGAAGGGGAGGAGGATGGGCGGGAGGTGGAAGGACGGGGTGGCGGTGCTCGAAAAGGGGAGAGGGTGGGAAGGCCGGGAAGGAGGAGGCTAGGTGGCGGGTGGCGGTGGAGGAGGAGGTCTTGGTGGTGGTGGCATCGGTGGACTTAGCAGTGGTGTTGGCCTCGGAGGTATTGGTGGCGTTGGTGACCTTGGAGGTGGAGGAGGAGGTTATAATGTAGGAGGTGGTGGCATCCACATAAGCCACCAAACTATCCACATGCGCCACCAAGGCAGCCACATGTGCCAGCTCGTCACTAATTCTATGACCAAACGGCCGAAAGGACCTGTCGTGCAAACGAAGACAAATTTAGGGAGCCGAGAAAGTAAAATGCAATATGTTGGACTAAAGTGGCACAACCTCACAAGTTTAGAGATCTACAATGCAATTTTCTCTAATGATAAATTATAAACTCATGTGGAAATTTTGTTAGCCTTCATCCTCATTCAACTCCAAACTCCATGCAAACAAATAGTACTTTGGGTGTGATTATTTGAAATACATGGTAGCTTAGATGTCAACTGATGGTAATTTTGAAGTTTTCAAATTCAAAAAGTGATGGTTGGTAATTTTTTGAACTTTAGGTTGATAATTTGTTGAATTTGTAGATGGTAACTTAAGTATAGCTGATGGTAAGCTTTGAAAAAATTCATGTTTATAGAACCAATGGTAATTGTGAACTTAGGGTGGTTTATTAAAACTATAATGACAACTTATGATTTGAATAATGATAATAATGACATGTAGGATCGGAAATGGCAAAAGAGGGAGGATGAATGGTGCCTTCAAATCGCCTCAAGTATTCACACAATCTTTTTCTCCAATAGCTATAACAGCTATGAAGAAAAAGATTGTTTACTCATTAAAGTCAAGACCGATCGACAACCGAATAAAATCGGAGCGAGAGAACCAAGCAAAGCGGTCGACAAAAGGCTACTAAGCGACAAGTTTGAGTGAAGAAAAGAAGAACACAAACCAAACCCTTCTCTAAAGAGGCCTGTCCAAACCCTTTTCTAAAGACAGTGGAAAACCTGACCGAAAGCTACAGAACTGGACTAACCAAAAGACACAACATACCACGACTTGCAGACTGCCTTGACCGAAAGTAATGCAGACCGGCTACCCAAAAACAGAAATTGAAGGCAACGCAGAAAAGCAAAAAGACGAGTCTGAAGAGAACGGCTCTTGACCCAAAATAATAGTTCAAGTAGATAGTTCAAGTAGATAGTTGTCCTCTTCGATTGAAACGCAATTCAACAGGAAAATAGACCAAGCGGGAGGCGTTCAATTGATCGCAACTCGAACCGAACATGGACTGAAATGAACACAATAATCATTGTAGCATCTGCAGAAAGCAAATGATGAAAACACATCGTATGTGAAACTTCGACATGCCTAGCTAAAACCGAAAGCAGAAAGAACGGTCAATTGAGCAGATGCTCTTGATGAATATTGTCGACATCATGAAGCGAAGTTGGTAGGAAAGCCGCACTGTAGTTTCGTGGTCACCGAAAGCAAGAAAAGGAAAGAGGACCGAGAAAGCGGTAGAAAAGAGGACTAGAAATGAAGACTAGAGCATGAAATGAATCGAAGCCCTGAAAATCAAGCGATATCGAAGAGAACCTGGTGAACAACATGTGATGAAATGTAGAAAGAAAAGAGCCGAGAGAAAATGCGATGCGGTAGAGTCAAAGATTTTTCGGAGAAAAGAGATCTGCAGATCAAGAGTACTTGAGATTTTGATTAGCTACCAAATGAAAAGCGGTCATGCGATAAATCATGTGAACATCTGCGACCAATGAAATTTCCAAAAGACTTCTTGCTCTTCTTGGGACAAATTATCGAGAATACAAACTAAATA
This sequence comes from Bonia amplexicaulis, assembly GCA_036346245.1. Classification (NCBI taxonomy): domain Eukaryota; kingdom Viridiplantae; phylum Streptophyta; class Magnoliopsida; order Poales; family Poaceae; genus Bonia; species Bonia amplexicaulis. Next base: position 24,271,890 of record CM070736.1, on the reverse strand, counting down.
ACATAGAGACTTGAGGAAGGAAATTCCATATCAAAAGATCAAAGAAATGAAATCGAGCACAACTTAAAGACTCAAATGAGAATGAGACAGTTTTCGGTTTTCTCATGATTTTTCAATCTTTGCTCATGAGGCTTGAAATATACCGAAATGACTTGAGGCAAGCTCACATAAATCTCAAGCCATCTGCTAAAGCAAAATCAAAAGAACCAAAGCTCCCCGACAAGAAACCCTAGCTACGGGAAAAGCAGTGGCGAAATGCTAGAAAGCAAAGAGTGATTTTTATTCTCCCATTGGGCTCTTGGGAATCTATTTGACCAAATGGTCTTGAGAACAAATCCCATCACAGAGCCAACAAACAAAACCTATTTTCTCAAGGAAACTGCTCAAATCATCAGGAAACAGAGAAATGGCTCAAATTGAAATCCAATAGAGAGAGGCAAAAGAAAGAACATAGCAGTCAAGGAGAATAACTAGAGGCCATAGCAAATCACAGAAGAACAACTCAAGGCATGATGAGCAGACATGAATAATTACACAGGGTTCATCTTACAGCCCATCTCATACAACCCAAGAACACCACACATGCAAGGCAGGAGCAGGAACTCCGACACGCTCACTACCTGCTTACACTGGAGAGGGACTCACGCAGGAGACATAGCCCCAACTCACTGCACTCTCTCAACAACTCCCAAAAGAGAAAGTATAAAGCAAACACCAACTCCCAAAGTCATGGACTACATGCAGGAGACACTCCTCCTTTTATAGCCTCCCACTAATGGGTTTGCATCTTCCTTTACCCGCTAATCCCAACAAACCAGCGCTTTATCCATTTGCGCCAACGAAATCCGCTTCTGCGAGCCTAAGTCAATTTTCCCGAATTGCCCCTCACGCTCCTTCCCGGAAGCTTCACCCGCACAACCGCAACCCACCACGACTGTCGGACCTCCGACTCCTCCCGAGTCTAGTCCGGTCCGTTCCGTCGCACACGACCGCACTGGCATCCGGACCGTCGGACCTCCGACTCTCCCGAGCCTAGTCCCGATCCACCTCGCCGCCTGTCGTGTCCACCTCCCGTAGCTCCAGCCGGTTCCTCGTCTCCGGCTCGCAACCACCTCGGCGAGCCTTGATTATCCTCGGCGTCTCCGATCGTCTGGACCTCAACACCTCATGTGCCTAGTCCCGGTCCTCCCACGCTTCACCACGACCTAGCTCCGAAGTCCTGCAACCACACAGACAAGCAAACCATCACATAGCACCGCACGAAACAGCATAATCAACATTAACATCAACAAAAGGTGCTCACGCATGAAATACCTAAATCGACCGATCGAGAAGGAAAACAAGCGTCCTAAGCACTCCCGACCGCAATCGACCAAGTCCAGCCGAACCGAACCACGCTATGCACCGACTTGGCGCGAACCGACCAAACCAAACTCAACCTTTCAGAACACGTGTCAATTACTCATCACAAACATGGGAGCACCTCTCACATGGTCTCTCATGATAACTTTTGATCTTTTTCAAATTCATAAAATGATGGTAATCTTGAACTAATGGTGGTAATTTGTTACCATCAATAGTAAATTAGGGTCCAATTGGTAGTAACTTATATGACTTGGTTTGGTAATTTATTTAAAAATAGATAATAATTTTTTAGTTGCATTTTTTACTTTATTGAGTTACAAGACATGATTTAGTGATAAATATCATGAATAGAAGACAAAAATTTCTAAGATTATTCTATAAAAACTTAAAAGTGGGTGTTCTATAAGACTAAAGAGCGCCTAAGTTCTCTACATTTACTCCCAAAAAAAATGTGATGCCTAAAACTAGAGGTGGGAGTTGGGCAGGGCCATTTCGTGCCAGCCAGAGGCCCGGCATGGCCCAAGCACGCTATGTGGCGAGCTAGGCCGGCACAGCACAAACAACGGGCCGGGTTGGGCCAGCACAGCACGAACAGCGGGCCAGGCTAGGCCTAGAAAGCTAGCTTATGGCACAGCACGGCCCGGTGTAGCGTGCCGTGCTCGGGCCGACCTGGCACATAGGGCACGGTGAGCATGGCTAGCACGATGGCGGACTCGGTGATTGCGTGTAGCATGGCGGCAAGCCGGCGACCTCCTCACGAGCCTCCATTTCTTTTTCTTCCCTCTCAACTGCTCTCCTCTTTCCTCCATTTCTTTCTTCCACTACCGACGACCACTCTCCTTCTCTCGGCCGACTACGCCGAGTTTGACCACCGGCCACCGCGCCATGGGCCTCCGTCCACTCCACTCGACATGGGCTCGCGTGCCAGCTCTTGCCATGTCCGTCACAGCCACTACGCTGCATGGCTCGGCCTTCAGCGCTACTCTCGTCGGCCGGCCTCGCCATGCTCTGGTAGTTCGGCCATTCCTTGCGCCTCCTCCTGCTACTACGGTACTGCTGCCAGTGGCTAGCCTACCACTTGGTTGCCTCCTCCGCAACTCACTTAAATCTTCATGCATGCGCGAACTAGTTGTAGGAATGGAATGCTCGTGCAATGAGGAACGCGATGGTATGACATGCATCAAGCGATTTGAAATTTTGGTGGTAATTGGAAGGAGAGAAGGTGTGAGTTTTTTCATGCGTGGCAGCGGGGACTATGGGAGTGTGTTCTAGCTTGGGAGTTGGGAAGATAAGGCATTAAGGCAGTTGGGACTTGGGGGAGGTGTTCGGGTGGGGAAAAAAGAAATTTAAATGGGCTAGGTAGGTGGGGGCAGGTGTTCAGTTTGGAGAGGAAAAGGACAGGGTGGCAAGTAGGCAATGATGGTTAGAAAAGGTTTTCCTATCTATCCGTCCATTCTGCTCTTTCTCTCATGAAATATATTCTACCAATTATTTTTCAGTGTTATCTTATTTTAGTGGAATAAACATGTAAGGACTTACTTCTATATTAATCATTTTAACTATCTCGTTGTCTTATTCATAGGCTATTTCTGTCTTGGTGTCTCAGACTTTTATTTGGACATAACTAATTATTTAAAGCTACATGTCTCTGGAGATGACACAATCACATAATTTGATTTGCTCATATACATATAAATGGAAAATGTCCTCTATAATTTGTTGTTGATTATGCTATGTTCCACGATATTAAAATATCAAGGAAATTTCACTTTTCCTTTGAAATATTTACATCATTAGCGTCTATGTTTTTACAAAACTAATTCAATTTTAATTAGGTTTTCAACGAGGCAAGCACGAGAGAAATGAAGATGGCGGTCGCCATCACCATTTTCAACGCCGCCTTTGTCATGTATAATTACTTCAGACTGGGCTTGGGCTAGCACGACACGAATGCCGGCACGACGGGTTTTGGGCTATGGCTAGGCCTAGCCGGAGACGAGTCGGGCTAGCACGGCACGGTGACTGGATCAAGCTGGCACAGTACGATGCGGCCCAAAACACGGTGAGCTCGAACCGTGGTGTGCTGCCGAGAACCTGTCAACGGTGGTGACAGTCAGCTTTGCAAATAATTTTTTTGTTTGACTTGAAGAATGTCTTGCGACTCTTCTTGCCAATTATTTTCTCCATCACTGCAGCTACAGTTCCTTCCAGTGCTCTTTCTGTCTTTCAAGATGATGTGGTTTGACATTAAAAAAAGGTAATGTTGTTGGTCACGGACGCTCATTTTCTGACATGTGGGCCGTGTGACATCCCTCTCGCATCTACTGTTCACCATCACGACAGTGAACGGCGGATATGAAGGGAAAGTCATGTGATGACTTGCCTCTTGTAAGTCAAAAGAGGATCCTCATCTGGTTGGTCATTAAAATGATTCTTATTGAAAGAAAATTCTTTTAAATAAGACACACAAGATCAAACTTAGGGTTTGAAGCCTAATAGGTTAAGGATACAATCACCTCCACTAGCCACCCAAGCCAATCTTGGTTCTCATGCTTTCTCATCTTTTAAATAACGGCATATACAAATGGCTTATTTTGTCATTGGGAATAGTCTGTAGCAACGATATAGAATTGGTTAATGGTACAACATTATTTGTAAAATGTGAATAAGATTATTGTTCATTAACTTTCTGCTTCTTGAATTTACAAAATAACATTTGGTACGGAGCACACTTAGTTCTATCTTATCTAAATATTATTTTGAAAAGAATAAGTTCATTTTTACACCTCTAAACTTTCTAAAAAAATCCACTTAGCACCCTCAACTATAAAATCGAATATTTACCCCTCCAAACTTACAAAATCAGGTGAATTTACATCCTAAGGTGGTTTTGGAGAGCAGTTTTCTTGATAGGGATCTAACTCAAGGTGGTGTTGCCAAGTTGAATGAGCCAAAAGGGACATGACGGTATTTATTGTTTTTCTTTGACTGGAGGCTGCAACCCCTCTAGAGGTGACTAGAGATCTTCCTTCTTGCCTCTGGTCCCTCTACCGTGTTGCCTCTAGCGACCTTATTGGTCGGTGACGTGAGAGATGGGTCTAGCTGAGCAACTAAGTACCTTTTATAGTAGTTATTTCAGTAGGTCTCTAGTGTGAGAGTACCCAAGATGGAAAGCTCGAGGCCGTCATATGGTTATCACCGGATGTTGTCCCTAGTGGTCATTGCCGCTGTTGTCGTCACCGCGCTGTCTCTAATCACCAACAAGATATCCATGCTAGTTTAAATGGACCTCTTGTATATCTAAATCTTCTTTCTTTCACGGGCCATTGTTAAATAAGGTTGCCTTTCCCAGTCCAAGTAAAGTCCAATTTGGCCGCAAGTGGTGTGATGCGATGACGGTGCGATATGTCAGCCATGGTAATAAAGGCAAGAATTGTGGCGGTGAAACCAGGGGTGTGGTGTAGTATTTAGCATGGGCAAAGTTTAATTGGACTCAAAGTATAGTGTTTTATCGGTGAACTCAATGACAATAAATCAGTGCATAAGTTAATGTAATTTTTTTATTCATAGCAATCTATATGTATTGCACGACATAATCCACAATACAAAAACTAAGGCATTAGCGATGACATTAGCATGACATCTGCGAGCAAGGCGGCTGCCGTCAAAAGGACCGCTTCGACAAGTTGTTATGGGTAAATTGGGTAGTTGGACGTACAATGCAATCCAGGACGTTGATTTTGTTTTGGGTGGCAAGGATCATCGCCACTGGCAAAGTTGCATTTGCTAGTTGCTACTACGAGTCTAGGACCGCACGGTGCCAGTCAGTCTCGTCCGGACCCCCCTCGCCCGGTCAACCCCGACGGCTGCTGCTCTCCCTCTCCGCCGCGCCGCCGTGGCCAGATCCGGCCGGATCCAGGGACCGTAGCACTACACCAGGTCTCCTTCCTCCTGCCCGACTTGGGCTTCGGCCGCTTCCGTCTCCATCTGCCACCCGAGAAACTCTAACCATACAGGAGGAGGCCATGAGGGGGAAGAAGCCGCTCAAGGAGCTCAAGCTCGCCGTGCCGGCGCAGGAGGCGCCCGTAGACAAATTCCTGTAGGTCTCCCTCGATTCCTTAGACTAGACAGCACATCTGTATTCCCCCTTTTTTTTTTTTTTTAAATTTTCCCCATTGAAGCGACCGAAGGGGTTTTAGCTTTTGAATGATTATGTGTCTTTTTTTTTTTGTCTGAAAGGCTGTCGATCGAGTTGTTTTCCATCTTATCTTACTGTGATTGCTTGGGTTAGTTGTGAATTGTGATGGAGATAGGATTGCGTTTTGATGAGCTCGTTAGCCAATCCGTGATATTGGTTTGAAATTTGTATGATTTGAGTTGCTAAGCTGACTTCGCAATTCGTGACTTTTGTTGTTTGTATTTGTATGTCGACGTTTGAGTGATCCAGATGCTGTTTGTGGTTCCAGACCGTGTGTTGTTTTGTTTATCCTTTGATTTGATCGTGGAATCGACCATTAATTTTCACAAATTAATGTGTAAACTGAATTGATGCCCTGATTGCTGGCGCCCTTTTAGGACTGCGAGTGGTACATTCAAGGATGGTGAACTGCGACTTAATCAAAGAGGCTTGCGGCTTATCTCTGAAGAAAATGGCGATGAAGATGTGAGTTCCTGGTTCAGTAATTACTACTTTTGTTGTTTGTTGATCTGTCCAATTGTGTTCTTGCTGTCTTGTACTTCGTATGGTGGCATGTAGGTTTTGTATAGAAGCACCAGTTCAATCGCAAACCTTATCCAACATTTTCTTGATTCGCCTTGGTTGATTGCATGCAATAGACCTTTTGAATGCATGGAATCTGTGCCACTCACACTCTTGCTGATTTATGGATCGCAATGGTGTGGAGGAAACCCTGTGTTTCAAACTTGGTAGAGGTTTTATCCATAGACCATGGTTATTAAGGCGTCGAGATATCAGCGATATCTCATCGCCATATCGCTGTGGCGGACCGGAGGCTCCATGCCGTTCGGACGGCATGGAGGTGCGCCGTATCCGCCATCGCCGCCGCCGGATCCACTGCCTCCGCCATCGCCGTAGCCGGATCCGCCGTCGCCGCAGCCGGATCCGCCGTGGCGCCGCCTCCTCTGTGGCTGCCGCTTGGGGGCGGTGGAGAGTGGCGGCGGGAAGAGGGAGCGGCCGTCAGCGAGCTGGCTCAGCCTCGCCGGCACCGGAGGTGGAGCAGATGGGGGAAGGAGAGAGGGAGAGAGGTAGGGGGCGAAGGATGACGAGCGGGCAAGAGGGAGAGAGGCAGGGGTGAAGAATGCTGAGCGGGCGGTGTGGAGGACGCCGGTTATGAGGGGTTTTTGATATTTTGCAATTTAGCCCTCTTATTTTTTGAAATTGCAATAAAGTCCTTCTCGCTTTATATTTCTTCGGTTTAGGCCCTCCGGAAGTCCAATATTGTTGTGGCTACTTATGTGTATGGCGTCGCCACGCCGCGCGCCATAAACGATATTGTTATGTGAAGGTGGTGAGTCGCCGCGCCTCACCGCACCGCCTTAATAACCATGCCATAGACGTAGCAGATGTGGACATTTCTCAACTTCTGTTGCAAGTTTATCTTGGACAGATGTTAATTTTTCATGCATAGGATTGAAATTCTGTGCTCTGTCACTTGCAATTGGTTATTAGACGTGACTCTTGAGAAGTTTTTCAAGTTAGTGAGAACAGGATATGTTGTCACCAATGGTTGTGATATTTAACTTGGAACTCCTATAAGGATATAACGCTCTCCAGTTTGTGTTTGTGTTTGTAGTTTCTATCATCTGGTTAGTGACCAGGTAGTTTCTGAGTTTGTGTTTGTAGTTTCTATCATCTGGTTAGTGACCAAGTAGTTTCTGACTTTGGATTGCATCTGGATTTGTTTATTTTCTCCAGCAATCAACAAACCTGAAGGTGGAAGATGTGCAGTTATCAATGGATGATCTCGAGATGATTCAAGTCATTGGTAAGGGAAGTGGTGGTGTTGTCCAACTAGTGCAGCACAAGTGGGTGGGGACATTGTATGCCTTGAAGGTAATTTCCTGTATACTACGTGAATCTAGTGGGCCACACTAGCGCCGAGATGGAAAATATATACTTTACATAACCTAGAGCACTGCATTAGACTGCTAGTTTTCTCCTTCGAATGTACTATTTTTCTATCTTTTTGTGTTTCTTGACATGGAAATCAATCTGTTGATACCTGTTTGAACAGATTCACTACATGTTATGTCTTGTTCTGACAATAAGTTCACACCAATGCACAATACTAAAATGAGGTCAGGAATGCTAAATGAATGGTGTGTTAATAGCATCTAGTACCAGCTTATGTTTACATGCAAAATCTCTACCAAATGCTTATTTTTAATGAATACTGATGCTAATGAATGAGAATACATCAGGTAATTACATTCAGGTCAATGAAAAATTTCAAGCATTGTCCCTGGTGTTCATACTGCTTTGGCATTTCTTCACCCATATGATCCATCAGTTAATTGACTAATGACTAGTATTGCAATTCCTTCCACAGGGCATTCAAATGAATATTCAGGAGGCAGTTCGCAAACAAATAGTACAGGAGCTCAAAATAAATCAAGCAACACAGAACCCACATATAGTTCTTTGTCATCAATCCTTTTACCACAATGGTGTAATATATCTTGTTCTGGAATACATGGACCGTGGATCTCTTGCAGACATCATTAAACAAGTGAAAACGATTCTGGAGCCATACCTTGCAGTACTTTGCAAGCAGGTATGCATAAACTTGGCCTTTGTTTTCTGCTTTGACTTGTGTTGTTTTGGAATAAGCTTGAGATTTTATCACATTTGTTGAATGTTGAAACTACATTCTAACACAGCTAACATCGATAATATTTTGATAATTCAGGTTTTGGAGGGTTTATTATATCTTCATCATGAAAGGCACGTGATTCACAGGGACATAAAGCCATCTAACTTGTTAGTCAACCATAAAGGTGAGGTGAAGATTACTGATTTTGGAGTAAGTGCAGTGCTAGCAAGTTCAATGGGTCAGCGAGATACGTTTGTTGGAACCTACAACTATATGGCGGTATGTTGAATTAATGATCTGCTTTGTCTATGTGACTGCTAGTTTATTTTCATTATTGTGATCTGGAATGCATAAATTTGTTATCATAGTTCTCTGTTTTTCTTCCTTGTTCAGCCTGAGCGGATTAGTGGAAGCTCCTATGACTACAAGAGTGACATATGGAGTTTGGGCTTAGTAATACTTGAATGTGCCATCGGCCGGTTCCCCTATATTCCTTCAGAAGGAGAAGGTTGGTTAAGCTTCTATGAACTTTTAGAAGCAATTGTTGACCAGCCACCACCTTCTGCACCTGCAGATCAGTTCTCCCCAGAATTCTGCTCATTTATCTCCTCCTGGTATGCTAAACACTCTTCTCCTCTGAAATTACACATGAAAATTATCTCCAGTTACTGCCTTCCTGCTTATTCTCTTGCTCAGTAAACCTGGATGAACTCTTTGCCCTGTTTTTCAAAGTCCTCTTAGTTTTTTGCATGTGATTCCAAAAAATAGGAAAGGTGAAAATGAAATATTTGAAGTTGTTGATAAGCTATTTATCACTTACTTTAATATGTGGTGATTTCCTCATTTGGCACAGCTAGTGGAATTTCTCTACTTAAATATTCTTTTCCCCTTTGAACAATCATGTTTTTCAAGAGAACAGTTCTATTGTGACTTTGTGAGCATTTGAGCTTCGTTAATTATGGAAATAACAATTCTTTAATCTGCGCAGAAGTCCTCAGATAATAACTAGTGAAATCCACAGAAGTTCTTTTTTTTTTGTTACACCCTTTTATACTATACTTGATATTGTATTGTTATCTACTGAAAAGTGAAAACACCCTGCAATTGTGTCACAAGTGCTTGCACATCAAGATTCTGCATGAGTAACTTTGCAGCCAATGTCTCAGTGGGTAAACTCTTAGAATAGAATTATTTTTTCTTGTTGGTAAGAATTTTTGGGGACTTATCTTAACTGGAACTGTAGTTGGTGCCTTGGTGGATATTGAGCAAGGAAGCTTAGGCTTGTAGCCTTGTATGCTAGTTGGGACGCATTGTGTTACTTATGCTTGGTGCTTCTGTAGACCTTAGTTCTTAACATTTTAATGTGATACCTATATGGCGTGACCATATTGTAAACCTATCTTAATATTCAACAAAATAGGTTTGAGTACGTTGTTGGCCCTTGAAACTTCAAGCATTAGCAGTACTAGTTTAACTAAAATCTGAAGTTTGAGTTGTGAACAGTTTCATGAAACTCAAGTCTTCAATGGCCATGACCATGAAGTTTGATGACAAAAGGTACTTATTATTGATTTAAATCAGCTATGTCAATATCTGAATTGTTTCCCAGATTAATAAAACCTTGGCTGTGGGGTTGTGACTAACTGATTCTACACTAATGCGAATGTGTCCACTCACATCATGGTTGACCTGCAGCAATTGGCTTTGTTGCTGCATCTACCCTTACAAAAAAAGTACTTCTGAACTTCTTTTTTCAGAACTACTGAACTTTCATTGTTGTACCATGCATGTACTGACTGTATGTCTTTTGCGCTCCGTGTTTAATTTGATGAATAATTCCTATGGAAACATGCACATCTTGACAGCAGCCAATGATTCTGCCAACTTATCGTTAGAGATTCGTATCGTCAGTGTATATCATGTTGTAGTTTTAAATATTGCTATATTCCTTTGCAGCATACAAAAGGATCCTGCGGAGCGGATGTCTGCTTCAGAACTCTTGGTCAGCATTTCCTTCCGCTTACTAGTTTTTGTAGTGAATCCAACTGTGATACCATCTATCAACTACCTTGTGCTGAATTGCCATTCATGTTCTTGCAGAATCATCCTTTCATCAACAAGTTCGAGGATAAGGATTTAGACCTGCGAATTCTTGTTGGGAGCCTCGAACCTCCAATGAATATACCCGAGTAGGTTCTCGCTAGGAGGGGTGAAGCTTTGCGGTGTTTTCAGGGTCGCCCTCTTGGTAGCAGCACATATTTGTCCTGAACCGCAGCATCTTCCCTGCATGCGATGATGTATGTTTGTTCACAATTCCGAGGAGCATGCGATGATGTATGTTGTTCAAAATTCCAAGGAGTCGCATTAATCTTATGACCTCAGGCCCTTTTGTTGGTTTCTTCATACGATGATCCTGTGACTACTTGAGCATGAGAAGAGGGAATCATGATGTTGCCTTCGTATTCTTGCATGTTGCCTTATTGTAGTTCTTGTTGCGAGTATAGAGTGAATGGACCTTATGCCCTTATGACTTGCTTATTGTTGGCTCTAGTTGATGATTCTGAAAAATGAAGTGAAACATTACATGCTAGTAAATATGCTATGTGAAGAATGGCACCGTCTTTTTACTGCAACTGCAAGCAAGAACACTACTTCACATAAAAACCGCCGAAATTAAAATTTTAAGCTGGAAACACTACTGGATTTAAAATTTAAGCTGGCACTACTGAAATTTCAACTTCAGAATTTCGAGATCAAGTAACATTTGGAGTAGACCCATGAGCTATCCTTGTAACAAGAAAATTCCATTATTCCATTATTTACTACTACCGTTCCTCTTCCATCAATGACCACCCATCTCCTCTTCCTGACGAGTGACATCTTGAGCGTCATGAATCCAGGTCATAGAGATCCAACCGCCCGTCGACGGCGTCGGCTCCCTCGAGGTAGTACATCTTGAGCGCGTCGTGCTTGAACTTGCGCCTCCCCTTGCACGACGAGGACGACGACCCGGCCTTGCCGCTGAGCTCCCTGCAGGCGCGGCCGCCGGTGAACTTGGAGTGGTTGGTGGGCTTCCGCGGCGCCCTAACGAACCCGCCGTTGGCCGTCGGCCCCGCCACGGTGTGCACCGCGCGGCGCTTGCCCTCCGGGTCGACCAGGTCGCGGTCGTAGGCGCGCACCCACCCGTGCTGCCGTCCCTCGCGACGCATCCTTGCTCCTTGCTTGGTTTGGTTTGCTTTTTCTGGTTCTGTTGCGCGGCGATATGGGGGGCGTCCGGTGGTCCATTTATAGGCCCGCTGGGGAGTTGCAGCGATCGGCGCGTACGGTTCCTTGGTGGCCACGGGTTCGTCGGCAGCTTGCGTTCCAAGTCTCTTTACGGTTTGACCTGAGCTGGAGCCGGGAGGAATTTTTTATTTATAGTTTATGATTTTTCTATTTTTTATAAGCTTTTTTTGCTTTTGCTTTTGCTTTTTATATTGTCTGTTCTAATATAATATTTTTATTTCTTACATTTAATTATTAGAATAAATTAATGATATAATACAAAATAAATCAAATATTTCGACTTATAAATCGCTTGGAGCGACCGTGTTAATTGTTTTCTATCCTTTTATAAGCAGAACAATAGATTGAACACGAGAAAGGTAGAGAGAACTCGGTCTTTCTTTATTGCTTTCAATTTGTATACTTTTAGCTTTTTGCCCAAATATCGGGACTCTGGCCATGGGCCCGGTTCCTAACACTCCCCCTTGGGCACTCACCCAACATGCTCATGCCTCGTCAAAACTCCATAAAACCCAGTGGAAAAATTTGGAGAAAAGTACATGATATATGTGTCTCTGCGATGCATGAATTGCCTCATTAAAACCTTGGTCGAGAAACTTCAAGAAAACTCGTCAAAGGAAAAAGAGTACAATTCACCCAAATACATTTAGTCTTCGGGACTTTATTAGTTGGTACTTGATCTTCATGATCAAGATTTACTATCGGGCTTGAGAGAATTCTCCCCAGATTTCGCACTTCTCTAAGTCTCATTATTCCAATCCCGCACGCACCTTTCAAAGCTAGATGCGGAGTGACTTAGTGAACAAATCGCTAGATTTTTCACAAGACTTAGTATCATTGATGCTAATCTCATCCATCTTTTGCAATTCATGAGCATAGAAGAACTTGGGGTTGATATGCTTTGTGAGATGACTCTTCACCACGACCCGTGCGCACTTGTGCAACACAAGTCGCATTATCTTCATGGATAATTGTGGGGTTTGCACAATGTTCACTCCACGTGTTGTTGGATGTGGTGAACCATTTGGCGAGCCAAGCGCACTTTTTGTATTGCTATAATTTCGAGTGGTTCGTCAAGTGTTCACGAGACTTTGTTTAGAAGATTTAATATAATTTTTTCCACCACACGAATATAGCTTGTTTGTGACTTTTATGTGGGTATTAGCCAATCAAGTTCAAGTCTTGATTCTTTTGTAGAATAATCCAAGGTCCTTGCTTCCTTGGAGGTTAAGGTGTCCTTTAACATGTCTTTTGGTGGGATATAAGTACAAAATAATGTCCGTTCTAGTCAGGTTGCTAAGTACATGAGTCCTACCACTGCACCCAAGTATGGGAATTCTGTCCGGGACTTCCTCCCTCTCTTCCCTAGGTCGGAAAGGATCTTTTTCTTCTTTGTAAAGACCTCCCGATCATCGGTACTTTCGATGGGAATGCCTTCTCAAAGCCAAACCTTTTAAGCACCTTCTGAGTGTAGGTTGACTGGTGTACCAAGATTCCATCAGGGACATGTTCAAGCGCAGGCCTAAGCCAAACTTGGCCTTGCCCAAATCTTTCATTGTAAACTCTGACTCCAAATAGGAGCTTGCTTCTTTTATATCTTCCACTGTCCCGATGATATTCAGATTATCTACATACACAGACATTATACAGAATTCATTCTAGGATCGCCGTATAAATACACAAGGGCGAGTCTTCCTTTGTTCGTGTAGCCTTTCTTCTTGATAAAGTCGCTCAGCGATTATACCACATTCTTCAGTTGCTTGATCCATACGGTGACTTTCCGAGTTTCACATCTGCATGATTTCTATTTGCTCTATCTTGGTTCGGGAGAGGTATTCCTTCAGGGAATTTTATATAAATCTCCGAATCCAAGTTACCGTAAAGGTATGCAGTCACAACATCCATCAATTTCATTTCTAAGTTCAAGTTCACTGCCATTGAGATCAAATATCTGAAGGTAATTCCACTCATGACTGGGGAGTAGGTTTCTTCATAATCAACTTCAGGACGTTGAGTGAAACCTTGTGCTACTAGCCTTGCTTTGTATCTCACTATTTCGTTTCTTTCATTTCTCTTCGAACAAATAGCCACTTGTGCCCTACGGGTGCACATGGGGAGGCGTCTTGATATCACTGGGCCCAAAACCTCTTTTTGTTCGAGATAGCAATTAGGTTGCTATTGCCTTCTTCCAATCTTCCCAATCGATCTTTTCTTAAATTCGTGACGATGCGAGGCTCGGGATCAAGATCGATGATTGTGGCAATTTTCTTGAAGTATATATCGATATTGGTCGTTGTCCTGTTCATGGACTCTCTCGTGTGCACATAGTTTATAGATATTTCTTCATGAGTCGCTTCTTCTGGAGCGGTTGCTTCTTCTGGAGCTTCTCCTTACACACCGCTTCTTTCAATTGCGGTGGCAAGTCTCTTTAGTTTTTCAGCTCCGATGTGTGCGCACACATCCATGCCGATGGAGATATTCAGATCCGGTATGCCCTTTTCGAAATGTGTCATACTTGTGCCAGGTCTCAACTGACTCCCTTCAGACGGGGACTTTAATGATCGGTGTGATAAGTCCTTCTTATCCTTTTCACCGGCGTTCCGGTTACTTAGGATTCGAGGCAGGAGTTCTCGTCCTCTTTTTATTTTTCCGAGGCCTCGGGCGAAATTAGGGATACCTTCTGATTTCTTTGGTATTTCAACCCTCTCTGGTGCAGTGCGTGCAGGCACATGCGACTTAGTCACGCTTTTCAAATCACTAAAGTGATCAAGCAGCTGATTTGTTAATGCTTGCAAATCAATTGTCTTCTGGACTTCTCATGTCTTCTGGATTTCTATTGTCTTCTGGACTTCTATTGTCTTCTGGACTTCTATTTGCTTCACTAATGCGCGGGTCATGTGCATGAATTTTCGTGGCTTACCACGTAATTTCTCGATATTTTTCATCAAGGGGTTGATTTCCTCCCCCTAATGTTGGGAAATTTTTCGGTGCTGACCCTTGCGCTAGTTGTATAGGCGGGTGGATGTTGTAGGTCGATTGTCTAAAATTGATGAAATTCGCTGCATGTAGGACTGCGTGTCCCCAACATGTAAAAGTCAAATTACAATTCTACAAAGGGGTAGGGCAATAAATTTAATTCTCTTAATTAAAGCCTCTGCCAAACCATTCTGGTTATGGACATACGGTACCGAGTGCTTAACTGCAATCCCCATCTCCATACAATGATCATCAAATGCCTTTGAAGTAAATTCTCCGGCGTTGTCCACTCTGATAGACTTGATGTGATGATCAGGGAACACATTTTCTGATGCGAATGATCTGCGAGATCAACTTTGCAAAAGCATGGTTTCTTATGGATAATAAAACCCACATAAGACTACTTCGAGGAAGTATCAATGAGCACCATGAAATACTTAAATGGCCCTGAGATGGGTTGAATGGGATCGCAAATGTCTCCCTGGATACGTTCCAGGAATGCAGGTACTTCATCCTTCACCTTCAGAGTGGAGGGTCTAGTAATTAATTTCCCGATGGCACATGCAGGGCACACAAAATCTTCATGATTCGGGAAATTCTTCACATTAATATGATGCTCTTGTGAATTATTGATTATGTTTCTCATCATCCTAAGACCTGGGTGGCCTAATCTGTTATGCCAGAGACAGAAGAGTTCAGTGCTTCTAAATACTGTCTTCAGGACAGTG
Source organism: Bonia amplexicaulis (assembly GCA_036346245.1). Taxonomy (NCBI): domain Eukaryota; kingdom Viridiplantae; phylum Streptophyta; class Magnoliopsida; order Poales; family Poaceae; genus Bonia; species Bonia amplexicaulis. The sequence goes on along the minus strand of CM070736.1, from coordinate 24,256,703 downwards.
TAGGCTGCAGGAGCCTTGATGTTGGTATAATATAGCCTAGTTTCTAGTGAAGGAAGTTTTTCTAATACCATTTTTTTCATTCTATTCGCGCTTCATAATGAGCAGGTATTCCTTACCATACTCTTCTTTAGTCTCATCGTGGAAACCATTTGCGCGAATATCCTTAAAACTTAGGAGACTTCTAGTCGATTCTGGGTACAATAAGGCTTCTTTAATGACCAAAATTGTGCTCATGGGGAGTATAATTGTGGCTCTTCCTGAACCAATTATACAAGCATCGCTTCCGACGATTGTCGTAAGGCTGCAAGTGCTCTTACGGATCGACTGGAAATACTTAGTCTCTCTTAAGATGGTATTCGTTGTGCCGCTACCGGCTAAGCACACTTCCTCCACAGGGCGCCACACGTGTTCTAATATAAGGTATTTTATTCATATGCATGAGAAGGCAATCAACACATAAATAAAATACTTCAATATCAGAACATATCATGCTATTATAAGCTGAATAAATGAATGAAATCTTCAAATATCATCCAACCATCACAAGAAAATAAATGCTAAAGTACCATCCATGCAAATTCTAACTTGTCCTTTTAACACAAAATAAATGACATTTAAAGTCTAAATGCATTCTGTGCACTAAACGGAGTCGATTAAGAAATCATCGACTTCTTCGGCTATCTTTTCAGAAGTGATATTCTCTTCAAGAGAAATCATGGCGGTCGCCTCTAGGTCGTGAGGGGTCTTGTTGCGGGATGGTCTCAACCTCCATCAACTCGAGCAACCGCCGAATGCTCCCCTCAACCGATGCAAAGTGAGCTTGGGCGCCTTTGCCATCCTTCTTTTTCCGAGCTTGGTGGGCATTAATGACATGCTTGGCTCTTGGAGCGGCCGCGACCAATGCCCCCACTTGCCACACTTGTAGCAACCCTGGTTCTGCTGGCCATAGGTCTTGCCACTTTTCACAGCCTTTTTGTCATTTGGAGTATCTGACTTGCCTTTCTAGGCAGCGGCCTTACCCTTCTTCCCCCTTCTCTTCATCAAGGGCTTTCGCACCTTGTAACTCACAGCGTTGGCCTCACGGCCAGCGGAGCTCCCCGGTGGCTGAGTGACGTAATTCTTACGGAGAAGTTCGTCCTGAGCCTCCGTAACCTGCATCATATCAATCAATTCGGTGTACTCCTTGTAGCCGTCTTGACGATAGTTGTGGGCGGATTGAACAACATTGGGGTGAAAAGTGGACAGGGTCTTTTCAATCTTCGTATATCGTGATCCGCTTGCCACAGAGTTGAAGATTGGTACAAATCTGTGTCTGAGTGTACTCCTGCATCAGTCTTGAAGTCGGCAAACCTCGATCGACCCATTCTTGCTCGCTTGAGGAAGAATGGTGTACTTTAACCTCTCAAACCGCTTCTTGAGTGCGGTCCAGAGTGCTAGCGCGCTCTTCTCCGCCATATACTCATTCTTGAGAGTAAGGCAGAGGTGGTGCCGAAGAAAATGAAGTGTCTGATCATTCTCCTCAGGCGTAGGTTGGGCGTCATTCAGTCCGCCATTCCCGATAGCCGCGAGGAGCCTCTTGGCTCCAAGTACTATCTCGACATCGGATGCCCACGTCAGATAGTATTGGCCATGCTGGGCCAGCTCCTCGAACTCCCGGTTCGTGATGCCAGTCATCTACATGTGTATGAACGGAATAAAATAAGTTTACTTCAGGTAAACATGCGTGGGAAAATTTACTGCTGGTAAATAAATGGTACAAAAGGATCTCGCAATGTTTCAGAATTTTCTGTGAATTTTCTATAAATTTTACTATTAATTTCAGTGATTAAAAGCAATTTAAACAATTACAATTAATCAAAAATAGTAAATAAATACAGAAAATACAGATGATAATAATGGCATAAATAAATAAGCTTCAAATGTTAAAAATAATTCAAAAATCAGGTTCCCGAGGCCCTTTTATGCAAAAATATAAATTTTCAGCGAATTCTGCAATTTCTGGGAGTTGTTACGCAAATTTTCAATTCAGAGAAAAATTCGCGTAATTTTCCGATTTACCGAGGGGTTTTCTGCAAAAATCTGGACCCGCTCGAAAATTTGAGGACCTATCGGTAATTTTTGGAATTACCGAGACCTTTCTGTAAAATTCAGGATTTAAATGCAAGAATTAAGGGCTGATCGGTAATTTCCCGAAAGATGGAGGGTTTTTCTGCAATTTTGCCTCCCACCCCGGCTGGGCCGTTTCTTGGGCCGGACGGCCCATTTGGCCCATCAGCCCGGCTGGCTTAACACACAAGGGATAGGGTTTCCCTTCCCCGCATTCGATGGCGGCGGCGGCGTAACGGCTGGGCGCGGGAGCGGCGGGCGGCGATCGAGCGCGGCGGCGGCCACCAGCGAGTGGCGGCCGGCGGTGGCGGCGCCTCATGCGGAGGCGGCGGCGGCGGCGGCGGGCCGGGCGGTGGTGGCGCGGCGGCCTCGGCCAGCAGACCCGGCTCGGCGGCGGCAGCAGAGTGGGGGGCGCGGTCGGGCGGGCGCGTAGCTACAGGCGGTGTCAGAGCAGGAGGCGAGGCGGCGGCGGCGGCGGCGCTTCGCGTGTGGTGGCGGCGACACAATGCGGGCCGGCAGCGGTGCGCGGCACCGGCCGAGACCGGGCGGCTTTCAGCGGCTGTGGTCTGAATGCGTGCATACGGCGGAGCGCCCGGCGGTGACGGTGGCGATCTGGCGGCGATGAGCGTCATTGCCGATCTGGCGGCGGCGAGGTGGAGCGGCAGTGGCGACGCTTCTGGTCGGACTTCGGCGGCGGTCGGCTCAGCGCTGCCGAGCGGCGGCGTTAATATGGCTGGCCGACGGCCGTGATCGAAGGACAAGGACAAGCCGGCGTCGGCCGGTGGCCGGCGGCCGTGCTTCCCCTTTTTTTACGTGTGATGCGTGCGAGCAAAGTAAGAAAACGATGCCAATTTTTTCGTACGGTGATCATGCAGGATCAAACAAAAACCATACAAATTTTTTGTTTCCAACCTACGATGCAATCAACATCTACTCCGTTTCGCAATCTACCGATCGGTATTGTGCCGGCGACTTCAAGTCTGCTCGCGGTAGATTTGGGCAGATTTACACCGTAAAGATTCAATCTAGAACGCGAAAAGAAAATACAAATTCAAAAGGCGATCTAGAAAATTCAATCTGTGCTTCGATGATTACCTTCGTTCACCGGAGCGAAGTTGTGCTGATAACGTGTTGAGAAACCGTCGCTGGCGACCAGTCCGAACGATTTCTCTGCGTAGAACAAGAACGAATCAATCACAGAAACAGAAATAATAGATTGAATACAGAGAGAGAGGTAGAGAGAACTCCTGATCTTTCTTTGTTGCTTTCAATTGCATCAGATGTACATAATAAGAGGTATGGCTCTCTATTTATAGTCTACGGTGAGATGTCCAAATATATCAGGACTCTTGGCCATGGCCCAGTTTCCTAACATTAATGTCTAGAACCGACCTACGCAAAAAGTGCCTGCGGCTAGATTTAGGCTGAATTGAAACTCCTGGACCAGGCGTCAGTTGCAGTTCTTGGGCTTGGGCCAGCCCTATCCTGACCCCTTCAGGCAAGCTTAGTTGGACAGAAAGAAATTGATCCGTGATTTTCATTTGAGAAAATTTCGTTTATGCATTAGTTACGGTCCGTTTCTCGCCTTTGCCACTAAGTTTTTTTGGCCTCTCAGTTTTACCAACCATCCGTTAGTGCCTTGCCCTTTTGATATTTTCAGCCGGTAAAAGACTATTGACCAACGTTAGCAAGTCAATTTTATTTAAGAAACACCGTAATATCCGTTGCAGCTGACAATGGGCCTCTCTCTCAACTCCCCCACTGACAGTGGACCCCTCTGGCCCTCTCCCTGTTCTTCTCCACCCACTGATATCATCGCCACCTCTACTGTCAGCTCCCATCACCTCTTCGTTCTCCTCCCCATCAGCCTTCGCCTCCTCCGCATCAAGCGTCGCCCGAACGCGACCTGTGTGGTGGTTGGTAGGGGTGCAAACGGATCGGATTCGGACGGATATTGCTGTTACCATATCCTAACCCATATTTTTTCTTCGGATTCGGTACCAATCGGATTCGGTGCCGGATCGGTCGGGATTAACCCGAGCCGTTTACACCCCTACTTGTTTGTAAGGAATGCATGCAGTACAACAAATGGAGTAGGATGACGCACTGTTAAGAACTTAATGTTACTACTTAATAGCTGATGTGGAAGATTTTATTTTACCATTGCAAAAGAAAATGAAACGTCAAATAGTAGCACTAATCAAATCAAACTTGAAGACGATCGGATTCGGGACGGATATTCTTGTTACCATATCCTAACCCATATTTTTCTTGGATTCGGTATCAATCGGATTCGGTACCAATCGGATTCGGTGCCGGATCGGTCGGGATTAACCCGACCCATTTGCACCCCTAGTGGTTGGGCCGTGGCGCTCTAGAGTCAGGAGGTTAAAATCCCCCGGGAGACGAGATGCCAAAGCTCAACATGTATTTTGCCTTGTCGGAATGAAAAATTGAAAACGGGATCCGGGAAGATAGAAACAAGAAAAAGGATTAAATGCGTTGGGCCTTGGGCACGCCGCTCGTTGGGCGTAGTATTTTCCGATGGATCTTTCCATCAAGAAAGAGGAGCAGGTAACTGGGGAACAATCACAGCCGCGGACAGATGGCCATGGCTGCGACCTGCAGAACGCTCTCCCGGCAGGAGGCAATGGCAGCGGTCCGTGATCTGACCATTGCTTCTGATATGGGCATTCGGACGGCTGTGCCGGAGAGTGATGCGCAGAATCTCCATCCAAGCCTGACAATGGTATCAATGACGGGATTTTCATGGAATCACGAACCTCATCTGGGGCGGTTTTGACGATGTCGAAGTCTACATTTGCCATGGGGCATGTTTATTGATTGTGGCGCACGAACTAGCTATGGTGCACACCGGCTTTGGAATCTCCTGGATCTCTCATTAGGCTCAAGGATTTCCCAAAGTCTGTGTCTCGTTTGGTGAATAGCGATTCGGCTAGCATGCCATGTTAATGGAATAACATAGATATTCCGCTAGAAAAGATGGATTTTTAGTGGCTCTGTGTATAAAGTGGGTTAGAATCTACAAAGTGTAATATGATATATGAGAGGAGGGGCAAGGGCGGAGGAAGAAGACGAGTTCATTAATGTTTTTTTTTATTTTCAGTTTTCTTTAGTTTATTAAGTGGTGTTTTGTGTGGAAGGTGTGAGAGGATCAGGGGATAATAAGAGAATTGGGGTGTAAACTGTGCGGTTCCAATTGGATAGTTGTAAAACAATATTTGTTTCAATATAACTTGAGCCAAATTTAAATTCGAATGTGCACATTCACATATTCAAATACAAATCGGACATGTACTAGATACGAGTTCGAATCGAATATTGATATACTCCGATCAGATTTGGACATCCACATAATTGGTACATCAACAAGAACAATAACCACATAAACATACATGAGACACAATAAACCATTGTGATATGTTAAATTAAGGTCAAGGAATAATAATCGGCGCTAAATTGAACAGAGTTGTTTAATTATTCATTACAATTTGAATTCAGATGTGAATTTATATAGTCAAATGTAGAAATCATAACCAGATTTGCGTCTATATATTTAAGCTGGATTCAAATATGAACTTAGATAGAGAAAACACTATTAATTGAATGAAATAAATTAAACCCTATTCACGATTCCTCGAATTCGTTAATCGCACATTTTCAGATAATGGGCATTTTGGATAGTGATGCTCAATTGCTTTTCTTATTCCTATATTTTCAATTACGCAGTATCCGCTTAATTTCTATGGTTATCTCGAGTTTTATCTATTTCATATATCCAATATGTGCATCCTCAATCAACAACGTGGAGAGATGCTTCAATGCATAAATATATAGTAAATTACACTAATATTGATGCGTATTTAAGAATTTTCTATCTACTTACCCTTGACAACGGTACACCTGTATTGAGTATAAAATAAGGCATTCTGGGGGAAAAAACGAGTACAAAATGAGGTGCATCATGTATTCCTATGAAAATAAGTGAACAAAGTTAGTTTAGACCTCAATTTCTTTTCGAGAATAGGTCAGATCTAAAATTTCTTCACATCAGAGAAAGCTTTGGATTGTTCTAGAGTATCAATTGAACAACTTTTGCCACAGCCGAACCTCCGAAAGTTTGTACAGGTGACATCACACGAGTACATGAGAGGAGAGGTAGAAAGAAAGAAATCCTACAAATCAAGACGCTGAGCTGTTCGCCTGCACAAGGGAACCTAGGATGGAAAAAGAAAAAAAACGGAACCTAGGAAGGCTGTTTTCCTGTTTCGCTTCTGACACGATCTCAAAACTGTCCTCTATTAGCCACCGTCACCGCTTCTCACGCCGGCAGCTCAAGCCGCAGGCCGATGTGGCTCGACTCTGCGCTCAAGCCGCTCAGGTCGCAGCGTGCCTCCGCCGCCGACCTCACCAAGCGCGCGACCGGCTCGAACCCGAGCGTTAGCTCCAGCCCAACCTCATCCTCCCCTTCCTCCTCCTCCGCCGCCACCAGCACAGGGCTCTGCTCGGCCTGGCTCACGTGGGAGCCCGCCTCCACCTCGGTGTCCTCCGACCCCTCCTCCCGCGCTTCCTCGACCGCCATGTCGTCGTCCTTGAGGTGGTCGTGGTCGTGGCTGCCGGCCGACTCCTCATGGCTCGGCGCGCGGTCGTGGTCATCATCGTGCTCGCCAACGACCACCGGCTCCAGCTCCGGTTCCGGTTCTTGCCTTGGGGTGGGGGGCGCACGCTTGGCAGCGGCGCCCTTGGGCTTGGACGTGGAGGACGACGCGCGCTTGAAATGGGTGCGCCCGGCGCGCGCTACGCGGAGCAGGTCGGCTGCGGCGGCGGCGTCGGGGTCCTTGGCGACATGGCGGATGTCGTACGCCCTGAGTGGCGGGTGGCCTGCGCGGCGGCCGCGGCCTCGGGCGAGACCTGCACGACGCGGTCCCCCTTGAGCACAGCCTCGACGGCGGCCTGGCACGCCTGCCACTGGCCCGACCAGAGCAGCCCGACGGAGCCGTAGATCGGGTTGACGATCCGGCCGCAGGCCTCGTAGAGCAGCGAGCGGAAGACGGCCGGGCGGAGGTGGTCGGGGCCCCCGGCGAGGAGGTTGAGGAGCCCGGCGCGGCCGTAGAACTTGGCGAGGAAGACGGTGGCGTTGGCCTGCGCCTCGGGGGTCTTGATCCACTGCAGGCACGGCCGGATGGTGCACTCCTCGCTGCACCCCTTGCGCAGCACCCGGCACCCGTTGCAGCTCATCCGCATCTTCGGTCCGCGGGCTAGCGAGTCTCGCTTATCAGCTCGGCGCCGGAGGTGTTGGAGATCGAGGTGGTACTATCCTCTCCCCTCGCGGAACTCGGAAATAGTACTCTCTCTTTTGGTTTGGTGGTGGTGATGTGAGATGATGATGGGCAGGGGAGGAGAGAGAGGGGTGGGGTGGTTTTATAAGTGGGTTGGGCGCCAGTGGTTTCGGAAAGCTGGGAAAGGCGGGTTCGGCGCCGCGCCGCGCCGGGCCGGGGCCAAAACAAAAACGGGACGGAGAGTGCGCTTGCGGGGCCCACCGCGTGATTACTGGGGGCTCAAGCACCCCTCCTGGCACCAAGCCGCGTCCGAGGTATGGATTTTTGTTTGCAAACCTGAGGCGGCCGGGGTGGACTCGTCGCTTCTCTAGCCTAGTGTAGCAGCACACCAACACGTGCTCCGGCTCGTTCTCCAGTTGGCTTCAAGTGTTGCAACTCCGTTCGAGAAACAAGCAGCCCGTTCGTTGATTACCGGGGCTTCTGGTAAACGGAACCGCAGGTTGTTTGATGTGACAAGTGTTGCCTTCTGCAGGAAATCCAGCGCGCCGGGCTATTAGGATGTGCCTCGGTTTTAGCTTCTAACTTTTTAATTTTATTTTTTTCTATTTTTCTATTTTTTACTTTTTTATTATCTTTTTTATTGTCTATGATAATATAAATTTTTCTTTTCTAAATTTAATTATGCTAAAAGCCTAACAGTCACTATAGTACAAAACATCCTAAATAGTGTTAAATAAGCCAAAAAGCTTGAGCTTTATGGTAGTGCTTATTTGGACTTAAAAGTTCGTGTTTATATCTTTTTTATTGTAGCGGCTAAAAATATATTGTATTTGCTGGTAGTGCTCATTTGCTGTTACCTTGTTCAGTGTATTTATATTTTTAAAAATAAAAAACTATATCATCATGAATAATATAAAGAAATAACAGAAAAAGGAAAAACAAAGAAATTTTAAAAAGATGAAAATAAAAAACTAAAAGTTCGACGCTGAAAACACAAGATGGTTGAAGCCGGCTATAGTACGTAAGGAAAACACTGGCGGGCCCCACGATACGGAAGGATAGGGCAAGAAAACCCAACGAAATCCAAAAGGCGAGGAGGCGACGAGCGCGTGGCACCAACCCACCAGGCCGCGGCGTGACCGCTCGCCACATACCGTGGAAACTGGGCAAAAAAAAAAGGCAGCGAGACCGCGAGAGGGGCAAGAAAACCAGGCACGCGAGTCGGTTGGAGCGGGCTCCCGGTTTTGTGGAAATCGCACAGCGACTGTCCCTGTTTCCGCTGCCTCTGTGGGCGCGCGACAATACCATGGGCGGGTTCTCGATCCGGTCCCCCCGTCTCTCTCTCCCTCACTTCTCTTCCTAGTCACCGCGTTTGTCCTTCTCCACGGTTTTTGGCTGCTGTAGCGGTACTTGTACCCACTTTTTCTCCCTCCCATGCTTATCTGTTCCCGGGGTCAATCAACGCTAGCTAAGGGCCTGGTAGGTTGCCGCTTTTGGCTTATTGACTTTTGAATAAAATTATATTATTAATATTTTAAACCATTTAAAAAAATATTATCATAGCTTTATGGATAATACAAAAAATAGGTAAAAAAGTTAAAATTAAAAAGCCAAGGACTCCTTGTTTCTAGCATCTGTATGCCGGAAGTTGAAGCCACGTGGACCGGAACCTAAATGGGTCAAGAATGACTTAAGAATTGGTTTTAGTATTTTGTAGCATTTTGCTGAGTCGTACTACTTGGTTTTTAGGGGGGGAAACGGTAAATGCTGCCCCTGGTATCTTCGCAATGTATATTTCTATTTTGCCAGTGGATATCTATGGCACCGCTTAATATGGCTTGAGCTTCTGGTTTCTGGCTTATTTTTGCACTATTTATAATTTCATCTTTTTCTGAATTTTTGACTTTTTTTTAGCTTTTTTGCCGGTTCTTTTTTTCCCGTATTCGTTTGCGTTGTCTGTGATGGACTAACAAATTTTTATATTTTCAATTTTTTAAATTTAATTATGTTGAATAAGCCTCTGTCAACAACAACCATAAACCACCAAAATAAGTGAATCGAACACCACCATAGGCTGATTTACTATCCTGGCATACAAGGCCTTAAATTTTTCGGAAGATGCTATAATACAGTGCTAGTCTGTGAATTGATATGAAATGCTGAGTCTACTACTTCCGGTCTAAGTTATTTTTCGTTTCAGCTTCATATAAACAGGAAAATGGATAAGTTAATATTCAGTTTTTAACATAGTTTGCCCATGTTGACTGTATACCCAACTAGTCAATGAATGTTCGTCGCAAAAAAAAATAGTCAATTAATAGAGGTATTTTGTGAAAATTGTTACATTTTGTGAAAATTTGTCAATATAACTTTTAAACAGTGTCTTTACATTTTAAACCCAAAATTTTATCTATTTGCAAACCAAAATAAACTTCCCAAAATATCATCTATTTGAATTTAATACCCGAACTGTGGTACACTATGATAACCCAATACTCCCTCCATAGAAAATTGTAAGACACGGTTTGGGGCCTATTTTTTCTAATTGCGGCTTATGACTTTTGGTGAAATTTTGAAATTTGGTCATTTACAGTGCACATTACGGAAAGACAAATACTCACTTATAATTTTCTTTGCATACGGATGTTGGGCTTTTAACGTGTAGATCATTTAACTTGTAGACCCGTCTTAAGAAAATACTCCGTTTGAAATTAGTCAGTAGTAAAGCCAAAACCACCGACTTGGAGGTAAAGAACAAGCCCTTGATTTGGTGCGGTCTTTAAAATTGAGCTTTAAATTTCTTTTACAATACTTTGTTCATAGTTATAAAATTATAATCATAAAAAGTACTTTTAAATACAAATCCAACGGTATCACTTGTGTGTGTATATACACATGGTTGCTTTATTCTACGCTGCGCACTGTGTGTCTTGTAAAAATTATTATCATCTTTGGAGCAAGTTCTTGTCTAATACATATAAAGTTACCGTCGGCTATGTAATGTTACAACCGACAGTAACTCTATATATTTTAGCAAGAACTTCACTCACCTATATATATATATATATATATATATATATATATATATATATATATATATATATATATATATATATATAATGTTGTAATTAATCGAGGAACCATGGTACCTAGGTTCCATGATCGATCTTTTATCTATGATTAAGATTTTCCATCAATGATTGATTCGGTATGCCAAATTAATGGCTTCTTTTCTAAATCGATGTCTTTTCCAATTAATGAATGTTAACAGATTTGTCTGATATATATATACACCATTACATTTACACATATCTAAAAACAATCTAAAAGTAGAAAAATCTACGAACAAATGCTTTAGTTGAGCATTATTTAAGCATGCTCTGTAAGTATGGTACATTTATTTTGAAGAGAACAAATACAATTATTTAAGTATGCTACCGTACTAACTGCTTGCCGTTAACTTCTAACAACTTATATTTCTTTTATTTTGAAGAGAACCGAAAGCAAAATAATGATTTAGTTTTTTTTATTTATGCTATAATAACTAATTTTTAAACAATGTATTTTTAGACAGATTAGCAAGAAAATTATAGTAAAAAATATATTAAATTCAATTGTACCGATCAAAATCACATATAATTATTTTTTTACGTACTGTTTCTCATAAACAACTAAATTTTAAAATTTTAAATCATAGATAACTAAATTTAAAATTTTAAATCATAAACTATAAACCACGTCTAAAAACCCCACCCAATGCTACTGGTCCACGTGCTGTACAATGACGCCGACCGATGAACGCATCATGATTCCGTTCATTCCTCGGAGCAGCGTCAGTTGCTTCCCCCCACCTGTCCTGTGAACTGTACACTGATCTCGTCCTAATTATGCATCATTATTCCCTAGATTTACGGGACTCGGCTGTCCTGTCTCCATCGCTTCCCTAAACAAGCAACGGCGTCCATGGTTTTGGGAAGCCGGATTTCCGGTTTTGTTGGAGTCAAGCCCCACTTGGCCCACTGCCCAGGTATGGCCCCACCGCCCCAGTGTTCCCTCTGGGATCCATCTCGCTATCATAGCTCATGAAATCACTCTAAAAAATTCATAAAATCACACCTATGAGATTTATGGAGGTATCTTTACTACTAATATAAAAACATGAGTGGGTGGCAATTCGTTTCCTCTCCCCCATGCGCGTACTGGACGGTTCCCTCCCCACACGAGTGCTCGATGGTTATCTACTTAGACACTATGTACTGTTTTTTTACGGTTTTTAAAATTGATTTTTAGTTTTTCTATAGTATCTAATTTTTAAATGAGATATTTTTTTAACACGAAGTCTATAAGTTAATTATAGTACACGTTAAAAACCTAACATCTGTATCCACCAAAGTCACAAGCGAGTATCTCTCCATAATCTCTGCCACAAACAACTAAAATTTAAAAATTTCAGCCAAAAGTCATAAACCGTATCCGTATCAAACATGCCCTATATAAGAAATAGCACCGCTGATTTTTGCCTAGAAATCTCTCTATCTCCAATTGCATCTCTCATCCTCTCTGTCCTACCTCTGATCTTCACCTCCTGGTCCTTGCTTTTCCTCCTCTGCCCCTCTTCCATCCCTATAAACTCGAGCACTGCGACGGCAAATCAGAAGGTGGTGGTGAGGAATCCGGTAGTAGGCCACAGGATGGAGCGGTGGTGGTCGGCGAAGTCGTAGTTGGCATCCTCGTCGTTGCTGAGGGCGAGGCCAGCCTCGCCGTTGCTGTAGAAGTCCTCGTCAACGGAGTCACGCATGTCATCCTTTGAATCCATTGTCGCTACGCACCCCCACGCACACTATCCGCCATGCACGGAGCTATAAGATCGATGAGACCGACTAGAGGGTGGTGAATAGACGATCTAAAATTCTTTCTTCAATTATTATCTATTTATAATTGTCTAAACAAAATACATAATACGGAAGCTTGACTCAATTTGATTTAGCACAAATAAATCCTAAATCAATAAGTTCACCTAAGTGCGCTAACACCCTAACGCTCTGTCAAGATTTGTATTCCTAGGTTGATAAGCAATCAATTTAATTATATGAATGCAAATTGCTTGAATATATATTGAGCACAAGAGAACAAACCACAATTGACACAGTTGCTTTTTATCGTGGTGTTTGGGGACTTATCGATCTCTCCTAGTCCACGTTGAGATTAGCCCAAACGAATTGGACCAGCTCCACGAATTAAGCTGAAACATCTCAATCCATTAAGCTTACTCTTCCTCCACTCCGGAGATGGCGAGCACCACACCACTCACAATACGCCGGGACTTCTCACAAGCTTCTTGAGAAGATCACCATGCATGACTCCTCCAATGCCATCTAAGAGTCGGCAAACTCCAAGAGTAACAAGTCAAGCCCTCGCTTAACTCTCACCACGTGCAATAAATGTACAAGCTCAAGTAGACACTTAATCCACCTCTAATGTAAGACATGCAATCTAGAGCCTTCCTCCTTACTTACAAAGTGCAACACATGCATAATTGAGAGTAAGATCCCACACTAGCTCAAAAGAATGTCAAGGGATGCAGCAAACCTTTCTCCAACCGGCCATAAAGGGCTATATATACCCACACCATAAAAACTAGCCGTTGAAAATAAAACACCTGAGAAAATAGGATTTTCGGAAGTACCGTAGGCTTAAGACTGATACTTCTACTCCCCTTCACAACGGTCAGAAAACTAGTCGTTATCAGCAAATCATGTAGTTCCAACGGCTAAAGTCTGGTACTACCGATCATCGGAAATATCACTACAATCATACGAAACTATCGATCTCACCGGGATGAGAAGACTCCACGAAGGTGTCTCTCTGAAAAATGTATCGCTACACAAGTCGGTCATTTTGTAAATCGGAAGTACCGCTCACACAAAGCCGGTAATAAGTGTTTTAGAAGGAGATAGCGGTGGTCTAAAAAGTGAGGGAGTTGTATACGTATGACGGGAGCGAAAGGAGTAGGATGTGTGATGCACCTGTGGTTTTCTGTTTTATCTTCGGAGCAAAACGGTAGCGAGAGAAGTGAAGAAATTGACTTCGATAATCTAAATGTTTATATTGACTTTTTGTTTTTGTAAGCAGAAGTTATAAGCTAATACGAACATGTCTAAATTTGGCGGCTGTATTAATGCAACAAGAAAGCTTTGTATGGCGTGATTCACCTATGTTGAATGTCTTCATAGCTTATCGAGGTCATGTGGCCGAGTTTCGACTCGGCGACTATAACTTCTCTAGCTCTTCTAATACGAACATGTCTAAAATTGGTGGCTGAATTAATGCTACAAGAAAGCTTTGTATGGCGTGATTCATCTATGTTGAATGTCTTCATAGCTTATCGAAGTCATGTCTGGCCGAGTTCTGACTCGGTGACTACAGCTTCTCTAGCACAAAAGTTAGCCCTCTGCCTCCAGCTTCTAGAGAGAAGCTACAACCTACCTAAATTCAGAATGTTAGGATAGAATTTGATCTAAATGCTGATCAGCCTCCCAATTCCAAAATGCGACAGCATGGAACTAGTGGAGGCCGCTTCAGGCACTTTAATTTCGCGCTCTAGCATTTGGCAAGACGATTTTAGCGTTCCTCTCTACCTCAGCTTCTAATGCAAATGTAGCTTCGGCCTCCTAGTACAAAATGGGCTCTGAAGAATCGATTTGAATAGCTCGGGAATGTCTATTTATCTTTCACATGATTTTTTGCTCAAATTAGTCTTTCACATGATTTTTTTGCTCAAATTAGTCGGATTTTTCCTGCCATTGAATTGAGATCAGACTGTCCACATCAATTACCATCCTCATCCCACCTCTTCGATCAGTTGTTCGAGCCCTAACGCCGCTACCCCACTGCCTCACTGACAACCCCTCCTTGTCTCGCTAACCGCTGCGGTGGCACACCACCTCCTCTCCCATCACTGCCACAAGCCTCAATCTCCCTTGACCCGCCCTTCTTCCCTAGCCGCTATATCTGTCACCGCAATCCATGCCTCCTAATGCTCGTCAATTCTCATCGCCTCACTGGCTTTGACCCGTGGCAAGCAACACCACCATCGCCATCCACACTCGAATCATCTTGTCGTCATAGCCTCCCTCTAAATCCGAGACCTGATGAACCCCAAAATCCTAACCCACTTACCTGAGCCCTAATGTGGCAAACTCCATCCTAACTCGCTGCCACCACCATAGAGAAGTATAACAACGGAAGAGGTTTCAAGCAGTGAGAAGCATGGGAAGCAGAAGGTGGGAGTTGAAGAGGGCGCTAAGGCTACAGAGTAATGGGTTGTGTCAGTGTTGAGTGGTAGACATTGGGTGGGGACCGTTTGTAAGGGTTTGGTGAGGATGGGATAAAAGGGAAGAGTTGTATTGAGACAGGGCATGGGGAAAATTGACATGAACTCTGAATTCTAGATTTCCTCTTGTTTCTCTTGCTTGGTTCTTGTTTACTTCTCCAAATTCGTGAAGCTTGTGCCCGCATCTCACGCCCAGGTCACGCTGTGGCCAGGGATATCACAATCTGGTATCAGAGCCGGATTCCATTGGGGATACATTCGGCTTCAAGCTATGAAATCCCAGAGGAAGGCTGGAGAACTCGGTTTGAATTTGTTCGAACCGATGATCTCTATAAAATCCCTGAAATCCAGTTGGCTCAGCTTGGTGTCCGATCAACACAGCTCCACCACGACCATCCGTGCAGACCTAGTTCATCTTGGAGGTGATAGGGGAGGCGAATGCTCGGATGGAAGACAAGTTGGTGAAGATCAAGGAGAGTATCGACCTCATATTCGCTCAGATGGGAGTGTTCGAGACTACGCAGCAACAAATGGCAATGCAGGTGGAATTGATGGCCAAGGCGGTGGAGCAGAGTGTCAAGGACCGTCAACTACTGGAGAGACGATTGGAAGCCACGGCACAGGCTGTGGTGTAGTTTACCATGGACCAGATGGGCGGCGAGTTTGAGAGGTTCTGGGGCGGCGATGATGGTGGGAAAGGGGTTGCTCATGCCGACACCACCAAGAGGAGGGTGGGGCGAGGAACGCGCTGCCGTCCATACCCGAGGGAGTGCCCACCAACTGTTCGACAAAGGTTCAACAAGGGATATCACCTAGGACGCTATAGTCTGGACCATGCTCTCCAGGTGACCTCGGAGGGGGAATCCGGAGTCCATTGCCTAAACTCTCTTTCCCCAAATTTGATGGTGAGAATCCTTGGATTTCGATAGACAAATACATAGAGTACTTCAACATGTTCAATATTCCCGAGGCTATGTGGGTTACAGCGGCAACTATGTATAGGAAGGGCAATGTTGCACGTTGGCTGCAGATGTACAAGGCTCGACAAGTTTTGGGACGCTGGGAATAGTTCATCAATGTGGTGGAAGTGAAATTCGGGGCGTTCAACCATCGTAAGTCACTGGACGAACTGGTAGAGCTCAAACAAATGGGGATGGTGGCGGAATACAAGCAGCAATTTGAGAAGCTGATGTATGAGGTGTAGATGTATAATTCGCATTATGATGAAGAGCTATTTGTGTTGCATTTTGTGAATGGGCTGAAACCAGAGGTGCGAGGGTGGTGCAAAGCCAAGTTCTAGAGACGGTAGATCGGGCGGCGCTACTGGCCATGGCCCAACAAGACGTGCTTGACCGTGGTAAGAGTTGGAAGGCTAAAGTCCCCGGAGTTTGGGAAGGTGGAGGCCTAAACAAGGCAGAACCCTCTCATGACTTGTTGAAGTTGGGTCAGGGAGAATTGTGGAAAGCTCATCAATTACGTGAATATCGCCGAGCAAATGTTCCGTGTTACTAATGTGGAGAGAATTACGAGCCGAACCACCATTGGCAATGCAAAACGAAAACTTAGGCTCAAGTACAAGCAATCTTTGTCGAAGAACCAAATGAGGTGTTGTCTGATGCCGTGTTGGACATGGTGGAGTGAGCGGACAAGAGTGAGGATGAACAATATAAATTGTCCATGAATGCTCTTTCTGGAAAGGAGGAGGGAAATGGTGCATATTAGAGCACTTGTAAAGAATTAGCAAATGCTTCTGTTGGTTGACTCGGGCAGTTCCCACAGTTTCATCAATGCCAACTTCTTGGAACAAATTTACTGTGTGCCGCAGTCGATGAAACCGGTCCAAGTGAAGGTGGCTAATGGGGAGGTTCTTTACTGTGACAAATGGATGCCGAAGTTGAGCTAGTGAACACAGGGCCATACCTTTACGATGGATATGAGGGTGCTAGAGTTGGGAGCTTATGATTCCATATTGGGAATAGACTGGTTGATGGTACATAGTCCGATGAATTGTCATTGGGAGCAAAAAAACTCTAGATTTTGAGCACTTAGGCCAAAGCATTAAACTGCAGGGGGTTCGATCTCGATCTGGGGAGGAGCTGCAGGAACTTCTAGTAGAGAAGTACCTAAAATGGCAGCAAGGCAATGAGGTTGGGCATTTGCTATGGTGGAGGAGTTGAAGGAAGCACCTATTTTGCCGATTCAACCTGAGATTGATTCGGTTTTGCAACAATTCCAAGATGTGTTTGAGAAGCCTAAGGGCTTACCCCAAATCATGAATATGATCACGCTATTCCCTTAGTGCCGTGAGCAACACTTGTTAATTCTAGACCCTACCATTATTCTCCATTACACAAAGATGAGATTGAGAAGCAAGTTTCGAAAATATTGGCCTTAGGGGTTATCAAGCCGAGCATGAGCCCTTTTGCTTCCCCGGTGCTGTTAATTCAAAAGAAGGATGTGACATGGTGGTTTTGCACGGATTATAGATGGTTAAATGAGCTCACGGTTAAGAATAAATTTCCGATGCTAGTGATTGATGAGCTGTTGGACGAGTTGGTGGGAATTCAATATTTTTCCAAAATGGACTTGAGGGCTGGATATCATCAAATCCGGATGTGCAAGTAAGATGAGGAGAAGACGGCATTCAAGATGCACCAGACATTATCAATTCCGGTGATGCCTTTCGGGTTGACCAACGCCCCGACCACCTTCTAATGTGTCATGAATTCAGTGTTGAGCCCTTACTTGAGGAAGTTCTTATTGGTATTCATTGACGACATACTAATATATAGCCCAGATCTGCGGAGCCATGGAGAACACCTGCGAATGGTGTTAGAAAGGCTGAGGGAACATGAATTATATGACAAACGGTCTAAATGCTCTTTTACACAAAAGCAATTGGAGTACTTGGGGCACATCACCTCTGACCAAGGCATAGCAATAGGTCCTTAGAAGACCAAAGTGATGCTGGCCTGGCCGACACCAACGACTATCATCGAGTTACGAGGCTTTCTCGGGCTAACCAGATATTACCATAAATGTGTACACAATTACGAAATCATCGCCAAGCTTTTGACCAATCTATTGAAGAAGAGAGCTTTTACCTGGGATGAGAGTGCTAAAACAACTTTTTGTCAGTTGAAGCAAGCTATGTTGTCCACCCCAGTGTTGGTCTTGCCCGATTTCAAACACATTTTTGTGGTGGAGATGGATGCATGTGATGGAGGGGTGGGAGCAGTTTTGATGCAATGCGAACATCCGGTTGCATTTCTGAGCAAGGCTTTAGGGGTGAAACATCAGCGACTTTCCATATATGAGAAGGAGTTTCTAGCACTTATCATGGCGGTGGAGAAGTGGAGACCATATCTGCAGTGGGGGAGTCTATCATCAAAACTGAACATCAGAGTCTATGTTACTTGGATGAACAACAATTGCGGTTGGAGTTCAAAGGAAGGCTATGACAAGGCTTATGGGGTTGCAATATTGCATTGTATATAAGAAGGGAAAGAAAAATGTAGCAGTAGACGCTCTATCCCGAGTTGGTCATCTGATGATGGTACAAACCATGACAGAAGTTCGTCCAGTATGGCTTCAAGAGGTGTTGAACTCATATGCTACCAATGAAGAGGCTCAAAGAAGGTTAGCCCAGCTAGTAGTACACAACCCGGATGAAAAAGGGTATGAATTGCACCAAGGACTCATCAAAATCAGAGGTAGAGTTTGGATTGGGGCGAATTTGGCATTGCAGACCAGACTAAATTTCATTCTAGCCCAATTGGCGGTCATTCAAGCATCCAACCACTTACCAACACCTTAAACGACTATTCTGTTGGGTGGGATGAAGCAGGATGTGGAAGGCTATGTGAAGCAGTATGGCGTATGTCAACAGGCAAAGGGGGAAGGTCACATCCGCGGGACTGCTACAACCACTTCCTATTCCAAAGGGTGCGTGGCAGGATCTCGCGATGGACTTCATCGAAGGGCTGTCGAATTCAATAATTACAATTTGATTATGGTGGTGGTGGACTGGTTTTCAAAGTATGCACATTTCATCACTTTGTACCATCCCTTCACAGCTCAGAAGGTAGCAAAACTATTCTTGGAGCATGTGGCCAAGCTTCATGGAGTTCCTCACTCTATTGTGTTGGACAAAGATAAAGGCTTCACCAGCAATTTTTGGCGCGAACTATTCAAGGTCATGGACACAAAGTTAATGTATAGCACCGTTTATCATCCCCAAACCGACAGGCAAAGGGAGGGTTAGTCAATGCTTAGAGATGTATTTGAGGTGTGCAATGTACGCATCTCCAGCAAAATGAAAGGCTTGGTTACTCTTGGCGGAGTTCTGGTACAACACCAACTACCATTCTTCTTTGGGTAGTTCTCCCTTCAAAGTTCTGTATGGCTATGAACCGAGTTATGGCATGGGGCCAAACTGGCAGAACCCAGAAAATATTCGGTCAGCGAGATGTTGAAGGAAATAGCAGCGCATATGGAATTGGTCAAGCAGTAGCTAGTGGTTGCACAAAACCGGATGAAATTGCAAGTTGATAAAGGGCATCAAGAGTGGCAATTTCGGGTTGGGGAACAAGTACTATTGAAATTGCAACCCTATGCTCAAACCTTAGTGGTGAATCGACCTTATCCCAAGTTGGCATTTAAATTCTACGGACATTTCCCTATTCTGGAACGCATTGGCCGGGTAGCGTATCGTTTAGACCTTCCGAGGAAGCAAGATTCACCTAGTGTTTCATGTATCACAATTGAAACCTTTTACTCCTGACTATACTCCGGTGTTTCATGCTCTGCTGAAGCTGGTGGAGTTGGATGTTTCGTCGGTGTAGCCAGAAGAAATTCTAGACCATCAACTGGTCAAAAAGGAATTCTATTGTGCCATAAGGCTTGGTGAAATGGACAGGTCTGCCAGTAGAATCGGCAACCTAGGAGGATTTGAATGTCATCGTAAAGAGGTTTCTAGATGCAGTTGCTTGGGGACAAGCAAAATTTGTAGGGGAGGGTAATGTAACAGAGGAAGAGGTTTCAGATAGTGAGAAGCATGGGAAGCAAAAGGCGGGAGTTGAAGAGGGCGCCAAGGCTACGGAGTAACGGGTTGTGTCGGTGTTGAGTGGTAGACATTGGGTGGGGACCGCTTGTAAGGGTTAGGTGAGGATGGGATAAAAGGGAAGAGTTGTATTGAGACAGGGCATGGATAAAATTGACATGAACTCTGAATTCTGGACTTCCACTTGTTTCTCTTGCTTGGTTCTTATTTGCTTCTCCAAATTCGTGAAGCTTGTGCCCGCAGCTCACGCCTAGGTCACGTTGTGGCCAAAGGATATCACAAGAAATGACCTCACTACGAATCTCCAAGCAAACCACAATGTTTGAAATTCAAATGATTCGCAAAAAATTATCATTCGATAGATGTATAGCAATTTTAATATCTTAATTCCACAATGGTCAACAAACAAATAAGAACTCCAAATTGAAGCGAAAACAAGTTGTTGGAGGATTTTCTGCTAATCAAAACAATTTCTACCAAATCCCCGATGAACAAATTTGGATGGCTCGTCTCTGCCAAGGGTGAACTAGCTAGGGTCATGGGTGTTCAGCTGAACACCCAAATATTTTTACGAAACACCCTGTATTTAGTGTGTGTGTGTGCGCGCGCATTATAGGTATACTATACATATATATTGCTAATTAGGCCAAATATTTCACATTATACCCTAACAAATTTCAGCTCACCCCTACACCTCCCCTCCAATTCATCTCAAGTAGTGAGGCCTAGCCGAGTAGCCAAATAGCTTTCAGCCCATTCGGAGACACCTTTTCCTGTAAACCAACTCATGACCTCTCTCTCTCTCAGGCTATTAGGCGACGCTGGCGTATGGGTCCATGAGGCATCCAGGCGTCAAGCATGGCAATTTGGCAGCGAGCGAGCATGTGAGGAAGGTTCTTAGGCTCCGAGTTGGCCTCGGCGGCGATGTGGGAAGAGCATCAGCACGTTGGCTAGGAGGTAGGAGCAAAGTAGCAAGTGCCAAAAAAATGTAAGTGGCAAGCGGGGCCTAGCTAGACCTCTTGGGAGCCACAGCCCTAGGACAGACCATGAGGCGGTAGCCAGGCCGATGGGGTCGGCGTGGTGGGCCACATGTCGACAGCAGAACAGGTGCATCCCATTCCTTAATTCCTCATCTAAATTCCCAATTCGACAATTTTTTCTTAACTATTTTGTAATTTTTCTAAATTATGTGAGATGTTGTCTCCCATACAAAAAAATGTATACTTTGTTTTTTACTATTACGGACCTTTAATTTTATTTTCATCGAGCGATATACTAACCTTCTTATTCCCGGAAAACTGCGCCTGAGCTCGCCCACGCCGCCTCGGCCACTCGCCTTCGACGCTGCGTCGAGGGAATCTCAGTGCAGTGCAGTGAGCCATTTTGCGAAAAAGCCCCTCTGTTTTTCCGAAATTACGTATAGGTCCTTGGTTCTCGCAAAAAAGTCCCTGGAATTTTTTTTCAGCCCCTCCACTTTGCAGGATGGCCCCCGCGGTTTATGAAATTTCGCACGGGCCCCTGGCAGTTTACGTACATGTCCTCGGTTTTTCCGAAAAAGTCCTTTGTCTTTTTAGAAAATACGTATTTGCCTCCGGTTTTTTTACAGGTCCTCAATTTTTTTCAAAAAAACCCTTTAACTTTTCCGAAAATACGTATTTGCCCCCGGTTTTTTTTGAAAAACTCCTCACGAATTATCGTCACTTTTATTTTGGTATGTACAGTGGCTGACACGGCGTTGCGCCGCGCCTATGAGGCTAGTTTTATTAATTTCCAGCACCCCATCTGAAAAATCCTGCGTCCAAAATCCTGCATCCGCCGCTGATTTCTGTGATCGTGCACGCCCACTTCTTCGGACCGCCCGCAGCATATCACCAATCGCCACTAGATTCTCTCACGAAACCACAGACTAACGCGAATATTTTACTCGCAATTGTACATCCAACAACTAATCCAACCATGAGTCGACGGGGGCTGAAGGGGATGTACCTAGGCGCGCGTCCGGCCCGTGGATTTATAATTGGCTCCCGCAAGTGGACAACTAGCTGAGCTAAAAAATCTTCCTACGCCCTCTGATGATCTACTCATCATTTGCAAACCAGCTAGCTAGGCACGACCATGCCTGGGTCCTCCACCGTTTCCTCTTTATTCCATTCCAAGTTGCACGGAAACAGGCGTGTGAAAACCGCGGAAGTGGGAGACGTTGGGAAGCCACGCGGGCGCGAGTACCATCTGGCTTCTCACCCAAGTCGTGCAAACAGTTGCAACGCCCACAGGTCTCGTTCGCTTTCGACTTGGAAAGTCACATAAGTTGAGACCTCAACAAGTCACGCAAACATCTGCACCGTTCAAAAGCCTCCTTCCAAACACCTTTTAGCTTTTAATTTTTCAAAATTAAAAGTTATTTGAAACACATTTACTTCTTAACGTGATTTTTCTTTTTCACACGCCTTATTATTGGAGGTATAACTATACTTTTCATTTTTTGCTTATTTTTAATTTTTAATTAAATGTTTATAAAAATCTAACAATCACTACCATGCCACTTCAATCGAAAGTTAAAATTCAGTAAAAAAAAAACGAATTGAACGACGCCACGCTTGTTTGCAGAAAAAGGGACGGTGGAGAGGACAGAGAGAATGGATCGATCAACTCGATCGGAGCTGGAGGAGTATTATCATGGTCCGTGATTTTGAAGCGTTCCATATGCTGGAATAATGTCCTCGAATCAGTCGGCGGCATGGCCTGAACAGGTGGTTGCTGCTGCACTGCATCTGCATTTCTTGTAGGCCCTGGATGATGCGTGGAGTACATTGGTTTGGCGAGAGGTGCTGTGATTATTTTTTGCAAATAATCTATTTTTAATCAAAATTACAGAAATATATTCGCGCAAAATTTTTTTACAGGAGTGACCTTCAGTCGCCAAACCGTTGAGCGACTGAAACCTATCGCCCAATGACCGCGCGACACGGAAGCTATCCGTTGGTTGTTGGGCGACATAATTGTATCGCCGAGCGGTCAGGCGACTAGAATTTAACCATTCCGCTACTGAACGCTCATATAAATCGGCCTCCGACCGAGCCCCTAGCCATTTCCATCGCCAACGCCGCGCCGCGAAGAGAGAAAGGAGAAGGGAAAGAAAGAAGAGAAAAGGAGAGGGAAGAAAAAGAGAGAAGAAGAGAGGAAAGGGAGAGACAATGAGAGGTTTCGCTACTTGTGCGAGGTAAAATTTTATATATTGTAATCAATATTTTTTGTATGAAGTAAATAGTTTGTTTATTGTGTAATTATGATCCGTAGAAAATTATATTTGTATAAAAAAGAGTACAACTTTTGTATGAAGTAAATAGTCGTAGGAAATGTAGTCAATGTAGTTCTAGAAAATTAGCATCCGTAGAAACTTATAGTTATAGCAAATTTATTGAATATAATTGTAGAAAGTTAGCATCTGTAAAGAAGAATTATACTTGTAAAAAATTGGCATCCATAGCAAATTACAGTTCTTAGAAAATTATAGTTGTAGAAAATATAATAAATATTACGTACGAGATAAGCATCTGTAGAAAATTATAGTTATTTAAAATTTAGTTAATACTTTTATATGACGTAAATAGTTTACCTTGTGGAAAACATTATTACGTAACATTTATGATTAATCACGAATGAATGTAATATCGTTCGAATATTGAAAATTTACATGTAGCGTTAGAATTAGTACATTAGTACTTAAATCAGTATGTCATGTAAATTGTCGAAACCCATTAGAAATTATTTACAGTAGGAGAGAGTTTGAGTAGCGAGAGAAGAGCGGCGTCGGTGCGCGTGGGAGCTGATAGGGAGTTGATGCTTATTGGGTCGGAAGAAAGGGAGCGGTGTCGGTGCGAACGAGGATGGGTTGCGTTATGAGGATAGTGTAGTTAGTCATGATAGGCGAACTGTCGTAGGAATGTAAATTACAGTACAATAGTACTTCTATAATCTGTGGTGCGAATTGACTAGCTGAAACATTAAAAATATTTGCAAACAGACATGAGTAATGCCGATACCCACTACATTGAAAGTGCATTACGGTGTGGGCACCGTTTGTGAAGGTCCGAAAGGTGTTGACTTTAGCTGTTTTGCGTAAACCACTCTGGTACACCTAACGAGCGAGAATGCTCAAAACACAGATGTGATACTCTGGCTCACCCACATCTTTTCCTTGGACCCTAAGGTATGCAACATTGTCGTACAAGGGCTTTGGAGCCGGTCTCCTAAAGACATTAGATGGGAGTTGAGAACATTGATACGCATTATTGTGTGGAAGGGGTTTATGCAAGGATGCCAACGTCGTGGATATGAGTGTGTGCTGCTTGTGCAACCATGCCCAATAGAAGTTGTACAAGGCCGTGCCGACAGTTATCATCTGGGTGGTGCAAGCAGCTTAGGTGCCTAGCATGTTGGTCAAGAGGAAGACCTGGAGGTGGGTGTCACAGTCGTTGCAGAGGAAGTTGCTCGTGACTAGGCCGATGTGGTGCATGGACGAGAGGATGAAGGGTCACAACATGGTGACACTACAGGACAGGCTGATGAAGGGGAGCATATGGAGTACATAGTGTATCAAATAGAGAGCGATGACCGGTTGGCCTAGGCTGAAGAGGAAGTTGTACAGGACGGCGACAAGGATAGTTCCGACGAGGACGAAACTCTCATCTTGTAGGAATGAAACTGGTTTGATGGTGAGGGTGTTGCTGCGTATGATGAGCACGAATCACCGTAGGAGTATCATGGCACAGAGGTTCGGTTGCATTTAATGTTTGCTGACAAGGCATCATTGCAGGATTCCATCAAGCTATGGGCTTTATCTATGCAGCGGATTTTTTGCGTCGTGAAATCTAGCTAAGAGCAGTACATTGTGAAGTGCGAGCAGGCTAATTGTCCTTGGAGGGTGCACTCACGTAGACCGAAGTATGAGACTCACTGGATTGTCTCAAAGGTAGGGCTGCACTCCTGCATTCTTAGCAGTATTTTGCTGAAGCATCGTAACCTAACATCCGCCTTTATAGCCAATTTGATGTACGGAGAGATAGTGGAGAAGAAAGACATCGAGGTCACGTACATCATGGTGGCTATCAAGAAGAAAATTGAGTATAAGATTAGCTACGTGAAGGCATAGCATGCGAAGTAGAAGGCTTTGAAAAAATGGTTCGGGTCTTTTGAGGCGGCGTACGACAACCTTCCTCGTATGCTTCAAGTGCGGCAGACAGGAACTCGGGCACGTACACTGCTATGAAGGACAAGCCATCTACAAGGCCGCCAGGTTTTGCGGTGTTGCAGAGGGCCTTCTTCGCTTTCGGTGCGTGCATCGATGCATTCAGGTATATGCTTCCTATGATATCAATTGATGGGACCTTTTTGACCAGTAAATACAAGTTCCAGATCCTTATAGCTATTGGCGTTGACAGCAACAATCAAATTCTACCCCTGGCCATTGTATTCATGGAAAGTGAGAATTATAACAGATGGTTGTGGTTCCTTCGATATGTAAGGGTTGGAGTTGTCGGTGCTCGTCCTGATGTATGCATAATCCATGATTGCCACACCGAGATAGTGAAGGCCATAAGAAAACTTCCAGAAGACCTCGAGGAGCCTTTCCTTGGTCGGATATGAGGAACAGATGGTTCATTCGTCACCTAGAGGCCAACTTCTTCAAGCAGTCCCCGAAGTAACCATTGATGAAGTTGTTCAAGAGGCTGGCTATGCAGAACCAGAAGCGAAAATTTAGTACTTTATGGATGTTGTTGGATGAGCACAACAGGAGCATGTCGACGAGAGGAACAAGAGAACGGCCACGCCTAGGGCGCATAACCCGAATGCCTCACAATAATGGCTGAGCCTGACGCAACTGGTCTAAGGAGGAGGAGCTCACAGAACATCAAGGCTTCTCGCAGTGGATCGAGGCCGAGCCATTGGAGAAGTGGTTTACAGAACATAATTTACAGATGTGTTTTGCAAAATCTATTGAAGTATATGCACTTGTCAGGATAATCAAAACTACTGCAGTGTTGTGCGTGGTACTACCGCTAATCGAAACTACCAGCGTTGAAATCACGGAACTACCGCATTTGTTGGTGGTCAGAAGACCTGTGTGGTCGAGAGCCAACGTGGTCGAGACTAGTGTGGTCGAACCAAGGTGGTCAAAGACCTATGTGGTCAAGGACTAGAGTGGTCAAACCATCATAGTCGAAGATCAATGTCGTCGAGAACCAGTGTGGTCGAACCAAGGTGATCGAAGACCTATGTGGTTGAGGACTAGAGTGGTCGAACCATCATAGTCGAAGATCAATGTCGTCGAGAACCAGCGTGATCGAGCCGATATAGTCGAAACAACGAGGTCAAAGATTAATGTGGTCGATGACTTATGTGGTCAAAGATCGACGTGGTCGAAACCAACGTGGTCGGAATCGACGTGGTCGAGATCTATACGATCAAAACCAGCGTGATCGAAACCAGCGCTGTTGAACCAGCGTGGTCAAAATCGACGTGATCGAGATTTGTGTGATCAAAACCAGCGTGGTCGAACCTACATGGTCAAAATTGACATAGTCGATGACTTGTGTGGTCCAAATCGACGTGGTCAAGACTTGTGTGGTCAAAATTGATGTGGTCAAACTTATGTTATTAAAACAACGTGGTCGAAGATCGACATAGTAGTCGGAGATCTATGTGATCGAAGATTGACGTGATCAAAGATCGACATGGTCGACGTGGTCAAGACCTGAGTAGTCGAAACCAACGTGGTCGAAGATAAGTATAGTCGGAGACCTGTGTGGTCAAATCGGACAACGTGGTCGTGGACCAGTGTAGTTGACGAGCAGTACTTTCAGCTCTGTGTGAGCATCTGACATCTGACTATTTATTTTCGACCAAAATTCATAAACCACAACCAAAAACTATTTTAGCATCTAGTATGACACGACTTCTAGTGAACTTAAAAAATGTACCCTACCAATCATATGCTTAGAACTATCGTCAACATGAAGCTGCACTCAATGCTCATCTGATCAAATGCACAAAGAGGCGGACCTTATTAAAATCTGATGCCAAACAATATTAGTACATCATAAATGCACGAGTTCATATTTTCATCTCATGTAAAGTTCTGTTACAAAGATACCAATCTCCACATACAAGCTGATTTATTCACGAAATTATCTTGGCTATGGATAACAGATACATTCAATGATGCTATTGTTCTTCCTTCTTTTGGATAATTGCCCAAACAGACGTCTTGAGAGCTTATCTGTACAGAGCTTATTTGTAGCTTTGTACAGGAAACCTCAACCTTGTTTCTTTACAACAAGAACTGGACACTTGGCATGATGCATACAATAGTTGCTGACACTTCCAAGAAACAACCTGCAGCAACAGTAGGCAACGGTCAGGATGAGTTTCATATGCTTCTAACTGAAACCAATCCACGCAGAGTATTTTCTATAAGTCATATTGAAGGAGAACTTATTATAAATTAGTCGGCAGTCCGGATTCTGGAAAATTTTGCTGTCACAGCAAGACAAAGGACTAGGGACAACAGAATGTGGAGAACAGATCATTGTATCAATATGTTGTCATCACCAAAAAAAAATGTCCATGTACTTGGATACTTGTGTGATCTAATAACATTCTTGCAATCATCCTACACGATTGAATACAAGGGATCAGAAATTTAGCACTCAGCAAAAAATCCATATTTGATAGAACAGAGTTTTGAAGCGAGGACAGCTAAAAATGTCGTGCTGGTATCAATGTAGTTCTAGGAAGTCTATGTAATGAAGCTTAGGAATTTGCAAGGCACATAACTAAAGAAAAGATTTCAAAAACTAACTCATTTTAAACAAGGGCAATCATCTGAGTATATATCTATAATAATGTTCTATCTTAAAATAGGATGATAATTATAGGTAAATTGATGATTAAAATCAGATTATAAAGAGCATCACCAAAACCTATCTAGTTAACCAGTGATTGTTTTCATAGGTTTGGCTGTGGCTTTTCTTTATTGACCTCAAGATGTTCTTGTTCAGCTCCCATTTATTTCATGTCGCTCCACCAGAATCTGTTTAGTTATTAGGTTTTACATGTAACTCGGCTAATCCAGCCATAATTTGAGTATTGGAAATCAACAATTGAGTATAAAAAGTAACGGGTTTGAACAATTTGCCAATCTATCTCGTTAAATTGTTTGTTCATGCAGTTCGAACTTCAATAGTCTGAGGCATATCTATAATTAGCAGGATCTTGTTAGGTTTGCACAAGAGGCCGTGTGCCTCATGGCAAGCAGACATAAGCATTAGATTCAGAACAGAAGGATCACTATGTATAATTTATGCAATGTAACACAGTTTCTGAATCCTATATTTTCAAATGCTCAAAATCGCTTCAATTGAGTATAAAAAGTAACGGGTTTGAACAATTTGCCAATCTATCTCGTTAAATTGTTTGTTCATGCAGTTCGAACTTCAATAGTCTGAGGCATATCTATAATTAGCAGGATCTTGTTAGCAATGTAAACATGGAACGGAATAGCCTGCACAAGAGGCCGTGTGCCTCATGGCAAGCAGACATAAGCATTAGATTCAGAACAGAAGGATCACTATGTATAATTAATATGCATGATGTAACACAGTTTCTGAATCCTATATTTTCAAGTCAAAATCGCTAAGTTATTTCCTGTTTTGGATCACATGTGCCATGCTGCTAAAATATTATAGCAACTTGGAATCTTTGTGTGCATTCGTATAAAGGCTGTGAGTAGAGTCAAATATAATGCATCAACCATTGTGTTGATGAATCAGGAAAATGAACACTTAGCAAAACATTAAAACGTTTAGCTATACCTTTGTACAGGTCCACGACTGTGACTCCCAAGGATAAGTAAATCAACATTTGATTTCTCAGCTGCTTCACATATCATCTCCTTTGCATCTCCTACCTCGACAACTGTCTCTACTGCTACCTGCAATACAGAAAGGAGTTAAGTTGGTAATCCTAACTTTCACTACCGCAGCGATTAGACTGTAGAAAACCTATCCATCCTTATATCACTCATTAGAATGGTTGTAGTACGTGTATGACAATATTTGTTATATCTCGAAGACTGTAACACAGCCTGTTGCAGTGGAATAAGCTCAAGATAAGTTTTTTTTTTCTGTTGGTTAAGTATCGTTTCATAATTACAACTTGGTCCTACGCATGTTTGCACTTGTTGTAAAATATCTTGGATAAGTTTATAGAATTGTTAACTTTTTTATCAAATTTTACCACCGGATGCCTTTTTGCAAATCTAGCCCCCTCCCAAGCTCGGCAGAGAGCTCGGCAGGATGCCCTTTTTGCTTAATTAGTGCTAATCATACTCTTTAAATGTGAGCTCCTGCCGAGCTGCTAGGCCACGGCTGCTGAGCTCAGGACGGGGACTGGATGCGCAAAAACGGGACCAAATTTGGGAAAAAAGTGGCGACAAATGCCATTTGTGTGAATAGTTCAAGTTTACAACAACTATAGCAGTTATCACTGTTCTATAAGTCCATGAAGCAGATAACGTTCAGAAATCTTGAATCCAGACCCGGTGATCAAGAGTAAGGGCTAGCAGAGTATGTGATCAAACATGTAAACTGTGAATCCAATGCAATCACAAGCCAGTGGCTCATAGTTTGAATCTATGTTACTAAATTTTCAAAATTGATAGTCTTATGATGAAATGAAATTAGAAGAGGCAAATATTAGGTTGGGGAACATCTCATACACGTCTAACCTCCGTGGAAACCATGTCTAAAATTTTCTAAAAAATCTTTAAAAATATTTAATGTAGAGGAGAGATGTATTATAGCCATGTAGAATTTTAGGATCAAATTTAATCGTATTCAGAAGATATGAACTTGACGAGCAGCAAAAGGAGTGATACAGTGAAAAATCACTATACAAGCAAAATTTGTCTTCTTCATATCTCCTCGAAATTTGTCTGAAAAAACTCCCTACTTCCAAGCAAGCCGAAAATCATAGCAGTGAACATGACAAAATGAGTTGTATGGATGGGCACATACCCCATGCTCTGCGCAGATGGCCTTGGCCTTGTCAAGGAGTGCGTGCGTGAGCTGCTTCTGCTGCTCCTGCATCGACTTGATCAGCTCCGGGGCTACAACGGTGGTACCCACTAACACACATCACTCATCCCAATCAACAACAGATCGATAATAATAGCTGAATTGATTAAAAAAAGAGGAGAAACAATGGAATCGCTAATCTTTCTGTCAAAAAAAAAAAAGAGAAGAGAACAAAATTGGGGCGTTGCGTTACGTACGAGGGGCGCCGAAGGCGGCGGCGGAGAGGTAGCCGAGCGGGACGAGCGGCTGCACGGTGAGCACGAGCAGCGGCGTCGCGAGCACGGGCGCGAGGTTGCGCAGCGCCCACTCCAGCGCGTGGTGGCTGCACTCGCTCTCGTCCACCGCCACCATCACCTTCTGCCGCTTCTGCTCCCCTTGCTGCTGCTGCGGCGCCAGCGCGGCCATCGTCCCTCCTACGCACGGGCTACTCACGCTACTTGCAGGTTTTGCCCCGCCTGCTCGATCGATCGGTCGGTCTATCTGCTCGCCGTAGATGGCAACTTGGCTACGACAATCGGACAGCTCGCCCGGCCGCCTTAAATTGGCGCCGGTCAGGCGGTCGGTGCCGTGGCCTCCTTTGCGACAGCTTCTCGAACTTTGTGGATGCACACAAGCTAGCGGCGAGGTTCGCCGCATGGTCGGGCCACGTGGCATGCTGAGGTCGTGTTTGCTGATCAGGGACTGCTAGCTGGGGCGAGATTGGAGATGGATAAGCACGATACGATTCGAGAAGGTTGCGAGTTGCGACACCATGACGGTCAAAGCCGAGTATACTGCTGGAGTGAAAACGGATGGACGGATTAAATAGTGCTGAAGTTATATTTGTATTTGTATTTTTAAATCGAATATAAATATAAATTTGAATATACACAAATACGAATCAAATGTTATAATAAATACGAATTCGAATAAAATATCTACTTAATTTGGTTCGATCCACGTATCTTTGTAACTTATGTAATGTGAAGATATTAGTGACACTTTATCTTCGTGTAGTCATACTTAATCATTCTAATATATTTATTTCACCTAAAGGAATATGGATTCACATTGAATTAAAAAACTTGTTCAACTAATTACGCATACTTAATAAAATAGTTATACTTTTTATCGAATTCGAATCCAAATAGTTCGGATAAAATAACAATTCAGATGAAAAATTATATACCATATTTGCATCTATATTTTTACGCGAGTTCGAATATAAATACGAAAAGAAAAGAAATTGTTAATCGAATAAAAAAACATATACCGTATTTATATCCTATCAAATACGATGATCGAATAATACAGATAATTTGTATCCTTTTCGTTAATACTGTGATATCCATGACCCTTTCTGAAGTATCAATTGCATACGGAGTAATATGCGTTTACTTCGGAAATCCTATTGCGTGACTTGGATCAAGATTGCGTCATCATTCGGCTGTTAGATTTAAATATTCTCTCTTTTATCGTGGAAAGTGAGCAAACAAAAAAAACCCAAATCTCATTGTCCATATAAGTATAGAGCTTATGATATCTGAGCAAAGAAGTCCTACATTAATAGAAAAAATAATTACAATCCACTTTGAGTTCCATGTCTTAGTTCTGGTGAAGTCTAGATATGAAAGAGAGTGTTAAAGTATATTGTTCATCTTTTCTTATCAGTTTAATTTTTTGAATAAATTGGTTGGTTCATGCCACTAAATAACCCTAACTGCTTAAGACACTGGTATTGGCTCATGCTCTCGTTATGCACACGCGTTTTCTACTCAATGACAATTTCTACTCCCTATGTTTTTGTATACTTGGCAATTTTATCCACATGCATATTTAGGCAATCATTTTTTAGACTATAACAGAAAAATACACCCGGTAAGTAACTCCACCCCTCCATACTTAATAGTTTTATGTAGATAGGCTAATTTGCACAAACAGCAAGGAGGTACAATATTGAGGCCATATTAACAATAAAATCAAAAGCTAAACTCATATTAACAATAAAAATTATATTTAAACCATAATAGCGAATATTGGTGGGGATTGGGGCGGGGCTACAGGACGCTGCCCCAGCCATCCGTGCCCCATTGCCACCACTACGTGAAGAAGTCCTCTACTTTGATGATTGAATCATTTCTTTGCATTTTGGTTCACTATTTGAATATGGATCTTGTTGTTCATTCCCTAATCCGATAAACCCCTCTCATAATGGTCGTTTGAATGGATAGTTTTATTAATTAATTTTACACACAAACATTTGATTTATGGATTCATATTTTAAGTTGTTAGTCCGTAGGATAGCATTTAGTAAAACCGTTCGTTGTTCGCCTAAAATTGATTTTGTTTATTCACGTATTTAGATTTTTGGGTTTTGTGAAAAATTGGTAGAAATGATTTTTGTAAAACCCATAATTTTGAGTTCGGGGAAGGGAAAACATGGCTTTTGTGATTTTGGTTTCATATAATCCAACCAAACATGGCTTTAGGTGGTTAGACTCTAAATTCAGTATAACCAAATCTGGTTTTACTATGCTCTAGATCTAAACAATCAAAAGTACTTCTACTTTTATTGAATAGAGCCATAGAGGCACCAAAATGATGACATGTGAACTATCCATTTGAGACTCAGTGTTGAAGGTCAAATAAAGAAAGAAATTAAAGCCATGGAATATCTTGCAAGAAATTCAGAATATCTTACTTGAAATTCAAAACATCTTGTCTACCTCGATTCAAACAGTTGGATGCTCAATCTAATGGCTCACAAGTGTCGAATGGTGCTTCACTGTGTTTCTCTACCTGACAATAGCTAACGGAATGAAAGGTAGTGTTGAGGCGAAGGCAAAGGCACATTAGTAGACATATCTTTTTCCCGGCAAGAAAATTTAAGAGTTTTATCGTTGTATAAGCCTATTCTCTAAGGTCGTGTTTGGTTGGAAGTTAAGATGTGGGTTAAGGGTTTAACACTCAAACACCCTTAGGTTAGGGATGATTAACTTAACTTGGATTAAGTTAACCTACCAAAATGGTGGAATAATCTTGACAACTAACCATTTCAAGTTCTATTTTTCTACTGCTAACCCACCTATTCTAGCTGATTAGTAATTTGCCAAACACAAAATCTTGGTTAAACTAACCTAGCTAGGTTAAAGGACTAGGAAGTGGCATGATGGCGAGAGTGAGGTTCGTTCCCAACCACCTAGGTTCCATGATGTGTCTTATTTAATTAGGTAGTGTTTGGATTGGAGACTTGGTGGGATGGGATAGCTCCATCCCATGTATGTGGGATGGGATAATCCCACTTTTTGTTTGGTTGCAAGGATGGGTTAGTCTCTATTTTTTGTTTGGATGGAGGGATAGAATGAGATCTAGTGATCCCACATCTTGTTTGGATCAAGGAATGGAGTGGGATAGCTGCATATCCCAAAGTGGAGAGGGACGGGGAGGACGGGCCCGGGCGGAGAGGAAGCCGGAGAGGACGACCCGAGCACGGCGGCGAGGCGGCGATGAGGATGGCAACCCGAGCACGGCGACGAGGACGGCGACGAGGACGGCGACCCAGCGGACCCGGGCGGAGACCCGAGCACGGCGGCGAGGACGGCAACCCGAGCACGGTGACGAGACGGCGACAAGGAGACCGGAGCACGGCGACGAGGACGCAGACCGAGCACGGCGGCGAGGACGGCAACCCGAGCACGCGACGAGGAGGCGGAGCACGGCGACGAGGACGGCGACCGAGGAGGCGCGACACCCGGCCGGGCCGGCACCCGCGTGGAGGAGAAGAAGGCGAGCGCGGCGAGGCGCTCGGTTAACCCGACACGCGAAGGAAAGTGGGTTGGCTCCGTTCGCTCGATTTATTGGATCATCTCAACCCACATTTCGTGAATATTCTCTCTTGGGTCCAACCCACCCACCCAATCCTACAACCAAACACTACAAAAAATAGGTTGACCCCCTCCCATCCCGGGATATACCACAAACCAAACACTCCCTTAGAGTACATACATGCATGTGCATTTAATGGAAAATGCATGTCTACGCTCCATGAGGCCTTGGACCTCTACAAATTTTCTGAAGTATGTAGTAGACAAACACGTTAAAGAAGCAAAGGTTGTGGAGAAACAACTCCACTTTACTACTACAAAAAAGTAGCAAGCTCTGATACCAAACTAATGTAGCATAAGATGTTGGGGGAACCTCTCCAATGTGCTAATGGATAGAAACAACACGAAGTGTTGAAGGAACAACTTCAACACGTTGAGCTAGATATCATTCTAGAGACGAAGTTAAGCCAAAACACGGCAATCCGAATCCACAAATAACAAGAGCTTGATCCAAAGCCTATAGGATACAAGATCTACACCAAGAACATGAGGTTCTATTGATTGTTAGTGAAATACATTATGTATGTGTAATTGTTACAAAAGTAGAGGCTCTCACCTCTGTTTGTAGTCTACAAGAAGCCTTTTACAACTCACATGATAACTAACTAATGGCTAGTTCTAACTCATGGACAACTCATAGTTGACAACCACTAAACAACTAGATAACAACTCAACTACAACTCATTTATGACTAGTAGATAACTAAACATCAAGATCTTTCTCAACTTTGTTTTCTAGAAATATGTAGTAGTAAAAGCCAAATTTGTTTTTAATTCTTGAACCGTTGGAAATAATCTCTGTTTTTAGTAGTTGCAAAATCAAAATTTCCCTTTGGTTCTAAGGCTTGAATCTTCCAATATATAAGGGTAGACATCCTGACTTTTAAGGTTAATGTCTCGTACCAACATTAATACAAATAACCTCTTAAGTCTCTTCCTCCAATTAATTGTTATTTTAAGACATGCATATGTATGCATTCTTACTTGATAAACTAGCACATGGCCTAACTGAATTTGAAGAACTAATTTAGACCTGATGTCCCGCATCATACTCCTACACTTGTTTGGAACTTGACCTCAAGTTCTTTCCATGGAAAGCTTGCTCTTATTCACTTTGGATGGACTTAGTGGTAAAGTAGTTTAAGTAAACTTATCCTCCAACTGGAACTAATAGATGGAGATGGCTGATTTCTTTCTACCTATGTCATTGCTATAGATGAACAACATATTCCATAGATCTAACATATCTCTTCATTGTATTCCTTCACCTCCATCAATTTTGTAATAACAAAACACCGGCTATGAGCCTTAGCAATGTTAGATACCATGTCTATTTTGTGGAGATATGACTTTTCACCTAAATCTGGATCCATTTCACAAACGAACAAATTTGGTGGTTTATGCCCCCCATAAAAATAGTAGCATCCCCAATTCATGTTGCAACTTGTAGCGTCACTTCCTTGTTAGCATCAATGTCCTTGCTTACCAATAATGATGACTCAACTAGAGATCCTTGGGTAGACTTGACATCATCATTCATGGGTGAAATTTTCTTCAATAAGTTAACCTTGTTATTATCCCCCTCATGTGAAGTTTTTTCACTGTTGTGGCATCTTGAGGTTTCTCAATAGTAGCTAGATCTTCCCACAATTACTAGTCAGCATCCTTTTCTATTGGACTTTGCTATCAATTGACATTGGACTTTGCTTT
Source organism: Bonia amplexicaulis (assembly GCA_036346245.1). Classification (NCBI taxonomy): domain Eukaryota; kingdom Viridiplantae; phylum Streptophyta; class Magnoliopsida; order Poales; family Poaceae; genus Bonia; species Bonia amplexicaulis. The sequence goes on along the minus strand of CM070736.1, from coordinate 24,221,194 downwards.
CAATTAACACTCCTTTTACAACAAGTGTAGCACATAAACTAGTCTCTCCTGAGTCTTTTGCTAAGTTATCTGAGTTGTAGGTGACAATAAATGCATTCTTCTCCTCCACTTTAGAAATTTCACTATCATATTTCTTAGATAGAATGATAATCTTTCACTTTTTTCAAATGAAAGAATACGTATTGCCCTTTTTTATGTGCCAGCTACGCCATGTTGCCAAGGCCTCCCTAACAAAACATGACCGACATCTATATCCACCACATCACAAAATACATTTGAGTGATAGTACTGGCCCAAAGAAAGTGATGGATTGCATTGTTTGTGATTTTTCATATTCACTCCTTTCTTCAACCATCCAATAGTGTAGGGATTTGGGTGATCTTGAGTCTCGAGTTTCAAATGATCCACTAAATTTTGGGAAAATAGATTCTTATAGTTGCAACTATTAATCAACAATTTTATATACCTTGCCATTCACGGTGCATTTGCTCTCAAAAAGGGCTTCATGCTTCTCAATAAGGGCTAGACCTTTATTGCATCCTCGATTGAATCTATAATTCTTTCAAAGCCTTTATTCATTTTTTTTCACGAAATAACTTGAGTTGATGCTCCAAAGCATCAACTAGCTTCTCATCCATTCGTCCTCCCATTCTCCCACATCTTTATTGTTGCTACAACCTTCTTGATAAAGACAACATCAACTTTGATCGATGGGGCTTTGATACCACCAGAAGCAGCACAAGGTTGTGGAGGAACTACTCTACTTTACTGCTAGAAAATAGATAGCAAGCTCTGATACCAAACTAACATAGCACAAGATGTTGGAGGAACCCTCCAATGTATTAATGGATAGAAAAAACACAAAGTGCTGAAGGAACAACTTCAACGTGTTGAGCTAGATATCATTCTAGAGACAAAGGTAAGCCAAAAGGCAACAATCCGAATCCACTAATAACAAGAGCTTAATTCAAAGCCCTTAGGATATTAGATCTACACCAATAACACAAAGTTCTATTGATTGGTAGTGAAATTCATTGTGAGTGTGTAATTGTTACAAACTAGTGACTCTCTCCTCTATTTATAGGCTATAAGAAGCCTTTTACAACTCACAAAGATGCCTTTTGCATCTCACATGACAACTAACTAATAGCTAGTTCTAACTTATAAATAACTCATAGGTGACAACCACTAAACAACATGATAACAGTTCAATTACAACTTATGTATGATTAGTAGACAACTAGACATCAAGATCTTTCTTAACTTTGTATTCTAGAAATATGTAGCAGAATAAAGTAGTAGTAAAAGACAAAATTGCTTTTAAATTGTCGAAGGAGCCAAATCCCCTCACTTTACCTTCTTTTTCCAAGAGGAGCATTGAATGGAAGGTCGAGGCGAAGGCCCCCCAAAAAATCAAAAAAGTTCAAAGCACATAAATCCCCTTGCGGCTAGTTCTTGTACACCCCCGAGGCCAATCCTTCTCCCCCTATCTTTCTCCATCTTACTGTCTCTATCTTTTATTGGGAGGTAGCAAGATCTGGTTGATGAGGACATCACTTCTATTGATATGAACACCCCTCTTACTGCTTCCATGAATGATGGGCAAGGTCCAATCACTCGGGCACGTGCTCGTCAACTCAACTATCGTGTAAACTCGTTTTAGGAGTCAATAATATTTCCACGAGCATTCGATACTTCCTAAGACTTGTGATTTTCTTGTCCTTAGGAACCATGGAGAAGAACCACGCGAGTTCAAGTGTAGAAGTGGAACCGTCAAGCGCAATCCAAGTCATATTCGCGAGTTCGATTCAGATTCGGCCTTCGTAACAACGTCTACTTCAAACGGCCATAACTTTTAATCCAGAAGGCTTCTTGGGGCCCGTGAGTACTCGTTGGCAAGATCTTGAAGTGTACTTTCAGATGGATCTGGTCTCACCTCCAAACTCCATCTGAGCAGATCAGAAACTACAAAACAAGTCACGTCACTTTTTCAGTCCGAGTCAAAGTGGGCCGAGGGCCTTGTAAATTGGGCTATTTAATGGCATCTTGTTCACGTGAACAATTACCACGTCCGCATGAACAGTAAAACTGATTAGTACCACCTCCCTTTTCATTAGATAAGTGTGGCTTCCCCTTCCCTATTTAAGGAGGTCACACCTCTAGTTTTCCTTGGGTTTTCTTAAAGATTATTCTCGCTTAGCGTTTCACCGCATGTTCGGTTGAGAAACCCCACTTGTGAACTCAAACTTTATTCGCAATATAATTTCATATTGCGTCTTAAACTCTCTTGCTTGTGTTCTCGATTCGCTTGCAGGAGATAGCCTTCTTGGCGAGGTCAACCGTGTTCGCACGGTGAGATAACCAACTGAGCGGTGGTGTAGTGATTCCAGGGTTCGATCTGTTTTGGTGAGCCTTTGGATCATCAACGTCGAGATCTCCAAAATCGATTTATCAGTACCTTCGGAAGATCGGGCCATCGTCACATCGGTTGGTATCGAGCAACGGTTGCCGTGAGGTAATTCTTGTATCCCTAGTTAGTAGATTGGTTTTATTTCCTATAGTCTAAAAGAATTAATTCATTGTCCAAACCCGTTGTGCCTTTCAATCTGTTAGTTTTGGTTTGCTAAATTGAATTTGTGTCCATATTAACATTGTCTAGTTGCTGATCATATCTTTATTCCATTAAAAATCCAACAAAAGAAAAATTCCTCACCCCAAACCCTAATTTTCAAATTCGGCTGATTTTTCCTTTCTCTGCAACCACCACCAAAAACGCCATATCTTTTGATTCCGAGATTATTTTTGAGTGAGACCACCGCCATTAGATTCAGAAATTCCTTATCCATCTATCTGTAAAATGTCATGTCATTCCAGCAAGGAATTTAAGAGATATATGCGGTGAAAGTTGACCCAATTATCTGTTTTGAATCTGCAACAGTCAGCAGTTGTGATTTTTGTGCGAATTTCTGTGTCGGGATTCAGAAGTTGGACCCAAAAGAAAATATGTAGAAAAAGCCGTCAGAAAACAGATAAAAAAAGAATCAGTGAAAAAGAGGTATCTGACAAAAAGTTACGGCCAAAATACCGACATGTTGTCCAGTGGACAGAAATATTCAGTTTTTTTAATTTTGAGTCAATCCTTGTGCTCTTCAATTCCAAATTGCATTGGATTGAATTATCTTGTATTTACCACTCCTACACATTGTCATACACTTGATTTTAGTCTTCTTCCATTCTTGGTTGGTCAGCAACATAGGCTAAGTGTTAGATACGGACTATAATTCAATTCTATGTAATTCTGAAATTAAGCGATTGTTCTCCATTGCTACCATCTGTGCCTTCCAAGCTACACCTACTCTTGATCGAACAGGTTCCCTCTTGCAATCGTATGCACGCCGACACGGTGTCACGAACCGACCACCGGTTGTACACTGCTTGCATTGGTAAGAACACTTGTAAGAGTGTGATAAGACGCTTGAGAGTGTGTGATTCTACTTCGCCACCTAGTAGTTGATAGGGATAATACCTTTGTGTTGTCTTTTGTTTGCTACTAACCATGGCAGGTGAGACGTCTGATGCGCAAGAGTGTGTTTTAAGGGAGAGCTCATGACGCTTTTGGATGAACAACGCACGCCATTCGATGACATCGATAGGAAGATGGATACAATGCAACGTTCCATTAATGAGAGCATTGCAACACTCACTACACGCCTTGAAAGAATGGTGAATCGCCACCAAACAATGGAGGCCAAGATCATGAGGAGGAGATGATAATGAGAGACAAAACCGTGACGCCGGTCTTTGCAGCCACGACACCGTCCTCATCGAACCGTCATGGTATGGGAGGTAACAATAATTTTCGAGTATCACAATGCTCATGTTCATGATGACCCGTTTGCTAAAGTTAAATTTTCCATACCATCTTTTGCGGGTACCTATGATCTTGAAACTTATCTAGATTGGGAGATGACAGTTGAACAAAAATTTAATGCCCATCTACTTCACGAAGAGCATAGAGTCGACAAGCGACTAGTGAATTTAAAGATTTTGCTATCATTTGGTGGACTCAAGTAGTTAATTCTGGCTTAGCCCCTGATACATGGGATAGATTGAAGGTAGCTATCGTGCTAGATTTGTTCCTCCTACTTTTAAACGTGAAATGCGTAAGAAATTGCAGCGCTTAGACCAGGCAATAGATCATTGAGGAATATTATCAAGAAGCGCAAATAGGCATGTTGCGTTGTAATGTTGAAGAGGATGAGGAGGATAAGATGGCTCGTTTTATGGGGGATTAAGGCGTGAAATTCGGGACATAATTGATTACAAAGAGTATAATGATATCAATAGATTGTTCCACTTGCTTGTTTGGCGAGAGAAAGAATTGCGGTAGGCAACAAAGGACAAGGAGCAATTTTGGAGGTATGTCTACATCGAGACCGACGCAGGGGCAACCCAAGACAGCTCCACCTCCTGTTTTTCGAGCTGCTGTTCCCTCTGTGAGTAGGGCGCGTTCAGCAGCACCGCCACCACCATCACGCCGCACCGAGGCGAGCAAATCTACTAGTGTGCAAGCACCAGAAAGAGCTCTTCATCGGTTGCTTCCACGGCCGCACGACGGGCATTATGTGCCACCGTTGTAAAGGGATGGGTCATGTCATGAGAGATTGCCCAAGTCACGGGCGTACATTGCGACGAAGATGGTGGTTATGTAAGTGCTAGTGATGTTGAGGATGAATATGCTCTTGCGGCTAACCTTGCGGTGATGATGATGATCATGAGACGACGGTGATGGTGAGGAGATTTTAGGTGCATTGCTACGGCGAGTTATAGAACCATAATTGTGCAGCGAGTACTGAGCACTCAAAAAGAGCAAGAGGAGAAGCTACAACGTCATAATTTGTTTCAGATGTTCCTCATCGTCAAGGATTGCCGTGTTCGTGTTATAATTGATGGCGGAGCTGCAATAACTTGGTGGATTCAGGATTGGTCAAGAAGCTTGGCTTGACCACATGTGCGCATCCTCACCCATACCACATTCGGTGGTTCAACAACAATGTAAGGTGAAGGTAATACAATCTGCGAGTGCAATTTTCCATTGGTTCCTATCATGATGTTGTTGATTTCGATGTAGTACCTATGCAAGCATGCTCACTTTTATTAGGTCGCCCATGGGAATTTGATACCGATGCAACTCATCATGGTAGAAGTAATAAATACTCTCTTGTGCACAAAGGAAAGAAAATAACTTTGCTACCTTTGACACCTCACCGAAATTGCTAATTGTGATAAAGAGCTAGTGAAAATAAGAAGAAAGAACTTGAACAAGAATCTAAAAATCAGCAAGTAATGAAGGATGTTTTCCACCTAAGAAAGAGAGGTTGTCATCTAGTTCTAGGACCGAGGGAATTAAATTAAAGGGTTGTGTCATGCTTGCAACCAAATCGATCTTCTTGAAATTTGTCATGATGAAATGCCATGCTATGCTTTGATATGCAAGGATGCTTTATTTTCACTTAATGATGTATCTAGCTCTTTGCCGTTGCTGTCACTAACCTTTTGCAGGAATTTGAGGATGTGTTTCTTGCTGAGATACCTCCAGGGTTGCCACCGATTAGGGGTATTGAACATCAAATTGATTTGATTCCAGGAGCTTCCCTACCCAACCGTGCGCCATACCGAACCAACCCGGAGGAGACTAAGGAGATTGAGCATCAAGTGCGAGACTTGCTTGACAAAGGGTACGTACGTGAGAGCCTTAGTCCATGTCTTTGTTCTGTACTTTTGGTTCCAAAGAAAGATGGGTCGTGGCGTATGTGTGTTGATTGTAGAGCTATCAATAATATTACCATTAGATACCGCCATCCTATTCCTAGGTTAGACGACATGCTTGATGAATTAAGTGGCTCTACAATGTTTTCTAAAGTTGACTTGCGTAGTGGATACCACCAAATTAGAATGAAACTTGGAGATGAATGGAAGACGACATTTAAAACTAAGTTCGGGTTATATGAGTGGCTAGTGATGCCTTTTGGTTTAACTAATGCCCCTAGCACTTTCATGAGATTAATGAACGAGGTTTTACGTGCTTTCATTGGTAAGTTTGTGGTAGTTTACTTTGATGATATATTGATTTCTGACAAGTCACTAGATGAACATCTTGAACACTTATGTGCTGTTTTTATTGCTTTGAGAGATGCACGTTTGTTTGGTAACCTCGGAAAGTGTACCTTTGCACCGATCGAGTTTGTTTTCTTGGGTATGTTGTTACTCCGCAGGGAATTGAGGTTGATCAAGCCAAGATCATCGCTATCGAGTTGGCCGCCTCCTAAAGCGGTCACACAAGTGCGGAGTTTTCTCGGGCTCATTGGTTTCTATCGGCGTTTTGTTCGGGATTTCAGCACCCTTGCTGCACCATTGAATGGGCTTACAAAGAAGGGTGTTCCTTTTACTTGGGCCACCAATCATCAACAAGCTTCGACACTCTCAAAGATAAGTTAACACATGCCCTTTGCTTCAACTTCCCGATTTCAAGAAGACTTTTGAATTAGAATGTGATGCTAGTGGCATAGGTCTTGGGGTGTGTTAATGCAAGAAGGAAAACCTGTTGCTTACTTTAGTGAAAAGTTAAGTGGTCCTAGTTTGAACTATTCTACCTATGATAAAGAATTATACGCCTAGTTCGAACTTTGGAAACATGGCGGCATTATTTATGGCCCAAAGAGTTTGTAATACATTCGATCATGAATCCTTGAAACATATTCAAGTCAAACCAACTCGAACCGTAGCATGCTAAGTGGATTGAGTTTATTGAATCTTTTCCTATGTCATTAAATATAAAAGGGCAAAGAAAATGTGATAGGCGATCGTTGTCAGGAGATATACCATGCTTTCACAACTTGATTTCAAAATCTTTGGGTTAGAGACAATAAAGGAGCAATATGTGCATGATGTCGATTTTAAAGACGTGTTGCTAAATTGTCAAGAGGAAAGGGTTGGAATAAATTTGTTGTGCATGATGGATTCATATACCGTCTTTGGCAAGCTATGCATTCTGTTGGCTCTGTTCGTCTTTTGTTGTTACGGGAGGCGCATGGAGGAGGATTGATGGGCCACTTGCGTGAAGAAGACCGAGGACATTCTGTTCCACCATTTTATTGGCCAAAGATGAGGCGTGACGTCGAACGCTTCATTTCTCGCTGCACCACGTGCCAAAAAGCTAAGTCACGACTTAATCCTCATGGTTTATACATGCCTCTTCCTGTTCCAAGCATACCTTGGGAAGATATTTCTATGGATTTTGTTTTAGGGCTTCCTAGGACAAAGAAGGGGAGGGATAGTATTTTTGTTGTCGTGGATAGATTCTCTAAGATGGCTCATTTCATACCATATCATAAAAGTGATGATGCTACACATGTTGCTTGATTTGTTCTTTAAGGAAATTGTTCGCTTGCATGGTATTCGAATACGATAGTTTCGGATCGTGATGCTAAATTTCTTAGTCATTTTTGAGAACCTTATGGGAAAGTTGGGAACTAAACTGTTATTTTCCACTACTTGTCATCCCCAAACCGATGGACAAACCGAGGTAGTCAATAGAACATTGTCTACTATGCTTAGGGTGTGCTTAAAAGAACTTAAAATGTGGGAGGAATATTTGCCTCATGTGGAATTTGCTTATAATCGTCATTGCATTCTACCACGAAGAAATGCCCTTTTGAAATTGTTTATGGTTTCATACCTCGTGCACCTATCGACTTGTTGTCTCTTCCAGCTTCAGAAAAAGTAAATTTTGATACGCAACAACGTGCTGATTTCATACGTAAGATGCATGAGACAACTAAAGAGAACATTGAGATTATGAATGCTAAATATAAAGTTGCTGGTAGTCAAGGATGCAAGCATATTACTTTTGAACACGGTGATCTTGTGTGGTTACACTTGCGTAAAGAACGATTTCTGAATTGAGAAAGTCTAAACTCATGCCTCGTGCGATGGTCCTTTTAGAGTACTTGAACGTATTAATGATAATGCGTATAAGTTAGACTTGCTGCAGATTTTGGGGTTAGCCCCACCTTTAACATTGCGATTTGCGACCTTGCTTGGGCGTGGAAGATGAGCTTGAGTCGAGGACGACTCCAATTCAAGAAGAGGAGGATGATGACGACATCACTTCTATTGATATGAACACCCTCTTTCGCTTCCATGAATGATGGGCAAGGTCCAATCACTCGGACACGTGCTCGTCAACTCAACTATCGTGTAAACTCGTTTTAGGAGTCAATAATATTTCACGAGCATTCGATACTTCCTAAGACTTGTGATTTTCTTGTCCTTAGGAACCATGGAGAAGAACCACGCGAGTTCAAGTGTAGAAGTGGAACCGTCAGCGCAATCCAAGTCATATTCGCGAGTTCGATTCAGATTCGGCCTTCGTAACAACGTCTACTTCAAACGGCCATAACTTTTAATCCGAAGGCTTCTTGGGGCCCGTGAGTACTCGTTGTAAAGATCTTGAAGTGTACTTTCAGATGGATCTGGTCTCACCTCCAAACTCCATCCGAGCAGATCAAAACTGCAAAACAAGTCACGTCACTTTTTGATCCGAGTCAAAGTGGGCGAGGGCCTTGTAAATTGGGCTATTTGGGCGGTCTGTTCACATGAACAGTACCACATCCGCATGAACATAAAACTGATTAGTACCACCTCCCTTTTCATTAGATAAGTGTGGCTTCCCCCTTCCTTATTTAAGGAGGTCACACCCTCTAGTTTTCCTTGGATTTTTCTTAAAGATTATTCTGCTTAGCAGTTTCACCGCATGTTCGGTTGAAAAACCCCACTTGTGAACTCAAAATTTATTCGCAATACAATTTTATATTGCGTCTTAAACTCTCTTGCTTGTGTTCTCGATTCGCTTGCAGGAGATAGCCTTCTTGGCGAGGTCAACCGTGTTCGCACGGTTGATAACCAACGGAGCGATGGTGTAGTGATTGCAAGGGTTCGATCTGTTTTGGTCGAGCCTTTGGATCATCAACGCCGAGATCTCCACAATCGATTTATCAGTACCTTTCGGAAGATCGGGCCATCGTCACATCACCCCCGAGGCCAATCCTTCTCCCCCTATCTTTCTCCATCTTACTGTCTCTATCTTTTATTGGGAGGTGGCAAGATCTGGTTACGCCCGGGCTAAGGTGAGGTGAGCCCACTCCCCTCGATGTAACACCAATTTCGGCAAAATTTGGGCTAGATATAAGTATGATTGGTTGTCTGTCTCTTAGGGTTCCATTCTGAGATGGTGTTGTTGGGGAAGATGGAGGGGCCGTCAGTACCGGTGCTACGGTGGACCCGTACGAGGTGCTTTGCGTCCCTAGGGACTCCTCCGACCAGGAGATCAACTTATCCTACCGCAAGCTCGCGCTCAAGTCCGTGCTACCTCTTCCCTCTCATTTGTGCCTCCTCTACCTCCTCTTCTCTCCTTGCCTCCTCCAATCCCCTTCCTCTTCTCCCCTCTGCCTCCTCTGCCTCCACATTTGCCGCCGGGTGTTCCCTTTGTAAGTTCAAACTTCATTAAGCCGGTTTTGGTGATAATGACAAATATAACTGTGAGACTAATATATTTATTGATTATGATATTGCTTAGTCTCATTTGAATGAAAAGGTGAAAAATATAAGAGATATGCATTTAATATCACATTATTATCTTATTGCATTCCTCGGATCCAAAATATAAAATAAACTTCACCAAATAAGTCAAACTTGAATATGTGCATATATTTTCACAATATATTCTTGTATGCACACATTTAGGAGGAGTTCACTCTATGTTTTATGGTTTTATTAGTATTGATCTATATTCCATTTCCACATATTAAGGATTTTTACTTTGAAATATATCCCTTGAGTATATATAGCTTGCATAGTTCATATATACTGAAAATTGGATTGTCATCTATTTCTTCCATTATGTGTTAATAGTTGGATGATTAATGACAATCGGATAAGTAAGCTTTGTTTTAAAAGCTTACCTTAGAGTATACAAGTGTTGTGTACATGTTATATACTCACAATTCAATTTCTATCTCATTATTTGTTGAGATTATCATGAATTACCAAAAAAAAGATTGTAGTATCTAGTCCCTCCATTATATGTTAATGGTGAAGTTTAGTAATTGATGGTAATTATTTTGTAGACTAACATTTTTCATGAGTTAGATGAATAGGTTAAGTTCCACAAACGAGGAAAACTTGCGATGACTTCATGTGTTGAAGATCATCAAGTTAAGTGGTGGATGTATCATGAGTCGATGCATGTCCATAAGGAGATGATCATGTGTTGATCATTAAGTCAAGTAAAGACTCATTATGTGCTGATGGAGTTGAAGTAATGGATGCATCATGAGTTGATGCATGTCAAGACTATGACTTAAGGCAAAGGTATGGTTAGCTAGGGCTAAGAATGTGTTCATAGTCTTTTACTGGTCTTGGTGCTTGGTTAGAAGACCGGATTGCTACTATAGGTTGTCGTACTATTAAGAGGGGTCATGTCTAGTAGCTGAGTCTCATTATATGTTGATAACTCAACCTCACTTGCTCTAGCTCTCCTTGGCATGAGACTTGTATTTGCGAATGTGTTTTGCAAATAGTTGAAGCTCGTGTGTTGACTCCTTGTAACATGGGACTATACATTGCAAATATATTTCGCAAATATTTGAAGTCTATGTTTCCATTCTTTGTAGTATGAGGCTTACATATGCAAATGTGTTTTGCAAATAGTTGAAGTCCATATATATAATTCTTGTGTCATGATTATAAAAATATGCAAATATGTTTTGCAACTTGCTGGAAATCATGAATAATCCTTGTGTGTATGATACTGTAGTTTGTAAATATATTTTGCAAAATCTGTTAAAGTATATGCACTTCTCAGGGAAATTAGAATTATTGTAGTGTATTCTATGATACTACCGCTAGTCAAAATTACTGGCGTTGTAATCACGGAACTACCGCGTCTGTTACTGGTCAGAAGACCTGTGTGGTCGAGAACCGTTGTGGTCGAACCAATGTGGTCGAAGACCTATGTGGTTGAATATCAATGTGGTCGAGAATCAGCATGGTCGAAGCCGACGTAGTCAAACTGACGAGGTCGAAGATCGACATGGTCGATGACCTGTGTGGTCAAAGATCGACGTGGTATAAGATCAAAGTGATCAAAACCAATGTGATCAGAATTGACGTGGTCGACATTTGTGTGATCGAAACTAGTGTGGTCGAAACCAACGTGGTCGAGATCTATGTGATCGAAGACCAGCATGGTCAAGCCAAGATGGTCGGATCCGACCTGGTCAAGATGTGTGCGATCGAAGACTAGCGTGGTCGAACCAAGATGGCTGGAATCGACATGGTCAGGATCTGTGTGATTAAAGACCGGCGTGGTCAAACCCGACGTTGTCAAAATCGGCATAGTCGAGACCTGTGTGGTTGAAATTGATGTGGTCGAATTGACGTGATTGATTCAACGTGGTCGACGATGATGTGGTGGTCGGAGATCTATGTGATTGAAGATTGACATGGTTGAAAATTGACATGGTCGTCGTGGTCGAGACCTGAGTAGTTAAAACAAATGTGGTCGGAGGCCAGCGTAGTTGGACATCTGTGTGGTCGATCCGAAAAACATGGTCAAAGACCAGTGTGACCGGAGACAATCGTAGTCAGAGACATGTGTAATTAAACCGGACAACGTGGTCGAAGACCTGAGTTATCGAACCATTCGACGTGGTCAAGGACCAGTGTAGTCGACGATCGATACTTTCGACCAGCTTTGTGTGAGCGGTCCGATCAGTGAGCGGTTCTATTGGCTCTATGTGAGCGGTACTTCTGATTTGCGGAACGACCGACTTGCGTAGCAGTACGTTTTTTCTAGAGAGACACCTGTGTGGAGTCTTCTTGTCCCTAAGAAAATCAGTAGTTCCGCATGAGTGCTGCAGTACTTTCGATGCTCGGTAGTACCAGACTTTGCACGACGGAACTACTGGATTTGCCTACAATGACTAGTTTTCTGACCGTTGTTGAGAGTGGAAGTACCGGTCGTTTGCCTGCGGTACTTCAGAAATCCTATTTTTTCGTCCCAATGGCTAGCTTCGAGGTGTGGGGTATATATACCCCCTTGTGGCCGGTTGGAGAATAACTTTTGGTACTTCATTTCACTCTCTTGAGCTAGTGTAAGGTCCTCCTCTCAATTGCTCATGTGTTACACCTTGTGAGCAAGGAAGAAGGATCTAGATTGTTTGTGTTGCATATAGAGCTGGATTGTGTATCCGCTCGAGCTTGTGTATTTATTGCACATGGTGAAAGTCAAGCGAGGGGTTTGACTTATTATTCTTGGAGTTTGCTGACTTCTAGACGGCTTTGGAGATGTCGTGCGTGGTGATCTTCTCAAAGAAGGTTGTGAGAAGACCTTACAAAATTGTAAAGGTTGGAGCTCATCTACCTAAGCGGGAAAGAGCTACCACTAGTGGATTAAGGTGTTCGGCATAATTCGTGGAGCTGGCCTAATTCATTTGGGCTAACCTCAATGTGGACTAGGGGAGACCGGCAAGTCTCCAAACACCATGGTAAAAAGCAATCGTGTTAATTGTAGTTTATTTTCTTGTGCTCAATTTACATTCAATCATGTTTCGGGTGATACGGATGGCGTGCGGCTAGGTGTCACCACTGTGCTGGCTGGGTGTCCTCACTTCCTGAGTCCCCGCCTCCACTACCGGAAGATGGTCACATGCTCGCCGCCCTCGCCTGCCTCTCAAGCTCCCATCTCCACCGCCTCTCGTGGTCACTTGCCAACCTCTCTACGTGGTTGCCTTCCTACCCATACTGAGAGACCATGTGAGAAGTGCTCCCATGCTTGTGATGAGTAATCGACACGTATGCTGAAAGTTTGTGAAATGGATCGCTGCTGCTGTCCCCAGATTTCTTTGAGCGGAACTACCGCCGTTTACACGGCGGTACTATCGCTCGACGGTACTACCGCTTTGGGGAGCGGTACTACCGCGTGCGTGCAGACCAGAGTAGTGAGGGCATAAAACTTGAGTTTGATTTGTGTGGTTTTGTGATTAATTTATATGGTAATTCCATTATCTCGAGCGGTGCTATGTGATGTGTTTCTTGTCTGTGTTGGTTGCAGAACATCGAGACGGAGTCGTGGTGAGGCATGGGATGACCGGACTAGGCACAGGCGGTGCAGAGGTCAGAACGGTCGGGATGTGCTGAAGACGGTGCAGACTCGAAGTGGTTGCAAGGCGTGCACAGTAAGGAACGAGGAAGCTTCGCGGAAGGTGCAGCAGGGGCGTTTTGGGAAAAGCGCAAGACTGCAAAAGCGGAAGCGGATTCGGTTCAAGTTAGTGGATAAAGCAATAGGGTTGTTGTCACTAATGGATAAAGTGTGTTTGTGAACCCATTAGTGGACACTATAAAAGGAGAGGGAGAGGCAAGTGGACAAAGGGAGAGTTAGGGTTTCTTATCTCTCCATGTGTTGTGTGAGGCTTTCTCCTTTTCTTTTTGGTTGTTGAGGAGTGGGTGAGAAGGGCAGTGGTCTGTTGCCTCTTGTCTCCCCTGTGTGTATGTTCTTGTGTTCTTGATTTTCTTCCGAATGTACATGTGTATGGGGACGTATCTTGGAATGAATTGGTTGTAGCAACTCTTGTGATCATTCATCTCTTTTAGTCTATTTGAAAAATCGTGGTTTGAGATGATTTTGAGTTACTCAGTTCATTCTCTGTTCTTCTTGGCCCTTCTCATTTCTTGCCTCTTTTGGTGATTTCTTGATTTTCTAGTTATTGTTTGTTGATGCTATGAACTAGGGAGATTATCAAGATCACCTGAGCATCCCATTTTTGAAATCGGAAGGAAGAATCATCAAGTCTCCTTTCTCCCAGATCTGGCGCAGTTCTTGCTATTCGTGCGTTTTCTAGGGTTATGAAGACATGAGATTCTTGATCTTTTGATTTTCTAGTGGAGTCTTGAAATTGGAGTTTGGCTAATTCTTCTGAGATCATCTCCTTGCCAACCCCAAAGTTTCTTGAGCCAAGAATCAAAGAATCTTGCTAATTTCGGATTTTGGTCTCTCCTGCTGAGTTTTCCCAAGAAATCTGATTTTCCTATGATTGCTTGATCTTTGTCTGCAATTTCTTCTCCATGAGGTCAATATGATGTTTAGGATGATGTCCTGTTTAAATTGACCCGAGAAGAGCAGCAAATTTTGAGTATTTTGGATTTTGGCTAGATTATGCGCCTACTGTTCTTCGGTCTGTAGCGTGCGGTACTACCGTGTTTTCACCGTCGGTACTACCGCTCTCCAGTACTACCGCTACTCCATCGGTACTCACCGCTATGTCGGACCAATACCGACTCGTGATTAAGTTCATCGGTGGTACTACTGTGCGGCTCCCCGATTACTAGTGGTTAAGCGGTACTACTGCGTCTCACAGCATACTACCACTTCTTTGGCGTAACGACCCGTAACTGCTTTTCTCTCTGGATTTGTTTCTTTCTCTTATCTGTGATTTCCAGTGAGTGTTCTTCTGCTGTGTGGATACTTGAGGGGAGGATTTTAATTTTTGAAGGCACCATTCACCCGTCTCTGTTGCCATTTCGGTCCTACCCATACTTGTGCAGTCCTTACCGCACTCACTATTTTCAAAGCCTCCGCCACCTCACGAGCCATCCCCACCGCATGCTCATCCTCCCGTGCCCATGCATGCTCACCCTCCTCCTCCTTGTTCCATGTGTCTGCCCTCAAATACTCAGCAGTGTTCCCTGAACCGCAACTCACTACTGCTCTAGTTGGTCTGACATTCCCCTTTTGGTTATACTGCCACCATGGGTTGGACACCTCAAGAGGAGAGGCTGGGCGGCCACCCCAGCTGCCACCAAAACCCAGCATTGTCCAGTCACCAGACATCATCACCTTGACCAGGGAAAGGTACTATAGCTTACCTCTTTCTATGTGCTTCATTGCCTGCCAGATTCTGTAGACTCACCCACCAAGTGTTTGAGGTAATATTTGTACAAATGTAGGAGTGCAACGACGCAGGTTCACTTCAGCACTGTTCCACTACCCGCTTGTCAATCTTGGGTTCCTCTAGCTTCTCGAGCAAGATGACTAACATACAACTGAGGAAGGACTACCATTGACCACATGGTCCCAGTTGAGATGGATTCTGTTATATGTAAGATTCTTCATTGCATTTGTTTTGTTGTTGTGGTTGTTATGATATCCCAACTGATCAAGATATTTTCTGTTGTAACAACCAAGCAAGCAATGGCTGTATACTTAAGCCAAGATAGAATTGCAAGGTTAACATTTACACCATTGCACAAGCACCACAGGTGAGAAAACAAATGCTTCTGTTTGTTATTAGTATGATCTTGTTCTTCTCTTGACAATAATTACGCTTCTTCGCTCATGTCTTCTATTTGATCAGTTTTCATTGTAGAGATTTCCCTTTAAACAATTTGCACAGTATGCGCCAAGTCACTGCTGGTCCCCTATACTTGTTCTCTCATCTGTTTCTAATTTGTCTTTTTGGTAGAATCTGTAGTACACATGAAAATTGACAATCTTTTGCTATCTGTCACACTGCATTCAAGAAATCAATCAAGGTATGTATGCATCAGGTCACTGCTAGTCCCCATTTTAAATTGATCTATATTGCAATTGCTAACAATTAAATTGATATGGTTTCCTCCCTAGCTTGAACAAAAATAAGGTCCTCATTTCTCCCTCACATCTTCTTCTTCATCTATGTGCCATCAAAAAGTAGAGATTGTGATTGTCTATCATGCACAAGCCTCTAAGAGGGTACAAGTTGCACTTCCTTCATCAAGTTGGAGTGCCACCATTTTCAACAAGCAAATTCCCTCGCCTTCTTTGCTATTTTGAATGCATGCATCTCTGTCTGTTTGTTGACTCTTCTTCCTCACTTTTTTCTTCATGATATGCAGATCAGTGCAGTTCCATGATGTGCAGATGGAGCACATATACCATAGGTCAAGGATAGGTTGAGCCAAAGTGCACTAAAAATTGCACATACAAGATAATTCCCACGGAAACCACTTCTTACGTGTGATACTCACAGGCCAATTGTAAGTACTTGTGATTTCTAATTAATAACTTTCTATTCATTTGTCGAATACCATGGTTTACAGAGATTACTAAATTCCTATCTTAATCTTATGCAGGGAACAAAGATGGAAGCGTTGACCTATGAACAGAATGCCGACCGTTTCAATGAGATGCTACGAGCTAGTAAAGTGTATGACTTTGCAAATGTCAGATTTGAACCCACAGAAATGCCTCTCCAAGCGTTCTTTTCCACCAGGCTGAATTCTACATTAGTTCAAACTCTTGGACGTTTAAAGTCTCTTGGGAAGCATATCGACTTCCCTTTACGTCCTAGGCAATTTATGGATTTCTGGGATGTATATGCATGACCAGATAAAATGCTAATAAGTAGTAGAGTTCTTCATAATTATGTCTTCCTTTCTTTTTGTAGCATTTTCAACTAGTAGTTACTATATGCTTACGGCTTTTTGTAGATGTTATCGGGCTGATCGTGCATGTTGGCGCTATTGAATACTGCGAGTCATGGCCCTGTCGAACACTGACCAGGGAGATAGCCCTAATGAATGTTCGGTATGAGCTTCAACTATTGATCAAATACGATTAGCATTTTTAGATTCTCAACTACTTGATAAACACATAGTTGAGAGTTGGTATTCATATGCATCTGGGACTACCATGTCGCGCACCACATCATGCATTGGCGCTCGGCGGTGGTTGACTTCCATTGTCTAGCTGCTACCTTTTTGAAGAAATATGTCCCTGAAGAAATATTAGTACATCAGTCAGCTTATGCCCAGAAGGTGTTAGAAATGTTCGACTTTGAGAAGGCATACCCATCGAAAGTACTGATGGTCAGAAGGTCTTTACAGCAAGAAAAAGATCCACACCGACCTAGGGAAGAGGGGGAGGAAGTCCTGCGACCGAAATTCTCATACTTAAGTGCAGTAGGAGCACTTATGTATTTAGCAAACTGCACTAGACCGGACATTACATTTGCCGTAAACCTACTAGCGAGGCATAGTTCAGAACCTACCAAAAAACATTGGTAGGGAATAAAGGACATCTTCCGATACCTTTAAGGAAGCAAGGACCTTGGATTGTTCTACAGAAAGAATCAAGATTTGAACTTGATTGGCTATGTAGATGCTGGGTACCTGTCGGGCCCGCATACTACAAGATCACAAACATGATATGTATTTCTGTGTGGTGGAACTGCAATTTCCTGAAAATCATCTAAGCAAAGTCTTGTAACGACTTCAACAGATCACTCAGAAATCATAGCACTGTATGAAGCCGTACGTGAATGTGCTTGGCTCCGACGAATGATTCACCACATCCAGCAGTCATGTGGGATGAATATTATACAAGCTACCACAATTATCTATGAAGATAATGCAGCTTGTGTTGCACAAGTGCAAACGGACTATGTGAAGAGTCATTTCACAAAGCATATCAACCCCAAGTTCTTCTATGCTCATGAATTGCAAAAGATGGACGAAATTAAGATACTGCATACTAAGTCAGGTGAGAATCTGGCAGATTTATTCACTAAGTCACTCCCTGCATCTAGCTTTGAAAGATACGTACAAGGAATTGAAATGATGAGACTTAGAGAAGTGCAGAATTCAGGGGGAGAACTTTCTCAAGCCCGTTATTAAACCTTGGTCATGAAGATCGAGTACTCAAAGAATAAATCATAAAGATTGAACGAAATTGGGTGGATTGTACTCTTTTTCCCTTAACGAGTTTTCCTGAAGTTTCTCAACTAAGGTTTTTAATGAGGGAATTCGTGCAACGCAGCATAACATATATCATGCACTCTTTCTCCAATTTTTTCCACTGGATTTTTATGAAGTTTTGAGGAGTGGAGTTTTGATGAGCCGTAAACGTGTCAGATGGGGAGTGTTAAGAAATCTGGGTTTGGATTTGAAGTCTTGGCCTATGATGGACACCTCATCATTAAACTATAAATAGGAAGTACTGTTGACTATTTTGTACACGAAATCAGAAAGAAAGTAATAAAGAAAGACCAAGAGTTTTTTCTATCTCTTTATGTTTTAATCTATTTTTTCTATCTCTTTATGTTTTAATCTATTATTTTTTATCTTCTATGATTAAGTTAATTTTATATTAACAGAGAAATTAATCGGACTGATCACCGACGACGGTTCCTCGTACCATTAAATAGCTAAAAATGGGCCACGGTCCCGGTCCTAACCCACTCCACCGCGGCACGAGCCCTTCGTCTCGGCAGCGCCGGCACGCCTCAAATCCGAACAGCCCCCAAAAGGCCAAAACCACACAGATCCACCTCCTCCCACCTCCGATGGCCTCCGCCCCGCCGGCCCCGGCGCCGGCGCCATCGCTGGTGGACACACTCTTCCAGCGCTCCCTTGACGACCTCGTCAAGTTCCTCCGCGCCGACCCGTCCGCCGCCGGCGAGTCAGCGGCTGTCGCCCGCGCTCTCTCCGAGATCCACCGCGAGATCCGCGCCCCCGACGCGGCCACCAAGGCCGTCGCGCTCCAGAAGCTGACCTACCTCTCCTCCCTTCACTTCGCCCCCGTCACCTCCCACCCACTCGCCTTCCCCGCCATCGAGCTCCTCGCCTCGCAGCACCTCCCCCACAAGCGCCTCGCCTACCTCGCTGCCTCGCTCTCGCTCCACCCGACCTCGCTCTCCCTCCTCCCGCTCGCCACACACCAACTCCACAAGGACCTCTCACCTCCGCCTCCGCCGCCGCCTCCCACCACGTCTCAGCCCTCGCGCTCCAGCTCGTCGCCTCCCCCACCGCGGCCGCCGCGCCCGACCTCGTCGTCCACCTCGCGCACGACCTCGTGCCCCACCTATCCCGCGGCAGCCCCCGCGCCATCGCGGCCGCCGCGCGCGTCATAACCGCCTCGCCGTCCGCGGCCGTGCCGGTCCTCTTCAAGCCGCTGGCTGCGTGCCTCGCGTCGCCCGACCCGCGGGCGTCGACTGCTGCTGTGTCTGCCTTCTGTGAGCTCTCGGGGCCGCCAGCTGACGCGTCCCCTTTCCTGCCGCTCGCGCCCGACCTCTACAATCTGCTCACCACGTCCCGCTCCAACTGGGCGCTCATCAAGGTGCTCAAGGTGTTTTCCCGGCTGGCTCCTCTGGAATCGCGCCTAGCCGCACGAATTGTTGACCCAGTCTGCCAGCTCCTCGCCCGCTCTGCAGCCATGTCACTGACGTTTGAGTGCATCCGCACGGTGCTAACTGCGCTGCCGGCGCATGATGCCGCTGTGCGCCTCGCCATTGGGAAAGCTAAGGAGTTCCTTGCTGCTGCTGATGATCCCAACCTGCGGTACCTTGGGCTCCTGGCGCTTGGTATGCTCGGCCCAGCATATGCATCGACCGTGCATGAATGCCGTGATGTGATTGCCCAGTCACTGGGTGATGCTGACTCAAACATCTGCAGGGAGGCGTTGCACCTTATGATGGGTATGGTTGATGCCAACAATGTCATGGACATTACTGGCATGCTGGTCAGTCATGCTGCGAAGTCAGACCCAGAGTTTGCAAATGACATTCTTGGGGCTGTTCTTGCAGCATGTGGGCGCAACGTGTATGAGCTGGTGTCAGACTTCGATTGGTATGTCTCACTCCTTGCGGATATGGCAAGGAGCCTACATTGTGCCCAGGGGAATGAGATTGGTCGGCAGCTTGTTGATGTGGGACTGAGGGTGCAAGATGCACGGCCAGAGCTTGTCCATTCTGCTCGAACTCTCCTAATTGACCCTGCTTTGCTTGGGAGCCACCTCCTCTGCCCTGTTCTTTCCGCTGCTGCATGGGTCTCTGGTGAGTATGCTAACTTCAACAAGGATCCTGTTGGGCTTGTCGAGGCACTCTTGCAGCCAAGGACCAGCCTCCTGCCGATGTCAGTAAGAGCTGTCTACATCCAGGCAGTACTTAAAGTGATCACGTTCTGTTGCACTTTGTATGTCAAGAGGTTGAATGATTCAAATAAGGAAGTGGATGTAGTGTTTGATGGGTTAATTATTGATCAAACTGTTAGCAGGGGGAGCGACACTGCAACTGGGGAAGAACAAATTGTTATGCCAAGCACTGTTGAAAAGGACCCTTATTCACACAAATCAATAGTTTACATGATTAACTTGATTGAAACAACAGTTCACCCACTTGTTGAGTGCAATGAAGTTGAGGTCCTGGAGAGGGCACGCAACCTGATCGGTTTTGTCCATTTGCTAAGAGAAACTCAAGATTTGAAGGAAAGGACTGTTGTTGATGATGACAATCATAGCCGGGTCAAGGAGCATGTTAAGAATTTGCAAACAGTATTCTCTCAAGAACTAGGTCCTGTTTCTGCGAATGCACAGAAGAAAGTGTCTCCTCCGGAGGATCTTGCCCTGAATGAAAATCTTGCTGAACTTGCTGACATTGTGAGTGAAGATGACTCTACTCCCTCAACTTCGATCTTTTTCTACCCTTGCAGCCGCAATTCTGTAGAGACTAGAGGTGAGCCTGCAGTGTCAGTTGGTTCATCTACTCTTCTTTCTGAGCACCGTAGACGGCATGGACTCTACTATCTCCCAACAGGAAAGGCTGAGGATGAGCCAAACGATTACCCTCGTGTTAATGATCCTCTGCTGTCTGCTGATAATGAAAGTGCTACGGAGGATAATTCGAAGACTGTCCAGCCTGTATCTGCTGGGAAAAATCAAGGCCACGAGGTCCAGGCCGAAAGTAGTGAAACTGGATGGTGAGGATTTTCTAAGTTCTATGATGGCTAGTGCAAATGTTCCCAAAGAAGATCCCTTGTCTGGTGCTGTACGTGGTGTGCTCTTGGGTAGGGATGCCAAGCCATCATCTTCACAAAAGGCTTCAGATAGGACCTCTGAAGGAATGCTAAATAAAATGGGCACCAGTGAATCTAGTTCTCAGTGGATAGAGAACATAGATGCTGATTTAGGAGGCCATCCTACTTCAGGTTCTAGGACAAGTAAGCAACGAAATCATGATAAAGAGAAGAGTACAAACCCTCCTGAAAGTGATGGCAAAGAACTGAGAAAGCACACAAGCTCTGGTAGGAGTGGGCATCGTCAAGGAAAACATAAGCGTAGAGAAAGGCCTAGTACTCAACCTGATGTTGTACCTCAAGCTCCAGTAATCCAAGATTTCCTTCTGTAGCTGTCAAGAGATTTTCTTGTTTGGTACATTTCTATTACCAAATACATGTTGATATTTTGTTCCTTCACATTTTGCACATTTTCATTTTTCTTTTGTTCCATGGCCTTGCTTAATTGGTTGATCAGTGGTGGTGTTCTAATTATCACTGTTGTATCATGTATATCTTCTTGGGCATAGCACCTGATGTTCTTCAATAGCTACATGGCAATATATTAGTTCATATTGCACAAAGCCAGACTTTTTTATCTATTTATGTAGACTTCTTTTACATCTCTCCTATCTAGCTCTAAAAAATTGTTGAAATCTTGCAAACTAGTTATGCACCAATACTAAAAGACCATGAGAACTTCCGATACGCATAGACTTACTAGAATGTATCAATACACATGCATAAATCTATTAGAAGTTTTGACTGCCAGTCTGCCAGATAACACATGTGCAGTCATTTATGTACAATCTACATTGAAAAATATAAACATTTTCTGCAGCTGCTAAGTAAGATGACTTAGAATTAAAATGGAAAATGTTTTAAGTAAGGCACTCGTATTCCTCAATTAAAATGGAGAAATATTTTAATTGGTGACTGCCATGGGCGTGGCCCACTGTGAGTACTGTAGCACATGTATTGTATGTAGCACGTGCCAACAGCAGCAGATTTAGTTGTTGTCTCCTAGTTGGTTAAGTCAGTAGTAGCTGCATTAGAGATCATGTGTATTTTGCCCAGATTATATTAGTTGCATTAGATGGCACATCTTATCCCATAGATTATACTGTTAGGGCCATATCTCTGTATAAGAGGGAAGGCAGCTTGGATTTTTTAAAAGCAAAAACGATGAATTAGTTCTCAAGTCCCTCAAGTTCCTCTCTCTCTAGTCGAGTTCTCCCATACCCCAACCATGCGCGCTCTCCTCTAAGCGCCGTTCTACCTTCAAGCCGTGTCCTTCGGCCTCTCGTTGTACGGTGTTTACCCTATTATGAGCTAATGTTCATAATAATGAATTAAAATTTGGCACAACATGCTTAATGATTGCACACTATAAAGATGGCAAGCATTACTCTTAAGTTTAATTTGCAGGTTAAAAGCTGTTGAAATTTTGAAGCAGAAATTAGGAGAGCGCGCTATTCCTAGACATATATAGAGGGACATGCTTGTCTAATATATAAATTCAAATGCAGATTTCTTTGCTAGACATGTTATTTACTTATTTTCACTTCATAAAGAAAAAGCTACCATTATCTTCTTTTCTTTGCCTTTTAGGTTTTAACTGCTATCGCAGTCGTTGAAATGCCTCACATCCATGTGCGATCAATGTATATTCATCAAAATATCAAATGTGAGATATAAATACCTTCAGTAACCATTGTTGGCTCGTCTAGTTGCATTTATTAAAACTTATCATTTGTTACATTGTTTTGTATGTTCTATGCAACTATCAGAGTTGCCTGTGTAATTACACAGCTTGTTCTAGTGTATATGTAGATAGGTGGATGTGTTCGAATCAATTAGGAAATCATTCTATTATGTTTGCTTATTAAGTGGATGTGAAGTGTTTGGGTCAATTAGGAGAGCATTCTATCATGTTTGCTTATTAAGAGTCCATGTAGATCAAATCCTTTCACATTTTTCTTTTTCCTGGTTGATGTAGGACTTTGTAGTATTTTTTTTCTTTTTCTAACTAACGAGGGTCTAAAATGTTTCTCCTTGAGTTCACATGGTGCCTCTAATATCAGTTGTTTTTGCATAATAAGATTAAGATGTTCCAAATAGTTAGCGACTGCTGACTGGTCACCCACCTTTCAGAGCTTTTATGAGTTGGAGGTGTTTCTAATTCAGTACGAAGCAATGTCCTAAATAGCCGTTAGCGAGTGGGAACCCCACCGTTAAGCACTTCTACAGGTTAGTGACCTCAATAATATGGATTAGAAGTGTTGATATGTGGAGTGTTGGGGCTAACTTGAACACTTTAGTGGGCACATATGCGGCTATAGTAGCCACTATTTAGAATGATGGTTCTGTGCACTACTTGCTAAATTCCTGGTTTCTACGGAGCCCGGCATGAATGAGCTGAAACGCCATGTTCTTTTACAAGATGTTCAGATTGCAATTATGAACTCAGAAACCAAACAAGCCTCATGTCCCAAATCAGAATGAACTTGACATGGCATTTGATCAGGACTTATTACATAAAGTTTTAGCCTTTTATTCCACAGTAGAGGTATGCGCATCATATTTGTTGAGAGACTTACATGTGCGCTTTTTATGTTTATGAAACTACTCATTGATGGATGATTGGTTGAATACAAAATCATTTCCCCATTTATCTTGCACTCAGGATGTAATGTATGTTATGTCTGCTACTATGTTCAGTTCTGAAATAAATTTTCTTATGTCCAAGTAGTATGATGTGCGTCATCCTTGCGCTGCAGGTATTTTTGAAATTTAGCTTCAATCTTGTCTGCGGTCTTCCATGCTAACAGGCTCTTTCCTTTATTTGGCCCAGATGTCTGTTGACATATTTATCCGTTACTTTCTGATCCAACTGACCTTGTCTTGTTATAGCTTCTCTTGCTTCGCTATTTTCTTTGATTATATGGTGCTTGTAGGTTTATCGATCTGTTTTCATTTGGTCATGCTGCCACTGGTCAGGATTATTATGAAACCTGAGGATCTTTTTATTTGGACTGTGTTATTCAACTGCCATTTGCCACATGCTATATTGTTCTTTTCTGCTGATACTAAGCCTTTGTATTTATCGTAGTTACTGGTTTTTTTTTGTGTTGTCGAAAAAATGATACTTTCTTTATCTAAAATTGTAGGGCGTATTTTGTCTTACACATAGGCAAAAAAGATATAGAAAATGCTTAGACCACCTCTAATTATTATATCAAAATATTATATTCAATGCATACATGTAGGGAACACAAAGTGAAGTTAAATATTTATTTAGGGTATAAAGGAATAACTCACTTATTTTGCATCGGAGGATGAAATACGTCATATATTTGTGGATAAGACTATTCAAAAAATATACTTTATATTTTTTAAAGGAGAAGGTAATATATATATATATATATATATATATATATATATATATATATATATATTGAAAGTGTTTTTTCTAGGAGAGGATTCGAAGTTGACTGACAAAAGCCTGCGCAGATACTCCCAGAATCCTTCGTATTCGCTGTGCAACTGTACCCCTGCCATGAATCAACATGTCGCCGCAAATGCACGCAGTAACATTGGTGTAGTGCCGCTGCCAGGTCCGAATTCTCCATGCCTCCATCCCTGCTGCCCGTACAAATTACTTTCTTTAAATTCTACTTATTTATGTTTCATTTTTTACATGGAAATCCTACTTATTTATTCTAGATATGAAAATTTTCGTGATAATGAACTCTTATCTAATGGCGCTGAGAACTGCAGACAAAACAATCAGAAAAGGGCTTGATGATCAATTAGCAAAACAGGCTACGGCATTGCCATTGATTTAGATGCACCTGCATCACGAGACTTTCCTCATCAGCTGCTGTAGTTGGAAATAGAATATCTGTTCGATCACAAATCGTTCATTTGATGCTTCTGCACTTCGCAGCGTAGCTAGCTGATCTTCAATGGTGGGTGTTTCATAATGCTCCAAAGTGGTGACAGCGTTGCGTTCTCCAAAGTGGTGATCACAAATCTTCTCAGCGTTGCGATCTTCATTGATGCGAGCATTCTTCTCACCCTTGGGCCTTGACATGACGATTGCTCGGCTCTTTGACAATGGAGATTGGATTGAGCCCTTCATTCTCAGCCAATGTGTAAGGGGTGACCTCAATGGCCTCAGCAAACTCCTTGACGAAATAACTCTCCATCCCTTGGAGCTCCTTTGCCCAAGCAGTTAGTTGCATTGACATCTATATTTCTGGTGCAGTGCAGGGTTCAAAAAACCAACCGATGTCCTTTTTTGTTACCCAGTTTCGGTTCATCCGGTTCACTCTTTTGAGTTGAACTTCAAATTTGAAAAAAAGATTAAATAACAATCGAAAAGAGATGAAAATAAAAACTACTGGTTTTCGGCCGAAAATGGGAATCCTTTCTTGTCTCGTGTATTCTTCGCACTTTTCGATTGCACAATCCTATTTAAACACACCTAACCAACATTCTAAAGCACATGCGCTCTAGAAGAGGTGACTTCAATAATACTTGATTTGCCCAGTTGTACAATTAACCAAGATTCTAAAGCACACCTAACCAAGATTCTAAAGCACAGTCGATCAGCGGTTGTTGCAAGAGAGATAGCTTGCTCGCAAGAAAGCAGCTTTCGTTCCTTGCGAGACGAAAGAGGTTTATTAATCTTGTTTTCCAGCTTCTCCCAATAGATGCATAAGCTTGATTCTCTAATGGTCCTGAATTTCCTCAGCTGCTATATTGGCATCAGTATTTGTTAAAAGGAAGCAACTTTGTGGCAGAGACCAAAGTGTCATCTAAGTGATACGATGAAGCAAGTATAAGGATCTCTAGTCCAACTTCAGGATTAGGAGTAACCTTGATTTCCTATTATTCTGATGATTCTTGCTCCAGTGTATTAGACTGTTGATGCAGCACAGAAGCACTAGGTAATATCGCACTCCAGAATTAACGCCTAAAGAGGGTCACTTCAGAATTCCATTTTTTCTTCTGAGTCGTACCAGAAATGGAAGCCTTTGGTTGGTTTGAGGTTTCCTTCAGTTTCCAAGCCCACTTCCTCCGTTCATATTGTCTTGTGGATAAAGAAAGCTGTCTGGAAGGGAGGAAAAAGAAGCAAACATGCAATAGCTATACGTACATGCATGTCAGATGTACCAAAACCATTGTCCAAGATTTTGTTAAACTTAGGTTCTCAAGAAAAGATAAAGAAAATGCTTAGTTCGGACATGGAGCGAACTGCCTAGACCCAGCAGGCTCGAGCCCAAATCTAGAAGGTTTCTATGTGCATGATTAATTAAAGACCGACAGCTCTATGCATGGATGCAAACTTTTGCAACGAAGTTTGTTGCGAAAACCTTGATTGATGGAGATTGGAATCGATCTCATGTAGTGTAATGTCACAATTTGTTGCGAAAACCATGATTGATGGAGATTGGAATCGATCTCATGTAGTGTAATGTCACAATTTGTTGCGAAAACCATGATTGATGGAGCTTGGAATCGATCTCATGTAGTGTAATGTCACAATTTGTTGCGAAAACCATGATTGATGGAGATTGGAATCGATCTCATGTAGTGTAAGGTCACAAGGCATTTCTAGTGTTCTTTTTCTCCCCCGAAAACAGGGGTCCCCCAATTTTCATTAATGAAAACCGTAGCAGTCTACTACATCAGTTCCAAGCATAGCAAGAAAGAAAGAAAAGAGCACCCGCACAGCATCCTATGAGAGGTGATTACTGAAGCATTCTCTGAACTTTTTACATCAACTATGATGCAGAGAATAAAACAAAAAGATCGCACTACTCTTCTCTTAGAACAAAACTGCACGTCTTTGATCCTTCTTGTTATCGGCGCCCATCCTTTGTTTGCCTTGAAGATCTCGACCACCACCTGCTCCATGACCTTACTGGTATTTCTAGTGTTCTATCACCGTAACTCATGTGAAGTAACGTTGAAAAAGAAGGTAGTATATTGCACCAAGATAAGAGAGAAGATGAAAACTATATACATCTATACTAAGATAAAAACTACCAGTTTGGAAATTTGGACATTAAGAGGTAAAAAATCTGTTGATATTTCAATTTTAGTTTGATGGTTATTTGAAATTTGCATCTTAGGCATTTTTCTAACTGAATGACAATGCACATGCAACTTCATGCTATCACCAGAGCATGTGGCTGAATAGGCTGCATTGTTAAAGACAATTAATCTATGCTCTGATGCTCTATTACTTAGGGCCTATTCATATTAGCTGTGGTTGGTGGTTTTGGTTGAAAATAAGTAATAGTGTCTGAAAGAAATGGCTTTTAGAAGGAAGGGGCGAATGGTGGGGAAAGTGAAGGCAAGATACGTGCGCGAGATAAGAGCGAGAGGAGGGGAGGTGATACGCTCGTGACCCCCTATCTTATCTCCGGAGTGAGATAAGAGCGAGAGAAGTGGAGACGCCAGGTGTTTATATTGATTTCTGGTTTCTCTAAGCAAAAGTCAGAAGTAGAAGCTAATATGAATAGATCCTTAGTTTGGGTTTGTTTTTTAGCTTATTTCATGTTATTGTTTATTATTTTACTCGAACAAACAAACAGGATAGCTTCTTCACTGCCGTTTCGAAGCGGCTTATCGGGATAGTCTTTTAGAAGCGACTTATCGGTTTATTGACTTTTGGTTTGTTTGCATGAGTGCTTGTATTACGGCCAAAAGTCATAAACCGCAGTCATAAGCCATAAGCCCCCCACTCCCTTTGGCAGCATCTACTAATTCGGAACCTAATTTGAAAGCCATGTTTCGACCCGGACGCTTTTGGGATGCTTCTAATAACCAACGAATGGCAAGTGCTCTTCCTTGTTTAGATCCTATTTCAATCGGAACTTTCCGTGTCGATCCTTTTTTATTACGTCTTGTTTTTACTCCTATATTGGGAGTTACTCTACGTATTGCTTGACGTAAAACCAATAGTGGATTTGTTTCTGTCTTTTGTTGAATCTTTTTCACGGCTCGATAGAGAATTTGATAAGCCAACGATTTTTTTTCCGTCTTTCATAATATGGTTAACCACCATGTTAACTAATCGATTACGAAAAATTGGATCGGATTTTGCAGTTCTTTTTTCTGCAGTACCTCGACGTGACATGAGCGTGAAAGAGGTTCAAGAATCCGTTTTCTTTTTATAAGGGCTAAAAGCGAATCACTTATTTTTTGGCTTCGACCCCATATTGTAGGGTGGATCTCGAAGATAGGAAAGATCTCCTCCAAGCCGTACATACGACTTTCATCGAATCGGCTTTCCACGAATTCTATAGGGATCTATGAGATCGAGTATGGAATTGTTTACTCACTTTAAATTGAGTATCCGTTTCCTCCTTTTCCTGCTAGGATCAGAAATACTGTATTTTCCATATCCATACGATCAAGTCCTTAGGTTTCTGAAATAGTGTAATGGAAAAAGAAGTGCTTCGAATCATTGCTATTTGACAGTCAAATTGGGCGAGTGGTGGGGAAAGTGAAGGAGAGATACGTGCGCGAGATAAGAGCGAGAGGAGGGGGTGATACGCTCGTGACCCCCTATCTTATCTCCGGAGTGAGATGAGAGCGAGAGAAGTGGAGACGCCAGGTGTTTATATTAATTTCTGGTTTCTCTAAGTAAAAGTCAGAAGTAGAAGCTAATATGAATAGATCCTTAGTGTTGGTCTGTTTTTTTAGCTTATTTCAGGTTATGGTTTATTATTTTACTCGAACAAACAAACATGATAGCTTCTTCTCTCCCGTTTCGAAGCGACTTATCGGGATAGCCTTTTAGAAGCGACTTATCGGTTTATTGACTTTTGGATTGTTTGCATGAGTGCTTGTATTAGGGCCAAAAGTCATAAACCGCAGTCATAAGCTATAAGCTACAGTCTAAAGAACAGACCCTGTGGCATTTCTACAGTGCTAAAATGGTTGCTCAAGTATCTCTCATGCTGATCCAATATTTCTAGAAAAATTGCAACGCTTTTGTAACATCCCAAATTCTAGGACAAGCAAAAATGAGAAAAATTTTAAACTTTTTAAATGCATTTTGTTTCCTCGGTTCTTTACTAGAGTTTCTTTAAAAAGTTTGAATTTCAAAGACAAAAGTGCTTAGAATGCAATTCAAATTAGAACTAAAAAAATCATACTAAAAAGATGATCAAAAGTTGGCATGAGAATACTTATGGTGGAAACAATCCTAAAAGCCCACGAGTATAATCTTGGCACTAAAAATAAATATTAAAGCAAGTTTTGAAATTATTTAAATCAAATAAGTATATTTAAATTCAACAAGAAGCCTTCTCAGATTTTTCCAGAAAAATCAAGAGAAGATAAAACTCCGAAAAATTTACACAATCATCAACTCTATGTCAGAAGCATTCACAAAGATTTTCACAATCTTCTGAGCTCATCTGATGTGTCCAATAATTTCCCAACCCTCTCGGCCGTCACCCTTTCTCTCTCTCATTGCCGAGTATGGCCCACTTGCAGTATCTTTCTTCCACCTCCAGCAAGCAGCCTGAGAAACCATGAGCATAGGCCACTGGTTTCTGACGCCATGCTCATCATTTTGATGCTACGCCCGTCATTTCTCCTCTCCGCTGATAGCCTATACCTTGTGTTCCAGCCTCGTCTTGTTTCCACCGCGAATTCCGCAGGAGAGTCCGGAGCTTGGCCACTGGTGTCTGACCAGAAGTTGGCGCTCTCTGAAAAAAGGTTCCGCAGGAGAGTCCGGAGCTTCCGATGTTTGGTAGTACCGCACAACACATGTCGGTACTTCCGCTCCCCGGTAGTACAGCTCACACAGAGCCGGTACTTCTGTAGGCCGGACCAGCCACTCACACAGAGCCGCTTGGACTTCTCACATCTGGTAGTACCGCAACACATGTCGGTACTTCCGATGTCCGGTAATACCGCTTACACAGAGACGGTACTTCTGACTTACGGTAGTACCGCTACGCACACATCGGTAGTTCCGATTTTCCTGAGAAGTACAGATATCTCAACAGTCTTTGCAAAACATATTTGCAAACTACGATATCATGCACACAAGAATCACACATGATTTCTAACAAGTTGCAAAACACATTCGCACACTTTTGAAATCATGTCACAAAGATTAGATACATGAACTTCTTACGTTTGCAAAACACATTCGCAAACCTAAGTCACATGTCACAAGGATTGTATATGAGCTCCAACCATTTGCAAAACACATTTGTAAATATAATCCTCATATCACAAAGAATAGAAACATGGACTTCAAGCACTTACAAAACACATTTGCAATGCATAGTCCCATGTTACAAAGAGTTCAACACATGAGCTTCAACTATTTGCAAAACACATTCGCAAATGCAAGCCTCATGCCAAGATGAGCTAGACGAGGTGAGGTTGAGCCATCAACACATGATGAGACTCAAACTACTAGATATGACCCCTCTTAATAGTACGGCAACCTATACTAGTAATCCGATCTTCCAACCAAACACCAAGACCGGTAAAAGACTAGAAACACATCTTTAGCCCTAGCTAGTTCATACCTTTGCCTTGGGTCATCATCTTGATATGCATCAACTCATGATGCATTCTTTTAATTAACTCCATCAACACATGATGATCTTTACTTAATCAACACATGATCATCTTGGACATGCATCAACTCATGATGCATTTTTTCTTGATAGTCTTCAACACATGAAGCCATCTTCTTCTTAATAGCCTTCAACACATGAAGCTATTTTGTTCTTGTATCTTGACTTGATGATCTTCAACACATGAAGTCATCCCAAGTGATCCTCATTTGTAGAATCTAACCTATTTATCTAACACATGGAAACTGTTAGTCCACAAAACAATTGTCATCAATTACCAAACTTTACCATTAACACATAATGGAGGAACTAGATTCAACAATCTTCCCTTTTTGGTAATTCATGACAATATCAATAAATAATGAGATATATAAATTGATTTATGAGTATCCAACTTGTACACAATAATTTGTATACTCTAAGACAAACTTTTAAACAAAGCTTACTTATCTAGCTGTCATTGATCGTCCAACCATTAACACATAATGAAGGAGTTAGTTGATAACCCAATTTCACATGAGTATATATAAACTACACAAGCTATATACATACTCAAGAATGTATTTCAAAGTAAAGATCCCAAATATGCATATTAAGAGAAGCATGTATCAATACTTATGAAACTCCAAAACATAAAGAGCTCCCCCTAAATGTGTGCATACAAGTGTATATAATGAAGACATATGCACATATTCATTTTGAACAATTAGTGGTGTTCAATCTATATTTTGGATCCAATGAATGTATTAATATGTAAGAAAGTGATTTCGAATGCATACCTCTTTGATTTCACTTTTTCATCCAAATGAGACTAAACTATAGTATACTTAAACAAATATATTAGTCTCATATAAACATTTGTTATTAACAACAACACATTATAAAAGTATTTGTCATTAACAACAACATATTATAAAAATATTTATCATTAACATTAAAATCAACTTAATCGAAGCTTAATCTTTTAGCTTGTGTTAGGCATTGTACTCACGCTAGATGCGATGGGATAGAGTAAAGGTAACAGAAACAAAAGGGTAGTATAGCTCTAACACTTCGTGCTACAATTCACTCTTCTCATCAAGGTCACGTTACAAAGGAGGGATTACTTGCCTATTTATAGACTTCTAGACCGACTCAAGTACATGCTACAGTAGACAGCTAGCAGTCAAATTAGCTTTTACAACTAATGTACTTGCTAGCATTTAGTAATTAAGAGCTAGAAGCTAACTATGGAAGAAACCAGTAGAAACACATCTCGGCATGTAATCCTTGCCACCATTGCTTGCACCTAGAGCTAGGAGTTGGACCGTGCATTTTTGGGCCAGCCCAAAGTACGGCCGACACGATACGATCCAAGCACGGTCCGACCCGACACGTGGCGGGCCGTGCCGGCACGGCACGAACGGTGGGCGGGCTGGGCCTCAAAATCGGCACCGTGGGCGGCACGGCACGACAGATCGTGCCGTGGGCTCGGCGGCACGGCGGGCACGGGTGGCACGGCGGGCGCGGACGGGTCGGCGTCAAGTTTGGAGAAGATGAAGGCACGAAGATGACACAATCACACAAGCAACTAAGCAAGCATACCGCATACACACTAACACACATACAAACATACACACTAACACACATGACGCCGGTCGCAACACCGCAACGCCGAGCTCGGGATCTTTTTGTGCGCCGGCCGCAACGCCGTCGCCGGGGAGGAGGAGGCGGCCGAGCGCCGGGAGGTCGGGAAGGCCGGAGGAGTCGGGCGGCAGGCGCGACCAGCGTGGGAGGAGGCCGGGAGGGCGGTGGGGAGCCGGGCGCGATGGGGAGGCCGACTTGTTCTTGTTCTCTTTTCCTTACTCGGGAAATATCACTCTTCGCGTATAGTAATTTTGGGCTGGGCTTGGGCTGGCACGGCACGAACGCTGGCACGATGGGCTTTGGGCCGTGCTTGGGCCTAGCCGAAGACAACGCGGGCTGGCACGGCACGATGAGATGACTGGGCCGAGCCGGCACGGCACAAAGCACGATGGGCTGGGCCGTGCGTGCGCACGGCACGCCCAAGTCCCAGCTCTACTTGCACCGACTGTATGCATTCAAATCAAATATTGCTTCTTCAATTTCTTCACTGCCATTGCATCATAGCAAGTCCTGAGCTTGAATAGCTATCACATTGAATTCAGCAACAACACTAGTAAATTTCCATTTTCTCTTCTTTACTAGTGAAGAAACCTCCAGGAGCTGGTCGGCACCTCCTTGTTCTTATTGGGCTGAGTTTGTAATGGGCTTTAGTTTGAGTGCATTATATTCTCAGATGGAACTGGAACTAGGATGCTTGATGACCACAGAAGCTCACTGCGTCCTTTTTTTTAAAAAAAAAAACCAGGCGACTTTATTGGATTATATAATTGTTGCATCATCCACTAGGTGCGAACATGCGATACAATGTATAGCGCGGCAAATCAATCCAGGTGTCGACGTACGTCGTCGCGCAATCAGACGAAGAACTTAGAGCCGTAGCGCCGCAAGCTATACACAACAGTGGCCAACCGCCGCAGATTCTTCCACATATTGGGACTGATGCAACGCATACATTTGACTTCTCTAGCAAGCAGCACAATGTCGGTAGGCTGGGGGGGACAGGGGAGGGCCCTGGCAGGAATCAGGAGAAGACCTGGGAGAAACCAGCCACTCCAGAGAAAAAGCTTCATCGAGACTCAGATAGAGAGAGAGAGAGCTAACCTAGCTAGGCCAGTTGGACTGAAGAAGACATCAACCAATCGATCGATCGATCAAACAAAAGCATGCTTAATTTCTCCAAGGCTGGGGAGATCATGCGAGGGCGACGTGAACCGTCCCTTGCCGGTGTACGTACGTGTACGTAGCTCTATGCGTTTGTTGGTTCAGGGGAGAGTGCATTGCATGCATGGTTAGCCGCTTGCCGGTGCCGCGCGCGGAACGAATTGTTCTACTTGTCTGCTGCAATGTTATATGGGTGTTGATAAATATTATTCGGGTATTTTTTTCTAACTACTATCTAGATTTGTGACCATTGAATTAGAGATCCAACAGCATGAACTCTCCCCCACCCCCTCTAAACAAAATTCTCATCCTCCAAAAAAAGGGTCGTTGGATCTCTAATCCAACGATCTCAAATCTGAATGATTATTAAGAAGAAAATATCCGGATAATATCTAGACATATATGCTATAACAGGACTTGCTAGCTACGTCGAGTTACAGTGACACTTGTAGTAGGTTCGTTTAACTCATGGACAGTTTGTCGCCATTGCTGTCTTATATATTGTGCTGCTATATAAAAACGACGATATAGAAATCACTAAAAAGAAAGGAAATATTTCCTTCTCCCACAAAAAACAGCCAAAATTTAACTAGAAAACAACTTACAAAAAAAAGCAAGAAAACCTTCCCAAACAAACTCATATATTTCCTCCCACATAGAAATGCTATGATAAAATCCGGAAGATCCGCGCTCGTCAAATCGAAATCCATAAACTCACAACAAAACTCCCATCCTTAAGCCTACAAAGTAAATTAGGCTCTGTCATATATATTAACCTCGTTACCGCTTTTAGACATTTGGTACTTGGCTGAATTCCACTCCCTAAACAAAGCCGCAATGGATATATTTCTGTGTTCTAGATAATAGAACACACGAGCGGAAATATGAGGAACTTTTTTTTTTATCAAATGATCCTTTTTGAAAATATTTTATTAATAATCTCTCGCCAATTTTATTTTCAAATCTACGCCATCAATCAAAACATGGCTAAATCTTGCCACTCTAGTGGTGTGATAGTATTGTTTTGCCATGCCACCACTGGTGGCAGGCCATTTTTTTAGCTGCGACTTACCTCATAGTGTGGTGTATAACGTGACTAAAAAGATCAGATTTGAAAATAAAGTTGGTGAGGAGTTAGTAATAAAAATGAATTTAGAAAGGGGTTAAATAATAAAAATTCTTCAAATATGAGCTAGTACAACAACCATGAGGAGTTTCATTTTTAACTTTAATCTATTTTGAAAACAGCATATTACTGGAATTTTGTCAACAGTATAACTTTCCACATTAGCTTTGAAAAATAAGCACCGCGCAACATATATAGCACACAGTAACCACGAACCGGCCAGCCTTTAAGGTGGGTTTTTTATGGTATATTGTTACACCGTGCGGGCCATGGCAGCGTAACATCGAATGCACCTTAATTGACACGTATGTAGTAACCTGTACGAGCATGGACAAAATTAAGATGTCTCGTTCGAAACCTAATGCAGTGTGTTCAGCCTTATTTTACTCCGCATTTTGTTGAAGGCGCTGTAAATCAATAAAGATTCATGGTTTACTATTTTACAGCTCCACAATTGAAGTAGAAATATGTAAAAAAATTTGGTTGGTTATACTTATATATAGTATAATTAACTAGAGCATCATGGTGCCGTTTTCGTACTCTTGGGAGTACATATTCTACTTTCAATATACCACTTAAACGAATGGGATATACCTCTGTATCACTTTCGATATATTTAAATACTAATTCTAAGATATTCCAACGAAACTTGATTGAAAATTTTCATCAGGGCCCTTTAAATTTACTATATACCCTTTTTCATACTAAAAGGAATATATCTTTGATGAATTTTTTATGTAACTCACTTTAGACTATCTTATAATAATTATTAAAGTATACTCAAAAGGATAAAGATATATAACAATATTATTTAAACGGTATAAGGAAGGTGAGAGTATATACTCCCAGATGTATAGAATCTATATATGTGTGTGATTCCATACTTCTAGGAGACTCCTACCTCTCATATACAGCTTAAACGAATAAGTTATACCTCTTTATCCTTTTAAATATACTCTAATAATGATTATAAGATACTCTAAACTGAGTTCTACAAAAAATTTCATCAAAATTCATTTTTTATAGCATAATTTATATATATTCTTTTTACGTATGGAAAACGTATATAGCAAAAATAAGTAGTTTCGAAGAAATTTTTTCAATCATGTCGCATTGGATTATCTTAGAATTAGTATTTAAGTATACTAAAAGTGATAAGAAGATATAATATATTTGTCTAAGATGAAAGTGTATACTCTCGCGAGTACGGTAGACTTCTGTATATATTACTGTATAAAGTGGGAGGCACGGAGAGTTTGCAAGATCCATTTCCATCGGTCAAGTAGGTAGAAAATAAATCAAATGGTCAAGCCTCAAAAAAAAAGTTCAAATGGTTCTGTTTGCGGCAATTTGAGCGAATTAATTAGCTAGGGATCGAATGCAAATCACTTTGATACAAGTCAAGCATAGAACTGTAAAATATTTGGAAATTAATTTTTTTCGTTAATTTATAAGTGATGTGATATCCAAAATTTGTGCTCAACAAATTAGTCTTCAACAGGAGGGGATGAGAAAACAAATCGAAGTATTAGAGAAACAAATCGAAGTTGATTAGAGAAACAGAGCTGACCGCTACTCGAATGAATGCCTACATTTGTACGTAGCTGGACGACGCCTGGACCTAGCGTCGAATATTTCTATCCGGCTGGTATTGACAAGAAAGGACAAGCTGCAGGCAAAGCTAAGCTAGTTGGTCTTTCTACTCCTAGCTATCTGCAGGAAAATGATGTGTCCTTTAATTATGTCACACAACTGACAAGCTGATGACAGATTGACAACTTCACATTAACACCTGCGTTTCTCGCATAGAGCGGTACGAGAATGGCATCCCCAAATTAAAGGCGTACAGGTAGATGTACTTGCACACATGATTGTCAAAGTCTATTTTCTAGAACGACCACTTGGGTCGGAACTTGGAAGCTTGCGTGTGGCCATTCGCTCGATGCTGTACCTACCAGCCTGGCTCCAATCTTGCTAGATGCGCAAACCCCTCGATTCTTCCCATCCGCGCCCCCGTTTTCTCCATGCAGGTGTGACTTCGCTCCGCTCCCCGCGCGCTACATATACTCGCTTTACCACATCCATCACCAACGCAGCAACGGCGACGACGACCAAAGCACCCTCGGGAAGTGGTGGCTAGCTCGTCCATGGCGGACATACAATGCGACCGGCCCAAGCTGACGCCTAGCCCGTCGTCGTCCCTGAGGATCTTCGGCTACGACGTGGCCGGCGGCGGCGCCACCGACGTCGCTGTGCCGGCTACGCCGACGCCCGTGGCGGACGGGCGCAGGTTCGAGTGCCAGTACTGCTGCCGCCAGTTCGCCAACTCGCAGGCGCTGGGTGGGCACCAGAACGCGCACAAGAAGGAGCGGCAGCAGCTGAAGCGCGCGCGCCAGCTCGCCGGCGCCCGCGTCGACGCCCCACCGGCTGGCATGGGCTACTCCGCGGCCGGCTTTGCCCCGCCGCCGGGGCACGTGATCGCCGTGGGCCACGCGGGGTCGCCGGCCTACCCGCCGGGCGCCGTCCCAAGCTGGGTCTACCTTGCGCACCAGCCGACGGTCGGCCTGCCGTTCCATGCTGTTCCGACCGGCGTGTGCCATGCCGAGCCGCGGCCGCTCCACGCTGGAAGCGGTGGCACCAACAGCAGCGCTCGTTCGTACGTGGTGTGTGCTCCGGCGGATGACGGCGCCGAGGAAGCCTCGGCGATGGGGCTGGACCTCCATCTAAGCCTTGCTCCAGCCAGTTCATCGTGACTCGGAGTAAATTGTCGCCTCATCAATTTAACCATGGATCAAGTTCCAGCTCCAAAGGCTTATTATGATCGATCGTGTCCCTTTGCTTCGTTCGTTTTCTTCTCTTTTTCGATGAGGAATCCCTTTTCCTTTCGCTGTTCATACCTCCTTTGACCTTGCAGAAATGCCCAAAGGATACTTATGCTTGATCAATTATCAAGCTAGTAATTGATAATTTAAGTATCGTTGTATAAGATTTCCTTTTTAATTATGTGGGAAGGGAGCAACTATTGCCAAGGCGACTGAAATTTTTTTGTCTCTCAGTCACTTGAAGTTGCACTCTCAATCAACTAAAATTGCAGTTGTTCTTTTTGGAGGGGGGCTGCAATTTTAGTTGATTGAGAGTGCAACTAAATGTAAATTTAGTTGCACTCTGAATCAGCTGAAGTTGTAGTTGTTTTTTTAGGGGGGCTACAATTTTAGTTGATTGAGAGTGCAACTTCAAGTGACTGAGAGACAAAAAAATTTCAGTCGTCTTGGCAATAGCAAAACCGATCTGGGAAACACAATTATTCCTTAGATAGGTGATCCAGCCAAATCGTTGGGTGGGAGCACGAATCTCCAAATAGGTTGTAAGCTCAGAAATTCGAATGATCTGTACAAACACTACTACAGAAAACCATATTATACACGTGTAACATCCCAAAATTTTGATATTCAGAAATGTGAAACTTTTAGCGCTTTTCTTGCATTTTGCTGGCATTCAAATTTTCCTTTGAAAATTTATTTGAAATCTTTTGAGTTTTGTTACATGCAAATATGTAGGTAATGAGAAGTAATATGCAAAGTAAATAGTAATAGTGTAAAAAAATATAAACCAATTTTAAAATTTCACTAAAATCTAAATTTTAGCCTTAAACCGAAAATCCAACAACTGCATCTAAATAATTACACTAAAATCGGTAATCTTAAAAATGAACTAGGGATTCAAGTTAAAAATTCAAAATCTAAAAATTGCTACAACCTCTTCACTGCTAATACACACTACTGCCTTTTTCACATCACCACGCCACCTCTCCCATCCAGCATGACCACCTAGCCATTTATCTCTTGCCCAACTGAACACTCCCCACTTGCCACCCTCTGCTCCTTGTCATTTCTTGTCCAGACTGAGCAGAAGCAGCCCATTGCCATTTCTTCCTAAGTCCCAACCAAGAACACAACTTCATGTCCTTCTCTCCTTCCAATCAGCACCAAAGATCGCAAATCCCTTGATGCATGTCATACCATTGCAATCCTCAACGCACGAGCAACCCATTCATACAAGTAGTTTTTGCATGCAAGGTCGTTTGAGCGATTTCGCAAGAGGTGGCGAGCTGCGGGCAGTGGTGGCCGGCGCAGCAACGTCGCCTGGGACGGCTTGTGGGCGCAACTGGCGGTGGCGCGGTGGCGTCCGGCATGCCCGCTGCACGGCGGACGAGGCCGAGTCGGCAGATCGCGGCGTCTAAGACGGCGGCGGCTCGCCGGTGGCGGTCGGCGGGAGGAAGAGAGGTGGAGCGGACGGCGGAGGCTCGTTGCGCACAGAAGCACCGAGATGGCGGAGCCGACGAGGCCGATCGGCGCGCATGCGCCGAGCCATGCATCTCGCGGCCGAGCTCGGCGGCGGCCGAAGGTGCGGCCAGTAGCGGCGGCAACAAGGCGAGGAAGACCGCGGCGAGTTGAGCAATCAAGACAGACAGCGTCAAGAGGGAGCGAGGTGAGGCGGCTCGGCAAGAGCCGTGCGAGCATGCGCATGGCAAGCGGCAGAGGCGACGGCCGGCAGTGGTGGCTGGAGGAGGTCGGCCGAGGCGCGGCTCGGCGGAGTCAGCAGCACCATGTGCGCGGAGGAGTAGTCGGCGGCAAGTTGGGCCGGAAGTCAAGACCCGGGGCGGCGCATGAGCGGTCCGGGCGGAGGCAAAGGGGATGAGGCGCCGAGGCGACTACGGCTCAGCCATGGTTAGGGAGAGAGAGAGAGAGAGAGAGCGGTAGGTTGGAGGAGGAAGAAATGAAGAGGGAACAGAGAAAAGGGAGAAGAAGCCGGTACTGTCGGTGGAGAAAAAAAAGAGAAGAAAGAAAAAGGAAAGAAAATTGAGGTGGGTCCCACTGTCATAGCTTGATTATTTTTGGATTTAATTTAATAGAGAAATTTTGAAAGGGCATAGCTTATTCATTTTAACTTCAAATCGACTGAAACAAATTTTTAAATTCATCTAAATTCAAGATCTGTCCAATGGAACCAAAGTCATAATTTTTGAAGGTCATTTGAATTTAAAAAAAATAATTTAGAGAGGCTAATAAAATCCTATTAGGATTATTAAGGTTTCATATTGGATTAATAATCATAATTATGACTTGAGTATTTAAGTAAAGGTTAGCTTATTAATTAAAGTCACAAATAAAAGATGACTTTAGTTAAGTATTCAAATGTAACTTAAAAAGATATTTCAGATAGAATTAAAAAGGGAAATAAATGGAATAATATGTTTAACTATAAAAGCAAAAGCTTCCAATCAAAGATTAACCATAATTAGAATATACGCATTACCATTTAACCTGCTATCATTAAATAAATTTTGATAGTGGTCTTAATCAAAACAGCAAGATGACCATGTATGAAAAACTTTGCCTAGGTGAATAAACCAAAAATAAAGCTAAGCCTAATGCCAACCAAGGTGTAGACAAAAATGGTGCCATTAATTAAATCTTAACATTAGATTTATTAAATAATAATGTTAGGCATGATTGAATATAGCAAGCTAGGACCCGTATAAATAGACCCAAATCCAAATTAAACTTAGCCTAGCGATAAATGGAGGATATATAAAATATTGTACCACAAAATGTTATAAACCTAGACTATAATATTAATTCGGTAAACAAAAATTTGTATGCATTGCTTAAGTGTAACATGTGCCCTGAATGTAGCGCTCGACAAAATAATGCCCCACTAATCTCATGCACTGATTCATAGGTCTAACCTAGCTCATGGAACTTCCTTGATAAATACAAAAATAACAAAAGAAAGTTATTAATATAAAGACCGAGTCATTGTATTATACTGTCGAACTTGCCTCAAATCACCATTAACTCATAACAAGGATAAAAATGAATTTATTCGGATTTATTTGGATCTTTTGAGTTATTTGCTTTCATTCGTGTTCAATCGTTTAGCACGTAATTAGCAATTGGAGTTCTGAAGAATCAAGAGATCAAGCCTGATCAAGAGCGAAGTGAAGATAAAGACTAGAAGCTCCAGAAGAAGCATTGTGTGAGCTCAAGACCGCGGTAAACCACGCCAGGCGAGTCAATACTTTGATCATGTTGAACCTACATTTTCTGCAAATTACTTTTGTTTAAATTATCAAATTGCATGCTATTATTTTATATGCAACTACATGTTTAATTCGAGATTCTAGTTATATGTCTATCGTTTGCCTTGATTAATATTATACCCCCTTTTTGAAATATTGAATTATGCGAACCTTGTCGCCCTAGCAAAAATTATAGTAGTAATCTTTCGAAAATAAGTCCCTAATTATGCGTCATGCTTAGTACTGCATAGATACTCTGGGCACTGAAATGCCCTGACATCATCAACATTTTCAATCATGAGAAATCGGTTTGGGCGGTCATGGTGATAATGACCGTATTCGTGTTGGATATGATTATTTTATGCTCCCAAAACCTCAACTTGCTTGAATATCCGGGGGATGATTTGGGGGTGGTGTTGTGCGGTGGGAGCACAAATATGGAATGTGGTAGAACCGCCTGTAATACTAAGGACTGAATCTTGTCATGATCTCCCACGAAACAGTGCAACCACATGTCTCAGAATTACAACTTGGCTAAGAAGCGGTATCGAAACTCCCCGACTCATCTCACCGGTAGTGGATAGACGTGGATATGCAAGGGCAGAGGAGGCCTAAAGGGACACCGAGGGTGAGAGACCATGTGAGGGTCATCCCATTGTGAGTGATGAGTAATTGACATCGTTTCTCAAAAGTCGAGTTTGAGTCGGTTTGTTCGGACCCAAACGTTGCATGGTGCAACGGGCTCGGTCGGACTTTGGTCAAACTTAGTCGTATGGGTTAGGATGTATATTCCATTGTTGCGACAGTTTGATCTTGCTAATGCTATTTACGCTTTCATGTATCGGCGGTGCTATTTGACGTGTTTCTTGTCTGTGTGGCTGCAGGACGTCGAGGCGGAGTCATGGCGAGACACGGTGGACCGGACTAGGCGCAGGTGGCGCTGAGGTCAGAACGGTCGGGATGTGTCGAAGACGACGTGGACTCGAGGTGGTTGCGAGGCGTGCGAGGCAAGGAGCGGAAGCTTCCGGAAGGTGCGGAGGGGCGAAACGGAATTTCGCAAAAGCGCAAAAGCGGAACAGGCGCCGTTGGACTTAGCGGGCGTAACGGGGCGGAGACCCGTTAGCCAAGGGCTATAAATAGGGGTTGGGGGCTGCATACCCCTTTGAGGATCACAAGGTGTATCACAAGGGTTTGAGAGCTCTTCTCTTATGTATGTGTGTGTTCCTCCCAAGAACATGTGAGGTTCTTGGTGTTCTTGAGGATTGAGTGGGAGAGGATGGATTGAGAATCTTGTAATCTTTCATGCTTATGTCTATGAATCTATTTTGATCCTCTATATCATTATGAAATGATTTTGGTTGAATTAACTACTTCTCCAACTTTCTGCTATTTCCCTTTGCTGTTTTTGCCGAAGCAGCCTCTGCCTGCAGTCTGTCCTAGTTGCTCCTTAGCAGTAATATCAGGTTGTAGTTTTTAGTCTGAGTTGAAATCTCTGTTCGGTTGTAGCTGCTCTCTTCTGTTTTCCATCCGCAGCATTTGTGCTAATTTGTTCGCCGACTCAGTTTGTCTCGTTTCTAGTCTTCCCTGTGCAGCCGTGACTGCCATTCTTCTTCAGTTTTGTCTCTTTATTTTTTTCGATTGCAGATTTCAGCAGAGAACTGTTCCATTATTTGTGCAAATTTTCAGCGTTCGAACATCAAAGTAATCTCAGTTCTTGGTTGATCTTTTTACTGCTTTTTGCCTCCTGCAGTGTGTGCTGTTTTTCAGCGGTTGTCTTAGTATTTACTGTTTCAGTCTACTTTCAGACAACAGTTTGCAGTTTTCGGACAGTAGTGTAATATTGTGTTTTCATCCTGTGTTAAGTCTGCAGACAACTCTTGGCAGCAATCAGTTTTGGTCATCAATGTGTCCAGCAAGCTTGACTCTGTACTGCTGCCGATCTACTCCACTTTCCTTCTCTGCTTTGTTCAGCCAGCAGCTTTCTCTTTTCAGTTCTCCTTTGTCTGCTATTGTTTTCGGCTGTCTTCAAATCAAGTAGTACTAGCACTTTCAGTTGGCAGCAGTGCTCTCTTTGACAGTCTCTCTTGCTTTCATTTCTTGGCAGAAGTAGTAGTCAGGTTGATTCTTCCTTTTGGTTTTAGCATTTCTTCTCTATATGCAGCTTCTGTGTTCTCAGTTCTATCTCATCTTGCTGCCGATAGATGTGGTGCTTTTCTTTTTTGTCTCACCGATGTTTGACGATTTTGCATGCGATCAAACGGTAATATTTTCAACTGAAATTTTTACTGATCACTCTCTGATTTATGCTGAATTTTTTAATATAGCATGTGTTCCAGTTTTTAGCAGAATTAATTTTTCGAATTATCGGGGGCGATTTTAAAGAGAACGACATTCACCCCCCCTCTGTCGCCATTTCGGTCCTACAATTGGTATCAGAGCCGGTTAGCTCTTTTCTATAGATCTTAACCGGTCTGCGAGCCATGGCGACAGACAAGTATTCCACCAAGCCGCCCGTTTTCAATGGCCTGGATTACCCCTTCTGGAAGAGCCGGATGGAAACTTACATCCAGGCTCAGGGGTATGCCATCTGGCGGAAGGTGAAGATACGCTTTGTTGTTCCGCCGATGAGAACATCAATGCCGGAATATAGGCGATGTTGAGGCGAATGCTAAGGCAAGGAATATCATCATTCGTGGGTTGAGTAGAAGCGAGTTCGATCGATCTCTCACCGTCGTCCGCCTACGACATCTGGGTGACCCTCGATGCATACCATGAGGGCACCACCCGGATCAAGACGGTTCGACAAGACCGGTTCAAGCGAGAATACTGAAATTCGAGATGCTTGTCGGTGAGTCCCTTGACGAGTGCTTTTCTCGCTTTCACAAGATTTTGAGCAACCTCCGAGCCGTCGGTCTCACATACTCCGACTCGGATAACGCCACAAATTCTTTCGCACTCGATCTTAGGGTTTGGGAGATGAAGGTGACTACCATCAAGGACACCACGGACCTCTCGACCTTGACTCTTGATGCGCTTTACTCGCGTCTCAAGACTCACGAGATTGACATAGTCTCGTCGGTCGAAGTCTCGATCGATGGCACTAGTCACCGATCCCGCTCGGATCCACTTCTTCCGAGCCATCTTGCGGATTCTCCTCGCGCTCTCGTGACATAACCGATGATCGAGATAGAGCGCTTGCGGATGAGCGACTAGCCCTCCTCGCACGGAGATTCTCCCATGCTTACAAAGGGAGGAGGGACGGAAGGAAAAGAGGACCCGTGATTTGTTTCGAGTGTGGTGGCCCCAACCACATCCGAGCAAACCGTCCCAAGCTTGGGAAGGGTAAAGGTGACTTCGGCGGTTTGGGCAAGAACGACTACATCGACAAGAACCGCAACTCGAAGCCCTCAGCACCGGCCCCGGGAAAGAAGAAGTTCCGCGACCTTGGGAAGGCCAAGAAGCTCTTCCACCGCGTTCTCGCCGCTTTTGACGACCTCGACCTCACCGAGGTGGAGGGATGGAGCGACGACGACGGGACCAGTGACCAAGACCCCAAGGGCGACAGCGACTTCTCCGGGATGTGCTTCATGGCCCTTGAGTGCGAACTGAGCGACATCGATCTCTATTTCGACTCCGATGAGGTATGTCCCTCTTATGACCAACTTAATGAAGCCTTTCTTAAGTTAGGAGGTTTTCATGCTAGAGCTAAGACTAG
Organism: Bonia amplexicaulis; assembly: GCA_036346245.1. Taxonomy (NCBI): domain Eukaryota; kingdom Viridiplantae; phylum Streptophyta; class Magnoliopsida; order Poales; family Poaceae; genus Bonia; species Bonia amplexicaulis. The sequence continues at coordinate 24,176,936 of CM070736.1, read as the reverse complement.
ATGTAGCGAGTTGGAGAAGGAAGTAGAGATTGTCACGGAGCTTACTTCACTTATATCTCGCTCCCTCCCGTGACGACCGTGATACATGCCGTGCTTTGATCGGTGATATGGAGAAGCTAAGGACCTCACATGATAGTCGTCCTCGAGCTTGATGCAATTAAGGTGGAGAATGTTAGTCTGCTTGCTGATTTAGAATTGAGTAGGATGGCTGTTACCCTACTTACTACTGATGAGACTGTTGCTCCCACCTCATGTGAGGATAAGGACTTTAATGCTAGAGGACCTTATGCCATGCTTCGGATCTGCCCGAGTCTTGTGTAAATTGTGATAACTTGAATATGAAACTAAAACGGGCAGATCATAAAATTGCAGAATTTCAAACCTTCTTACTTGAGTCTATTGCTTCTTGCGTGAATTGTCCCAAGCTTATTGCTGAACTTGAAGCTGTCTCCAAACAGTTTCAAGAATTAGTTGATGACAATAACAAATTGGCCAAGTTTGCTTCTAAGGACCCTGTTAGCTCACCATGCAATTGTTGTAACAAACTAAAATCTGAATTGGTTGCATTAGATGAAAATGTGTGAAGCTAACTAAGGATCTTATAGAAAAGCAACCATCCGCTTGCATTGTGTGTCTTTGGGAAGAAGCATGAGGGTTTGGTAGAGACGCCTAGCGACGTGAACCAATTGGCTAGCGATGGGACTGTCCTTCCGAGTCGGCTGTGCGTGCACAAGCAAATCTTTTCTCTGCTGTTGGTTCTTCTTTTTCCTCTCCTCCTGCTGTCTCTTCTTCTTCTCCTTGCTCTTCTTGCACCTCTCTCTTTCGGGAGTGTCAGTACCTTATGAACACTGTCGAGAAATTTGTAGGAGGCAAGAAGAAACTCAATCTTATTCTAGACCAATCAAAGATTTGCAAGTTCAAAAAGGGTCTAGGATATGATCTCCGTGAGGATGTGAGGAAACATCCACTGTCGTGCTCGGACCCGTAGTCAGCAGGTGTGTTTGAGGTCAAGCCAAGAAAAGAAAGTTCAATTTAAATCGCCGAGTTTTGTCCAAGGGATTTCGACAACAAGGTGATTTCACCGCAGCCGCCCTCGTAAGATGGTATCATTGCACCTTCATCGCCGAAGGATGGGCATTTGTTTGACCATTGCTTCAAGCGCGCCAAGATCGCGCGAAGAGACCGTGTTGAGTCTCTTAGGCGTATCCAGGGTCAGCCCCAGACCTTGAGTGCACCTAAGACCAACACGAGGTCTAGGCTTGCTACTTTTGGTGGATTTGGGCAGCATCGAGGACTTGGTTCTTCCGAGTTTTCTGGTTTTCGTCCTCATGCTTCCTTCGGTCATGACTTCCGCCGTCCTGAGGGTAGATCTCGTTTTCCCAATCGAGATAGCTATCCGCGGCGAGATCAGCATGTTGTCGGTGCTTCGACTCGCTCTTCCATAGCAGTCAGACCCAAAGAATGCCTTCAGTCCGCTCACGGATCTTACGCTTTTTGAGCGACGGAGGCGTAGGGTAGATAGAGGTCAGTCGTGCTTGACTACTTCATCTGCTCGACGTGTTATTCAGTATTGGGTGCCAAAATCACTCTTGATTTATCCCAGTACTGAGACTTTGCTCTCTTGTTGACTCAGGTTCGCCGGGCAGGGAAGGGAAAGGTTTGGCTTGTAGACTCCGGGTGTTCACGACACATGACCGGAGATTCCCGTTGGTTTTCTTCCCTTGCCCGTGCTCCGGTGATGAGACGATCACCTTCGAGACGCCTCTTACAGGCGAGTCATCGCCAAAGGTACTGTCTTGCGTTAATGACTCATTTGTTTTAAAAGATGTTGCCTTGGTGAGTAAACGCATTACAATTTGCTTTCGGTTTCTCGACCACCGATGACGGTTTCGAGGTAAGTTTTAAAAACGCCCGCAAAATTGTTGATTCTTTGGGTAGTCCGGTTTATGGATTTCTCGTTATGGGAGGATCTTTCGTGCTGATTTTATTGAGTCTTCGGTGATCCTCTCGGTGTTTGGTTGCTTCGAGTCCCATGACCTTTCCTTCGGCATAGGAGACTTGGTCATATTGATTTGACCATTTGACCCGAGTTAGCGGCCACGATCTTATTCGTGGTCTGCCGAAACTCAAGATGGTCAAAGATCTTGTTTGCGCTCCATGCCGGCACGGCAAAATGGTTGCCGCTTCTCATCCTCCGGTCACAGTTACTATGACCGATACACCAGGACAGCTGCTCCATATGGACACGGTTGGACCAGCTCGAGTGCAGTCAGCAGGAGGGAAGTGGTATGTTCTTGTTGTGGTCGATGACTACTCGAGGTACTCTTGGGTGTTCTTCTTAGCCTCGAAGGATGAGACGTTTTCACATTTTCGAGGTCTTTTCAGTAGGCTTTCTGTTGAGCTTCCAGGTGCCTTACGAGCGATCCGAAGTGACAATGGCACGGAGTTCAAGAATTCCTACTTTGAGAGTTTCGTGGTGAGGCAGTGTAGAGCACCGTTCTCTTCTCCATATGTCCCTCTGAGAATGGCGTTGTGGAAAGGAAGAACCGCACCTTGGTCGAGATGGCCAGGACAATGCTTGATGAGTATTCTACACAGCGGAAGTTTTGGGCTGAAGCTATAGCCACAGCGTGCCATGTTTCGAACAGAGTTTTTCTTCGGGCACATTTGCACCGCACTTCTTATGAGTTGAGATACGGCGAAAGCCCGTGTTTCCATTTTCGTGTATTTGGTTGCAAGTGTTTTATTTCAAGTCCGGGAACCTAGATAAGTTCGAGTCACGTTCTTGTGATGGACTCTTTCTAGGCTACTCGACTTCTTCGCGGCCTATAGGGTCCGGGCCGCGAGTCTAGCAAAATGGTAGAAACTCAGTGAGGTAACCTTCGATGAGGCCGGTCCGGACTAGCCCGATATCTCGTGTTCACTAGAGCGATCCGAGACCATCTTCGTGGATGATGAGGATGATGGAGATGAGGGTTGTCTATAATGGATCTCGCGAAGGCTACGATAGCGTAAAACAAAACTTTTCTACCGCGCACACAAGAACATCATGCTTAAGGAGGGATCATGGATCGTTACCACTAGACGCCGCAACGCGGAAGAAGAGTTGGAGAAGCCGATCCAACCACGCGCCGAGGTAGTAGTGGAAGTAGTCGATCGTCCCGAACCGATCGTCTCCTCCACGCGATCAACCGCACTACGAGCGCATCCGATCAGAGGTTGTTGATGCCGATCAACGCCGCAACCAGCAGCGTCTCCACCGCTATCCACACGTCCGGGGGTGAACGCCGATCGCGAGTGTACCAAAGACTCGCGAGCGGCTAGGGTTTGGCTCGAGGTGGCGGCTACGGATTAGCTCGGGATTATCGGATCGTTGCCCTCGCCCTCGCCTCCATATATAGACCTCCTCACTTGGGCCTCGTGGACCGAGGCCCAATAGAGTCTATCAGGATCTCTATCCGAATTGAGCCCATATCCCAATCACATTGAATTAGTGTTCCAACCCGTTAAGTGTGCGACCAGAGGTTCACGATACTTGGTCGCGACCGAAACACCTTTCCGGTCACCGTGTTAATAGCGGCCTCTAGTAAGACATATTAACCCCAAAGTATACGTAAAGATCATATCGGTGAACTCGTAATGTTCTCATGTACTAATCCCTTTGCCTCACGATATAGATTAAGCTCAAGGCGAGACCGTGTCATCCTCTTAATAGCTCAATCACTCTCTCGATTCCGTGATGGATTATAAACTCGTGATTGACTCCTCAATCATCTTGGCATGGCCATGCACTTTCATAATCCATTACATCGAGGGGCCCGAGATATCTCTCCCATAAGGAGGGGCAAATTCTATCTTGATCATTCACATCCCACTACATGTTTCATGGCAAACCCAAAGACTACTTTTATGACTACCCGCCACGGAGTAGTGTTTAGTAGTCCCAAAGTAAGCTACTACGCATGCTGGGAACCATGATGATCTCAAGTCTAAGGATTCCACATAAACACTACTTGAGACCAACCGATGACACATGGAATCTCTGCAGTGTCTCATGGCGGGTCTATCCAACATATGTTCACTAACACATGTCCATATTATTGATTTGGTATCTCCATACCATGATCCATGAGACATGATCATCAATCAATACATATCTTGATCTTTGAATCATATTTGTTCCTCATATGAAATATAATCGGGATCATTTAGAAATAGCAACATTTTGGCATTAAGAGTCTCATGAATAAGTCACATACTCATTGATCAATAATGATAATGTCTATTTCAAGGAACAAAGCAATGTATCATAAACATAGTATGTGATATATTCAACATCTCCATGTTGCCTCTAGGGCATATCACCAACAGTCTACCCGATCCAGTTCCTCTTCCACCCCTTGAGGTGCCTTCTTCTACCGCACCTCGAGGTGATCAGCCCTTACCTTCTACTTCTTCTGGAGCTAGTGGCTCTGTTCCTACCCCGTCAGGTAACGAGGTAGAGGCCACTTCTTCATCTCATCCAGACCTCCAAGACATATTCAAAAATCTCATCCTTCGAAAGGATGATTGGAGATCTCTTTGAACGAGTCACACGCTCCAAGTCTGGCGTGTCGCTTTTCTGTCTCCACTCTGCCTTCATAGCTTCTTTTGAGCCCAAGGACGTTTGTCATGCTTTATCTGATGAGTCTTGGGTCAATGCCATGCATGAGGAGCTAGAGAGTTTCGAGAGAAACAAGGTCTGGACGCTTGTTGAGCCCCCTCGAGATCACAATATCATTGGAACCAAATGGGTGTTCAAGAACAAGCAAAGTGAGGATGGGGTAGTCATTGAAATAAAGCTAGGCTGGTTGCAGGGTACTCCCGTGTTGAGGGTCTGGATTTCGAGGAGACCTTTGCCCCTGTAGCTCGTCTTGAGGCCATTAGAATTCTGCTTGCCTTTGCAGCTTCTAAAGGTTTCAAGCTTTACCAGATGGACGTCAAAAGTGCCTTTCTCAATGGCTTCATTGAGGAAGAAGTCTATGTGAGACAGCCTCCTGGTTTCGAAAATCCCAAATACACAAACCATGTCTACAGGCTTTCCAAAGCTTTGTATGGACTTAAACAGACCCCCAGAGCTTGGTATGAGAGGCTCAAATCCTATCTGTTGAGTCATGGTTTCGAAATGGGTAAAGTCGATAAGACCTTGTTCATCCGCCGGCTTGGCACTGATTTTCTGCTCGTCCAAATCTATGTGGATGACATCATCTTTGGCGGCTCCTCGCATGCTCTCGTTTCCCAGTTTTCCGATGTCATGAGCTCGGAATTTGAAATGAGCATGATGGGCGAGTTAAGCTTCTTCCTTGGCTTCCAAATTAAGCAGATTCGGGAGGGTACCTTCTTGCATCAAGGCAAGTACACTCGAGACCTCCTGAAGCGTTTCGATATGAGTGATGGGAAGCCGGTGTCCACTCCTATGGCTACATCAATTCCACTCGACCCGATGAATACGAGAGCCGTTGATCGAAGGAGTATCGAAGTATGATCGGTTCCCTCTTGTACCTCACTGCCTCGAGACCGGACATACACTTCTCTGTGTGTCTTTGTGCTCGGTTTGAGCTTCTCTCGCGTATCTCACCGCCAGGCGGTGAAGCGCATCCTTCGGTACCTTCGAGCTACCATTGACTATGGTATCTGGTACTCTTCTTCATCCTGTCTTTCCCTAAGAGCCTACTCGGATGCAGACTTTGCTGGCTGTAGGATAGACAGGAAGAGCACTTCGGGCACCTGCCAATTCATTGGCACTTCTCTCGTTTCCTGGTCCTCGAGGAAGCAGTCCGGTGTTGCACAGTCCACCGCAGAGGCCGAGTACGTTGTCGCAGCCCGATTCTTGTAGCCAAGTGCTTTGGATGGTCTCAACCCTGTGGGACTTTGGGTTAGTTATCGACAGTGTTCCACTCCTTTGTGATAACACTTCTGCAATTAACATTGCTAAGAACCCGGTCAGACATTCTCGGACCAAGCATATCGACATTCGCTTTCACTTCCTTAGAGACCATGTGGAGAAGGGTGACATCGTGCTCGGTTTGTGGAGGGTGACCACCAGTTGGCTGACATCTTCACCAAGCCTTTGGATGGCTCGAGGTTTTCAGCTCTGCGGGGAGAGCTTGGGGTGGTTTGTCCTTATGGACTGTTGTGAGGGGGAGCTTTGGGCTTTAATGCTTTATCATATTATTTATGCTTCTGTCTCCTTCTGTTGCATCGCATCTGCGGGTGCATTGGGTTTTAGTCCTTCTAGCATAGGTTAGAGTGTATCTCTTGCTGAGTTGCTTAGACTTCTTGCTCTTATCTTATGCTTTCAGGATAGCTGTTTCTTATTTCACTAGGTTGAGCTCACTCACTTCTTTTAGGTTCTAGCGAGGGTTGGGCCACCCTCGGCAGATGCAGTGCGTGTTTGCTCTCTAGTGTGTGTTTTTCTCGACAGCTGTTGTTCTGGAGTCATATGGTGTAGATGAGAGTCAGTTTGAGCCATAGATTTCTCTATATCTTATCTATGCTTTAAGGACCACTGTTTTCTTGATATATTTGCCAGCTTCTCGTTTTTTATTGCTTTGGTTCAGGGGGAGTTCATTTGGGAACTTCTAGATTTTAATGATGACATAACTCAACTTAAACTAAAAGTTGTATCTCAAGTTCGGGGAGTGGATTTTCTTCATTTGATTTGTAACATAACTTAATGGAGCCTTGATTATTATCCTTTCATGACATATTTTTATTATATTATATCTTGCCATGATTTATGCTCCATTGCTAATTTGATCATGACTTTATATGTGTAGTCAAGTCTTTGCCATGATAGGTTAATTAAAATGCCAAATTTTAACCTAATTCATGTCTTGTTCATATTTGAGACTAGTCAGCTTTGTGTTATCTTTTTATGGTTCTTGCCATGTCAAATAGGCTGAGTTGAGTCTTGAATCTTAGTTGAGCAATAGATTGAGCTATACAATTTCTTGATGACATATAAGTTAGTACAATCTATTAAAAGAAAAAAGATCTCTTTTGTGCGAAAAAAACTGATCTCACCAATTCCTTCTCATGAGATCGCTTGCCATTGCACAAGGCATGAACTCGGGGAGTTTTGATGACCAAGATCATTTCCTTAAGCTTCTCGCTTGGAATGATCGCATAAGGCTTGAGGTCTAGCACATGGCTGAATAAAAAGATGGTTGAAAACAACCATGTGATCTCAAAAGAAAAATATCAAATGTGCTCAATTGTTAAAAATGTTCAATGTACTCCAACAATTGTATCATTCTTGAACAAATAGCACTCTAGTTTGCTCAACACTAGCTTCTTGATTCCATTTAATGATCGACATGACTTGCATCATTTGTGGATATCTTTAGCTAGACTAAAATCATATTTGACTTGACTTGCTAAGCACTTCAATTAAAATTCAGATTATACCTTATGCTGCTTAGCTTCTCTTTACATACTTAGTCATGATCTTTATAGCATATTTGTAAGTTATGGCTTGATATAATGCATGATGGTCATTTTGGATAATTCTCATGGCTCTACATGCTTAAAAATGATCAAATCAGCCTTTCATCCATTTTCATGATTTTTCTCCTTCCTTCCATCTTGATGGGTTTATTGTCAAAAGGGGGAGAATAGTGGTAGAAAAAGCCACTTCGGGAGCTTTGAGGAAAAATTGTTCTTTCTTTTGCTCCTTCTGTCTACATGGTCATTAGCTTCACTCTTTACTTATGGACCATGTTAGACTCTTCAAACTCAACTTTGTGCTTTTTCGGTGTTTGTCAATATACTCATCAAGGGGGAGATTGAGAGACCATGTGAGGGTCATCCCATTGTGAGTGATGAGTAATTGACATCGTTTCTCAAAAGTCGAGTTTGAGTCGGTTTGTTCGGACCCAAACGTTGCATGGTGCAACGGGCTCGGTCGGACTTTGGTCAAACTTAGTCGTATGGGTTAGGATGTATATTCCATTGTTGCGACAGGTTTGATCTTGCTAATGCTATTTACGCTTTCATGTATCGAGCGGTGCTATTTGACGTGTTTCTTGTCTGTGTGGCTGCAGGACGTCGAGGCGGAGTCGTGGCGAGACACGGTGGACCGGACTAGGCGCAGGTGGCGCTGAGGTCAGAACGGTCGGGATGTGTCGAAGACGACGTGGACTCGAGGTGGTTGCGAGGCGTGCGAGGCAAGGAGCGCGGAAGCTTCCCGGAAGGTGCAGAGGGGGCGAAACGGGAATTTCGCAAAACTGCAAAAACGGGAACGGGCGCCGTTGGACTTAGCGGGCGTAACGGGGCGGAGACCCGTTAGCCAAGGGCTATAAATAGGGGTTGGGGGCTGCATACCCCTTTGAGGATCACAAGGTGTATCACAAGGGTTTTGAGAGCTCTTCTCTTATGTATGTGTGTGTTCCTCCCAAGAACATGTGAGGTTCTTGGTGTTCTTGAGGATTGAGTGGGAGAGGATGGATTGAGAATCTTGTAATCTTTCATGCTTATGTCTATGAATCTATTTTGATCCTCTATATCATTATGAAATGATTTTGGTTGAATTAACTGCTTCTCCAACTTTCTGCTATTTCCTTTTGCTGTTTTTGCCGAAGCAGCCTCTGCCTGCAGTCTGTCCTAGTTGCTCCTTAGCAGTAATATCAGGTTGTAGTTTTTAGTCTGAGTTGAAATCTCTGTTCGGTTGTAGCTGCTCTCTTCTGTTTTCCATCCGCAGCATTTGTGCTAATTTGTTCGCCGACTCAGTTTGTCTCGTTTCTAGTCTTCCCTGTGCAGCCGTGACTGCCATTCTTCTTCAGTTTTGTCTCTTTATTTTTTTTCTGATTGCAGATTTCAGCAGAGAACTGTTCCATTATTTGTGCAAATTTTCAGCGTTCGAACATCAAAGTAATCTCGTTCTTGGTTGATCTTTTACGCTTTTGCCTCCTGTAGTGTGTCTTTGTTTTCAGCGGTTGTCTTAGTATTTATTGTTTGATCTACTTTGGACAACAGTTTGCGCTTTTAGACGAGAGTGTAATATTGTGTTTTCATCCTATGTTAAGTCTGCAGACAACTCTTGGCAGCAATCAGTTTTGGTCATCAATGTGTCCAGCAAGCTTGACTCTGTACTGCTGCCGATCTACTCCACTTTCCTTCTCTGCTTTGTTCACCACCAGACTTTCTCTTTCGATTCTCCTTTGTGCGCTATTGTTTTCTTTGTCTTCAAATCAAGTAGTACTAGCACTTTCGGCCAGCGTGATGCTCTCTTTTGATCTCTCTTGCTTTCATTTCTTGGCGTAAGTAGTAGTCGTTGATTCTTCCTTTTGGTTTTAGCATTTCTTCTCTATATGCGCTTCACGTGTTCTCAATTCTATCTCACGTAATTATAGTAGTAATCTTCGAAATAAGTCCCTAATTATTCATGCTTAGTACTACATAGATGTTTGACGATGAAATCAACATCATCAACATTTTCAATCATGAAATTTTACCGATCACGTCATGGTGATAATGCTGTATTCGTGTTGGATATGATTATTTTGTGCTCCCAAAACCTCAACTTGCTTGAATATATGGGCGGATGATTTGGGGTTTTTGGTGTTGTCGGTGGGAGCACAAATATGGAATGTGGTAGAACCGCCTGTAATACTAAGGACTGAATCTTGTCATGATCTCCACGTAAAACAGTGCAACCACATGTCTCAGAATTACAACTTGGCTAAGTAGCGGTATCGAAACTCCCGACTCATCTCCCTGGTGGATAGGCATGGATATCGAGAGGAGGCCTAAAGGGACAGAGGGAGGGTGACGTTCACCGATTGTACTAGCATTGGGGGGAGTGGAGCCCGTATAATGCTAGTAGCCGTGGTGGACATCCCGTGTAACGTATGGGACCCACCGCAAGTGGGAACAGCCCATAGGGTGAGATGACTAGCGGAACTAGATATCCTGAACAGTCATGTGATAATCTATTTGACCACCTGACCAAGGAATCAGGTGGGGCAACATGTGGATTATCGCTTGTGGTGAAAGTGTACAAACTCTGCAGAGTCAAAACTATTCGAATAGCCGTGCCCACGGTCATGGGCGGACATGGGGACTTAACCAGATATAGTTCTATTTCCAAAAACTTTGTGGGTGGGAATGGAAAAGTGGAGGGCAGTGCAAGACCCTGATTTGTGTTGTCCTGGGTGTCGCCCCAGTGATAAGTTAAGCGGCTATAACACTGAAAGGATTACGCATATGGTGCAGATGCCATGTAACGGTGAATGGGATCTGAATCGCTATTGTTATTGCATTCTCTTACATAATATGTTTGGTTCAAACTGCTAGGTCTCAGGAAATTTCTATGTATTATATTTTAAATGATGATAATGCTTCTCACCAAACCAAAGGTCAAGAAGAATAAACAGAGGTGTAGAGAAGGAGATAGTTGCTATGATAAAAATATAAAATATCTTTGGTGGATTCATGTCGATCATAGAGGGAAATGATAGTGTGGATTCGGGAGTAAATTGGTGGAGTCTAAATGAATATACAAGCTAGGTAGATGAATTAAATGAATTTTGGAGAATTAGAGAGTGAAGAGGTAATTGTTAGATTACGCCACTGATATAAATTCCTAGGAGATGTTGGTAATAATGGGATCATTAGGATTTACCCAAATACTAGAGGAATGATTTGAATCTTGGAAGTTTGGAGGGATAATAACGAATACGGAAGTATAATCTTGATCAATGATAGCATTGGTGGATATATACTAGTAAGTCGTAGCCTTGGCCTAATGGGATTGAAAGGATTTGATCTTGATGGGTGACTTGAATTAGTGGAAATTTAGAGATAAGATAATTGGAGTATAAACTCGATTAGTAATATTCTTGGTGGAGAAATATTGATGAATGGGTTGGAGATAGGTAATGGAAAAATAAGGTGGGGTATGGGAAGAGTAAATTATGGATTTGGATTATTAACAAAAAGGATAGATTTGATAGAGTATTCTGATACAAATGATTTCGGTGGTTTAAAAAGTAATCATGTTAGAGAATCGTCAAATGATTTCGGTGGTTTAAAAAGTAATCATGTTAGAGAATCGTTAGAATTTAAAAGTGAGGAGTTGGTGATTAGTGATTGCAAGATTGGAATATTAGGAATCCGAAATACAAATGTATTGATGGATTCGAATAGATATATGTATATAGGGAATATATGATCGATGAACCCTGCTGTTTGGACTCTTAGTCAGCAATCAGTAAAGAAAATATATTTTTGGTGGACTAAGTCAATGATGGCATTCGCCGTGTGGAGTCCTAGCTGGCAACTATAACACTAGGGTTCAATAACGATAATGCTACCAAAAGCGATTTCTGGCAAATAAAATAGTCCGAGCCTTTCCTTTGATAAGCCATGCATACTATATATTTGCATTTCGTGTATTGGCTCATGAGCACGGTGGTTAGTGTGCTCACACTCGCTCTCATAACAAAATCCAGAATCAGGAATCGGATCACTACGCCTCAGCAATACTTGGGTCTTGAAGGCAAAGATGGTGAAGAAGTCAAGGGCTAGGTCGCGAACCTCCAGTTGGCTGCCTGTGGGCATGTCCTGAAGGTCCCACCTGTGTGCTTCGTTCTTCCGCTGCTGCAAATTATTGATTTTGGCCTAATCGGCCCATGTGTAAGTTTACTATTATATTTACGCTTCCGCATGGTATGTATTTGATATTCATTTTCTGTATCTGTGAGCACTATCTACTGATCCAGGGAATAGTGCAATTAATCACACATGATTCCGGATGTTAAAATCTGGGGTCCGACAGGCATGGTATCAGAGCATATCGACTGCAGGTCGTGACCTAGTTAGCCTGGCCGTTAGTTTCATGATTAGAATTATTTCTCCAATACCTATTTTTGAAAATATAAGTTATGTTGCTCAATCTCCTCTCTCCTACATGATTCCCTCTCATCTATATGCTGCCTTAACCATTTTTCCTTCTAATGCTCTCTTACCCCAAATCCAAAATGATGAGAATCCAGTACTCCTTTTGTAAACCCTCTTTGAAAACCTATTATGGGCCAAGAGTCATGATGCTTGAATTTAAATCTTTAATTCAAAAATTGTTTATCCTTGGGGGACCGATTATCAAAATGTTTACGAAATTCATTTTCAAACTCATTTCAACAAACTTAATCTTCCGAGGAAAAATTTTCCTAAGTTCAACGGCGTACCAAAAATGTATTCCCAAAATTCACTTTGGTTCTCAAATGGCCCTAAAACCATGTTATTTCTCGAAAAATTTCCCAACAAGGACCTTGTTTTTCAAAAGTAAATCCTAAGGGATAACTTTGGGTATTAATTCTGAAAGAGATATATTTTTTTCCATTTATGGTTTCATCACCCTAAAAAATTCGTTTTGACACAAAGTTGTATTAATAATAATTAGTATTCTTCATGTTTGGATTCATTCCTAGGAAAATACTCCTTTTCTTACGAAGACAATAATAATAGTAACACAAGAGAGAATGCTGATATCAATCGAATTACCCCAAATACTTCCCTTGTCCTACTATTAAATTCAAAAAGAAAATTTTGTTCATCTTCTCGTATCCTTACTCCAAAATTTAAGGTTAGGAACGCTGACGAAGATCATGAAGATAAGGTGGTCCTGATTTCAATAGGCTATGTAGATGAACCATGTACTCTCTTTTGCGTGCTCCCCCGAATAGACGTTGTTTTGTCGTAAGGTTTCACTTTGGCCCTATGCACTGCCTTCTTGCCCTCGGGCATTGTATTTTGCAGTCATGGGAAAAGATTGTTTTTGAAATTGTGTGATTTCTGTATCACCCCAGCTTTCCGGGGTGAGCTCTTTTGAAGTTAGGACGGGTTACATTATCTTATCCTCACGGTTCTATTCGTACCTCATGCTATTCCCTCTTATCCTGTTGCTGCAAACCCAGTCAGATCCACCGAAGCAAGGTGATAGCTAGCCAAAACCAAGGCAACTAAGGACAAGTGGAGCCTTCACAACTTTCCAGCTAAAAGCCCTAAACCGATTGCTGACCAAGACAGCCGAAGTACAACGGAAGAGTCCCCAAATCGCCACAAGGCCCATCATGCCTGGAGCTAGAAGAGATGAATAATGACTAGTGACATTTATTTAAGGGGGTAGCGCTAAGAGACAAAAATGTTGAAGAGCTACCGCGACGTGTAGTTTGGCAGTGCGACAACCTAATCAACCCAATACAAGAGGGTTTGCAGGACCAGAAGTCTTATAGTGATAAGGACAAAAGACCACCATATAGATATGTCCTTCATCACCTCTGCATTCCTAAGGCCCCCTACCCCTAGGGCGCAGACCATTCCTACCCACCTATCAATAGAAAATTCTACAACCGTATGTCCAATAGACGATGCAACCACTTCATTCGATGATGACGTGAAGACGACAATGCCAAGAAACAAGTATTGGGAAGTCTACGATCTATCCAGGAGAACAAGGTTTCTCTCTTCCTCTTTTGACTTCTCCAAGTTCTAACCTCTGTTGTGCAGATTCTCACCTCTCTATGAAGCTAAAGGACTATACGTCGAGCAACACCCAGAAACCCATTGCTAGCCCATAAAACATCACCTCCTTTCTTTCTATTCTACCGGAATCTCGGGGTCGAGATTCATTTTAAGGGGGGTAGGTTTGTAACATCCCAAAATTTTGATATTCAGAAATGTGAAACTTTTAGCGCTTTTCTTGCATTTTGCTGGCATTCAAATTTTCCTTTGAAAATTTATTTGAAATCTTTTGAGTTTTGTTACATGCAAATATGTAGGTAATGAGAAGTAATATGCAAAGTAAATAGTAATAGTGTAAAAAAATATAAACCAATTTTAAAATTTCACTAAAATCTAAATTTTAGCCTTAAACCGAAAATCCAACAACTGCATCTAAATAATTACACTAAAATCGGTAATCTTAAAAATGAACTAGGGATTCAAGTTAAAAATTCAAAATCTAAAAATTGCTACAACCTCTTCACTGCTAATACACACTACCGCCTTTTTCACATCACCACGCCACCTCTCCCATCCAGCATGACCACCTAGCCATTTATCTCTTGCCCAACTGAACACTCCCCACTTGCCACCCTCTCGCTCCTTGTCATTTCTTGTCCAGACTGAGCAGAAGTAGCCCATTGCCATTTCTTCCTAAGTCCCAACCAAGAACACAACTTCATGTCCTTCTCTCCTTCCAATCAGCACCAAAGATCGCAAATCCCTTGATGCATGTCATACCATTGCAATCCTCAACGCACGAGCAACCCATTCATACAAGTAGTTTTTGCATGCAAGGTCGTTTGAGCGATTTCGCAAGAGGTGGCGAGTCGCGGCGTGGTGGTCGGCGCAGCAACGCCGCTGGGACGGCTTGGGCGCAACCGGCAAAGGGCGGTCGGCGTCCAAGATGCCCGCTGCACGGCGGACGAGGCCGAGTCGTCAGATCGCGGCGTCGGCACGGCGGCGGCTTCGCCGGTGGCGGTCGGGAGGAGGAAGAGGTGGAGCGGACGGCGGAGGCTCGTTGCACGGCGGCACCGAGATGGCGGAGCCGACGAGGCCGATCGGCGGTGCATGCAGCCGAGCCATGCATGCTTGCGGCCGAGCTCGACGGCGACAGAAGGTGCGGCGGTAGCGGCGGCAACAAGGCGAGGAAGACCGCGGCGAGTTGAGCACCAAGACGCAGCGGCCAAGAGGGAGCGAGTGAGGAGGCTCGGCAAGAGCCGTCGCGGCATGCGCATGGCGGGCGCGGCAGAGGCGACGGCCGGGTGGTGGCTCGGAGGAGGTCGGCCGAGGCGCGGCTCGGCGGAGCAGCATCACCATGCGGCGGCGCGGAGGAGTAGTCGGCGGCGGGTTGGGCCCTAAGTCAAGACCGGTGGGCGGGCAGCGGAGCGGTGCCGGGCGGAGGCAAAGGGATGAGGCACCGAGGCGATGGCCGGCTCGGGGGCCAGGAGAGAGAGAGAGAGAGAGAGAGAGAGAGAGAGCAGCCGGTTGGAGGAGGAAGAAATGAAGAGGGGAACAGAGAAAAAGGGGAGAAGAAGCCAGGCGCTGTCGGTGGAGAAAAAAAAAGAGAAGAAAGAAAAAGGAAAGAAAATTGAGGTGGGTCCCACTGTCATAGCTTGATTATTTTTGGATTTAATTTAATAGAGAAATTTTGAAAGGGCATAGCTTATTCATTTTAACTTCAAATCGACTGAAACAAATTTTTAAATTCATCTAAATTCAAGATCGTCCAATGGAACCAAAGTCATAATTTTGAAGCTCATTTGAATTTAAAAATAATTTAGAGGCTAATAAAATCCTACTAGGATTATTAAGGTTTCATATTGGATTAATAATCATAATTATGACTTGAGTATTTAAGTAAAGGTTAGCTATTAATTAAAGTCACAAATAAAAGATGACTTTAGTTAAGTATTCAAATGTAACTTAAAAAGATATTTCAGATAGAATTAAAAAGGGAAATAAATGGAATAATATGTTTAACTATAAAAGCAAAAGCTTCCAATCAAAGATTAACCATAATTAGAATATATGCATTACCATTTAACCTGCTATCATTAAATAAATTTTGATAGTGGTCTTAATCAAAACAGCAAGATATGTATGAAAAACTTTGCCTAGGTGAATAAACCAAAATAAAGCTAAGCCTAA
Organism: Bonia amplexicaulis; assembly: GCA_036346245.1. NCBI lineage: Eukaryota > Viridiplantae > Streptophyta > Magnoliopsida > Poales > Poaceae > Bonia > Bonia amplexicaulis. Next base: position 24,161,243 of record CM070736.1, on the reverse strand, counting down.
TGCCAACCAAGGTGTAGACAAAAATGGTGCCATTAATTAAATCTTAACATTAGATTTATTAAATAATAATGTTAGGCATGATTGAATATAGCAAGCTAGGACCCGTATAAATAGACCCAAATCCAAATTAAACTTAGCCTAGCGATAAATGGAGGATATATAAAATATCGTACCACAAAATGTTATAAACCTAGACTATAATATTAATTCGGTAAACAAAAATTTGTATGCATTGCTTAAGTGTAACATGTGCCCTGAATGTAGCGCTCGACAAAATAATGCCCCACTAATCTCATGCACTGATTCATAGGTCTAACCTAGCTCATGGAACTTCCTTGATAAATACAAAAATAACAAAAGAAAGTTATTAATATAAAGACCGAGTCATTGTATTATACTGTCGAACTTGCCTCAAATCACCACTAACTCATAACAAGGATAAAAATGAATTTATTCGGATTTATTTGGATCTTTTGAGTTATTTGCTTTCATTCGTGTTCAATCGTTTAACACGTAATTAGCAATTGGAGTTCTGAAGAATCAAGAGATCAAGCCTGATCAAGAGCGAAGTGAAGATAAAGACTAGAAGCTCCAGAAGAAGCATTGTGTGAGCTCAAGATCATGTAAACCGCGCCAAAGTAGTCAATACTTTGATCATGTTGAACCTACATTTTCTGCAAATTACTTTTGTTTAAATTATCAAATTGCATGCTATTATTTTATATGCAACTACATGTTTAATTCGAGATTCTAGTTATATGCCTATCGCTTGCCTTGATTAATATTATACCCCTTTTGAATATTGAATTATGCGAACCTTGTCGCCTAGCAAAATTATAGTAGTAATCTTTCGAAAATAAGTCCCTAATTATGCGTCATGCTTAGTACTACATAGATACTCGGGGCGCTGAAATGCCCCAGCATCATCAACATTTTCAATCATGAGAAACTGGTTTGGGCAGTCATGGTGATAATGACTGGTATTCGTGTTGGATATGATTATTTTGTGCTCCCAAAAACCTCAACTTGCTTGAATATCTGGGCGGATGATTTGGGGGCTGGTGTTGTGCGGTGGGAGCACAAATATGGAATGTGGTAGAACCGCCTGTAATACTAAGGACTGAATCTTGTCATGATCTCCCACGTAAAACAAGGCAACCACATGTCTCAGAATTACAACTTGGCTAAGTAGCGGTATCGAAACTCCCCGACTCATCTCACCGGTAGTGGATAGACGTGGATATGCAAGGGCAGAGGAGGCCTAAAGGGACACCGAGGGGAGGGTGACGTTCACCAGTCGTACTAGCATTGGGGGGAGTGGAGCCCGCATAATGCTAGTAGCCGTGGTGGACATCCCGTGCAACGTATGGGACCCACCGCAAGTGGGAACAACCCATAGGGTGAGATGACTAGCGGAACTAGATATCCTGAACAGTCATGTGATAATCTATTTGACCACCTGACCAAGGAATCAGGTGGGGCAACATGTGGATTATCGCTTGTGGTGAAAGTGTACAAACTCTGCAGAGTCAAAACTATTCGAATAGCCGTGCCCACGGTCATGGGCGGACATGGGGACTTAACCAGATATAGTTCTATTTCCAAAAACTTTGTGGGTGGGAATGGAAAAGTGGAGGGCAGTGCAAGACCCTGATTTGTGTTGTCCTGGGTGTCGCCCCAGTGATAAGTTAAGCGGCTATAATGCTGAAAGGATTACGCATATGGTGCAGATGCCATGTAACGGTGAATGGGATCTTAATCGCTATTGTTATTGCATTCTCTTACATAATATGTTTGGTTCAAACTGCTAGGTCTCAGGAAATTTCTATGTATTATATTTTAAATGATGATAATGCTTCTCACCAAACCAAAGGTCAAGAAGAATAAACAGAGGTGTAGAGAAGGAGATAGTTGCTATGATAAAAATATAAAATATGCTGGTGGATTCATGTCGATCATAGAGGGGAAATGATAGTGTGGATTCTGGGAGTAAATTGGTGGAGTCTAAATGAATATACAAGCTAGGTAGATGAATTAAATGAATTTTGGAGAATTAGAGAGTGAAGAGGTAATTGTTAGATTACGCCACTGATATAAATTCCTAGGAGATGTTGGTAATAATGGGATCATTAGGATTTACCCAAATACTAGAGGAATGATTTGAATCTTGGAAGTTTGGAGGGATAATAACGAATACGGAAGTATAATCTTGATCAATGATAACATTGGTGGATATATACTAGTAAGTTGTAGCCTTGGCCTAATGGGATTGAAAGGATTTGATCTTGATGGGTGACTTGAATTAGTGGAAATTTAGAGATAAGATAATTGGAGTATAAACTCGATTAGTAATATTCTTGGTGGAGAAATATTGATGAATGGGTTGGAGATAGGTAATGGAAAAATAAGGTGGGGTATGGGAAGAGTAAATTATGGATTTGGATTATTAACAAAAAGGATAGATTTGATAGAGTATTCTGATACAAATGATTTCGGTGGTTTAAAAAGTAATCATGTTAGAGAATCGTCAAATGATTTCGGTGGTTTAAAAAGTAATCATGTTAGAGAATCGTTAGAATTTAAAAGTGAGGAGTTGGTGATTAGTGATTGCAAGATTGGAATATTAGGAATCCGAAATACAAATGTGTTGATGGATTCGAATAGATATATGTATATAGGGAATATATGATCGATGAACCCTGCTGTTTGGACTCTTAGTCAGCAATCAGTAAAGAAAATATATTTTTGGTGGACTAAGTCAATTATGGCATTCGTTGTGTGGAGTCCTAGGTGGCGACTATAACACTAGGGTTCAATAACGATAATGCTACCAAAAGCGATTTCTGGCAAATAAAATAGTCCGAGCCTTTCCTTTGATAAGCCATGCATACTATATATTTGCATTCTGTGTATTGGCTCGCGGAGCACGGTGGTTAGTGTGCTCACACTCGCTCTCATAACAAAATCCAGAATCAGGAATCGGATCACTACGCCTCAGCAATACTTGGGTCTTGAAGGCAAAGATGGTGAAGAAGTCAAGGGCTAGGTCGCGAACCTCCAGTTGGCTGCCTGTGGGCATGTCCTGAAGGTCCCACATGTGTGCTTCGTTCTTCGCTGCTGCAAATTATTGATTTCGGCCTAATCGGCCCATGTGTAAGTTTACTATTATATTTACGCTTCCGCATGGTATGTATTTATTGCCTTCTTCATTTCTATCTTCCTTGCCATTGCCATTGCCTTCTTCCTTGCCAGTCGCCCTTGCCAAACCCCTTCCTATCCTTGCTGCGCACAAACGAGTTGTAGTACAGGTGGTATTGGTTCGGGGTGTAGGGAGAGGGGGTTAATAAGGAGAACGGTGGGGAGGAGAACGGTGCCTGCCATTCGATGCGGAGAGAATGGACGGGTGAGATCAGGATCCTGGGATACGCTACGGATCGATGACATGGCGGGACATCACAGACGGTTCGGATTACAAACCGTCTGTGATAGACATCACATACGGTTCATAACAAAAATCGTCTATGACAACAGGAGATATCACAAAGACAATATACATATATAATATAAATAGCTAGTCTCAAAAGATAAAATAGCAAAATTTTACATAGCTTATATATACTCATTTGAAAGGTTTCGACGAGATCTACAACTTTACAGTTGAGGCAAAACCCAAATTCCAAAGGGAAGACCAAGAAAAAGGGCAAAAACAGAAACCAAAAACTTGCAATGTAGGTTTAGGTACAAAGAAGACCAATTTTCAGGGTCTTGGAGGGCGACAAGCGCAAGCCAGTCATCTTTTTGGATCGGGCTAGTCGTTATCTTTCCAACGAGTACAAGAACGTCGAAAACGAACACCGTATGCAAAAGTTATGCCTGTTTTACTGAAAGTGTCTCAAAACTGAATTCTACTCGGACTCAAGCGGGAAATTATGAAATTTTGGGGGATTGCAAGGCTGGAAACATATCACAGATGGTTTTAAATACGAACCGTCTGTGTTAACTTCATTATCACAGACGGTTTTTAATACAAACCGTCTGTGATACTACAGACGGTTCTTAATAAGAACCGTATGTGATGTCTGCCATTATCATAGACGATTTTTATCTAGAATCGTCTGTGATACTTCACAGACGGTTTATATTAAAAACTGTCTGTGATAATGAAGTTAACACAGACGGTTCGTATTAAAAACCATCTGTGATATGTTTCCAACCATCTCTATTTTTTCTGAACTCTGCACCACTCTCTCTCTCTCCCTGTTTGAATGCGATTCAAACGTTTGAATTGAGGCTTTATTGAGGTTTTGATGATGATGCTACCGGTGGATAAATGACCGGTTGAATGTGTCGATTACCGATGGGTAATGGCTGCTTTAATCATGTCAGTTATCAGTCTGTCTATTTATATGCCTGGAGATGTCCAGAGTATGTGCGAGAGACCCACGGCCTCTATTTCCTTCTTCTCTGTGTTTCTGTTGTCGAGTACTGTGCCGTCTGAACCACGTCGACCTTTCTTGGTGACGACTTTATTGTATACCTCGTGGATGATGTGCCAAAGACTCTTTCGGAGGCTTATGCATCTTCTGATGCTGAGTATTGGAAAGAGGCAGTCCGTAGCGAGATGGACTCTATCATGGCTAATGGGACTTGGGAGATCACAGATCGTCCTATCGGGTGTAAACCTGTAGGATGTAAGTGGGTCTTTAAAAAGAAACTAAGGCCTGATGGAACTATTGAGAAATACAAGGCAAGACTTGTGGCCAAGGGTTACACCCAGAAAGAGGGAGAAGATTTCTTTGATACCTATTCTCCTGTCGCCAGACTAACTACCATCAGAGTGCTCCTTGCGTTAGCATCTTCCTATGGTCTACATGTTCATCAAATGGATGTGAAGACATCTTTTCTTAATGGAGAGTTGGAGGAAGAGATCTATATGGATCAACCTGATGGTTTTGTGATTTCTGGACAGGAAAATAAGGTATGTAGATTATTGAAATCTTTGTATGGCCTAAAACAAGCACCTAAAGAATGGCACGAGAAGTTTGACAAAACTTTAACATCCGCTGGCTTTGTTGTGAATGAAGCTGATAAATGTGTGTATTATCGTTATGGTGGAGGTTAATGAGTTATCTTATGTCTGTATGTAGATGACATACTTATATTTGGAACAAACACTGCCGTAATTGATGAGGTCAAATCTTTCTTATCTCGGTGTTTTGATATGAAAGACCGGGAGAGGCGATGTCATTCGAATATTAAATTGATCAAAAGCAAGGATGGGATCACTTTAAACCAATCCCATTATGTTGAGAAAATATTGAGCGAGTTCGGTTTGAAAAGCGTAAAGTTTCTCCAACACCTTATGATGCGAGCATTAAGCTTCGAAAGAACCAGGGATTAGGAAAAGATCAATTAAGATATTCACAAATTATTGGGTCACTTATGTATTTAGCTGGTGCCACAAGACCTGACATTTTATTTGCTGTGAGCAAATTAAGTCGGTTTACTTCTAACCCAGGAAATGATCACTGGGAGGCACTTGAAAGAGTGTTGCGCTACTTGAGAGGCACAACATCTTTTGGAATACATTATCTTGGACATCTTTCGTATTAGAAGGATATAGTGACTCTAATTGGATCTCGATGCGAGATGAGATCAAAGCTACAAGTGGTTATGTATTTACTTTAGCCGGTGCTGCAGTTTCATGGAGGTCTTGCAATGCACCATATTGACGAGGTCAATCATGGAAGCGTAACTTGTAGCACTTGACACGACCACGCTTGAGGCCGAATGGTCGAGAGAGCTTCTATTGGACTTGCCATTGGTTGAGAGACCAATACCTACAATCCTGATGTATTGTGATAATCAAACAGTGTTGGCCAAAGTCACAAGTACAAAGGATAATATGAAGTCCTCTAGACATGTGAAGCGTAGGCTTAAATCGTCGAGAACCGAGAAACTCCGGAGTGATTGCTTGTGAATTATATTCACACCGAGAAAAATCGCGCACCCTTTTACAAAGGGTTAGCACGAAAGCGATTTCGTTGCATCTATGGACATGGGAATGAGGCCCATTTAAGTTATATCACAATGGTAACCCATACCTTCTTGATCGGAGATCCCGTGATTTAGTCAATGGGAAAACAAATTGATGTTTTAACAAAAGAGTACATATTTATTGTACCCATGTCGTAATAAACAATGTACTTTCGATTGTTTGGAAGGTTGGCATAAAGCCTTAATGTATTCTGTTGTCCAAATGAGGAAAATGTATTAGCCTGCAGGATACCTAGAAAGAATACACCTACTTGAGCTTAACTGTGGTCGCAGTTCACGAGAACGAGGCATTTTCTAGAAAGCTCATGAGCGTATAAGGAGCATGACCATATAACGCTCGCTTAGACGTGGTTCTTTGGCGACCTAGTACTAGTTGAGATTTCAAGTGAAATCGATCACGAAAAGTCGTGAATTAAAGGCATAGTCCATTCATCACCGTGAGAAGATGAATCTTGTTATTCTAGGTGTAAGTTCAACTCGCACGGGCTTACACTAAAACACTAGTATATTAACAAGATACTCAAAGACAATATCTTTATCATCTGCTTACTTCTTGCTTTGGAATTGGTGGGGGATTGTTAGAATGTGGCCTATTTTTATGGCTCATTTTCTTAATTCCAAAGCATACTTTGTTTAGTACCATATTGCTAAGGAAAGGAGAGGAAGACCAATTTATAAGGTGGAGTCCTCTCCACTCCTTGAATATGGATAGAGATGGTATATGGAGGGTTCTGTCTAGTCACACACAAGCGCACGCACGCTGCACACACAGATATGCAGATTTTCGTGTGAAAATCGCGTGACTTGTGACAGCGAGACCAAGTCCATCTCTATTTTTTCGAACTCGCACCACTCTCTCTCCCTGCTTGAATGCGATTCAAACGCTTGAATTGAGGCTTTATTGGGGTTTTGATGACAGACAGTTACCAGTGGATAAATGTCTGGTTGAATGTGTCGATTACCGGTGGGTAATGGTCGCTTTAATCATGTCGCTTATCGCCCGTCTATTTATATGCCCGAGACGCCCGTAGTATGTGCGAGAAACCCACGGCCTCTATTTCCTTCTTCTTTGTGTTTCTATGCTCGAGTACTGTGCCGTCTGAACCACGTCGACCTTTCTTCCCGGCGTGCACCTGGAAGAAGGGAGAGCGGCTATCTCCGAACCATTACCGCAGAGAGTACCTGCACGGGGCGGCAATAAGGTTTCGGCACAGATTCGCGACCGCCACCGCACCGCGACATCTACGCTCGCTGCGTCAAGCCTGCGCGGTTTCCTGTTCTTCTTCAGGTTAACAAGTAAGTCGTTCGTGCACATGTTCGACTTTGTTACTATATTTTATTGAGTATATTTCAAGTATGTTGAGTAGCTCTTTGTTAGTTATGAGTTCTGCATCATTAGTTTATTATATTTGTCTCCTACTAAAACTTGGAATTAAAATATTGCCCAGATTTCCAACAATATATTCACTCCATATTCGTATATTCAATGGATAGCCTAGAGATATTTTATTAAACAGAAAAAATGGATATCCAATACAATATCAAAACAATATGAAAATAATGATGTCATATACTATTTTCCTTTCAATTTTAAAAAACTTTTTGCAAGCACCTTATACAACTTGTACACAATAAGTGGAATCTATGCTACAAGACAAATTTTAGCCGTTGATTTTTTTTTTGTGTGAAGTTATGAAGTATAATACGTGCAGTTGTACTTATGTTGTCAATTATGATCAGTAATTCTTTAGTTTGTTATAGAATTGATGTTTCAGTTAATGAAGTTACAGTTTTTCTTTTGTTTGTGATAGATTAGTTTATCCGTAATTGACTCGAACTTTGTTTGTATTTATCTTCCATTTGTTTCCACAAAACTTGAATTCATATTCATATCCAGAGTTTCAACATTCGGATTTATAGTTGAAAAAAAATGTAGGTTAGGGTATTGAATGACCAATATCAGCTTGATTTTTTTTGTTCAGTTTTCACCCTAATCACATTTACAAACGATGGATACCTAGGAGGAACTAAGTATCAACTTAGGTAACAAGAAATTAAGTATCAATTTAATTAAGAAGAAATTGGTACCCGTCTCTTTTTTTTTTACCAAGGAACGTGAGAATGTTTATTCATTACTCAGGGCAGGAAGCTTAAGGTGAAGTCATATTCCACTCCCTCAGCACACTCCAATAGCCCGCACAACACTCGCTGAGCACTGGTTTGAAAAGTGACGGTCATGATCAAGAGCACAGTGGAATCAAAGGGTTTTTTTTTTCTTCCTCTCATTGTTTACCGGAGAAATAAACCCCCCAAATTGAAATTGTCCGAGGCCGTAATATGTTAACCTTAATTTTTCCGGTAAAAAAAAACCCTCAAAGATGTTAACACGTGATCCAACCGAGATGCAGTCATCATTCTATTGCAACTATAGTAGATCCTCTTTCCCTGTCTACACCGTCAGAAAAACCGGATGGAAGTCGAAAATGGTCAATCCGTATAGACCATGGGGCAAAAATGTAGCAGTGTCAATCTACACGTACGTACGCAGCGCACTTGTAACGTCGTGTGACATGGCCACTTCAGCTTCAGACACTTCGTACATGGGCACATGGCCACGTATCTAATGAAAACCCAACCAGCTAAGTATTGAAAAGCCATGAAAACCAAAGCGTAGAAGTCCAAAAAGAAGCTTCTCAACAAAATGCAGGAAGGGCATGTTCTACACTACAGCCGTGCGTTTCATATCTTACAAAAGCAAGACACCTCAGTACTTATATGGTTGTCCCTTCGTACAAAGTGTCTTAACAAAGCACACTAGCGCAAAGTCATACGGTATTGCAGCAGAGCAAAATAACAAAATAAAATAAAATACAATATAAAGAAATTTGAACATGTTGGTAAAGTTGCATTATTAAAAAAAAAGGGAGAGAAAAAAGTAAAAAAAAAAAGGTGTCGGAATAAAGATTCCATTAGCGAAGGCACCAATAAGTTACAAATAAAGTATAATAGAGCTATCATACTCAACTCACGAGAGGCAAGCTGCATTTAGTTCATGCCTACAAGATAAAAAAAAAAGGTGGGCATACTCTATTCACTAGCTTCACATTTTCTTTTCCCAAATACTACTTACAATGTTGGCTAGTTCCTCACATAATAAAATAAAATGCAGCCTAAAATTATCCGAAGCACCTTGAAGGAAAATTTTGTAATACAAGGGTGCTCACAATGAAAAAGAAGAAATGTGTGATTTTGCGGGAGCTACAATGGTGGTTGATTGCAACTGATCATAGAACCTTGACACCACTCGGCCGTTTACCTTCCATGGCATCCTTCTTGTCACGGCAATCAGAACAAAGGAAAGGGCCTTCCCATGGCTTGGAGCTTGAAGAGAAGATCGAACCGGCATGAACTGATAAACCTTCACTTGGTTCAAGGTCTACCTGGCAGATGGCACATGTAAGCAAGCTTGAGGATGTTCTACGACCACTTGAGTCATTCCCTAACCTGTGGTACAAGTAAATGAAATGAGCATTCGTTTTATAATGGGCATTCCGATTGACGGATGACAATACATTCACATCATCTCGTTCTTGAAACAGTGAATTATGCGACATAAACTAATGTACCAAGATGGACAGAATTAAAATAAATGAAAACAGGCTGCCCTAAAGACGAATTCCAACTCACTTATAAAACTTATTATTACAGTAATGTGATGTGTAGTTGGCTAACCCAATAGGGCTGCTACCAGGCTAATGGTCAAAATGGTCAGTAGGGATAGTAAACCAGAAGGTTTATCTTAGGAAGATCAAATCATGATTTACAGTGAGCTATATGCAATTTAAAGCAAGTTCAGACATATTTCGGATTATTCAAGACAAATATCCAACATTCAAATGATTAACAATATAATTCACTTTTTAGAAAATACTGTAAGAAATAAAAATGAAAATTTGAAATCAGACCGGCGAGACCTCGACATGAACCGAAAAAATGGCCAGCTCCTGCCAAGTTTCAGCAGCCAGTTAATCTTCATAGGATTTAACATGTAAACTCCACACCACCAGTGATTTAGACTATCTATACGTAACTCCACACCACCAGTGATTTAGACTATCTATACGTAGCCTTCCAAGCACGTATAAACTAAGAATTCATCCACTGCAACCCACCAATTCATAGCTTTACGGTCCTCATTAGTCTGCAGCAAAATTATGGTCACCAGTTACTGGTCTCACGCTCAATTTACACATGCATCACATGCATAAATATCATATCACCCTGGATCTGCTCGATTCCTTAAAAGTGTTGCACTCAAGGCCCTAGGTCTTAACAAAATCTGCATCCATCGTCTGCATGACAGCTGAGCTGAGCTTATTCAAGTTGGGCATGCCTTTAACACTCCCGAGAACGGTAGTCTACCAAGGGGAAAAGCTGCATTGAGCTAGAAAATGAGTTGTCGAACTGAGCATGCATTTAATCTTGACACAACACAACTGTCCTCACTTTCAAACATTGGACTTTCATCACTTCCCTAGATCCTAGCTATGCCTCAAGGAGAAACTATCATGTGCAACGCTTGCACAGAGGTGCTTGTGTAACATGTCAATTGAAGGATATGTGGAGAGGGTGGTTCCACCTGCTGTAAACAAAAGGTAACATGGGTCTTATAGTCCATCAACAAAACGACTCCCTCTTAACCATCTGCTGGCTTTTCTCCTTCCTTCCCTCTTCCCCATGTCATTCTCATAAGGATAGGAATACCATTGGCACTCTAGTGACTTGGTTGGGAGAAGCAGCTCCAATTGCCGGAGCTCCAATGGGCTTCCTGTGCATATGAGAATGAGATGGGGAGGAAGGGGAAAAGTTGCTTGTGCACTTGTACAGAGGATCGTTTTGTTAGACTTTGGGACCTACGAATTCCTTTCTGTTTACAGATGAAACTCCCTCGCCAACTGCCCTTTAACTTGAGACAGCTCTGTGCAAGTGCTACATGATAATGGTTATGTTCTTTTGGGTCGTAGTTTATAGCTTTTGGCTACGTTTTATTAGTCTAATAAATAGTGATTACTGAAAGAAGTCAAAGCCAAAAGCTGGTTGAAATGCCGAAAAGAACGGGGTCAATTTCTCGTCTGCAAGACACAAATTTAATGATGTGAATTATGAGGTGCTTATCCTTCGGAAACTGTTTCTTGAATGAGCAGAGCCAACCCCTTCTTCCATGGCCACGAATTGAGGCAAAAATCCTCATGCTCATACCATCCACTCACCGGTGCACCCTCAACGTGGGAACATTATTGTTCAAGTATTATGCTTGAGAGAAGCAATTTGCACAGGCATTGGACTAATAAATGATTATATAGTCAGATTTAATTAAAGCATATGCAACTAATGCTTGCTAACATGTCCAAATTAGGATAACTATGAGGGATCATGGACGAGTAGACTAGAATGATGGGCCGATGGGATCTTCATAGTAGCTCCGATGGGGTCTTCACAGTAGCAGGTTGGAGCCAAATAGGCTACACCCGTTGCAAGGGATTGGGGATGTATCCCCAAAAATGTTGAAATGGCAATAGAAAGTAGCCGAAGGAGCTGAGCCAACCAAAAAATCTAAACCCCCATTTATAAACTTTTGAATGTATGCATGACTAAAACAGACATATTATTCAGTCAAATTAGCCAATTTGGCTGCACAGCTGTGTGGTAGGTACTATGATACATCTGTTTCTATTTTGAAAATATTTATTATACAACTCTAATATCTATGAATTTAGCTTTATTTGTTATACACTTGTCACAGTCACAATATCTATACATATATTTGATTAATCTACACCATCTAGTGCAACCAAAATAAGTGGTGTAGATCCTTCTATTTTTCTCTCGATTAATGAGAGAATTTTTAGGATTTTTTCTTTTTAACAGATTAATGTGAGAATTTCTAGCCCTTGGACTCAAAGGAGGTGCCTTGAATCCAACTAGCTGTTTATATTTATATAGATTGAATTGATATTATACCCATGAGGTATCACTTCATACACATACTTGCGAGATATATCCTGGAGCGATACAGAAAACAAACCCCCTGATCTAAATCATAAACAGTAGGTGTATCAGTGAACACGTCGACTGTGCTAGAGTCTATGAATTGTCAGTGTCCTAAATATACCAATTGAGAGGTTCTAATATGGCTTCAACTTTCAACAGCCATCCAACAGGCATACCCATAAAGCAACAACCATGCGAAGGCAACGTTTCATCAAACAGGGAAAAATCAAAACCAAGGGGTTTTGGCTATGTGAACAACATTACATCAGATAATAAAAATTTCGGACTCCTATGATTCCTTTACTGCTAGGTTCATGCATGAGCCATTTGGCGAGACCGGGAGACTAGTTCTACATGTTTCACTGGTCTCAATCAGGAGTTTGATTACATCTGACAGAGATATTGTGGTGCACAATTGTACAGGCTGTCAAGAGGTTCGTTCCATGGTGCAGCATGACAGAACAGCCACATGCCCAAACCGCATATGACATCAGCAATGGGTACCGATGTTGGAGGTGGCCAATGATCAAGCCAGCGATTGGGCCACCGCAATACTATGTGGTACGTCAGGTATGGCAATTTCAATTAGGATTAGCTTAGTTGGCTCAATAGTCAATAGTATCCAACCTTGTCAATAGTATCACAACAAATCTTACTACTTACACCCTTCAGCGGGGAACTAGGGGAAAAACACTTGGCAAGTTCGGATTAAAGAAATTTTAAAAAATACTTTCGGAGCAAGAGTGGAAAAAATAACCTCTCTGACAGCATCGCCGAACCTTCTTCAAATAGCTCTTCAACCATACCCGCTGCAGAAAGCTGCTTAGTCAATTTATTAGAAGGGTCCTTTGCTTTTTTTCTGAATATTAGAGACTTGAACTTCTTCATCTTTTTCGGTGGAGATGGAGGCCGTATCAGTTGATCAGGTGGGATTATGTCAACAACAATGCAGGTTGTGTCATCTTTTAGCCCTCTTGTCCTGAGCGCCTCCTAAATGATTATTTCAGACATGTGATCAATCAGAAAACATGTTTGACGACGCAAGGATAGTAGTTTGGCAACTGTTAGAGGCATCACCAGTGTTAAGCGGAACTGCTTAGAATCTATGAAGTAGAAGCGAATATTTTTAGTTTTTTACCTTAACCACTTGCTTAGCAGCGAGCTCAGCAGGCAACCATCTACAAGAATTCACAGCTGCCTCTGAGGACAATGCATCCCAAATGCCATCTGAAGCAATAATAAGCCTCCCACCGGCATTTGATAACTACAGGAAATGAACATCACACCATGAAAGAAATTAGCATCTGCCAAAAGTATTTGCATGGAGAATGGGAAGCCTAGGAGAATCTTTATGGAGAATGGTGAACTTATTTAATCAGAGTTGTACTATTGCCAAGAGGAAAGCAAGGAGCACTTTTAGCATATATTCATGACGTGTCACAGTAGTACCTTCACTTGCTTGACATAAGGAACAGGTACGATAAATTCGCCGACATCAATATCTCCAATGGATCTTGATAGGCATAAGCCTCCTGGCCAGCATCGTAGTGGACCAATCTGAAAACAGGGAAATAAAAGTTGTTAGCCCATTTTCTAATCGTTCCAATGTTAAGCTACTTTTAGTAGACCTATCTTACACAGCAGAACAAGCTAGCACATTACATCCTATTAGTTAACAGAAAAAGGCAGTAAGCGAGAGCACACCTCTGCCCCGCCAACAACACTAAGCCTTCCAACTTCACCTCCACTCGCTGTGACACGCTCCCTCCTGCCACCATTTTATATCACAGTTAGGGTAAAGTGAATATGAATAGTGACTTGTCCATACTAGTGGTCAGGCATTAATCAGAAAGAATATAAGGCAATACTATTACTTGGAGTTTCATAATATAAGGCTAACATCAAAACCAAGACAGCAGTTATTGAAAATTTTACACTTCCCACCCTTCCATTATTGCTGTGAGATAATTATTTGAGTAATTACTAATCTCTATTAACAGTAGTTACATGTTATATTAATAGTAATTTTCCCTTCATTTAACCCCTCCGTAATTTGTGTCACTCTTCAACATTTTTGGTAATACACATATTTTGGTAAGCAGCTGCTACTCACTCTTCAACATTTTCTTCTAGTCTGTGATCCACTGTAAGCATAGAAACAGCCCCACCCTGAGCATCCAAAATACACCGAGAATCGCCAACTGAAGCAACGGTGATAGTCCATCCATCAATTATCACAAATGTGGCAGTTGTGCCAGAAGTTTGGCCTGGTACATAGCCAAAAAGGGAAAGTTCATCGGTATTCATTATAACTTTTAGCGCAGCGGTAAATGCCAAATACCAATGACAGAATCGTGCCTTTGCTTTGGAATTCCTTGTCGGTCTTAACGAACCCCGCGACAAGCGCGCGGGGCAATGCATGCAACCACTCCTCTCTGGAGAGGCCCCGTGGCATCGCACTGAGGACATGGTTAAGCAGATTGTCCCTTGTGTATATCGCGGCGGCGTTACCGTTATGTCCATCAAGAACCTGAAGACAAATAAACATCCAATTAGCGAATAGCGATACAAGCCCATTCCACCTTCGCAACCACAAGCATTCCATTTTATAGCCCACCCATGCAGCAGTTACCTGCGTACCTGCAATTCCGAAGCTCAAACCCCCAGACCGTAGATCCTAGACAAAGAACACGCCTAGCAAGATCTACAACCAAGCAACATCTACAGCAGAGCACACCAATTCACCAATCACCCACCCCATCCATAGATGGAAGCAAAATCCAAACTTCCGAAGCAGCAGCGGTTGCTTCAACCAGCGAATCCAAGTTGACTAGCTAGATATTTAGCTACTCCCGAGCTCAAACCCCAGCTCCGAATCAGGTAGATGCATGCACCCAAAGCGCGCAGTACTACTGTCCAGGAACCTACTCACTCATTCGCTGTAACCGAGCAGCAGGAGGGCACGCGACTTACGGCGAAGACGGCGAAGGTGGGAGGAGGCGAGGAGGAGGGCGAGGAAGAGGAGGTAGAGGGGCGCGCGCAGTCGGTCCTCAGGAGGAAGAAGTCCTCGCCCTTCTTGGACTGCGCGGCGCACCCGTACCGCAGCAGCGGGCGCCGCCTCTCCGCCCCATCCCCCGCTCCCCCGGCGGCCCCGTCCTCCTCACGCGTGCAGATCCTGCCCCCGGCGCCGCGCCGCTCCGTGCGGGCCTCCTCCTTGATGAGCGTGGCGAGCGGCACGAGCCCGCTGCCGCTGGCATGGCGCCGGTGGTGCGCCGCCACCGCCGACGACGACATTCCCCTCCCCCGATCGGATTGAGGCGGGCGGGACAGGCACGCGGAAAGCTTGGGGATCGAGGGAAGATGGCGAGGCGAGCGAGACGCGGTTTTGTCCCGTTTTATTTTGGAGTCCAGTAGCTGTACATCATGTTGTTTTCCTTTATTTTGGAGTCCAGTAGCTTTGTTGTTTTCCTAATTTTTTTCCTTTTTCTGCTTGGTTTTTAAGCCTTTTCTTTTTAATCTGTATCAATCTGACCCTCGAGATGGTTGGGAGCTTCTCGTTTGTCTGTCACACATGGTTGGGCGGTGGTGGACGGCTGTGTTTGTTTGTCCCGTGCCGAGCTAGAGACCGCGGCTCTGGCTCCAGCCGGCTCTCGGCCGCATCTGCTTTTGCTTACCTCACCGGCCTCCCGCGGGTCAACAGCAGCACATGTCACCCACCCGCAAGGGTCTCACCCTAACAATTTAGTCAAATCATAATTCAAAGACACATGTCACACATCTTAGGCTCTGCTCGTTTTGGTTTTAGCTTCTGACTTCTTTTCACTATTTATAAATTTCGTTTTTTTCTGAACTTTTGATTTTTGAGTTTTTTTTGCCGGTTCTTTTTTTTACTGTATTCGTTTGCATTATCTGTGATGAGCTAGCATATTTTTTCTATTTTTGAATTTTTAAAATTTAATTACGTCAAATAAGCCACCTTCAGCTACAGTAAAATTTCAATCGCTCAGTGTAATTTCAACCATAAGCTACAACTTTTCAGCCCAATCGAGCGGGCCTTATATATGGGGCGGTCCAATCCTGCAATTACGATACGAAGTTAGAATAGTTTTGTATCGAGCACATGACCACAACAGCGACAATCACATAACTCTCACAAATAATTCAATCTACACAGCCAGTATGACGAATCAATCAAAGTAAACTCAAAAGAATACGTAAGAACAACGAAAAGCAAGAAACACAAGTTCTTTCCTAAAAACAAACACAAAGTTCTTTAGATTCAATCTTAAAAGACGCATGGTCTGGCTTCACAAGCGGTGCGCAAGGCTTGTACGTTGACCAAATGCCGACTTAAACTTTGGCTCAAATCCTATTAAATAGGATTTAGCCTACAAGAAATAAAAGGAATGACTAAATCTTTTCCTAGGGTCTCTTTGGAACACGGAAATTTTCCCCTATATCCTTTGGGAATTGAACTATTTCCTGTGAAAATCCTGCATTCCAAAGAGGCTCTAATTATTCTTGTTCTGACTCCAAAAAAGGAAACAACCCACCAACTATGGATACAAACCGAAACCATATCTGGTTCGGCCAAACTATCAAGCACGTAGACTTGAAACAATTCCCAAACATGGTTTCGGTTTTTTCATCTGTCACCTCCTTTAATTGTGGCCTCACAATCTTATTCGAATTTGGGTTCACAATTTCGTCATAGCCGATTTTTACCATCTTGTTTTCACAAATGGCAACAAACGAACTCCCTAATCTCTGGCACAACCTTCTAGGCTTTCCAAAGGCAAAACAACCACACCACTTATAAATAAAGAATAGTCTCACCATTTTCCTTTTTCCCCTTCTCGTCGTCACAACCACCTACTAGGGTTTTGCTCCCTCTGGACCTTCTCCTTCCTCGAGCTCTTTGCTGGCTCTGAAGTATGCCATGGATGCTCCTCATGTATTCCACCAGTCCCTGAATCTCCTAATCAATTATCCTTGGTCGTCGAGGAAACTCGGAACCCTGACGTATTATCTCCAATAGTCTCTCCTATGTTCCTCTCAACTCAGCCAGATTTAATTTAGAAGGATGGCCTAAAAGGATGGCAAGAGTGGTTCACTACCATAGCCCTGGAGAAGAGAGACATCTGGACTAAAAGGATGGCAAGAGTGGTTCAGCACCATAGCCCTGGAGAAGAGAGACATCTGGATCCAAGCTGGTATAGCCGAAGCCCTTGAAATTTCTCTTGTTGTTTCAAACATAAATGAATCTTCATTAATAGCAGCTTGTCAGTTTTGGTCGAGCTCCTTGAATGCTTTTCCATTTATTGTTGGTCTAATCGGTCCAACCCTACTTGACATGACACAAGTTTGTTGTTTTCGCCTGGATGGCCCAACGATTTCGGCCTTTGACCCTCCTCTAAAAATCAAGCTTAACTTCACAAAGAAAGACGAAGGATGGAAAAGTTATATGAAGAGATTCAATTGGAAAGAATGACTAGTATCCGATGAAGTACATGTTGCCTTTCTTAACATGTGGCTGGACATATTCATTTTTTGTGGATCGTCTTTAGGTGCTACTACCCACACCTATGAGAAATTAGCCGATAAGCTTACTCAAGGGCACCATATTGCTCTTGGGAAAATTGTGCTAGTAGCCTTGTACAACATGATGAACTTGACTACTAGCTGACTTACCACTAGACTTGTGTAGAATTAAGGATAACCGACTTGAAGGGGGCGTGAATAGGAGGTTCTAAAATTTCGCCTTCTAAAACTAATTAACACAATTTAGCTAGAAAAGATTTCAAAGCAAAGTAAACCTACACAATTCTAATAAGTCTAAGGCACCATAAGCAATAATCTCTATAAATATCTCTAGCACAAGTAAATGAGATAATCACAATGATCACAAAATGCTAGAAATACAAGTGTGGAAAGAAGAGACAAAGGAGTAACCAATTGACACACGATGTTTTACCGTGGTGTTCAGAAACTTGCTGGTTTCCCTTAATCAACGTTGAGGAAAGCCCAAGCAACTTGGACTGGCTCCATGAATTAAGCCTCAGCTCCTCAATCCACTAGTGGTTGTCCTTTCTCCGCTCCGGAGATGGTGGACACTAAACCACTCACAAGTCGGCGTCGGACCTCTTCACAATCTTCTTCTAGAGGTCACATCGCAATCTCCTGCCAAGCCGTCTAAGTGTCGGCAAGCACTAAGAGTAATAAACTAAGGCTTCGCTTGATGGCAATAAAGTGTCAAAGGATCAATCTAGATGAATGAACTTGATTTTGGCTCAACTACCTCAAATGAATGAAATAAAAGCAATTGAGGTGTGGAGTGAATGCTCTATGATCAACAATGTTGCAATGTAGTGTCTAACTCTATCCTTGAGCTGGTGAGGGAGTCTTTATATCTCCACCAACCAAATATAACCGTTGCATAAAATAATCCTGAAAAATCAAGGTGAGAGGATGTACTGCAGTGCAAATACTGCAGTGCAAAAGCTGGTACCACCGCACTTGTTCTGTAGCAACATAACGGCTATATCAGAACGTCAGAACTAGCCATTGAAATTCGGAGCGATACTATCACCGTTATAGTCGCGGTAGTTCCGAAATTCCAGCATGGTACTTCCGTTTGCTTCGTGGTCAAGAGTTGGTGCTCTTTAGAAAAAACATACCACTCAGTTTTTAAGAGCTTTCAAGATCCAGAAGTACCACTCAAGGGTTACGGTACTACCTCTCTGTGGTAGTTCCGCCGTTGATTGTAATATCCTGGAAGAGTTTCATTAAGTAATTATTTGATTAAAAAGAGGGACTTAAAGAGAAAGAATAAAATAACCAGTCGTTAGGGAGTTTTCTGAAAAATTAGGACAACTTGGTCCTGGACCTTGGCCCAAGAGGGGAGGAGAGCCTTTTCCTCCAACCCTAAAGCCCTCCTCACCCCTCCCCCTGCGCCCACCCTGCTGCAGCCGCCACCCCTTGCCGCCGCCGCTGCCTGCCGCCGCCGCGCTTGCCGCTGCCGCCGCCGCGCGCCGCCGTCGTCTTTCCGCTGCCGCACCGCTTGGATCCGGAGGAAGGAGAGAAGGAGTTCGCGGAGGAGTTCACAGGGGGTGTTCATCGTGTTCGTCGTGTTCGTCGTCGTTCTTCAAGGGTAATCCCCGTTTTCCCCTCTAGATGAATAAATTAGCCGAATTAGAATTTCATCGGTTTTCTGGGCTGCTGGGACAGATTGGGTTAGTCGGCAGTTTTGGGTTAGATCCGTTGGGATTCAGGTCTGGTCCCCTTCTAGAGAATTGTAGAGGACGTAATTATCTTTCCAGGGAGTACTAGAACACATTATTCGGATGTGTGTAGCGAAAGTTATGAATTTTCTAGTGCGGCTGTTCTGCAGATCGGGGTAGTTCTGGACAGATTTTAGTAGATCGGTTTGGGCGATGGGAATTGTGGCTATTCAGGAGTCCTTCAAATTGGGAAAGTTGTAGATAAGTTTCTTATATTTCCAGAGAGGTAAAGAAGTCCGGATTCCGAGTTTCTGGGTGGAAGTTATGATCGTTTTAATGCGCTGTCCAGAGAGTCCATCGTGATTATTGATGTTTTAGAAAAGGGTTTGGATAGGGTAGAAAACGGCAGAATCTGGAAGGCTCCCCAACTAAGTTTATTTAGATAATTTAATTATATTTCCAGAAAGTCTGAGAACGCTTAATTTGGATTTACGTACTGGAAGTTATGAATTTTTGAAGTTGGCTGTCTGTGGATAGGCAGAGTTGGCCGAGAGAAGATTTGAGTTTGGGTCAAGTTAAATATGTTGGGTTAGTTTAAGGGTGTTTTTATTTTATCCAAAGATATGTTTCTGTTGTCTTAGAAAATATTATAATTATTGTTCATGAGGAGGACGGGTTCCCGGGGCTGCACCTTCTACTCATGCTCCGTTTTCTCGCGGTTAAGGCAAGTATAATGATGGTTGAAATTTTATAGTGTGATTATTGATGAATGATGGTTTGTGGATGTTTGATTGGTATTATGAGTGTATGCGATCTTGATTGTGATAATGACATGTGGTACTGTTTATGGTGTTTTGCAATTGAAGTTGTTTATGAGAATTTATGATGCATGGATATGGTGAATGCAAGTTTTTATTCATTAAGACATTCACATATATGCATTATGCTGCAATTAAAGTTGTTTATGAGAAGTTATGATGCATGGCTATGGTGAATGCAAGTTTTTTTATTTATTGGGACATTCACATATATGCATCATGCCGATATATTGAAGTCTTGGTCACGAGATGACCAAGCGTCGAGGTCCCCGTCATGTTGATGTCATGACAAGTTAAAGGTCCCCATACTTGTGGAGTATGGGCACTGGTCCCGTATCGGATGGTACAGGCATGGGTGTGCATTGACGGATGCACACTCCACATTACCGATAAAATGCGAAAGAGAAGAGATAAAGAGATTTTTGATCATATTGCATAGCATGGTTCATTATATGATTGATGGTTAAATTGTGAGATGATGTTCATGGTTGTTCTTGTAATTACTTATTATATTTGCTGAGTCGTTGGACTCACTCTTGCTGTTGTTGTTGTTGTTTGTTGTTTGTTTTAGGTACCTTCATGAGATTGGCATGCATGGGATTAAAGGAAGACTAGAGTTGTTGCACTTGCACGAATTATTCACCATGGAAGGAATATAGAAATTAGATTATATTTGTTGAGTAGCTCAAGTGAGATTTGGCTTATGACTAAGAGGTTAAATTGTAACAAAGAACTAGAACTTGCTTATTTTGCTTCCGCTCATTAATTAAGTTTTATAGTTGTTCTACTTAGTATAGCTTATATTGATTACGATTAATTATATCCTTTGATTATGCTTGTTAGAACCTCGGAGTTAGACAATAAACAAAGGAGGTTCTGCCGAAATCTTGTAGGGTAATTTAGTTTATCTTTATTATGTTGTTAGTTTGGTAGCATTCCAGGTCATTCTTTTGGCTGGGGTGTTACATTGATACTCCGGTACTTCCATTTTTCAGAGAGACAAAGTGATTCCGAGGGTGCTCTCTGGAGAAACGTACCGCTCCTTTTTTCGGGATTTTTGGAATGCGGAAGTACAACCGTTTATACTTCGGCACTTTCTGATATTCCTGACAGCGCACAGTTTGATTACCAATTTTAGTTTTAAGTGCATGCATGATCTTAAATTGATCCAATGTCACAAGAGTACGCTATCAAGTACTAGCCATGATCCCCTTAATAGTACGGTATTTATCCTATATTTTGTATGCCACCCTTTCTCCTTAGACCGGTAAAAATAAGAGGGATTCTAGACTACTTACACCTTTGTTTTGATCCACATTGATCTTCATATTGACTCTTAGCTTGCATCTAACAAACATTATCGTGACTAAACATTTTAAACACTTAATAAGCATGTTAGTCCCATATTCACACAATATTATTAATTACTAAAACTATTTTTAGGGGTCTAGATGCTTTCAATCTCCCTCTTTTGGTAATTGATAACAATACAAATATTATGCGAGAAGAATAAAGTTTTGAATACACCACTTGTTTGAAAACAAGTTGTATATTCTTTTGTGACTTTGAAAAACAATTAATTCTTGCAATGTACTTAGATATGTTTAGAGAATCAATTGCTTTTTAAAGTCAATTCAAAAAAAGCCCCCTAAACATGTGCATATAATTGAGAGTGAAGTTTACAAGCACATGTAGGAATTTTGAGAAAATTTGGCGAAGTTTTCTTTGTTTATTGAACATGAGAAAATAGGTAATTACAAAAGAGTACAAGATGTAGTTTTTTTTATAAACTAACCACAACTTCAAGTTCAATCATTACACAAACATAACATGACACATGTCCACAAATACATTAAGCTTAAACATTTCAAAACATGACCATAGAATAGTCTCATAATGCCAAAGTGCACAAGTTCATTACATCACACACACACACACACACACACACACACACACACACACACACACACACACACACACACACATATATATATATATATATATATATATATATATATATATATATAGTAGTTAAGATATATAGGGTTCTTGATTCTTCTCCATATATTGTCTTTCTCTTTCTTCTCCAACTCTTTCAAAATATAGTGTTCTTGATTCTTCTCCATA
Source organism: Bonia amplexicaulis (assembly GCA_036346245.1). NCBI lineage: Eukaryota > Viridiplantae > Streptophyta > Magnoliopsida > Poales > Poaceae > Bonia > Bonia amplexicaulis. The sequence continues at coordinate 24,138,970 of CM070736.1, read as the reverse complement.
ACTTGTCTTTCCTTTTCTTCTCCAACTCTTTCTCCCCCTTTGGCATCAATGACCAAAAAGGCTACTCCTGATGTGCTTGAGGAGAAGGGCCACAATGGCGACGTCTGCCATAGCGGACTGGAGAAGGAGAGCAAGTCAAAGCATGCTCAATAGAAGTGACTCTCTCATCAATAAAGTCCATTCTAGAGGAAAGAGAAGTAAACGCCTTGGCCTCAGTGTCATGAATCTGGAGAATTGCCATGTATATCTGAGAGAGAGACTTGTCCTTCTTCTTGTGGTGCAGCTGCAGGCTCTTCTTGCTGTGGAGCTCGAGGATGGAAAGCTGGAGCAATCAGAGGTTCTGCTCGAGGCTTGTAAGCCTTGTGGACGTCGCCCAAATCACCATAGTATTCAATCTTTCTAAGGATCAAGGGCATGATGTACGAAGCATAATTTATCCTTTCAATCCTGTCATTCTTGGAAGATGCTATTTTTCAAATAATGAGATCAACCACATCAAATTTGTGACCATGCATAACATAGTCAATTAGATTCCATGTATGGCCTCTTATGACATCATAATTCCCACTCTTGGGAAGAATGGTATGATTAATAATCCGGTTTACCAGGCTGAAAATAGGGAGGAGGCCAACAAGCTTACGTGGGATAAATCTAGTACTCTGATCATAATACTCAGACAAGGCAGGGAGCTTAAGTGTAGGTCAGTCATATATCTTGTCATATGCACTTGACTCTGTACTTAGAGCCAGCTCAAACTCGTGTTTATTGGAGTCCAAAGATTGGCAGCCAGTCATCTATGAGATATGCTGGAAGTTAGGAGAGATATATAGAGTAGCATACAACCGCCCAATTATATTTCATTATAGTCTGATTTGAGAGCCACAAGATTTTATATTCCAGCCCTCTAAAATAGTTTATAAGTCCCATCATATTTGTCGATTGAGTCCAGATGGTCCCAATCAACTTATTTGTGATCTACAAAGAGTCTACTTGGACTGTACAACTACTCATACACTTGCTCTTGAAATTTGGTATGAAACCTTGGATTGATAGAATTATTAGGGAGCATAAACTCGTTTCTGTGATGCAAATATACAGACTCTTCAGCTGTGATTTATCTAAGGTCTATTTGAGGCTCTTCTCGATCATTCATATCCTCATCTGACTGTTCAAGAGGTGAGCTCTCTTGCTATTATGTTTCTGTCTCTGAGTCAAAGGCTATTGCATTGCCTCTGTCTTCTCTGGTCTTTTGAGTAGATTCTGTGGTGGCTGGAGCAGCAGGAGGAGGCACGTGGGCTGCTAGAGGGTTTTATCAAGATGAAGATTGACCGGGAGCCATAAGAGAGGTGTTCCTGATATACACTTTACGCCCAGCGTTCCTTGTCCTAGGCATCTTCAAACAAAGGAAAAAGATACAAAGGATAAGCTAGAAAACATCACCAATAGGTTTGAAAAATAAAGGAATGAAGTTGCTATTTCAATCAGAGAAATCAGAAGTACCGTCAATGTCGAGCAGTAGTTCCGCTTCCTCTGAACCGTTCCTAGGGCGAATTAAAGAATGAATTCTTTGGTGTGTTTCTTGGATTGAATCCTTAGAATAGATGTGCAAACATCTTTAAACACTAAATATATTAATTTTCCTAATAAAATCATCGCTAAATCATTTGCATTATGAATCAAAACATAGAAAAGACAGGTTCTCGAACAAGGTAAAAGCAAGGATTTTGATCCCATTTACCTTGTGGATCAGAGGTGACGAACCCTTTGAAGTCAAAGAATAAGTAGGAGGCGAAGAAATCCCAAGGGGATTTGAAGATTGAATGAAAGAGAGAAAGGGGTACAGCACGAGCCGCTAAGGGGGCATAGCTTTCGAAGGGTGGACATAAGTCAGGGAATAAAAGCTCGTCTGGTCGGCAGTTAATGTCCTCAATGAATTCGAATGGAAGTGTGAGAGACCATGTGGGGTCATCCCGTTGTATATGATGAGTAATTGACATCGGTTTACGAAAAGTCAAGTTTGAGTCGGTTGGTTCGGACCTAGACGTTGCGTGGCGTAACGGGCTCGGTCGGACTCGGTCAAACTTGGTCGTATGAGTTAAGGTTGCATATTCTGATGACGCGACAGGTTTGGACGTGTTTATGCTATTTACGCTTACATGTATCGAGCGGTGCTATTTGACGTGTTTCTTGTCTGTGTGACTGCAGGACATCGAGACGGAGTCGTGGCGAGACACGGTGGACCGGACTAGGCGCAGGTGGCGCTGAGGTCAGAACGGTCGGGATGTGTCAAAGACGACGTGGACTCGAGGTGTTTGCGAGGCGTGCGAGGCGAGGAGCGCGAAAGCTTCCCGGAAGGTGCAGGAGGGGCGAAACGGGAATTTCGCAAAACTGCAAAAACGGGAGCGGGCGCCGTTGGACATAGCGGGCGTAACGGGGCGGAGACCCGTTAGCCAAGGCTATAAATAGAGGAGAGGGGCTGCATCTCCACCATGCCACTTGAGAGAAGATTAGGGTTTTTCTAGTCAAAAGAGGCTTTTGGGGGTTTGTTTTGCTTTGTTTGTTGAGAGCAGGTGAGATGGACAGAGGGAGTTATGCTTTCCCCTTGATGTCTGCGTGAATACTCTTGAGTGAAGAAGGTCGTAGTTGCATCTCCTCTCAATCATGTATGGGGACATAGTGGTTTAATTGTGTCTCATATGTAATCCTTCTTCTCTCTGTCTTTTGTGAGAAATACTTGAGTTTCTGTGTTGATTTTCTTTTTTGTTCTCATGTTCTTGTGTCTGTTCTTGAGTTTAATCTTTGGTCCTTGTTGAGAAGTGACAGATTTGAGATGCTCTGTGGTGGTAAAGACTCAAGGCCCTTTGGCCATCCCATTTCCAGGAGCAAAAATCGGATTTAATGAATACTTTCTTTCCTCAGATGTACTCCTCAAAATCCTCTGTTTCTAGGGTTTACTGTTTCGCATTGGCAGAGGATTTGTGTTCGTGATAGTCTCAGCTAAGAAGTACTCCTTTCTTTGTGGTCTCTCCTTCTGAAGATGTTTTATAGCCATGTTCGAATCCCTGTTCTCAAGAATCTCAAGTAATTCGGACAGTTGAATCTGGCGATCATTTGACTCCCATGTCTCTGCTGTTAAGTTTTTCTGCTGCATTTATTGAAGTCTTCTGGGTAAGAGTTGTTGGAGTCTAGCATTTTGTTCCTTGAATCTTGTTGGTCTTTTGAGCTCGTTTCCTTCTGCTCTTATGACCTGAAAGCAACAAACATTTTTATTAATTTTGTCTTTTCGGCTGTTCTTCAGTTTCTTACTGTGCTGACTCTTTTCGGTTTTTGTTCAGAGAGCATCACTCTGATCTGCATTTTCTGTTCGCTGCTGGTTCAGTGGTTGCAGTTTCGCAATCAAAAGATGCCTCTTGCTGTTAGTTTCTCTCAAAAGTCTCTCTCTCTTTGAGAAGAATAGCGTTGCTTCGGCATCTTCTCGGCCGATCAGGCTATGGCTGTATTTACTGTTCAAGTTCTTTTGCTGTTCAGGCTGCTGTTCGGTTTTGTGAGTTCAGGCTTCAGATCTCTCCTTTGACGTTGCAGAATTTCTTGTGCAGACTGCTCTTCGGATTTCATCTTCAGGGTTGGTTCTTTTGTGAGGTCTTTCGGCAAAATCTGAAATCACTCTGCAGACCAAGTTTCAGTCTATTGTCTGCTTTGCCGAAAATTTTCTTTGAGCAGCCTTTGTTCTCAGTCTTCACTGCCGACAGCTTTTCAGGTTGATGAACTTATTTTCTGATTCGGCAGTCCCTGTTTTTCTTCTTTGTCTGAATCTTTCTCCAAGGTTGTTCCTGCAATCAGTTTTCTCTCTGCTTTTAGGTCTCTAGGAATCAAAATACAAAACCGAAAGTTCAGTTCCCTGTGTTTTGCTCTTTTCTGATTTCGGCTACTTCTTGGTTCAGATTTTATCTGCTTCATTAAGGCTGCTCTCCCAGCAAAGATCAATTCAGTCCTTGTCTTGAGAAAAACAGTAGTTACTGAGCTTGCTGATTTTAGTCTTTCTAGGCGAAATTTGTGTGAACTCTTGGGGTAGTTTTTAAAGGCACCATTCACCCCCCCTCTGTTGCCATTTCCGGTCCTACAAAGTGCCGCAGTGACTTCTAGTAGGTCTGATAATTCATTTGTGTTCAACCACTTTAGAGTTCTGACTTCGCTGTCTTGTACGACCACACAGATTGATTTTGACCGCTATGGTCATTTTCGACCGACTGGTCGTATTCGACTACTCTAGTAATTTTCGGCTGCTATGGTTCTCCGACCACATTCTCAACCACGTTTTTCACCATGTCAGTATGACCACGTTTTTGACTAGGCCAATACAACCAAGCTTTCGATCACATTTTCGACCATGTTAGTTTCGACCATATTGGTTTTGACCACGTTGGTTTCGACCACATTGGTTTTGACCACGTTTGTTTTGACCATGTTGGTTCTTGACCACACAGGTCTTCCGACCACAAACTAACACGATAGTATCGTGATCACATAGCCGGTAGTTCTGAAACACGGAAGTACTGCAAGAAACAAAGCGATAGTTTCGATTTTTCTGGAACTTTCAGGGAACTAAATTTAGATCAGAGAAATATGCAAATGATCCCTAGTTTTGCACAAAAATAAAGATCATTCAGGATCATTATGCATTAGGAAGACTAAAGAAAACTTTGGAATATACATTTTATGAACATTGAGATTTTTAGCAAAAAATAAGAGAAAGTACCTTAAAAAATACCTTAAACAACACCAAATGAGCATGCAAGCACGAGGCATGAGTTCAAGCGATATTTGAGTAGTCTATGACATTTAATTCATTTCTCAAGTTACAAAAATGGTTTTTATCTAATGGTTTGTTGAAAATATCCGCTAATTGGTCTTCGGTCCGGATGTGGCTAATTGTAATGTCTCCCTTGCTCACATGATCTCTCAAGAAATGGTGGCGTATATCTATATACTTGGTTCTTGAGTATTGGATCGAGTTATTGGCTATTTCACCGCACTATCATTATCACATAAAAGAGATATTTTGTCAAATTTAATTTCATAATCCATCAAAGTTTGCCTCATCCATAGCAATTGAGCACAACTACCCGCAGAAACATATACGGCTTCGGTGAAAATGCTATGGAATTTTGTTTCTTAGAAGACCATGACACTAAATATCTTCCTAGCAATTGACAACTACCCGATGTGCCTTTTCTATCCACTTTGCAACCCGCATAATCGGAGTTCGAGTATCCAATTAAATCAAATTTAGCATCTTTAGGATACCAAAGCCCTATGCTAGAGGAATGCTTTAAATATTATAGAATTCTCCTTACGGCCATTAAATGGCATTCTTTTGGAGATGCTTGAAAACATGCACACATGCAAACACTGAACATGATATCAAGCTTAGATGCAGTAAGATAAAGTAAACTACCAATCATGGATCTATAAAGGTTTAAATCTACTGATTTACCTCCTTCATTAAGATCAAGATGCCCATTCGTTGCCATGGGGGTCTTGATGGGTTTTACATCCCCATGCGAAACTTCTTGAATAGATTTCTCACATAGTTTGTTTGGCTTATAAAGGCCGCATTTTTGTGTTGCTTGATTTGAAGTCCAAGAAAACAGCTCAATTCTTCGATCATAAATATTTTAAATTCGTTGGACATCATTTTACTAAATTTCTTGTAAAATTCTTGATTAGTAGAACCAAACATGATATCATTAACATAAATTTGACATACAAAGAAATTAACATAAATAATCTTTGTAAACAAAGTTGTATCAATCTTTCCAATTTTAAATCCTAGAGAGATTAGAAAATCTCGAAGCCGCTCATAATATGCTCTAGGAGCTTGTTTTAAGCCATATAGCACCTTGGAGAGTTTATACACATGATTAGGATTTTCAGGATCTTCAAAACCAGGAGGTTGTTCAACATAAACAAGTTTGAAAATTGTTCCATTTAAGAATGCACTTTTAACATCCATTTGAAATAATTTGATATCGAAGATAGATGCGAAGACAAGTAATATACGAATTGACTCAAGTCTAGCTACGGGTGCAAATATTTCATCATAATCCAAACCCTCAACTTGAGTATAACCTTGAGCGACTAACCTTGCCTTATTTATTACTACAACTCCATTTTCATCTTGCTTGTTGTGGAATACCCATTTTGTGCTAATCACATTGTGCTCCTTGGGTCTTTCTACTAATGTCCAAACATCATTTCGGACGAAGTTGTTGAGTTTTTCATGCATTGCATTCACCCAATCCAGATCATCTAATGCTTCATCTACAAATTTTGGCTCAAGATAAGACACAAAAGAGTAATGTTCACAAGATGAAGCTACTCTAGATCTAGTTTGAACACGCTTACTCACGTCACCCAATGTTTGATCTATTGGATGATCTTTGGCGATGCGTTGTGGATCTTCGGTGGTAGTGGTTGTTCTTCCTTTTCTTCAACATCTATTGTTTGAGTGTTGCTTGTTGTGAAAGATGTAGGATCTTGAACTTACTTTGATGAAGGAGATATATTTGAATCATCCTTTGGCTTGATGTCACAAATTTGCATGTTCTCCATTGCTCGTCTTTGTCCTTCATCACCTACATAATCCAAAATTTCGTGCTCTTCTTTAGAGCCATTAATTTCATCAAATTGAATATCATATGATTCTTCAACCAAACCGGAGTTTTTGTTGAAGACTTATAATCTTTGCTATTAGAAGAATAAGCAAACAAAAATCCTTCATCACATCGACTTTGAAATTTAGAAAGCCGAATGCCCTCTCTTAAGATATAGCATTTGCATCAAAATACTCTAAAGTAGGAATTTTTCGGTCTTCTTCCAATAAGAAGCTCATAAGAAGTCTTCTTCAAAAGACGATTCAAATAAAGGCGATTTATGGTATGACAAGCGGTGTTAATAGCTTTCGCCCAAAAATTATCGGAAGTATTATATTCATTAAGCATTGTGCTAGCTATTTCAATTAATGTTCGATTTTTCCTCTCTACAACTCCATTTTGCTCTGGAGTGCAGGTAGTAGAAAGCTCATGCTTTATTCCAAGTTTATCAAAAAAATCTTAAATTTTAGTGTTTTTGAACTCGGAACCATTGTCACTTCTAATTTTCTTTATTTTGAAATCAAATTCATTTTGGGCCCTTTTTGAATAACTTTTGAAAATATCAGAGGCTTCACTCTTGTTATTTAAGAAGAATACCCATGTGAATCTAGAGTAATCATCTACAATAACAAAACAATAGTTATTGCCCCCGATACTCTTATAGATTGTTGGCCCAAACAAATCCATATGCAAGAGCTCCAATGACCTAGAAGTTGACATGACACTTTTAGAAGGATGAAAATTTGCAACTTACTTTCCGGCTTGGCAAGCGCTACATAATCTATTTTTTTCAAATTTAACATCTTTCAAACCAACTACTAAGTCATATTTGAAAAATATTTTTATGTTGAATCATATCCACATGATAGCATTCTATACTATAACCAACCCAAAGATGTTTTTGACATTCAACAAGGTTTCAAGCATGAATCATTAGAGGAGAAATCAGCCAAATAAAGATTTTCGAATCTAAAACCTTTGAAAACAAGTTTATTTTCCTTTTTTTGAAATGGTTACTCCATCTTTAGAGAAAGAGCAAATTAAATCAAGATAACATATTTGAGCAATGGATAGCAAATTAAAATTTAATGTTTCTACAAGAGATACATAAGAAATGGAAATATCATTTGAGATAGCAATTTTACTCAATTCAAGTACATTTCCTTTGCTATTGTCTCCAAATGTGATTCTCTTATTGCTTGTATTCTCAAATGTGATAAACATCTTTCGGTCTCCGGTCTTATGTTGAGTGCACCCATTATTAAGCACTCAATACCGTCCACCGGTCTTGTAGTTCACCTACAAAAGAAACTCAAGTTCTTTTATGTACCCAAATTTGTTTAGGTCTTTGGAGGTTAGTAACCAAGGCTTTGGGCACCTAAATAGTATTCTTTTTAGCACCTAGAATTGAAGTTCCAACAAATTTAGTAATAACACAACCATTTTTGGATTTCTTAAACATGTAGCAAGAGTTAAACAATCTAATGGAATATGTTTTACCCATAGGACAGTTTGGTCGCATGTGTACTATTTCCTGGTATTTTTGGCAATATTTACTATTTTACCTCACAAATCTTATGGACTTGTTTGCTGATTTTTTTACCTTTCTTGGGTACAACCCAAGTCCCTCCTATTGAATGAGCACCTGTGCTCACTCAATAGCTTGTCAGGAGTGGCTTTACCTTTGAAGCATCTTTTCAATCTCTTGTTTGCTTGGTCATTTGCTTCTTTAATTCATTGTTCTAAACAACAAGCTTAGCATCATATGATTTAATATCACTATAATTTGAATCAACATTGGAACTACATGGCATGGCAAGGAAATCATCACATGAAATAGATATGCTAGTTTTAGCAATTTTTACACTAGCTATTTTATTTGAAATATCACATGTAATATCTATGCAAGTGGGAGACTGTTGGTGATATGCCCTAGAGGCAACATGGAGATGTTGAATATATCACATACTATGTTTATGATACATTGCTTTGTTCCTTGAAATAGACATTATCATTATTGATCAATGAGTATGTGACTTATTCATGAGACTCTTAATGCCAAAATGTTGCTATTTCTAAATGATCCCTGATTATATTTCATATGAGGAACAAATATGATTCAAAGATCAAGATATGTATTGATTGATGATCATGTCTCATGGATCATGGTATGGAGATACCAAATCAATAATATGGACATGTGTTAGTGAACATATGTTGGATAGACCCGCCATGAGACACCGCAGAGATTCCATATGTCATCGCTGGTCTCAAGTAGTGTTTATGTGGAATCCTTAGACTTGAGATCATCATGGTTCCCAAAGATGCGTAGTAGCTTACTTTGGGACTACTAAACACTACTCCGTAATCGGGTAGTCATAAAAGTAGTCTTTGGGTTTGCCATGAAACATGTAGTGGGATGTGAATGATCAAGATAGAATTTGCCCTCCTTATGGGAGAGATATCTCGGCCCCTCGATGTAATGGATTATGAAAGTGCATGGCCATGCCAAGGTGATTGAGGAGTCAATCACGAGTTTATAATCCATCACGGAATCGAGAGAGTGATTGAGCTATTAAGAGGATGACACAGTCTCGCCTTGAGCTTAATCTATATCGTGAGGCAAAGGGATTAGTACATGAGAACATTACTGTGTTCACCGATATGATCTTTACGTATACTTTGGGGTTAATATGTCTTACTAGAGGCCGCTATTAACACGGTGACCGGAAGGTGTTTCGGTCGCGACCAAGTATACGTGAACCTGTGGTCGCACACTTAACGGGTTGGAACACTAATTCGAATGTGATTCTGATATGGGCTCAATTCGGATAGAGATCCTGATAGACTCCTATTGGGCCTCGGTCCACGAGGCCCAAGTGAGGAGGTCTATATATGGAGGCGAGGGCTGAGGGAACGATCCGATAATCCCGAGCTAATCCGTAGCCGCCACCTCCGAGCCAAACCCTAGCCGCTCGCGAGTGCCGGTACACTCGCGATCGGCTGTTCCAAATTCCGGACGTGTGGATACCGTGAGGCGCCGCTCGTTGCGGCGTTGATCGGCATCAACAACCTCTGATTGGATCCGCCGTGGTGTGGTTGATCGCGGAGGAGACGATCGGTTCGGACGATCGACTACTTCCACTACTACCTCGACGCGTGGTTGATCGGCTTCTCCAACTCTTCTTCCACTGCGCTGCTGCCTAGTGGTAACGATCCATGATCCTCCTTAAGCATGATGTTCTTGTGTGCGCGGTAGAAAAGTTTTGTTTTCTGCTATCGTAGCCTTCGCGCAATCCAATAAAGACTTGCTTGTATTTTCTTGGAGAAGCAAGTCATGAGCTTGCTTTAGCTCCTCATAGGAATCTTTAAGAGAGATGTTCTCTCTTTAAGACCTTGAATTTTGACTTTTTTTTCAAGATATTCATTTAATTCTTCTAACATATCTATAAGTTCATCATAAGAAGGCTCTTCATCATCAAGAGATTTTACGTTCTCTTCTTTTGCCATGAGACATGTAGAATATGAGAAGAGGGATGGAGCTTCTTTGATGGCGATGCCAACAAGTCCCTTCTTCTTGGGGGACTCATCCTCATCGGAGTCGGAGTCTGTGTACTCCTCATTAGAGTTCCGCTCTCCTATGTGGGCTTCATTTTCCCTATTTTTGTGAAGTTTCTTGAAGAGCTTCTTCTTATCGTTGAAGTACTTCTTGGATGACTTGCCATTATCATCCTTCTTCGAGGGGCATTGAGAGTCAATGTGCTTCTTCTCATCATACTCATAGCAATGAATGTTGCAATAGCGCTTGTTGTCATAGGACTGCCCCTTCTTGCCCTTCTCATGGCTAGCGCTTCGATATGAGCACCTTCTCATGAATTTCTTCATCTTCCTCATAAGGAGAGCCAACTCCTCATCGAAGTCCTCCTCATCATCCTTGGACTCATCACTTGATACCGCTTTGTCCTTGAAAGTGGTGATCTTTTTGCCCTTAGAAGAGGATTGCTCCAAGAGCTCATCCTTGTCCTTCTTGTACAACTCGTTGGTGATGAGGTTTCCCAAAAGTTGTGTTGGAGTCATTCTTGTCAACTCAGGAGAGTTGAGGAAGAGTGTCACCAATGTCTCATATTTCTCTAGCAACATCCTAAGCATCTTTCTTACAATATCAATATCTGTTAGAGACGTGCCAAAGCTCTTGAGCTTATTCACAATGTTGTTGAGGCGATAATACATTTCATTTAGATTCAACATTGTGAATGTTTCATATTTGATCCGAAGCCTATGTAATTTAGCTTCTCTAACCATGGAAGTTCCCTCATGGATTTCCAAGAAGGTGGTCCAAATATCATGAGCGATTTTCAAATTGCTCACTCTATTGAACTCATCTACATTTAAAGTGCCAAATAGAATATTCATAGCTTAAGCATCTAAATGAGTGTTATGTCCCTCTTGTTCTGTGGGATGTAGTGGATTAAGAGGCATGACATAACCCTCATTTACAATTTTTCATATGCTCGGACTTATGACCTTAAGATAAATAGACATTTTAATTTTCTAATAAGAATAATCTGAGCCATCAAAAAGAGGTGCCTTCCCTATAGCAATCCCCTCACCAGCCATCATTTTCTCTCTAGACGGTTAAATCTAAATCAATGAGAGACCAAGGTCTTATACTACTTGTAGGGTCAAGGATAACCGACTAGGGGGGTGAATCTGAAGTTTTAAAATTTTGCCTTCTAAAACTAATTAACACAATTTAGCTAAACAAGATTTCAATGCAAAGTAAACCTATACAATTCTTGTAAGTCTAAGACACCAGAAACAATAGTCTCTACAAATATCTCTAGAACAAGTAAATAAGATAATCATAATGATCACAAAATGCTAGAAATATAAGTGCGGAAAGAAGAGACAAAGAAGTAACCAATTGACACACGATGTTTTTCCAACGGACTCATTCCATGAGTAAACGATTGAATGGGATTCACTTGGGCAACGAAATCAAGTCCTGGTCCCCTTTTCTCTCCTATTGAATTAACTAATTCATTTCCTTTTGACTTTTGGATTTTTGGCTCTTTTTTGGATTTGATTTGGCATTATTCAACAAGAAAAAAAGAAACATTTCGACAAATTCCTTTTTTTTGAAAATTATGTGATAATTAGACGTGACCGTACGTAGAATAGAATGGACAACCTTAAGGATTTATTTTACAATAAAAAGTAATAATAATATTTTGAAAATTCTTCTACATCTAGTCAAATTCAGTCTTTCCCTTAGCTATTCCTTTTAAAAGAATATATATATATATATATATATATGTATGTATGTATGTATGTATATTTGTTGACTAACTCCTTCCCTTTTTCAAAATTGTAGATGGTTGAACGTCCTACCCAAGTCACCCACGGAATCCTAGCTGAACACCTAGCTGACTGTCTTTGGGATCTTCTTCAAGAATTGGATTTTAAGACACACCCTGTGAACAGGGATACTTGGGCACCTATGGAGATCAAGAACATTGGAGGGTGGAAGTGCTGATCAACGCCAACATTGGAGATGAAGAAGCATTTCACACCTTTGATGCTCCTCTACCCCGGGACACCTTCTTCAATGGTAGCCAAGATGCAACTCGTAAGGCAATCCGGCAGATGAGGAACATCTACGCCCAAGAGCTACAACGTACCACATTTCGATACTACCCAAAGAAGTTCCCCTGTCACCCAAAGAAGATATTCTCCTCTACAGAATTTGAGAGTAACCCTCGGCTCATTCAACAGGTGTAGTACGCCAGTCATTGGACTATGTGTACCAAGTCACCTTGAATGAGTCGAGTGTCACGACGCAGCGACTCCGTGCAGCAGAAGAAGAGTTGGCCAAGTATTGCGTAGAAGAAAAGGGTTCCTCTGTTACAGGACCACCCCTAAAGAAGCGTAAAGGCTAACTGACTAGTAGTATCACTAGCCCATAGAAAACCATAGTTAAGTTTAAAGTTATAGAACGATACTTGTGAGTTGTTATTCCTTTGTCAACAACCTCAAGGTTTTAATATGCAATAAAGTGTTTTTGGATTTTATTTGAGTTTTATTGCTTTTCTTGTGTTGTGGTGCGAATGTTACAAAGACCTTCTCCTAGTTCTCTCTTTATTTCCTCTAAATCTGGAAGAATCTGGCAGATGGTGAACACATGGAGGAATGCCAACGACAACGCCAACAACACCGGAGTACAAGGAAGTCAGTCTGCTCCCATCCCTTCGCCTCCGCCAGCAACTGGACCTGACTGGACTCAATTGATGGCAAACCAAAATCAGCTGATTCAACTCCTAGCTCAGACCATCAACAACCTTGTTTAGCATGCTCCTCAGCCACCAGCTCAAGCTCCTCAGAATCGTTTGTCAGAATTCTTGAGGATAAGGCCTCCAACCTTCTCAAGCAGTGCAGAGCCAATGGATGTTGATGATTGGCTCTGTGCGATTGGCAAGAAGTTGGATATTATGCAATGCACCGATCGAGAAATGGTCTTATTTGTTTCTCATCAATTGAATGGACCCTCATCTGAGTGGTGGGATACCTTAACCGCATCTCATGCCAATCCTCAGGCTATTTCATGGGATGAGTTTGTGCAGAGTTTCCGTAAGGCTCACATTCCATCGGGCACCATTACTCTAACGAAGAAGGAATTCAGAGCTCTACGTCAAGGAAGCCGCACAGTGAATGAGTACTTTTAGAAGTTCAACCAACTAGCGTGGTACGCACCAGAAGATGTCGCTACTAATGAAGCCAAACAAGAAAGATTTCTAGAGGGCCTGAATGACAACATTTCTATCCAGTTGATATCAAGTGACTATACAGACATTCATTAGTTGGTTAGTAAGGTCATTCGTCAGGAAGGCAAGTTTGTGAAGATGGAAAACCGGAAGAGAAGGATGGCTACGCAGAAGGTTAACCCTAGAGGTTTTCCCAAGGCCCGCAGTACCCCACCTCAGACCATCCAATTCAAGCCACACTCCAGCAACTTCAAGCCTTAGTCAAGCAATTTTAGGCCAGCAGTTAACCAGCCAACTTTCCAAGTCAACTGCCCTAGACCTCAGCCAGCTTTTGTTCCTTCTACCGGTGCTCAAGTGCAGAAGAGTACAGCCACACCTGATAGAGTGACATGTTTCTATTGCAAGGAAACATGGCATTATGCCAAGTCTTGCCCCAAGAAGCTCCAAGCCGCAGCTAATGCCAGTGCACCCGGAAGTCAGAATCAAGGGCAGCAGTTCAAGAAGCCAGAAAACTTTGTTCAAGGACGTGTGAACCACATCACCGTCGAAGAAGCTCAGGCTGCACCAGACGTCATACTGGGTATGTTCCTTGTAAACTCAGTACCAGCTTTAGTTCTTTTTTATTCCGAAGCTTCCCATTATTCTATTTCTATGGATTTTGTGGTTAAGAATGGGTTGAGCATGGTTTCCCTTAGTAAACCTATGATAGTTCTCTCCCCTAGAGCAGAAATGAGAGCAAGGACCTTGTGTTCGAGAGTAGAGTTGCTCATAAATGGAATTCCATTCCTAGCAGACATAATGGTGTTGGAATCCCAGGGATTGGATGTAATTCTTGGTATGAACTGGTTAGTCATGAATAATGGTCAGATCAATTGTGCTACCCAATGCATAACCCTCACCAATGATCAAGGAATAGAAGTAAACTTTTCCCCCAAAATCCCTGCAGAAGGAGAGTGTGTTCTCAATCATCTTCATGTGCTAGAAGAAGTACCAGTAGTGCGGGAATACCCAGATGTGTTTCCAGAGGATTTACCTAGAAAACCACCGGGTAGGGAAATCGAGTTTGTGATTGACCTAATCCCCGGCACCACCCCAATCTCCAAGAGACCATACCGTATGCCAGCTAATGAGTTAGCTGAGTTGAAGAAACAAATTCAAGAATTAGAAGAGAAAGGTTATGTTTGTCTGAGCTCTTCACCTTGGGGAGCACCTGTTCTGTTTGACAAGAAAAATGATGGAAGTATGAGAATATGTGTGGATTACAGAGCACTCAATGATGTTACCATCAAGAACAAGTACCCTTTACCCAGAATTGATGATCTGTTTGATCAGCTGAAAGGAGCTAGTGTCTTCTCCAAGATAGACTTGAGATCAGGATATCACCAGTTGAAGATCCGAGCTGAAGACATCCCCAAGACTGCATTCTCTATTCGTTATGGACAGTATGAGTTCACTGTCATATCCTTGGACTAACAAATGCACCTTCTTATTTCATGAGCATGATGAATAGTGTATTCATGGAGTACCTAGATAAGTTTGTGGTAATTTTTATAGATGACATTCTTATCTACTCCAAAAATGAAGAAGAGCATGAGAATCATCTCAAGATAACCCTGAAAAAAATCACAGAGCATCAGTTTTATGCCAAATTTAGTAAGTGCGAATAAAGGAGGTTGTTTTTCTTGGATATGTTGTGATACCCGAAGGAATTGCAGTTGATCCTTCCAAAGTACAAGCGGTAATGGAATGGCAGCCACCCAAGTCAGAATCAAGTCGAAGTTTTTGGACTTCTTTGGTTACTATCGTCGCTTCATAGTAGGATTTTCAGAGTTAGCCAAGGCAATGACTTAGCTTATGAAGAAAGAAAAGAAGTTTGAACGGATGAAAGCCTGTGAGTAGAGTTTCCAGACTCTCAAGAATAAGTTAGTTGCAGCCCCAGTGCTTATTCTACCAGATGTGCATAAGGATTTTAAAGTTTTATGTGACACTTCCTGTCAAGGTTTGGGATGTGTTCTAATGCAAGAAGGCAGAGTGGTAGCCTATGCATCACGCCAGCTAAGACCACATGAGTGCAATTATCCCACTCATCACATGGAATTAGCAGTCGTGGTGCATGCCTTGAAGATCTGACGTCATTATCTCATTGGTAACCATTGTGCAGTATACACGGACCACAAGAGCATGAAGTACATTTTCACACAAGCAGAACTCAATCTAAGGTAGCGAAGATGGTTAGAGTTGATCAAGGATTACAACATCGGAATTCACTATCATCCAGGCAAAGCAAATGTTGTGACAGATGCGCTAAGCAGAAGGTCCTATGCAAACAATGTTTTGTCAGAAGAAGACCATATCCGACTTCAGGAAGGAGTCTCCTGTTTGAGTCTTAACCCAGTGGACCAAGGTATTCTTTCAGCTTTGAAAATTCAACCTGCTTTACCTAATCAGATCAAGGAAGCCCAAAAGGTTGATGAAGATATCCAGAAAATCAGGAAGAATATGAGAAGAGGCAAAGCCCTAGGTTCAGTGAAGATGAGAATGGAACTGTTTGGTTTGAAAACCTCATCTGTGTGCCCAATAATCAACAGGTTAAGAAAGTGATTCTACAGGAAGCCCATGAAACTCCATACTCAATTCACCCAGGTCGTACCAAGATGTACTAGGACCTTGGGGAAAGATACTAGTGGGTCAGTATGAAATGAGAGATTGCAGAATTTGTTGAAGCTTGTAACACCTGCTAGAGAGTCAAGGCAGAACATCAGAAACCTGCAGGATGTTTAAGCCAATCAAAATTCTTGAGACAATAGAGTGTCAGACCAGAAGGAAGACCATCAGATTTTGTAGAGTTCAGTGGAGCAATCACACAGAAGACAAAGTAACCTAGGAACGAAAAGAAGACCTGAAAGCCAACCATCTCCATCTCTTTGCTAGCTAGTTCAAATCTCGAGGGCGAGATTTCTTTCAAGGGGGTAGCTTTGTAACACCCCAAAAATTTTAATTGCATTTTATTGGTTTTCTAGAATTTATTTGGATTTATTTAGATTTTATTTTAGAATGCTAGAGTAAGAAAAATTTAATTTAAACATTTATTTAAGCCAAAAAGAGTTTATTTTGCTTTTTCCTTGATTTATAGTATTTTTGAGAATTTTTTAGAATTTAAAATTTAACTTTAAAGCTAAAAAGTATTTTTTAAAAATTAAAAGACCAACTTTAAGTTGAAAGTATTTTTCCTAAGTCTAAAACAACTCGACCCCACCTGTCTGTGTAATAAAATCATTTTCAATGTAAAATTAATTTGGTCAAAAATGAAAAGGCCGTGCGGATGTCATAAATTGATTTTTTAGTATAAAAATAATTCTAAAAATCAGTCTTTTTCTTTGTGTATGGCCAAATTTGATATTGAACAATCATGCCTTGTCACCCTAGATGAAAACCTAGTTAGTACACAAGTATTAGCTGAAAATTTTATATAATTGCTTAGCCATGCTTAGAATAATTTAAGTGGGAAGAATTGTTTCATGCAAAATGATGACTTGTAAAATCTATTCTTGACTTTGGTGAGTCAAGAGAGTCTATGAAATTTTGATAAAACAAAATTATGAAATTTGGTTTGGACTTAGGCATTGGTATGGTGGTGGGTGCTTGCTGGCATGAACACGTTTGACCATATTTGGCAATGGAACATTGTAACGGCCTTGTCATGAACTCTCCGCCGCACACCTAAGGCAGTGTGTTAATCGCATGGCAAAACGAAAGGACATGTCTTGTGGGTCAAGTTGTACAACCTTTGCAGGGTGTATAATCTATCCTGGATATTTGTGCCCACGGTCATGGGCAAGCTGAGTAAAGTTTTTCATGGATTACAATTTGTTTTTCAAAATGGTTTATGAAAACCTTACGGATGGATGGAATCTATGAGAGATTAAAAAGCGTATGGCTGGATGGAATCCATATGAGATGTGTTTGGAAAAGATGGTCCAGTTGGGATGTCCATGGTTAGGTTAGTGTTTGGTTGGAGCCTGCACTAATGATATTATTTTGGTAAAAATCGTGTTTTTATTTATTATATCAAATTCAGCTTTTGAATCTACTTATAATATTTACTTCAATTCTGCTTTTCGCTCAATTAACCTTATTATGCCTTCCTTTGTCAATCCTTATGCATGCATTAACCCTGTTAAACCTCCTAGTGTAACTTGTGGAGTATTTTATGTGCTCATGTTGCTCAATTCATCATTTTTCAGAGGACGACTTCGACTTTGGTGAGGATTGCGATGAATAGGCCACGCCTTCTGAATATTCGCTGTGTAAGGCGGTGATGGGCTCGCTTTTATTTATCTTTCGCTATTTACTTTTATGTTTGGCCATGAGCCATCTTATTATGAACTTGGCCATAAGGCCCGTACACTTTGGTTTATAATAAAGTTTCGTTATCATGCATGATATGTATCCCTGTTAACCATGTGTGCACTAGCTTTTCCTGGGATAGTGCGATTTACACAGTGGGTTATGAAGTTGTTGCTCCGGGATCCGACACATGACCAACTATCCCAGCCCCCCGTCCCCCGCCAGCAAGCTTGGAGGTCCCGATAGGCAAGATGATGCACTTCGTAGCTCCAGCCCCTAGGGGTGTAGATGCGGCAAATCCCTTAGCGTAGGGCTCTTTCATGTGGGTCGGTCTTGGGTTCCATGTAGATGCATGCAAGGGAAGTCCGACGCCGAGGCTGCGACTATGTCATGGAGGTCATATTCCCGACATGGGCGGAATCGTAGGTCAGGTTAGTCTTCCGAGGCGATGCATATGGGCAGGATAGTGAAGTCCTGTGATGCAGCCGAAGATGCCCCGTCGAGGTCGATATTTCGAGGCATAGTCGTGGGTGGGGCCGTCTCTCCGAGGCGATGCCTACGAGGAGGCTGGCGAGTCTCGACCGTGAGCTGGTAGAATGATGTGTCATGGTCACGTGGTGGTCGGACGAAGTTCACACAACCATGAGGTGGTCGGATGAGTTTGTCGACCATGAGGTGGTCAGACAAAGTCACGATGGTGATGCGGTCGGATAAAGTCACAACCATGAGGCAGTTGGACGATGTGGTGGTCTGATGACGTCTAGAAGTTGGCGGCGAAGACTTGTGTGCATGTGCGCTCCATCCCACACCCTTCGAGACAAATCCTTGCATGCGCAGCCCGTCCCCCACCTTCGGACTTTGCGTCGACGAAGTCAGTGGTAGGTCGAATCCTTACATGTGCGAGAAACATCTACGGCCATGAGGTAGTTGGACAAAATCTTGACTGCGAGGTGGTCGGATGTAGCGTCTACGACCACGAAGTGGTCGTACTGTAACATCCCAGCCAAACAATGGCCTAAAATGCTACCAACTTCTAGCCAAAATTAAAACTTCTAATAATTATTCCAAAAGATTCGACCAAGTCTTATCTATTCAATCATTAATAGCAAATCTAGATAAATAGTAACAGTTCTATTTCCATAATAAAGAACAGAAGCGATATCAAATAGTTCTAATCATTATTACATTTAATCTGATGAATAATAAAATGATCTAATTAAACTAATCAGCCACTAAGATTATAATGACTGTCTTTATTTCTTATTGAAGGAATAGTGCACGTGCATCTCGTCTAGTCATTCAAGTCCCCATGTATGTTGATCTCACATTGGTACCTAAAATAAACAAACAACAACAAGGGTGAGTCCAACGACTCGGCAAGTATAAATCAGAACAAAAACAAGCATGAACATTAACTGTCAAGTTAATCATGTTTCATATGAATTTCATGCTATGCATTATGATCAAAAGTCCTTTCTCATCTCTTCGCATTTTACCGTGACGCGGTGTGCATCCGTCAATGCACACCCATGCCCTGCACGGTGCAGGGATCAATTGCCCACACTTCACAAGTGTGGGGACCTCGACGCTTGATCACCACGTGACCAAGACTTCAACAATTCAAAGATAATGCATATATGTGAATGTATCAACAAGATAAACAGCATTCAACATACTATGCATCAATTTAATCTCAAAATGCTATAATGTAAACAGAACATAAATAGCATTATCAACTCATAACTTTACTAAAATTCACAAGTAAAGCATTCATAACTCAATCATCACTCATATCATCTAAATCATCAAATCACACAGATTAATCATAGCAAAGTTATACTTGCCTCAACCGTGAGACAACGAAGAACGAGCAAGAGGCTAAACCCCTAATCCGCTCTCCTCCTGAATAATTAATTAATAATTACTAACATAATAGTAACGGGTTTCTAGATACAAAATATCAGCAACCCCAATTACCCCAACAATTTATCTCAATTAAAATCCCCAACTCCTCTACCAAATCGCCCAACCACGACAAATTAATTCAAAATCCATAACTTCCAAGACGTAAATCCAAATTAAGCGTTCTCAGACTTTGTGGAAATACAATTAATTTATATAAATAAACTTAGTTGGGAAGCCTCTCTGATTCTGCAATTTTCTACCCGATCCAATCTCTTTTCTAAAACATCAATAGCCACAATGATCTCTCTGGATAGCGCACTAAAACAGCCATGACTTTCGCCCAGATCATCGGAATCCGGACTTCGTGACCTTTCTGGAAAGCTAAAAAAATTATCTAAAACGTTCCTAACATGATGAATTTCTGATTCGCCCGATTGCCCGTCGCCCAAAGCGATCTACCGAAAACTGTCCAGAACTTCCCCGATCTGCCGAACAGCCATACTAGAAAAATCATAACTTTCGCTACACAAATCGGAATAACGCGTTCTAGCACTCCCTGGAAATATAATTACGTCCTCTACAATTCTCGAGAAGGAGTCCAGACCTGAATCCCGACAGATCTAACCCAAAACTGCCGATTAACCCAATCTGTCACAAAGAGTCCGTAAACCGACGAAACTCTAACTTGGCTAAATTATCCATCTAGATGGGTTAACCGGGATTACGCTTGAAAACAATATGAAGAACACGACAAGAAGGAAGTACACACCCGGGATCTCTTCCGCGAACTCCTCTTCTCCTTCCTCCGGATCCAAACGGTGCGCGACGGATGACGATGACGGCGACCGGAAGGAGGAGACGTCGGGCGGCAATGGTGGCGCGGCAGCGCGGAAGGGCTGCCGGGCAGGGGAGGCGGCTAGGGGGGGGCGGCTGCTGGGTTAAAAGGGTGACCTCCTCCCTCTTGGGCCAAGAAAAACCCACAGGCCAAGGCCTAGGCCTGTGTTTGATTAACTTTCGTAAAACCCTTAAAACTCTTTTAGTTTTCAATCTTTTCCTTCTAGGTCCCTCTCTCTATTTAATAATCAAACAAACAATTGAATAACAATTAATAAAACAATCTGGGGCATTACATTCTACACCCCTTAAACAGAATTCGACCCCGAATTCTAACTATAACACAACAAGAAACAACAACAACCAACTAGCAAAAACACGCACCTAACATGAACAACGCCGCACGTCTTGCTCGGCGCATGTGAGACTCCAACTCCCAAGTTGCCTCCTCTCTCTGCGCTGTGACCAAAGCACTTTGACATACAAAGAAAGTCTTGTTCCTCAACACTTTTTCGACTTTTCGAATCCGCACCGGCTTGGACTCAAAGGACAAATCTTGCTCAATAACCAAAGGTTCTAGAGCGATGTGAACTTCTGGGTCTCGCAAGTACTTCCTCAACATAGACACATGAAACACATTATGTACCCCGCGCATAGCCTCAGGAAGATCCAAACGGTAGGCCAACTTTCCAATCCGTGCTAATATGGTGAAAGGTCCCACATACCTCGAGCTAAGCTTCCCTTTAGTACCGAACCTCACCACACCCTTGGTAGGAGATACTCAAGAGCACCGATCTCCCACCGCAAACCCAAGTCCCTCCTTCTCACATCGGCAGAACTCTTTCGCCTCGCTCTGGGCGGCCAACAAATTCGCCTCACCAAAGCCACCTCTCGATCTGTCTTCGGACCCAATCCGGTCCTAAGATCGCCGCCCACCGCTTCCCAAAGAAAGGGGCGACCTACACTTACTGACCATACAAGACTTCAAATGGAGCTGCTTTGATGCTTGAGTGGTAGCTATTATTATAGGCAAACTCTGCCAGGGGTAATTGATCCTCCCAACTACCCTTCCAAGACAGCACACAACATCTCAACATGTCCTCCAAAGTCCGAATGGTCCGCTCGACCGCCCATCCGCTCACGGGTGAAAAGCCGTGCTCAACGAAGCCGAGTGCCCAAAGCACTCGCAAACTCTCCCAAAACATAGAAACAAACTTGGCATCTCTGTCGGAAATTATGGTCTTAGGCACACCATGAAGCCTCACAATTTCTCGAACATAAATAGGAGCCGATCACTCATTGAGTTGGTTGTGCGGATAGGAATGAAGTCGCGGACTTCATCGAACCGATCCACAACAACCCAAATTATGCCTTGCCCCTCGGCGACCGAGGCAACGCGACCACAAAATCCATAGAAATATCATCCCACGGCCATTGAGGAAGCTCCAATGGCTGCAATAATCTGGCTGGCCTCTTATGTTCAGCTTTCACTTGCTGACAAATACCACACAAGGCCACATAATTGGCTATATCCACCTTCATCCTTTTCCACCGTAAATTGCTTTCAAATCACGATACATCTTGGTCTCTCCCGGATGTACTGTATACAGAGTACGATGAGCTTCTCTTAAAATGTCATCCTTAACCTCCGTCTTGACGCATAAACGCCCTTTAAAGCGCAATGCACCGACATATCCAAGCTGAAATCCTTCTTTTCCCATTTCCAACCGTTTTATAACCCTCCAAGCACCGATCGGTCATTGTGCCTCCCTTTTCGCTCGGTATAGTCGACTCTAGGATCAACTGGTCTCCACTCGGGCCGCACCCGCATAGCGAAGGTATCCCCATACGATCAAAATCAGCAACCAAACAATCCAGTAGCAAAGGCCGCCTTGCGACTCGAGCATCGGCCACCACATTGGCCTTGCTAGGATGATCTTGAATGGTTAGATCATAATCCTTGATCAACTCTAACCATCTCTACGCCTCAAATTCAGCTCCTTCGGTAAAGATGTATTTGAGACTCTTGTGATCGGTAAACACGCCACAAGTCTCACCGCATGATAGTGCCTCCAAAGCTTCAATGCAAACACAAGCATGACCGACTCTAAATCATGGGTAGGGTAATACATTCATGCTTTTTCAGCTGTCTCGATGCGTAAGCCAAAACCTTACCATCTTGCATAAGCACACAACCCAGCCCAACTCTTGATGCATTAGAGAAAACTGTGAATCGCTCGGCTCCGAACGGAGAGAACAGAGCGGTCACCGACTTTTCCTTCAAAATCAAAGCTGCGCTCACAATCATCGTCCCACCGAAACCTCATGTCCTTCGAGTAAGCCTCGACAAAGGCTTGGCGATGATGGAGAAATCTTGCACAAAGCGCCGATAATAACACCGCCAACCCGAGGAAGCTCCTCACCTCCTTGATATTGGTCGGCCTCCCGCCTACCACCGAAGAGACTTTACTTGGATCAACTGATACTCCCTTATCGCTGATGATGTGACCCAAGAACCCCACTTGAGTCACCCAGAACTCACACTTCTTGAGCTTCGCATAAAACTTATGCTCTCTTAGTGTTGCCAACACTTGTCTCAGATGCCGCTCATGATCTGCTTCACTCTTGGAACAAATCAAGATATCATCAATGAATACGACCACAAAGTCGTCTAAATATTCATGCAACATCCTGTTCATTGTCTCCATGAAAGCGGCAGGGGCATTTGTTAGTCCAAAAGACATAACTTTAAATTCAAAATGCCCATACCTCGTGGAGAATGCCGTTTTCTCAATGTCCTCCTCTCGGACAGGAATTTGATTGTATCCCGACTGGAGATCAATCTTTGAGAATACCTTAGCTCCCCTCAACTGATCAAATAAATCCTCGATACGGGGTAAAGGATACTTATTCTTGATGGTCAGCTGGTTGAGAGCACGGTAGTCAATACACATGCGCCAACTCCCATCTTTCTTCTTGACAAACAAGACCGGTGCTCCCCACGGAGACACGCCGGCGAATAAGATCCTTTGCTTTCGGATCATCCAACTGCTTCTTTAGCTCTTCTTGGAACGGTCGAGCCAATCGGTACGGAGTTATAGAAACTGGTCGTGCTCCCGGCACCAAGTCAATTCTGAACTCCACCAGACGCGGAGGTGGCATCCCTGGCAACTCTGCTGGAAAAACATCCACGAATTCCCGGACCACCGGAATCTGCTCTACAATCAAAGAGGAATTTGACTTTTCCACAAGGGATAAAAAATCCACTCTTTACCGCCTACTACCGTGAAAAAGACTAGCCAACACATGGATGTGCGGGAGGGTGCACAACCACAAACACTATCTCTTGGCTCGACGGCGATCGCAGTTACCGTCCTCCGAAAATGTATGACAAAGACGGTAACTATGCAACCAATCCATTCCCAAAATAACATCAAACGGCTCCATCCTCATAACCATCAGATTAGCAACAAAATGTTCTCCATCTATGGTAATCACACAACCCGGACAAACTGTGGAACTAGAAAGCATCCCACCCGGAGAATGAACCAAAACAAACTGAGAAATAGACTGCAAACTCAACCTGGCCCGGCTAGCAAACTCGACGGATGCAAAGGAAAAGTAGCTCCGAATCAAAGTAACAAAAGCCTCCACCGAGTCCACCAAAAGCGCACTGTCACCACATCGGGACGACTGCCGGCTCGGCCGTCGGCAAGGCGTGGGAGATCGACGCTGAGTGCCGGGCGCCCGAAGACCCGGACACTGGCGGAGCCGCCTGCAGAGGAGTCAAGGCGCCATCGCTGAAACAACGCCGCAGGAGGAGGCCAAAAGTACCTAGAGGCATCCCTCCAGCGAAGGGTAGTGGGACCGGGTCGGCACCCAAGGTGAGTAGGGCATTGCGCTAGCATCTGTGACCCCCGAGAAGAAGTCTGGGCTCAAGGTGCTACCGAATCGGTTCCCACTTGATGATCTTGGCGGGTTACGCTTATCGACCAAGCTTTGTGGCCCTCCTGACCACAATAGCGGCAAGCTCCCGACCAAGCACACTCCGACGCCCGATGCCCATCTCCACACTTGAAGCATTTCATCCCCTGACCCGGGACCGGACGTACCATCGGAGCACCAGCTGAAGGACGAAAAGTGGAAGACGCCTGGAACTTGTTGAACTTCGACTTGAAAGAATCTCATGCCCTTTGAATTTCCTATGAATTGGCTTGGCCACGATCCACCATCGCCAAAATTCTTCCTCGATTGCTCTCCAGAACCCTCAGAGTCACATTACAGCAGTCCCCGCAGTCCTTCCCAAGCTGCATCTCTAACTCCATACCTCTCGCTTGCTCCACCAAAGAGCTAAAGTCACAAGCTCCAAAGCTCCCAACACCGCGAAACTCCCGCTTAAGCCCTCTGCGAAACCTCTTGGCTTTCTCCACATCATTGGTAGCCACAAAGGGTGCAAGCGGATTATGTTATGGAATCCCACCTCATACTCGACACCGACATCTTGCCACGCTTGTAGTTGTTCAAAGACACCTCCATCCTCTCCACAAACGGCGGTAAAACCTCTTCTGACTGCTCAGTAAACACCTCCCAAGTCGCCGCCCAAGGGCGCAGATCCGCCGACAGGACTCCTTCCCACAGAGATCCTTTGCCCTTCAACCGAAGGCCACAAACCGAGCTCGCCGCTTAGATGTCGGTCCCAACACCTCCAAATGCCTCTCTATGTGACGCAACCGTTAGCAAGATCAATCGGCGCCCCAATCCATCAAAGGTGTCCAATCTCAAGGCATTCCATGATGCAGATCTGGTTGATGTGGACTCCTTCCCACCGAGATCCGCTCGCCCTTGGTGAAAAGCCACAACCGAGCTCGCCGCTCGAGGTCAGCCCCAACACCTCCAGATGCCTCTCTATGCATCAACTGGCGTCCCTAGTCCATCGAAAGTGTCCAACCTCAACGCATTCCATCGATGCAAACCCATCACACCCATTGCTAGCAAGGTCGAGGAATGGCCGCAGTGCGGCTCGGGTGCGGGGGTGGTGATGGTTTCCCTGAACCGGCAAGCAACCTCTTCCTCGATCCCACGTAGGCGGCCTCTCGGCGCAGAGTTACATTCAATCGGGGGGGCACTGCTGCGTCCGGCGCTGCCGGCCACGACCACGACCACGGCCTCTACCCTTGCCATCTCTATATAACATAAATAAATATAGAGTCACACATAACACACAATTAATAATCGAATTAGCAAGAATGATACACATGCGATGCAAAACCCATCCCCATCTATCGTGCACAAGTGTGTCAAATTTAATATTTTCACTACCACGGACCCACTGACCGCTCGATACCAAGCAGTAATATCCCGGCCAAACAATGGCCTAAAATGCTACCAACTTCTAGCCAAAATTAAAACTTCTAATAATTATTCCAAAAGATTAGACCAAGTCTTATCTATTCAATCATTAATAGCAAATCTAGATAAATAGTAATGTTCTATTTCCATAATAAAGAACTAAGCGATATCAAATAGTTATAATCATTATTACATTTAATCGATGAATAATAAAATGATCCAATTAAACTAATCACCACTAAGATTATAATGAGTATCTTTATTTCTTATTGAAGGAATAGTGCACGTGCATCTGGTTTAGTCATTCATGTCCCCATGTATGTTGATCTCACATTGGTACCTAAAATAAACAAACAACAACAAGGGTGAGTCCAACGACTCAAAGAAGTATAAATCAGAATAAAACAAGCATGAACATTAACGTCAAGTTAATCATGTTTCATATGAATTTCATGCTATGCATTATGATCAAAAGTCCTTTCTCATCTCTTCGCATTTTACCGTGACACGGTGTGCATCCGTCAATGCACACCCATGCTTGTACCCTCGAGTACAGGGACCAATTGCCCACACTCCACAAGTGTGGGGACCTCGACGCTTGATCACCACGTGACCAAGACTTCAACAATTCTCAGCATGATGCATATATGTGAATGTATCAACAAGATAAATAGACATTCGACATACTATGCATCAATTTAATCTCAAAAATGCTATAATGTAAACAGAACATAAATAGCATTATCAACTCATAACTTTACTAAAATTCACAAGTAAAGCATTCATAACTCAATCATCACTCATATCATCCAAATCATCAAATCACACAGATTAATCATAGCAAAGCTATACTTGCCTCAACCGAGAGACAACGAAGAACGAGCAGAAGCCGAAACCCCCGGAATCCGCTCTCCTCCTGAATAATTAATTAATAATTACTAACATAACAGTAACGGGTTTCTAGATACAAAATATCAGCAACCCCAATTACCCCAACAATTTATCTCAATTAAAATCCCCAACTCCCCTCGGCCAAATCTGCCCAACCACAGACAGCCGACTTCAAAAATCCACAACTTCCAGTACGTAAATCCAAATTAAGCGTTCTCAGACTTTCTGGAAAGATAATTAATTATCTAAATAAACTTAGTTGGTAAGCCTCTCTGATTATGCCATTTTCTACCCGATCCAATCCCTTTTCTAAAACATCAATAGCC
Organism: Bonia amplexicaulis; assembly: GCA_036346245.1. Taxonomy (NCBI): domain Eukaryota; kingdom Viridiplantae; phylum Streptophyta; class Magnoliopsida; order Poales; family Poaceae; genus Bonia; species Bonia amplexicaulis. The sequence continues at coordinate 24,111,904 of CM070736.1, read as the reverse complement.
ACGATGATCTCTCTGGACAGCGCACTAAAACAGCCATAACTTTCGCCCAGATCATCGGAATTTGGACTTATTGACCTTTCTGGAAAGCTCAAAAAATTATCTAAAACTTTCCTAACATGATGAATTTCTGATTCGCCCGATTTCCCATCGCGCAAAGCGATCTACCGAAAACTGTCCAGAACTTCCCCGATCTGCCGAATAGCCACACTAGAAAAATCATAACTTTCGTTACACAAATCGGAATAATGCGTTCTAGCACTCCCTGGAAATATAATTATGTCCTCTACTATTCTCTAGAAGGAGTCCAGACCTGAATCCCGACGGATCTAACCCAAAACTGCCGATTAACCCAATTTGTCACAAAGAGTCCGTAAAACCAACGAAACTCTAACTTGGCTAAATTATCCATCTAGATGGGTTAACCGGGATTACCCTTGAAGACAATATGAAGAACACGACGAGGAGGAAGTACATGCCGGGATCTCTTCATGAACTCCTCTTCTCCTTCCTCCGAATCCAAACAGTGCAGCGACGGATGACGACGACGGCGACCGGGAAGGAGGCGTCGGGCGGCAATGGTGGCGCGCGGTAGGCGGCAGGGGCTGCCGGGCAGGGGCGTGTGCAGCGGTGCGGCAGGAGTGGCGGCGGCTGCAAGGTGGTGAGGCGGCGACTAGGGCGGGGGGCTGCACAGGTTAAAGGGTGGCCTCCCTCCCTCTTGGGCCAAGAAAACCCACAGGCCAAGGCCTAGGCCGTGTTTGATTAACTTTTCGAAAACCCTCAAAACTCTTTTAGTTTTCAATCTTTTCCTTCTAGGTCCTCTCTCTATTTAATAATCAAACAAACAATTGAATAACAATTAATAAAACAATCTGGGGCATTACACGTACGAAGTCTCGATAGCGAGGTGGTTGGACGAAGCATCTACGACCACGATGTGGTCGGACGTGGTCTTGATCGTGAGGCGGTCGGATGAAGCGTCTACGACCAGAGGGCTATCGACGAAGCATTTACGACCATGAAGTGGTCAAACGAAGCTTCTATGAACACGACATGGTCGGATGAAGTCTTGATGGCTAGGTAGTCAGGCGAAGCATCTATGACCACAAGGTGGTTGGATAAAGTCTCGAAGAGCGCTGAAGATTTGCACGCATGCGCACTCTATCTTGCACCCTTCGAGATGAATCCTTGCATGCGCGGCCTGTCCCTCACACTTCGGACTTGACATCGACGAAGTCGGTGGTGGGTCGAAGCCTTGCGCGCACGAGAAACGTCTACGACCACGAGGTGGTCGGATGAAGTCTCAACCATGAGGTGGTCGAATGAAGCATCTACGACCACAAGGTGGTCAAATGAAGTCTTGACCGCGAGACAGTTAGGCGAAGTCATGACCGCAAGGTGGTCGGAGGAAGTGTCTATGACCATGACACGGTCAGATGAGGTCTCAACCACTAGGTGGTCAGATGAAGCATCTGCAACCACAAGGTGGTTGGACTAAGTCTTGGCCACGAAGTGGTCGGACGAAGGTAGCGGCGAGATGAATCTCCTTTGCACGCGGTCTATCCCCTACCCTTCGGATTGGGGGTCGATGAAGGCGGTAGCTAGTCGAAGCCTTGCACGCATGAGAAACGTCTATGACCACAAGGTAGTCAGACTAAGTCTCGACCGCGAGGTGGTCGGACGAAGCGTCTACGACTATGAGGTGATCAGACGAAGTCTCAACTGTGAGGCGATCAGACGAAGCATCTACGACAACAAGGTGGTCGAACAAAGTCATGATGTTGGCGGTGAAGACTTGTCAGAATACCCGAGCGTCGTTCTGAGATAAGATTTTTAAAACAATCGCGGAGTCGCCGGTTTTTCGGTAAATCACGGGAAGGAAAAACTAAAATTTGTAGAACATTTAAAATGGCATAAAATATATTAAAAATTATATTTAAATTCAATTTTTGGGCTGCCTGGGAGTGGGCCAACCACCCATGGGCCAAAGCCCAAGGGGAGGCGCCACCCCTTCCTTGGTCGCACCCTCCCTCCCCTCTCATTTAACCCTAGAGCCCCCTCCCTCCTCTCCCCACACAGCCCCCCTCCTTGTGGCTGCGCTCCACCCCCAAGGTGTTTTCCCCATTGCTACTCTTGGAGAAGGAGAAGAAGGAGAAGAAGGAGAAGGAGAAGAAGGAAAAGGAAGGAGAAGGAAGGAGAAGAAAAAGAGGAGGAAAAGATTGGGAAAATTTCTTCATCTAGGTAATTTTTTCCCATCTCAAATCCTCTATTTTATGGATTAATTAGGGTTTTTAGCACGGAATTTGATGGTAGATAATAGATCAATTGCCCGATTAGAGTTTAGATGCTGACTGTTAATAGATTAATTCGCGTAGCGCGGCTTGTCTTGCGGTTTTGATCTATAAAATCAATTTTCGTGCAGGTCTTCCCAAAATAAAAGTTGTAGAGGACTTCCAGATGCATCTCCTGTATTTTTTTTCAAAATTTTCTACCATGGGATCTGGGAGATACGGAGTCGAAAATACCGCTGTCCGTCAGGCGGACAGATTGGTACAGTCCGACGGTAATCCGGAGTTTAAAAATAGTAAACGAATTTTCTGGCCTTGGCCGTAGTTGAGAAAGTTGTAGATAATTTAGATATCTAGCTGCTGTATAAAGTTTAGAATTTTTAGACTGCTGTGCTGTTGAGGACATGCGTTTGAACACTGCTGTCCCATCTACCAGAACAGAGTTCTTCCTCTGTTTTGGGCATTAAATTACTCCTAGCTGTGATTAAAATAAAAATTGTAGGTTTTTAAGTCATGAATCTAGAGAGATATCATTTGCTGTATTTCGATCTATATTTTTAAAGATACGAAATTGTGAAGCAGCGCTGCTGCAGAGAGAAATTTATTGAATTGTGGAGCGGAGAGGAGTTTGTGCGGGTTCGGGTTTCTAGCGATGTTTTATATATTTATGTCATGCTTGTATGTTGTGGTCTTGTCCCTGAGCGCTCTTGATTTTTATTGTACTTCGCTCGTCGGAATTGAGGCAAGTAAACGTAGCGGTGGTTGCTACCATTTAACTTGTTGTTCCTACTACTTTCAATTTACATTATTATTGTAATTTGATACAATTGCCATGATTGTATGATATTTTAATTGTGGTATTCTTGCTTAATGTTTTTAATATGGATCATGAAATTAGCATATAGTGGAGATGAATATGTTGAGAGCATGATAATGCTCCTTGCGGATGAATTAATGTGATTAATGAATTTTTATATCATTCATATCATTCATGTCATATCATATCCATTGTGTATGTGGATGTCGCTTATAGCCGCGATCGTGCACAAAGATCGTATATTGCCGTGTACGATGCGCCTCTTCGCCCATGAGAAGCGTTCAGATATTGCCGAAATACGACGCATCGCACTTCCCCGCCGGCAAGAGTATTGTGGAGCATAGCATGAGCATTTATATGCATTTTAATGTGGATAAAATGATTGCATTCATTTGTCAATTATTGCATGAGCATTTATATTAATTGTGGACTTAAATTATAATCGTGGTTGTATGGAATTATTAATGATGATGTTTAAATTACTTGTAGTTTGAATAACTTGTTAAAATGTTTGCTTGCTGAGATTTTTATCTCACTCTTGCTTCCCCCTCCCTACAGTTGGACCTTGAGCATGCATTGGGAAGGGTAGAGTGGCACCGCACTGATGCACTTGGATTATTATCTTAATGCTGGAATAAAGTAGAAAGAATTCTAGTTCTTTGCTTAGTTATCATATTGATGGTTGTTTCATCTTATTAATGTTGATCATGGAATTGTTCCTTTGGTTATTATTGATTATGAATAATGAATCGTTATCTTTATTCTGTTTATCTCAGTTGATTACGCTTTCGCTTATACTATATTGTTTAGTAATTGTTGCTAGTTCAGTTTATTTTATAAATTGGCTAGTTGTAGAGCAGCAAAAGTAGCATCCCGGGGCATTGTGGGTCCTGGGGTGTTACATGTGCATGTGCGCTCCATCTCTCACCCTTCAAGATGAATCCTTGCACACATGGCATGTCCCCCACCCTTCAGACTATGCGTCGAAGTAGCCTTGCGCGCGCAAGAAACGTCTACGACCACGAGGCGGTCGGACAAAGTCTCAACCGTGAGGCGGTTTGACGGAGCATTTATGACCACGAAGCTGTCGCACGAAGACACAACCGTGTGGCGGTCAGACGAAGTCACGACCGTGAGGCGATCAGACGAAGTTCAATCGCGAGGCAGTTGGACAAAGCGTCTACAACCACGACATGGTCGGATGAGGTCTCGATTGTGAGGTGGATGAACGAAGCATCTACGACCACAAGGCAGTCGGACGAAGCATCTACCACCATGAGGTGGTCGGACGAAGCATCTACGACAACATGGTGGTCAGACTAAGTCTCGACTGCGAGGCAGTCGAACGAAGTGGTTGGACAAAGTCTCAAGTTGGAGATGAAGACTTGCACACGTGCGTGCTCTATCTTGCACCCTTCGAGATGAATCCTTGCATGCGGCCCGTCCCCCACCCTTCAGACTTAGCATCAACGAAGTCGGCGATGGGTCAAAGCCTTACGCGCTGAGAAATGTCTACCACCATGAGGTGGTTAGATGAAGTCTCGACCGCGAGGTGGTCGGACGAAGTGTCTATGACCACGAGGTGGTCGGACGAAGTCACAATTGCGAGGCGGTCGGACGAAGTCTCAATCGTGAGGTGGTCAGACGAAGCATCTACTACCATGAGGTGGTCGGACAAAGCATCTACAACCATGACGCGGTCGGTTGAGGTCTTGACCACGAGGCGATCGGACGAATCGTCTATGAGCACAGGGTGGTCGGACTAAGTCTCGACCGCGAGGTGGTCGGACGAAGCATCTATGACCACGGGTGGTCGAACGAAGTCTCAAAGTTAGCGGCGAAGAATTGCACGCGCGCACGCTCCGTCCTGCACCCTTTGAGACGAAACCTTGTTTGCAAGGCCCATCGCCTGCCTTTCAGACTTGGCGTTGACGAAACCAGTGGCAGGATGAAAATTTGTGTGTGTGGTCCATCCAGCACCATTCGAGACAGAGCCTTGTGCAAACGGCCCATCCCCCGCTCTTTGAACTTGGTGTCAATGGTGGGCCGAAGTCTTGCGCGTGCGGTCCGTCCTCCACCCTTCGAACTTGTCATCAACAAATTTGGCGGAGGGATGAATGTCTGACATGCGTAGTTTGTCCCCCACAGTTCGGACTTGGCATCGATGAAGTTGGCGGCATGATGAAGACCTGATGCGCGCGGTCTATCCCGCACCCTTCGGACTTGGCGTCGACGACGAGACGAATCTTCGGCGCGTGCAGTCCGTCCCCTACCCTTTGGACTTGGGGTCGACGAAGGCAGCGACAGGTTGAAGCAGTGGTGCGCACGGTCCATTGCGCAGTCGTTAGACTTGTCGTTGATGAGGTCAGTGGTGGGACGAATGTTTGATGCGCGTAATTCGTCCCCCACCCTTCGGACTTAGCATCGATGAAGTCGGCGGTGAGACAAATCTCTGGCGCGTGTGGTCCATCCCCCAAGTCCGTACGAAGGTGGCGGTGAGACGAAGCTATGGCGCACACGGCCTGTGCCCCACCCTTCGGATTGTAGTCGATGAAGGTGGCGGCGGGTCGAAGCATTGCACATGAGAGAATTGTCTACGACCACGAGGTAGTCAGACTAAGTATCACGCGAGGTAGTCGTACAAAGCGTCTATGACCACGAGGTGGTTGGACGAAGCTTCTACGACAGCTAGGGGGTCAGACAAAGTCTTGATGGTGAGGCTCTCAGACTATGTCTTAGCCGATATGCGGTCAGACGAAGCGTCTGTGACCACAAGGTAGTCGGACAAAGCATCTATAACCATGAGGCGATCGGACTAAGTCTCGACCGCGAGTTGGTCGGACAAAGCTTCTATGACTATGAGGTGGTCAGACGAAGCGTCTACAACCATGAGGAGGTCAGACGAAGCGTCTATGACTAGGAGGTGGTCGGACGAAGCATCCATGACCACGAGGTGTTCAGATGAAGTAGCGCTATGAACTCCCTAGTGATGTGCGTGAAATGTGTGACTCACTGGGGTTACGGTCAGTGGCAGGGACTCCCTAGTGAGATGGGCGAAGCACGTGCGGCCGCACAAGCTATCCCGGCTACCATCTATACTCTGTAGAGTTCACACGGAGGTCATGGACTCCACGCGGCCATTTATACTCTGCAGCGTTGCTCGAGATGGCCGAGTTCCTGACATTTTTAACCGCCCACAACGCGTGGAGGCCCGCCTCCGCGCACACTATACGGAGTCTAAATAAGACGAGTGGAGGCCCACCTCCGTGTGCACTCTACGGAGTATAAATAAAACGCGTGGAGGCACGCCTCCACACGCACTCAACGCCCGTAATGCACGGAGGCCCGCCTCCGCACACACTCTACGGAGTCTAAATAAGACGCACGGAGGTCCGCCTCCGCGCGCACTCTACGGAGTATAAATAAGATGCGCAGAGGCACGCCAAGTGTTTAGTGTTTAGTACTGGCGCTCAATGCTACACTTTGATTTCAAACTTTTATCGCTGTCGTGCCTACTTTTACTGGACTTGTATGCCGTTGCCCTGGTTTCTCGGGTTTGCTCTCTGCTTAAATCGTCCGATGGCCTCGCACCTTGGCGTACTCTACGGAGTATAAATAAGACGCACCGAGGCTTGCCCGCGCGCACTCTACGGAGTCTAAATAAGACGCGCAGAGGCACGCCTCCGCGCGCACTCACCGCCCGCAACGCGAGAAGGATCGCCATCGCGCGCACTCTATGGAGTCTAGATAAGACGCGCGGCCTCCGCGCGCACTCCACGGAGTATAAATAAGACACGTCGAGGGATGCCTCCGCGTGCACTCTACAGAGTATAATAAGACGTGTGGAAGCCCGCCTCCGCGCGCACTCTACGGAGTATAAATCAGACGTGTGGCCTCCGTGCGCACTCTTCAGAGTATAAATAACACGCGTGGCATCCGTGCTTACTCTACGGAGTGTAAAAACAGAACGATGGCCGAGACACCAGGGAGTGCCTCACTTTAGCGACGCACCACCTAGATATCGCGCCTTTGCGCGCATTGCACCAGGGAGTGCATCGCTCTAGCGTCGCACCACCTGAATATCGTGCCTTCGCGCGCGTCCCATCAGAGCGTGCATCGCCTTAGTGGCGCATCTCCTGGATAACCTACCGCTGTTTTTGAAGGTAGGGGAATAGCGTCTTCGCCTCCCTGCCTCAGCGTGCGTAGCTCCCCCGGCCTACGCTGCAAGCGCCCGCCCCCCGTGGGCACTATTTTTGAAGGTAGAGAAATGACAGTTTCGCCTCCTTGCCTCCACGTGCGTAGTGCCCACGGCCTACCCGCTCACACCCGCCCTCCGCGGGCACTATTTTTGAAGGTAGGGGAACGATAGTTTTGCCTCCCTGCCTCTACGTGCGTAGCACCCTCGGCCTGCGCTACTCGCGCCTGCTCTCCACGAGCACCGCTTTTTAAGGCAAGAGAACGACGTCTTCGCCTCCCTGCCTCGGCGTGCGTAGCGCCTCGGCCTAGGCCGCTCGCGGCCACCCTCCGCTGGCACTGTTTTTGAACGGCGGCTCTTCTCCCTGCGTCCGTGTGTGTAGCGCCCCTAGACTACGCTGCAACGGCCCGTCCTCCGCGGGCACTATTCTTGAAGGTAGGGGAACAGCGGTTTCGCCTCCCTTCCTCTGCGTGCGTAGCGCCCTAGGCCTACACCGCTCGTGCCCGCTCTCCGCGGGCACCGTTTTTGAAGGTAGGAGAACGGTGGTCTCGCCTCCCTGCCTCTGCATGCGTAGCGCCCTCGGCCTATGCCGCTTACGTCCGCTCTCCGTGGGCACCGTTTTTGAATACAGGGGAACGACGGCTTCGCCTCCGTGCCTCTGCGTGCGTAGCGCCCTCGGCCTACGCCGCTCGCACCCAGTCTCCGGAGGCATCATTTCTGAAGGTAAGGGAACGACAGTCTCGCCTCCCTGCCTCTGCGTGCGTAGCGCCCGCGGCCAACGCTTCTCGCACCCGCTCTCTGTGGGCACCATTTTCTAAGGTAGGGAATAGCGGCTTTGGCTCCCTGCCTCCTGCCTCGGCGGGATGACCCGCCCGACGCAAGACTTCGCCATCCGCCTCGTAGGCATCATCTCGGCGGGACGACCCGTCTTCGGTGTTTTACTTCACCGTCCGCCTCGTACGAGTTGCCTCAGCGGGACGACCCGGCTTCGAAGCAGTGCCTCGCCGCCCGCCTCGTAGGCATCACCTCGGCAGGGCAGCAAGGCTTCGCCGCCCGCCTCGTAGGCATCGCCACGGCGGGGCGGCAAGGCTTCGCAGCCCGCCTTGTAGGAAATGCCTCGGCGGGACGACGGCTCGACTCCGGCGCAGGACTTCATCGTCCGCTTTGTAGGCATTGCCTTGGTGGGACGACCCAGCTTCGGAGCAGTGCCTCGCCACCCGCATTGTAGGCATCGCCTCGGCGGGGCGGCACGACTTCGTTGCCCGCCTCGTAGGCGTCGCCTCGACGGGGCGGCACTACTTTGTCGCCCACCTTGTAGGCATTGCCTCGGTGGGACGACCCGGCTTCGGAGCAGTGCCTCGCCGTGCGCCTCGTAGGCATCGCCTCGGCGGGGCAACACGACTTCGTCGCCTACTTTGTAGGCATCGCCTCGGCGAGGCGGCAAGGCTTCGCCGCCCGCCTCGTAGGCATCACCTCGGCGGTGCGGCACGACTTCGTCGTCAGCCTTGTTGGCAATGCCTCGGCGGAACGACCTAGCTCCGGCTCAGGACTTTTTAAGGTAGGGGAATGGCGAATTCTCCTCCCGGCCTCGGCGGGACGGCCCAGCTCCGGCGCACGATATCGCCGTCCGCCTTGTAGGCATCGTCTCAGTGGGACGGCCCGGCTCCGGCGCAGGACTTCGCCATCCGCCTCGTAGGCATCGCCTCGATGGGATGGCCTAGCTCAGACGCAGGACATCGCCGGTTACCTCGTATGCATCACCTCGGCTGGACGGCCCGGCTCTAGTGTAGGACTTCACCGTCGCCTTGTAGGCATCGCCTCAGCGGGATGGCCTGGCCCCGGCGTAGGACTTGCCCATCTGCCTCGTAGGTATCGCCTCGGCGGGACAGCCCGTCTTTGGCGTTTGACTTTGCCGTCCGCCTCGTAGGTATCACCTCAGCGGGACGGCCCGGGCTCCAGCATAGGACCTCATCGCCCGCCTTGTAGGCACTTCCTTGGCGGGGCTACCTGGCCCCAGCGCAGGACTTCGCCGTCCGCCTCGTAGGCATCACCTCGGCGGGACAGCCCGACCCCAGCGCATGCCCGTCACCTCGTAGGCATTGCCTTAGGGGGCTGCAAGCTACTAGTTGCATCGGCTCGCCAGTCAGCATCCTCACACATCACAGACGGTTGGTAGCCAGAACCGTCTGTGATGTTTGAGTATCACAGACGGTTGGTCGCTAGAATCGTCTATGATAATGTTCTTCACAGATGGTTCTAGTTATAAACCGTCTGTAAGGTATTTATCACAGACAACTGACAAACCGTCTGTGATAACCTCTGATTAGCACTGACGCATAAATTCAGACGGTTAAAAAACATCTGTGATGATAGTTTTGAACCATCTGTGATCCTTTTGTAGTAGTCAACCACGATTATTTATGAGGACGTGAGAACACAATCAAATGCGGTTCTTAACTAGAACCGTCTGTGATAATAGACTATCATAGGTGATTCTAACTAAAACCATCTATGTTGTAACTTATTACAAATGGATCGAGTGATGTCTGTGATAACCACTTGTTATCAAAAACACATAAATTCTAGCGGGTCAGAAACCGTCTGTGATGACGGTTTTGAACTGTGTGATGATCTTTTCTGTGGTAGTGCTATTGGTATAATGTTAATTTGCAACATGCTTACTGCTTGTGCATACTAACAATACTTTATTGAACATATGTCATTGAAATACAGGGCCTGTTTGGCAACAGCGGCAGCTTATGGCTTTTGGTTAAAATTTTTGAATTTTGGCTATTTACGGTACAAATTACGGAGAGATAGATACTTATTTGCGATTTTAGCTGGTACAGATGTTGGGCTTTTAACGTGTAGATCATTTAACTTGTAGACCCCATCTTGAGAAAATACTCCGTTTGAAAGTTAGGTACTGTAGCAAAAGCTAAAAGCTGCCAGCTTCGGAGGAAAAGGACAGGACCACAGCCATCTGACATTTTTATTGAGAAAAGTAGTCAGGTCGCACTTAGCGTCACTAAAGAACAGGGCTGGGCTATGGATGCAAGTTCGACCACATACGGACCTCGGACACTACACTGCACTGTTTGCTTTTGTTGAGAATCAAACCCGATTATGGCAATTGTTCGCATTGTTTTATAAAATTGCGTTATCGAGACGTATTTACAAAAATATCGTTTTTGCCGTCGGCAGGCTGGGCGGCAGGCGCCTGCTGCCCCCTCACTAGACGGCAGGCAGCCTGCCTCCTGGGGACCAGATGGCAGGCCTGCCTGCCGCCCAAGGAGGAGGTGGCATGTAATTAGGTTGGCTAATTTGCCGGCCTAATTACCTGTCCTAATTTTTTGTTTGGTGTTTGTTTGAATTTTTAAATATATCAAATGAGGTCCAAAATTTCAAAAATATATGTACAGCCTCCCGAGACAACGTACCTCACAGTGTAATTTTTTTGTAATTTTATCCATTGCGAATATTGCTCAAAAATTCGTACAATGTTGATAATTTTATGAGTTTTTACATATATCAAACGAGCTCCAAAAATTACGAAATTTTATGTGAACCTTCCTAATATAGTAGTAGTTATTGCGTAGTTTTTTGGGAATTTTATGTGCTCCAAATTTGGCACGTTTATTCGAATTAACTTAATCATGAATTTAATGATACTCACGCTTGTTTTGAAGTGCCATATGTCGGCCAATTATGGTATATATTATTTGCTGTTATTTGGTTTTCACAATTATCACGCTCTTTGTATGTGCCCCTCTGGTGCGCTCTCTTGTTACTAATGTCATTCGGATATGTGTTGGCTTGACATAATGGGCCCCTCTGGTTCGCACGTCGTTCCACTAGTGAGGGAGTTCGGTCCCCTGCTACATGTTGTTTAGCACGGCCATCAAACCAGCATTGCGATCCCTGGTGACGCAAACGTTGGATCGATCGCCAACCACCGCTTACTTCATGTTCGCTAGGAACCAGAGCCAACTGGACGTGTTCTCACTTTTCACAATGGCAAATGCCACTGGGAGAAGCTGATCATTCGTGTCGGCCACCACCGCGGTGAGAATGGTTCCCTTGTAACTCCCTGTCAGAAAAGTGTCATCCATCGTGAGCACAGGACAACAAAACTTGAAGCCATCAATAGCCTAGGCGTATGTCCTATACATGGACTCGATGACCTTGTGCTTGGCTCGTCAGATCTTACTGTAGCTGACTAGATGGCCAACCACATTCGCAACTTTTGACATGAGCATCTTCGGGGAGATGGAAACGTCTGCCGCAACTAGGTGGCTAATAATGCTTGCCACATTTGCGGAAGTCACGTTCCATGGCGAACTCTCTTCGGATGGAGCTTTGTAGCTCATGAATATTCATGAACCGAGTCTCTCGGTCTAGAGCGCTTTGTATTGGCATGTTGATATGTTCGACCCCTTGGGTCTAGTTCGTACAAGACCATCGTCGTAGAACATTATCAAGTATTCCATATCTACGACTACCTGAAGCACAACAATCAGATCCGCGGTAAGCGTTACAACAAACATAATTACATGTGTGTCACTACATACAAATAGTTCATTAATTACTGACAATTTGACTACCAATCCGAAAAAAATCACTAGTCTTTCTGCGAGCGATGAGCGACTGAGATGACCGATGACCAACTACGACATGTTTGTATTTATAGCTGAGTGCAAAGCGAACCCAGTGCACTCAACCCACAAATTAAGGACTCCTTGTCGATGTGTAGCACTTTCGGTGAGGGGCGACGGCATGGCAACACTGACAAATGTGGAGACGAGGGAGCGGACGAGGGTGGACGACACGGACATAACGACATCAGTGCGGACGAGGCAGTGCACGAGGCAGGACAACACGAGCAGAGTGACATCTGTGCGAAGCACACAGTGGAAAAGAAAAGATAGCTGCAACGGGCCAATATATGTACGAAGGATAGAGGTCACGCACTTCAAAGGAGAACTGAATTAATATGAAACGATAGCACCAACGAGCCGATAATTACGATAAAATTGTCATGAATAAAGGTTGTAAATTTGGAGCATATAAAATTTCCAAAATATTACGCAATAACTATTACTATATGGGGAGGCTTCATATAAAATTTTAGAATTTTGGAGCTCGTTTGCTATATGTAAAAACTTGTAAAATTATCAAAATTGTACGATTGTTTGAGCAACATTAGCAATGGATAAAATTACCCAAAAATTACACTACGAGGTAGTTGTGTCGAGAGGCTGTACATATATTTTCATAGTTTTTGGAGCTCATTTGATATATTTAAAAATTCAAACAAACACTAAATGAAAAAATTTAGGGCAGATAATTATGCCGACTAATTAGCCAACCTAATTACCTGCCGCCTCCTCCCTGGGCGGCAGGCAGGGCTGCTATCTAGCCCCCAGGTGGCAGGTTGCTTACCATGCAGTGAGGGGGCGCAGCGCCGCCGCCGATGGCGGCGCCAGCGTCGCCTCCACAGCGCCGCTGCTGCCTGCCGATAGTAAAAATAATACTTTTATCAATATATCTTGTATACTGTTATTTTTATAAATACGATATGAACAGTGTCATAACTGCCTTTGATTCTTTTGCTAAGCTAGTAAATCGACGACTGGATCCGACCTCCAGGATTTACCTTGGTCCCACAGGTCAGCGTGAGTCCACTGGCCCAAAAACACACACACACAGGCCGGATACTCATTTCTCTCTCTCGCCCCCAAAATTCCTAAAGATATCTCTGAATATTTCTGGTCTCAACGATAGGAATATATATAGTGCTTTCTTCCTATTGGTCAATCATATTGATCACGTACTCACTCTAGTCGCAGAAGAGTGACCTCGTAGAATGTGTGTAGTCAAAATGAAATAGATTGACTAATAATATAGTGTAGAATGTATGGTTTTGATATACGAAAGTGAAACAAGTGAATTTACAACAAGAAAAATATTTTCATAATATTTCAGCTTTATAACTTTTTGAATATATGATAATAAAAATTAGTGAACGAAGTGGCATTTATTGACTTTGAAAAGTCAAAAGCGTCATTCTTTGATGAACGAAAGCAATACATAACAAGAATGTTCAGTTTTCTGCACCTAGTTAAGCTGGCATTAGCAGCATGCATGAACGTCCTCTGATTTAGGCCCTGTTTGTTTTGGATTCTAGGCAAGCTAGATACTTCTAGTAGCCAAAATCTCTCCCAAACAGCCCAGCTTTTGGGCTAGCTTCTGAGAATCTAAAAATCTGAGAAGCCACAATTGTACTAGGATCAAGAAGCTGCAATAGCCGATCTTCTCACAGATTCTGCATATTAATGCCACTTAAAGCTGAAGTTATTTACCCGCAAATGCCACTGGATAAAACCCTCACCACCCTCGGGCCCCTCCCTCGCCTCGCCCCCTCGCATTTCGCTCGTCCCCCCTCGGATCGGCCCGTCCCTCCCCACCGCTGGCTCGTTCCTCCCGATTCTCTCCTCCCCCGCCGCTACCCACCCAAGCAACCTCCTCCCGCTGTCGCCCACCCCAGCCCCTCCTCCCGGCGCCCCTCGCGGATCCCCCGCCTCTCCTCCTCCCGACTCTCTTCCCCACCACCCGCCACTTGGCCCCTCCCATCCGGCGCCCCTCCCGGATCCCACGCCGCCCCTCCCCGCCGCCCGCCCCGGCCCCTCCCCGGTGCCCCCCCCCGCCGCACGCCTCTCTCCTCCCAGACTCTCTCCTTCCCTCCCGGTTCCCCTCCCCGGATCCCCCGCCGCCCACCCGGCCCCTCCCAGTGCCCCTCCCAGTTTCCCGCCGCCTCACGCCTCTCTACTCCCCGACTCTCTCCTCTCCTCCCGCCGCCCACCCCCCTCCCAGGCCCTCCCGGATCCTTGCCGACCCCCGCCGCCCACCCCAGCCCCTCCCCGCTCCTCCTCCCGGATCCCCGCCGGCCCTCTCCTCCCACCGCCTCTCTCTTTACATCAAGGTAACATGCTTGTTATTTCTGGGATTATTTGGTGCAATTGTATGAATTAGTGCTCTGTCAATTGTTATTTGGCTGTGAATTTGTGCTCTGTCATCAATTGTTGGAAACCAGTTATACATGGTCGTGAGCGAGTAATCTTGATTGCCTTTATGTACATCAATTGTTGGAAACAACGATGATGATTGCCTTTAGGGTTTATGTTGTTGGAAGGAGCATGATTGCCTTTATCTTTGTTGGACATCAATGAACATTACCTTTTTCCTTTATGTTGTTTGGCCATACAGAGCAATATTGAATAAAGAGAACATAATATTTGTATGAAATGTGGAATGTGACTGGTTCCCTTTATTTGTGATATGATTTGTGCATACAAAGAACATACCTAATTGTTATGGCAATAGACAAAGATGTGCAGTGTTTTTCCTTGTGATGATTTACCTTATCAAAATGAAATGGCAATAGACAGAGGTGTGCTGGGTGTTGATTATTTGCTTATGGATTTGTATGAAACTAGATGGAGAAAGGGAAGACACCAAAAGCAAGTTGGGATGCTTGGGCAACCAAAATTTTTTGTGAAATATGTAGGGATGAAGTACTAGCTGGAAATAGGCCAAATGCAGCCTTGAATGCCACTGGTTATAAAAATCTACAAGAAAAATTCAATGCAAAGACAAATAGAAACTATGACCGGACCAAGCTAAAGAATCGTTGGGATACTTTGAAGAGAATACGACTTATGGATTGAGCTAAAAAGAATGCAACGGTCTTGGTTGGGATGTCCAAATGGAACAATTGTTGCAGATGACAAATGGTGGATAGAAAAAAGCGGTATGCCATTGATATTTGTAAAATTATTTTCCATTCAATGCTTTGTGGCACCATTTTGTATAATAATTCTGCATATATGTTTTTCCAGGCCAACAATGACTATGCCAAGTTCCGTTATACACCAATGGAGAACCTAGATGAGCTAGAAGTTATGTTCCAAAACATCCATGTGTGCGGTTAGTCTACATTATTCTGGTGGTCATGAAAGCACAACTCAATTAATGTTGATGATGATATCGTCGATATCGGGATGATGACAACTCTCGATAAGAAGACCAAGGTTGGAAAGCGTAGGGAGGTAGCATTGCGCCTAGCCCAAATAAAAGAAGAGTCCTATGATCAAGGCGAAACGTCTAGTTGATGTGATTGCTACTAGCAATTACGTGACATCGGCCGGAATGAAAAATTGGACAATGAGATCATAGAGCACTTGCGCATGGCTATGAGATGTGGAGCCAAAGAAGGAAGTGATGAACACTACATTGCAACCAGTGTCATGGTTGGTCTCAAGTAGTGTTTATGTGGAATCCTTAGACTTGAGATCATCATGGTTCCCAGCATGTAGTAGCTTACTTTGGGACTACTAAACACTACTCAGAATTGGGTAGTCATAAAAGTAGTCTTTGGGTTTGCCATGAAACATGTAGTGGGATGTGAATGATCAAGATAGAATTTGCCTCCTTATGGGAGAGATATCTCGGGCCCTCGATGTAATGGATTATGAAAGTGCATGGCCATGCCAAGGTGATTGAGGAGTCAATCACGAGTTTATAATCCATCACGGAATCGAGAGAGTGATTGAGCTATTAAGAGGATGACACGGTCTCGCCTTGAGCTTAATCTATATCGTGAGGCAAAGGGATTAGTACATGAGAACGTTACGAGTTCGTAGATATGATCTTTACGTATACTTTGGGGTTAATATGTCTTACTAGAGGCCGCTATTAACACGGTGACCGGAAAGGTGTTTACGGTCGCGACCAAGTATCACGTGAACCTACTGGTCGCACACTTAACGGGTTGGAACACTAATTGAATGTGATTCGGATATGGGCTCAGTCGGATAGAGATCCGGATAGACTCCTATTGGGCCTCGGTCCACGAGGCCCAAGTGAGGAGGTCTATATATGGAGGCGAGGGCCGAGGGCGCATCGATAATCCCGAGCTAATCCGTAGCCGCCACCTCGAGCCAAACCCTAGCCGCTCGCGAGTCTTTGGTACACTCGCGATCGGCGTTCAGCCCCGGACGTGTGGATACCGGTGGGGCGCTGCCGTTGCGGCGTTGATCGGCATCAACAACCCTCTGATTGGATCCGCTGCGTGGTGTGGTTGATCGCGTGGAGGAGACGATCGGTTGGGCGATCGACTACTTCCACTACTACTTCGCCGCGGCGTGGTTGGATCGGCTTCTCCAACTCTTCTTCGCATTGCTGCGCGCGTCTAGTAGGTAACGATCCATGATCCCTCCTTAAGCATGATGTTCTTGTGTGCGGTAAACGCTTTTGTTTTCGCTCTCGTACCACTCGCGATCCATTAGTGGTATCGAGCCATCTTGCTTAGTTTGCGATCTGGATCGGTGCATATGTTGATATCGGTTGTAATAGATTGGATCTATTACGGACTAGATCAATCGGTCATAAGGGGTTGGAATATGTATGAGTTGATAGCATCATGTGGCCAAAAGATTAGTTCGTGCTCCTTCTTTGATGTGGCGCGACTTGCCCTCACCTACAATTTGGTAACACCATCGGGCTAGCTAGCGCGCCGCATCGATGGATTGAGCCAACAGATCGAGGTCTTGTGTTGCGGTCTCCTCAAGCATACCGATCGCGATGATTGATGTGATTGATCTAATGAAAATTGAGACATTTTGAATGGCTCGGATTTGGAGTTGATTTGATCGGCCCGATGAGATTTTCATAGCGATTTCATAGCGGGACCGCCGTTGCATACCGCATAGATTGTTATAGAAACACATTCATGTCGGTGGTAGAATATGTTCTACGCTTAACTTGTTTTGCAGGGAATGATGTGAATGGTATGGCATAGATGCATATGTGATGCATGTGTGTTTTGGCTGCTGTGTGTCGTATTAATCACAGTAGGGTTGAGGGTTCTTTAATTGTATAACGACTGCGTGTCGACTTGTGATGCTTGAGCTCCTCATGTAATTCATTTGCTACCTATTAGTTGTAATAGTTTAGTTCTTTGCTATGGAGCTTCAAGCATGATGACAAAGAGGACAAGAAGTGTGGCGAAGAATATCACCGTGGAACCATGGCGATGGCGACCACTACGATACAAAATGCCATACCATTCACGGTATAATGTGATTATATGCATGTGATGTTTATTTCTTGTCATACTATTCTTTCATGCCATACCAACTAAGGGTTAGTTTTCATGATAGAATAGCTTCTCAAGAAAAATTAAGAATTTGTTTGATGCCCTTCCAATTCTGCGCCTATAAGAATCATGATCATTGTTTGGTAGGTGCATGGCGGTACCATCAACTATCTTGATCTAATAGGGTGGATGTCGGACATCCACATGCATAGTATTGGTTTACTTAACAAGGTTATCAAAGCAGTTTTGGACCTTGGGGCATAGGTTGGGGCGGGACATATTGATGTCACCCAACAAACAAGAGTCACATAAGATGTGATTAGCAAGTGTTGCTTACCTCGTCACTAGGTTTCTAGAAGCGATGCCAAAGCTCACTAGAACTTAGATGAACATGGATCTTGACCACTATATGTCGTTAGAGGGAAGACGATTACAAAACATATAGTGGGAGTATCTTTGTTAAATTGTTTAATGGAAGATCAAACATGAACATAGTGCTAAACTTTGCATATTCTTTGTTGTAGATCATGTCAACTAATGCCGCATCCAGTTCTTTTAATTTGCGATCTATTCTTGAGAAAGAAAAACTCAATGGAGCGAACTTTTGGATTGGTATCGCAACCTGAGAATTGTTCTCAAGCAAGGCGCAAGGAGCATGTCCTGAGTCTCCTTATCCTGATGACTTGCACGATAATGCTCACACGTGGCTGCGGAAGCTTATGAGAAGCAAACGAATGATTACCTTGATGTGAGCTGTCTCATGCTTGCCACAATGTCCTCTGAGCTTGAAGCAATATGAGAACAGATGCCTACAATATCATTGTGGGGTTGCGTGGTATGTTTGAGAACCAAGCAAGGCGAGAGGTTCAACACTTCAAAGTCCTTGTTTGCGTGCGAGGCTTGCGAGGGAATCACGTCGCCCTCATGTGATTAAGATGATTGGCTACATTGAGAGTCCGGAAAGCTTGGTTTTCCCTTAGCCAGAGTTGGCTCTTGATGTGATTCTTCGATCGCTCCTCGAGCTTTGAGCCATTCATTACGAACTATCACATGAACAACATGGACAAGACCTTGGTGAGTTGCATGGGATGCTAAAATCAAATGAGGAAAGCATTAAGAAGCGACCATCATGTGATGATGATGCAGAAAAAGGGCAAGCCCTATGTAAAGAAAGGCGCGGTCAAAGAAAGTTAGCTCGATGAGATCGCGGCGGTTCTAAGGCCAAGCAAGTCAAGAAGGGCCCGCTCACGATGCGAGTTGCTACTTGTAAGCAATCGGGACATTGGAAAAGGAACGCGCCAAAGTACTTGGAGGATCTTGAGAAAAAGAAGGAAATACGACTTCGCTCCGGTATAAATGTTATAGAAATCAATCTTGCTACTTCATCTCTCGATTCTTGGGTATTTGATACGGATCGGTTGCTCACATTTGCAAATCGTTGCAGGGGCTAAGAAGAAGTAGAAGTTTGAGGAGGAGCGAAGTGGATCTTCGCGTTGGCAATGGAGCAAAAGTTCTTGCGGTGGTACATTGGCACCATACCATTGTCTTTACCTTGAGGATTAGTTTTGGAATTGAATAATTGTTATTGTGTTCCATCTCTTTCCAAGAACATTATTTACGCTTCATGTTTACAAGCGAAGGTTATGACTTTAGATCTGTGAACAATGGTTGTTCTCTTTATTTCAAAGATATGTTCTATTGTCATACTCCATTGGTGAATGGGTTATATGTTCTTACTCTTGAAGAGTCATCGGTCTATAACATTAATACAAAGAGGCAACGATCGAATGATTTGAATCACGTTTATTTGGCAGCTGCCGCTAGGTCACATAAATGAGAAAGCATGGAGAAGCTCCATAGAGATGGTATTCGCACTCATTTGATTTTGAATCATTTGAGACATGCGAATCTTGTTTACTTGGCAAGATGACAAAGCACCTTTCACAGGTCAAGGTGAGCGGGCAAGTGACTTATTGGCACTCATACATTCGATGTATGTGGACCAATGAGCTCAACGACCAGAGGTGGTTTTCGATGCTTCATAACTTTTCTCGATGACTTTAGTAGATATGGATATATCTACCTAATGAAGCATAAGTGCGAATCCTTTGAAAAGTTCAAAGAATTCCAAAATGAAGTGCAAAATCATTTAGGCAAGACAATCAAGTTTCTACGATCCGATCGTGGAGGCGAGTATTTGAGCCATGAGTTTGGTAATCATCGAAGAATTGTGGAATTGTTCCACAATTGACTCCGCCTGGAACACCTCAATGGAATGGGGTATCTGACGGAGAAATCGCACCTTATTAGATATGGTGCGCTTCATGATGAGCCACAGTGATCTTCCGTTGTCTTTTGAAGTGCGCTCTTGAAGCACCGCTTTCACACTAAATGAGTTCCATCAAAATCGATAGAAAAGACACCATATGAGATGTGGACAGACAACGTCCTAGCTTGTCTTTTCTTAAGATTTGGGGATGTGAGACTTATGTAAACGTTTACAATCCGATAAGCTCGGTCCTAAATCGATAAATGCTTCTTTATCGGGTATCCTAAGGAAACAAAAGGATATTACTTCTATAATCAAGAAGAAGGCAAAGTGTTTGTCGCCTGGCATGGTGTCTTCTTAGAAAGAGTTTTCTCAAGAAGGGATAGTGGGAGCATGGTGCAACTTGAAGAAATTCGAGAAACACACAAGCGTTTCGGCTCCTCTGAGAACCACAACAGGATGAACAAGCTGTTGAAGAACCTGTTGTGGACACCGCACCACGTGGGTCGAGAGGTCACGTCGTGTGCACGAGAGGTACATGTTCTTGACTACTCAACAACGGGATATATTGTTGTTGAACAACGATGAACCTAAGACCTATGAAGAAGCGATGGTGGGACGAGACTACGAGAAATGGCTTGAAGCCATGAGATCCGAAATTGAATCCATGCACGCATAATCAAGTTTGGAACTTGGTTGATCCACGATGGTGTTAAAACCATTGAGTGCAAATGGGTTTTCAAGAAAAGATAGACATAGATGGAAATGTTCACATCTATAAAGCGCGATTATTGGCCAAGGTTTCAAACAAATTCAAGGTGTTGATTATGATGAAACTTTTTGCCCGTCGCAATGCTAAAGTCTATTCGGATCATTCTAGCGATTCTGCTGCTTATTTCGACTATGAAATATGGCAAATGGATGTCAAAACAGCTTTCCTTAATGGAAATCGAGTGAGGATGTGTACATGACACACCCACGAGTGTTTTGTCGATCCATGATCGACTAGAAAGATATACAAGCAAAGATCCATTTATGGATTAAGCGAGCATCTCGGAGTTGGAACATTCATTTTGATGAAGTAATCAAAGGGTTTGGTTTCATCAAGAATGAAGAAGAGCCTTGTGTTTACAAAAGGCTAGTGGGAGCGCTTTTCGTGTTTACGGTCTTATATGTGGATGACATATTATTGATCGAAATGACATTCCTATCTTTCGAATCATTAAGTCTTCATTGAAAATAGTTTCTCTATGAAAGACTTGGGAGGCGGCATATATTCTGGCATCAAGATCTATAGAGATAGATCAAAAGGTGATTGGATTAAGCCAAGATCGTACATTGACAAGGTGTTGAAAAGGTTCAACATGCGAGGATTCGGTGAATCCTAACCTTAACCCCAAGATGAAAATAAAGAGGAGCTCATGCCTCCCCAAAAGCCTAGGGCAAACCAAGATGAAAAGGAGCCCATGGCTGGCCCATAGGTTGGGGCAGACCAAGACGAAGAAGAGCCCGCCAAGCAAGATTACATCAAATAAGAGGGATCAGAAGAGAATGAATAATGCCTAAACATGAAATAGCATCAATTGCATAAGACATTGCGTGTATCAGAAAACAAAATAACTTGGGTCCTGCAAGGATTCTACTGTGTGTAGGTGTTGGCCGTTCACTGGATACAAGGAATGCAAGGTGAATGCACTCGTCACCAACCCGTGCATTCACACGGACTAATTTTTGAGGCATTATTGTATCTTCTCAAATATCATTTGTTCTCTAAACAACTTGATATAATTTAGTTAGGGCCTACTCATTTGAATATAGGGACTGAAAAACAAAGTAAAATGTAAGAGTAAATTTCTAAACATGTAGGATTTAAAAACACAATAATATAATTATATTTTTTGTGTGAATTTATGAAAGAAAATCCTAGTAAGTATATTGCTGTCCTGAGAGATGCCATTTAATGTGAGAATTTCCTCAGAGTTTAAAGTTAGCAATCTATTCATTCACACGGGTTATAGATATATTGAATATTTGAATAATTTTCAGTACAATATGGTATGATGATAGGGGAATAGAATATAGGTTGAAGATCCAATTTGAGCAATCTTATATGTACGAATCGAAATTGAATTAGAAAGAACAACATTAATTAACCCATAAAAAACTCATCCACATTAGTAAGTAAGAGAACCTTGATCAATTAAGGTGTAGCTCAATATTAAAAAACATATGTAGTATACATGACACTCATTTTAGAGAAACAGAAAATGTTAGACTACACAAATCTGAATCATGACGTTGCATATATACTATCTATAAATTCAAGTTTCAATTTATATAAACTTCTATGAGAGAAAGATTGTGTTAATGCAAATCAAGAACCATGACTCCATGCTCATGCGTGCTTCTCAATCTTCACGAATGCATGGGACGGATTAATTACTGACCAAACTAGAGGAACAACTGAAGAGCATCCGCATATAATAGAACACCTTTTCCTATGTTTATCCTATCATTTTGAATATTCTTAACACAGAAGATAAATGCATTTTACAAACTGCCCCGTGCACATACGCGGGTTGGCGACTAGTAGTTTACTAATCGTTTTTAAGCGAGTATCTCTCCATAGTCTATATCGCAAACAGCTAAAATTCAAAAATTTTAGCTAAAAACCATAAGCCGCAGTCATATCAAACAGACCCATTGATACTTTATGAATGCACTGGACATGATGGTTTACGTACCTACAACCAAAAATTAATTGGCCAGTTGCAAAACACCGATTAACATATCGAACGTATCTAGTTAAATTGGCACCTCGAAGCTGATAGTAGATTATTGTACATTACTAAATTCATCATGAAATTTGTTTTCATAATGCAAAATAATTGTGATATATGACAACAAATTACGATATAAATGCGCTATCCAAATATATGCTGAGGATTAAAGTGGTATCCAAATATACACAAATGCACAAGCGCAATAAGAAATTTTGAAAACATTTTTAGCGCATCTCAGTTTCAGACAGAAGCCAAACAAAGTTTTAGTTTTTGAACCACCAAGTGGAATTTTTTTAAATAATCTATTTTTTATTCTGAAATACAATAATATACCTATATTTTTTATTTTTCACTAATAATCATCTGTCACTCCACCGTTGAGTGACTTGGGCTAGTCGTCCAACGGTTACGTGCCAAGTGTACAAGTAAACCCACCCGTTGAGCGACTAGTCTTAGTCCCCCAACGATGGAGCGACACCTCGACAAGTCGCACATCAGTTAGACGATTTAAAATAATTATTTTATTATTTTATTTATCCAATGAAAATAACTATGGAGGAAGAAATTGCATTTTTTTCTATGTAATATATTTAGCAAATCTTTTTTGTATGTTGTTTTTTTTTGGAAATAAAAGGACAGACAAGGTAGGTTGGTTTGTTTGTGATTTTCATAGATTCTCAAGGATACGAAATCTGTTAGACTCGCAATAATATTTTGTGATCGTCGTGTGTTGTTGTAGGGCGATAAATTTCTAAAGAATTTTGTGAGGATGATTGAGGTAGCAATGATTCAAAAGTAGGAAGGTAAGTGATATTACGATGCAATAGGGAATTCATATATGGAGAACTTTGGATAAATGACGTAACGATAATAACATGATAGTTGATCCGACAAGAGGTTTACATGGCACGTAGGCTAACGAGCCAAGAATGGTACACGCATGCCTCTAGTGAATTAGAAATACATAGGACATATAGACGAAGAGGGTCAAACTACTACATAAAACATGGCCACCATTTGCCCTTGCGGCCCAACTCGGTGTTGTACTCCACAATGGCCCTCTTCCGCGCTCTCTCTGCCTCTCATAGCCTAGCATGCTTGCGCTCCTGCTCCTCGTGCAGCCTCTCCTGCCTCTTGTTCTCCTCCATCTCAGCCTGCAGCTCTGCGAGGTGCTTTCATGGCCCTCGCAGTCTTCCTTGGCCCACTTCTTCCGTGACAACAGCATACACATGTCATAGGGGTGGATCTTGTCATCAATCCACTGGCTAAAGTCACATAGGCGCGGCGGACACTGCGATGGGAAGAGAGACGTGGTTACGGTGAACAGGAAGAAAAATAGTGGTGTGCATTGAAATGCGATTTTATTACCGGCTGTCTGTGGCTCGACGTGTCAAATCTACGATTGGGGTAGTCCACGCAGTAGTTTGGGTAAAACCAATAGCGCTGCCCAATGCTCCACTCGTCGGTTGATTTGACGCACTTGCAGGCGTCCCGACACCAGCAAAGGGCTGGCGCCATCGCCGTTGCAGCTCAACCCAGAATCGTTGGGTGTACTACAAGGCAGCCTCCTTAGATTGACGAGCTCTAGAGGTGGCTACTAAGGAGGTGAGTGGTGTGTGTAAGGCCATTGACTAAATGCCCTATAGTGAGCGGTGGTCTACTGGGGAGCCTCCCAGTCCTTCAAGAGCTCGCGGATGTATTTTCATTTGTTCTCCTTGTCCATATTATCTTGGTAGTGTTATTAGTGAGGAGTTCTTGGTTGAGTAGCGTTGTATTTATAGCGGGAGCGGACGCATCTATAGCAGCTCCATTGCGATGAGGCATAGATGTGTTTTGCATCTGTGTGTTGTGCCCTTCGAGGAGGAAGCATGCGATAGTCGAGTGGTCTCTTCGTGCTTTGCAGAGCAAGGTCACATCCTGCTTTGCAGAGAGTGGTCACATCCTGCTTTGTAAGAGAAGTCATGTCCTGCTGTGTAGAGAGTGGTCACGTCCTACTATGCAGAGCGTGGCCATGTCCTACTTTGCAGAGCAAGGTCACATCCTACTTTGCAGAGATAGGTAACAAGACATATTGACACTACAAGGAAATTAAAGTTTACAATTACGACGTAATTAGCTCCACACCATGTACAACAAGCAAAGTACTAACTAAAGTACAAATTACAACATGGTAGCATTTCCAATCCTGAAGTTACCCACAACCCTGAAGCCTCTTAGCTCACCGCACCATGTCTGCAACACCCTCTCATTCATGAAGTACTACGACATGAAGTTCGATGGGTCCATGTTGATAGTCCCGCATGCGGCAAGGGCATGAGAGCATGGCTTGTTGCATGTGCAGCTAGGTTCATTTACATGATCTCCAAAGAACACCTCATGGGTAACAAGAGAGCGAGCTGTCCCACATCCAACTCTGTCCCAAAGAAGCATGCCAAAATAATGCTCCATATTGCCTATCACGAAGACCGTGTGCGACTGACCCTTCTCAGTCTTGGCTTGCATGTATACTGTAATCTTCGAGCAATATGATGTATGTGGGTTGGCTGCATAAAGTGCCACATTTGCATGTCTTTCCCTATATATCTGATTATACCTTGCAGAACACCTTTCACAATGGTGATGAGGGGCTGAGAGCGGAGGCCCCTAAGAATCCAGTTGTACACCCCCACAAGATTAGTGGTAAATATGTCGTACCTTGCACCGTCCATGTCGTGCAACAAAGACCACTTCTCCAATGGCTCGACCTCAATCCCATGGAAGAAGCATTTGATGTTCCTCAAGGTCCTTCGTGTTACATTGGGAGGATCAAGCTCTAGCAATGGTGTGAGATGTTTGGGTTGCGCCGCCCCAGGAATGGGTGGATGCTTGTTCCTCTTGACTCAGTGCTTCCTGATGTGCTCCTCCAACATCTCCCATAATATATCAAATTTATGCTACTGGTTTTGCATAGCTAGCCTCTTGAATAGCTTCATAACAATTGCTGCGGGAACTGCTTGAAGAAGTTGGCCCTTGGATGGCGAATGCATCATCTGTTCCTCATGTCTAGCCAAGAGAACAGCTTCTCAGGGTCTTGCTGAAGTTTTCTTATGGCCTCCATCATCCCAGGGTAGTGATCATGGATTATATAGACATTAGGACATGCCCCAATTACTCCCTCCTTTAGATATCGAAGGAACCACAACTAGTTGTCAAAATTCTCACTTTCAATGAATGCGATGGCCAAGGGTAGAATCAAATTGTTGCCATCAATGTCAATTATTGTCAGGATCTTTCCCTTGTATTTCTCAGTTAGAAACATCACATCGACTGAGATCACAAGCAACATGTGCCTGAAAGCATCGATGTAGGCACCAAAGACTAAGAAGGCACTCTATAAAACCATGAAACCTGGCAGTCTTCTGGAAGACTTGCCCTTCACAGTAATGTATGTGCCTAGGTTCCTATCCTGCAGCACCAAGAGCATATGAGGAAGGTTGTCGTAAGCCACCTTAAAAGAACTGAACCTCCTTTCCAAAGCCTTCTACTTCACACAACATGGCTTCGCGTAGCTAATCTTGTACTTAATTTTCTGCTCGATAGTCACCAAGATGTGCTTGGCCTCCATGTCCTTCTTCACTATATCTCCATATATGAGACTGGCTATGAAGGTGGATGTTAGGTTGCGATGCTTCAACAAAACACTACTGAGCACGTAGGAGTGCGCCTCCACCTTGAAAATAATCTAGTGAGTCTCATACTTGGGTCTATATGTGTGCACACACCAAGGACAACCAACCTACTCGTAGACCATGGTGTACTACCCCTAGCTTTATTTTAGGACCCAAGATGTCTGCTTCATGGTTAAGACCCATAACTTAATGGCATCCTGCAGTGATCCCTTGTTAAGAAACATCGCATGAAGCCAAACCTCCATACAATAGTACTCCCACGGTGATTCATGCTCATTGTGCACAACAAAACCCTCAACATCCACCCTATTTCATCTCTATAGGATGGAACCTTTGTCCTCATCAGAAGAGTTATCGCCATCCTCTTCTAAAACTTCCTCCTTGGCTCAGGCCATCAGGTCATCGATCTCCATCTAACGTACTATGTTGTCGACATACTCCCCTGCGTCCGCCTATCTAGTGGGCTCAGTGTGCAGTGTGCGGTCTTCATAATCTGCCTAAGCAACATCTGCATCCACCTGTCTAGTGGGCTCAATGTGTAGTGTGTGATATTCCTGTTCTGCCTCCGCAACATCAGCCACTGTGTCCTCTTCACGAATCACGCGCTACGTGCCCGAGCTGCTCCCACCAACCAGATGATAGCCATCGGCAGGACCTCCTACAACTCCCTTTAGACATGCTTGCACGAGTAGCATGCACTCATATCCACGTTGCCGGCAGCCTTCCACAAAGCCCTTCCGAATGTACATGGTAGACCGACTCTAAAACCCATGTAGGATGACATGTCACACCTCAGGGTCAAAGGAGAAGCTGCATGTGACCCAACATAGGACATCTTTGATTATAGTATTCTTCGCGTTCGGGTGTACAAAACTAACTTGCGGAAAACCACTCAGGTCAACACTTTTATGGACCTTCATGAACTGTACCAATACCATAATGCACTTTTTAATCTTATGGGCTCGGACATGACTGAGTCGGGATCATTGTGGCGAGTCGAGGTCGCTGTCAGGAGAGAGCCCCCATTGGCCCGGCGACAACGTGTGGGCCTGCGTTGCCCTCCGTGATGATGACGACTGTAGCAAGGTGCTATCCTGTTTCAAGTGCTACAAGGAAAAGCGGTAGTGAGAGATAAGTGGCAATCGAGTGGATAAACAAATAGTTGGCAACTATTGTACCGCCGGCCCGAGTTGCGTGGAGGACGAGCGAGCGTAGCTGGGCCAACTGCTGGACTGCGATGGACGTGAGGATGATGGTGCTGTGGGCGGTGCTGATGGCAGCGCTGAGGGGGGTGGTGCTGCTTGCTTACTCCGTGACCGCGTCATCTCTGTGCCGATCGCAACTGATGGTCCCAATCGCAGACCTTGCGTCATCGTAGATGTTGCACATCGAAGCGAGCAAGCGATCAACCGAGTTGGCCCTCCCACAGTGCAGAGCCTAAGTAGCCTTGTCGTGGATATGATGCAGGCAGTCGTACTGTAGCGAAACAAGGAATGAGTTAAAACATGATCCTGCACAGGTTAAATGCAAAGTAATCTCGTACCATCTCGTCATGCCATGCCGCTCGATGGCGTTACCCGTACAGCGACCTCGTGCATGACCTCTACTGGATGCTATGGCGTTGCCCCCAGTAAGCCTGCTGCCGGTGTCTCCAACGTACCACACAATATATGTAGTGTACGTATCAAGGTCGTACGGCCGTGGATCATCCACAACCTCCGTGTCCCTCCAGCCACGTCACATGTCTGTCTACGGCTGCTGTGTGCGTCTCCAGTCATCGTTCCATCACCCTCTCCTCGTTTGCCTGCAAGTTAATTGAGACATTACACAATCAGTAGGGGTACGCATTAATACATTAAGTAAAGTTATTGTGTAATGACATACTCGTGGGTCTTGGCTGCAAGAGGCCGTCCTGACCGGGGTGGCACTTGCTGGTACATGCTAAACTGCCTCATGACTTGTTGTGGGTTGTACGGCTCGATGAAGTGCAAGAACACCAAGTGACAGGTTGTCAACTAGACTATCTCGCCCTCGTGAAGAGTCTCGAACATGTTGTGGAACTCTGGGTATACAAGCCATAGTCTCTTCTTGGCCCAGCGTAACTGAGCATGTATCCAATGCGTACCCATTGTGGGCCCGTGAACGGGGTCATCGCCATCACAATGGTCGTAGAACTCTAGGCTGAACTCGTAAGGGTGCACGACACTACCAAAATAAGGCCTGCCAATGGAGAAGTGTTCCTATGACCACAACTGAAGGAGAATGTAGCACATCGAAAGGACTGGCTCGCTGGCCACAGTACGCTGCGAGGCATCACACAAGCCCCGTACGTGGTGCTAAGAACTGCAGATCTCCAGTTGTATTGTGGCACCTCATCGGGTCAGGCACCCGTCAAGGACTCCGCAAGGTGTATGTAGCTAGGGTAAACACGATGAAGTGCGTCCGCACCGCCTCCTGAGGCGCGTGCACTGGGCAGGTCATGTACCATCGTAGCCATGCATGTGGCACACTGGCTACGTTGTATGGGATCGAGTGACCGAACCAGTGACCCAGACGAACCTTCCAATCTGCTGCCTTTGGGGGTGACACTACGGCAGCACCATGTAGCAGTAGAGTTGTAAGCATCGACACGTCCTGAAGAGTAACCATCATCTTGCCCCACCGGAAGTGGAAGGTGTGAGTCTCCAGTCTCCAACAATCAACAAGTGCGGACAGCAACGTTGCATCGAACTACAATGCATGCAGTAGATCCAATATGCGGGCAATGGGCAGTAGCTCGGTGTCCCGCAGTAGTGGGATGTACCATTGGTCTAGAGGCCAGTGCTCTCGAGGGCTCCTAGGCATCAAGCTCAGAGGGCCGGCTCCCGACGACCATGCCAAGCATCGGTGCCGCTCATCACGGGGGTCTAGCAACTCGTACGCCATCTCCTATTGAAGAAGGAAAACAAGTTAGTCCAGAATGACAACAGAATGTGCTACAAATGATAATAGAATTTATAACAAATGTAACGATAGGGAAACACACGAAATGTAGCACATACAGAAAATATACACATGAATATCACCCTACGATGAATTTAGCAGAGTACAAAGGTTGCAAGCTAATGTGCATGACATAAAGAAAATGTACGCAACAACGCCCCTCACTAATTGAAAGCACCTCAACAACATATGACTGGAGTGCATCGCAACACACAAAACACATGGAACCAACAATCAATATAGTAGAACTATATGCTTGCTACTACGGAGCATTGTTTGACGTCGGCCTGTTTGGGCACTGGCTGAAGGAGTGCCCAATCATCTTGTAAAGCCTGCACTTCAGGCGCTGAACCCGATCCCCATGCTGGCTGTCATCCATGTCGTTGCGGATGTGGCAGCCATGTCGTCTTCTAGGGTCGACATGCTTCAGTGTATCGTTCAGCACCCACTTCACCTACCCTGGCAATAGGTCCCTGTAGTGCATGTCCACCCCGTAGGAATGGAACTTCGTACTCCAGGTTTCGTACAAAGTGCTGTATGTCGTAGTACTTTGGGATGTAATGCACCGACGCCTGGGACCATACCGCGTAGGCCACGTACGCATGGGAGCATGGCTTATGTAGAAGCTGTGGCTTATTGCAGGTGTAAGATGCTTTCTCATCAATCGTGCATACCTGCTTGCGATCCCCTCTAGTGTGACCCATGACGTACTTCTGCCTGAGGCTGACCTCGAACTTCTTCCTTATGCCATCCATGGTATGAGCAATGTGGGAATGAGCCTTCTCCACCTTCTTGTCCATGTAGGCCTACATTACCTCAGAGAATTGTTTACCTTCGTCCAGATGCTTCTTCGCCATCATGGCTCTATTGACAAAGTACCCGACAGAATAGTTCCAACTCTCCTCCACAATTGCCGTGATCGTTAAGGATCTAACGCCCTTCAAGACACCACTTTACACCTCGGATATGTTAGTTGTCACGATTCCATACCGTGCTCCACTGGTATCATGTAGCAGAGACCACGTCTCCAAGTCATGTGCGTTCGACTGAACCTATAGTGTGAACTCCCCAACTCTTGTGGAGCCTCCCTCCATGGCCCTAGCTTCAGTCTGGTCGGGGTGTAGCATATGCTTGCCAGTCTCCTGATCGAGCTGCCTCCACAAGGTCTCGAACTTCCGCTTTTGGTTCTGCATACAAAGCTTCTTGAACATCTTCACTAGGTCCTTGCTACGGAATCTTCTGTGGAAGTTCGCTGCAAAATACCTCATGCACCAACGGTTCTTCATATCATTCCACTAGAAGGGGGGCTATGTCCCGTTCTGCATCGTTTGCAATGTGGACAGCAAGCCTGCATTGCGGTCTGAGATGACATACACTTCTGGGCGATCTTGCGCTACGACCTGCTTCACATTGCCAAGGAACCACAGCCGGCGCGCTATTGGTATTCTTATTCTCCACAATTGCAAATGCTACTGGGAGTAACTGGTGATTCGTGTCAGCTGCAACCGCAGTGAGGATAGTACCCTTGTACTTGCCGGATAGGAACGTCCCGTCCATCGTTAGCACTAGATGGCACCACCTGAACCCTTCTGTCGCAGAACACTATGTCAAGAATAAAACAATTCGGGCCCTACGTAGGATGAACCCTCTCCTTCCTGTTAATGTACGTGTTTGGGTTTGATTCTGCAATTTGATGCACCATTCTTGGGACCAGGTTGTACTCCTCCTCGTACATCCCGAACATACGCTGCAGCACCTTCCGTTTTGCCCGCCAGACCTTCTTGTAGCTGACTTCGAACCCCACCATATTCGCTACATCCGCCAATAGAAGCTTTGAAGAAATATACACATCTGCCATGACAAGATGGCTTACTAGCTTCGCAACATACGACGATATCATGTTGCGGTGCCTATGTAGTGGCGTCGCAAGCTCGCAACTGTGATCCTTCAGAACCATTATCCAGAAGTCCATGGTAGCGCCCCTAAACCGCTGTGCACAGACCTTGCCAGGACAGGACTTGTCGACACACTTGACGATGTAGGTGTCCGGGTTAGACCTATGCACCCGATACACCCGGCTATTGTTGACGGCGTATCTAGAAATAGCCTATTGGGTAGCACTCTCGTTATGAAAGCACTGCCCTAAAATGAGTGTGCCTTCGTTGAACCCCCAATCCGCCTCCTCCGCCTATGTCAGAACTAGGGATGCCGCTGCGATGTCGTCCAGTTTGAACGACACGTACACAACGTTGGTGGTCACAACACCACCTAACACCCCTCTAATTGTAGCTTTGCCTTCTTCGTCCTCTCCAGAACTGTCTGTTTCCACATCCTCCTCCTCGCTGCGCACTTCTTCCACCTGGTGATGGGATTCCAGCGAAGGAATGGTTCCCGATCTTCGATGAGAGTGAAGATAACTTGATTTGGTGAAAGTTCGACGTTGTCTGCCCGACTACAACGACCACGTGGTTGCTTGCGCCTTAGCGGCGATTACACGAAACCAAATTGTTCTTTGTTCTTGCCGTGCTAAGAACAACCTTGAACTGCTAGCAATCGAGAACAAAGCAAGAACAAGATGAACAAGCATAAACTCCGGATTCTAATCAAAAGATGAGACCGAAATACAAAGGTGGGGTTCAAACAAGTAAATCGGGTGGTCTAGCCAACACACGCGTTTACTAAGTAGCAAAAGCTAAACTTGCATCTAATCAAAACCCAAGTTCATCCGTGGCTGCTACATGTATTTATACATGGGCAACAGCAAGGAGGCGTGGAGGTGTAAACCCTAAGCTAGAATGGGCCCCTAGTGGGTGCACGAGATACAAGGGTTTCAGCCCAAGACCGAAGGCCAAACGTCTCTTTGTCAATTCTGCTCAGCTCGGTGGAATTTCGTCATGAGGTTGGATCCATCGAAAGTAGACTTCAAGATCTTTCCGATGAGTACTCATATTCCTCAAACAACATCCGGAGTTGAGAAATATTGCCACGTCAATTTGATGTTGCTGGCTGTACGAACTTGAAGTCGAACTTGATGTCCAATCTTGTGCTTCCTTGTTGTGTGATCTTGATGCCCAAACTGATTGGTTGATCCATTAGCCTCCTCTCCATCATTCCTAATAATAATAAAATCATCACAATGATTTAGTAGCATCCAATTCGAGATGAGGATTTATGGACGATGAGGAACGAGTTTACGATAATTTAGCTCTCGTGCACGGGCTCTTGTCATTGGTCCTTGCTGCGTAGTAGGCGTGGTTGTATCATTGGAAGAGATGTCCTCATCATCCTCCCTTCTTGCATTTGAGTCGTCCTCGACTCAAGTTCATCTTCCGTGCCCAAATATGGTTTCAAATCTGCAATGTTAAATGTGGGTGACCCCAAAATCTGCGGCAACTCAAGTTTGTATGCATTATCATTGATCTTAGCTACAACTTTAAAAGGACCATCGACTCTCGGAAGCAACTTTGACTTTCTCAAATCAGAAACCGATCCTTTCTCAAGTGCGCCAAACCAAATCACCCGGTTCGAAAGTAACATGCTTCTTTCCTAAGCTACCAACAAGTTTATATTTAGCATTCATGTTCTCTATGTTCTCTTTTGTGGTCTCATGCATTTTAACATCAACTCAAGACGTTGTTTAGCATCAAAATTCAATCTCTCGAAGTTGGTAAAGGCGACAAATCAATAGGGCACGAGGCACAAAACCATAAACAATCTCAAAGGGCTCTTTTAGTAGTAGAGTGTTGTGAACGATTGTAAGCAAACTCAACATGAGGCAAACATTCTTCCCACATTTTTATGTTCTTTTCAAAACTGCCCTAAGCATGGTAGATAAAGTTCTATTCACAACCTCGGTTTGTCCATCGGTTTGAGGATGACAAGTAGTGGAAAATAGCAACTTAGTACCCAATTTAGCCCACAAAGTTCTCCAAAAATGACTAAGAAATTTTGCATCACGATCTGAAACAATTGTGTTTGGCACACCATGCAAACGAACAATCTCACGAAAGAACAAATCAGCAACATGAGTAGCGTCATCGGTCTTATGACATGGTATAAAATGTGCCATCTTAGAAAATCTATCCACAACCACAAAGACACTATCCTCCCTTCTTTGTTCGAGCGGTCCTAAAACAAAGTCCATAGAAATATCCTCCCATGGTGCATTAGGAACAGGTAGAGGCATGTACAAACCGTGAGGATTAAGGCGTGACTTAGCTTTTTGGCATGTTGTGCAGCGAGCAACGAATCTCTCCACGTCCCTTCGCATCTTGGGCCAAAAGAAATGATCGGCAAGGATGTCTTCCGTCTTCTTCACACCAAAGTGTCCCATCGACCCTCCTCCATGCGCTTCTGCAACAATAACATACGCACGAGCCGGTGGAATGCATAGCTTGTTAGCTCGAAATACAAACCCGTCATTGAGGACGAATTTGTTCCATGTTTTTCCTCCTTGCAATTCAGCAACACATCTTTAAAATCACCATCATGGGCATATTGCTCTTTTATTGTTTCCAAGCCAAAATTTTGAAATCAAGTTGTGAAAGCATGGTATAACGTCTAGACAAAGCATCGGCAATTACATTTTCCTTCCCTTTCTTGTGTTTGATGACATAAGGAAAAGACTCAATGAATTCAACCAATGAGCATGCCTACGGTTCAGTTTTGCACGACTTGAATATGTTTCAATGATTCATGATCGAATGTATAACGAACTCTTTGGGCCATAAATAATGCTGCCATGTTTCCAAAGTTCGAACTAGAGCAAGCAATTCTTTATCATAAGTAGAATAGTTCAAACTAGGCCCGCTCAACTTCTCATTTGAAATATGCTACAGGTTTTCCTCTTGTAACAAAACACCTCCCAACCCAATTCCACTAGCATCACATTCAAGTTCAAAAGTTTTAGTGAAATCAGGGAGTTGGAGCAAAGGGGCATGGGTTAACTTATCTTTCAATGTGTCAAAAGCACTCTTGTGTCTGCAGCCCAAGTGAATGTAACGCCCTTCTTGGTGAGTTCGTGCAATGGGGCTGCAATGGTGCTGAAATCCTTCACAAAGCGGCGATAGAATCCAGCAAGCCGAGAAAGCTTCTCACTTGTGTGACCGTTGTGGGAACCGCCAGCTATGTATTGCTTCAACCTTAGCTTGATCAACTTCAATTCCCTGTGGGGTCACAACATAGCCAAGAAAGAGACTCGATCCGTGCAAAGGTGCACTTCTCAAGGTTACCAAACAAACGTGCATCACGTAGAGCATTAAAAACATCACGCAAATGATCAAGATGTTCCTCAAGTGATCTGCTGTATATTAAGATGTCATCAAAATATACCACAACAAATGCCAATGAAAACGTAAAACTTCATTCATTAATCTCATGAAAGTCTGGGTGCATTAGTGAGACCAAAAGGCATAACTAACCACTCGTATAGTCCAATTTAGTTTTAAACGCTGTTTTCCATTCATCTCCTAGCTTCATGCGAATCGGTGGTAACCACTACGCAAATCAATTTTGAGAACACAATTGAGCCACTTAATTCATCAAGCATATCATCTAGCCTAGGAATAGGATGACGATATCGATTGTAATGTTATTAATCGCTCGGCAATCTACACACATGCGCCAAGATCCATCTTTCTTAGGAACCAAAAGAACAGAGGAGCAGTAGGGCTAAGAGACTCACGCACATAACCTTTATCGAGCAATTCTTGCACTTGGCTGAATCTCTTTAGTTTCTTGAGGTTGGTCCTGTATGGCGCACGGTTGGGTAATGAGGCTCGGGAATAAGGTCAATCGGTGCTCAATCCCACGGGTGGGTGGCAGGCCGGTGGCACCTCCTTTGGAAAAATGTCCGCATACTCTTGCAAAGGTTAGTGACGGAGGAGGCAAAGAAGAAGGTATCTCCTCAAGTGAAAACAAAGTTTGTTTGCAAATCAAAGCGTAGCAAACAGCGATATTAGCATCAATCTCATCCAAATCAGATTTGGTTGCAATGAAACATGACCCTTTCGACTTGATCTCATTTTTATTATTGTGGGCGATTTGGTGTTCTTCTTTTGTGCTTTTCAAGTTCATTTGCCACAATCTGATTTTCACTCTTAGCATGCTCCCGATTCTTTACTTTACTAGCTCTAGCAAGTTCATCTTTCAAAATAGCTTCAGGAGACATTGGGTGCAAAACAAGTTTCTTGTCATTATGCATAAAGAGTATTGATTTGTTTTACCATGATGCAAAGAATCAATATCAAACGCCATGGTCTACCTAACAACATAGAGCATGCTTGCATAGGCACAACATCGCGATCAATAGAATCATGATAAGAACCAATAGCAAAATTAACTCTCACCAACCGTGTTACCTTCACCTTACCGCTCTCGTTCACCATTGAATGTAGTAAGGTTGCGGATGTGGTGGGTGCACAATGCAAGCTTCTCCACCATTTCAAGACTTGCCAAGTTGTTGCAGCTCCCTCCATCAATGATGACTCGGCAAGAACGCTCCTTGATCACACACTTGGTTTGAAACAAAGTGTGGCGCTGATTTTGTTCAGCCTTCTCCATTTGTGCACTCAACACTCGCTGCACTCACGAGGCTCTCATAGTGTTCAACATGTTCCGTTCAATGTGTTCCTCATTTTGTTGTGCTCCTCATCTTCCCTACATTGTTAGCCATAAGCAAAGCATATGTTTCTTCATCTAAATCACTAGCAGAGGAATACTCACCATCGGGGCACAACTAGCACACGTGCGCTTGGGCGATCCTTGCGCACATGACCGTAACCTTTGCGGCGGAGGCATTGAATGTCTCGTTCGCCTACGAAGATGCAATTGAGGATGAACTCTTGGTTGGTGCAGCTACCCCCTTTGTTGTTTCGGGAGGGCATGGTGAGGAGTTCGTTGTCGAAGGTCGTGATTTCTTTGCTTGATGAAGATGGGGCGCTGCTCGGTACAGTTAGGCGGCGGGTTGGATGGCGTCCAAGAGGTAGCACGACCTGCGAAATGTTAGTTCTCGTGCTAGCTCTCGTCCTGTACTTCCCTTTCGACTTTACAAGCAAGATGAAACAAACAGTGATCGAATTGTATTCTTTGTAAGCCAAAATATCCACGAATTTCCGATTCAGCCCACCCATGAACCTAGCCATAGCTGCATCCTCATTTTCTACCAAACCACAACGAAGCATCCTGTTTGCAACTCTTGATAGTACTCTTCTCTGATTTGTTTCCTGTCTCAAAAGTGGAGCTTATGCAAAAGATCACGTGCATGATAAGAGGAACAAATCTAGCTCGCATAACTCTTTTCATAGCATCCCAAGTTTGTGGAGTGTTGTTTGGGTGGTGCACATATTCGCTCCACCAAATAGAAGCAAAATCAAGTAAACTCACTAGTAGCGACCCTAACACGTTTGTTTCGGAAAATCATGACATGCAAATTTTTGATTAACGACTAGCTCCCAAGTAAGATATGCATTGGGGTCATATTTTCCATCAAAGAGGGCATGCTAAATTTAATCTTCCTAAAGAATCATCATTATCACGTACCTCACGTCGTGGTTGACGAGCATGTCCACCATGTCGTGGCGGCCGCTTGCTGATTATGTTGCCCATTTACCTCCCCATCAAGCTCCGTGTCGGTGAATATTCTTCCTCATCTTGCCCAGCAATGCTACCCTCGGTGTTGTTGTTGTTGCGCCGTCCGTACCATCACGACCCTCCGGTCCATCCTGTCCAAACGCTCCAAAATGCCTACAAGAGAGATGTTAAGAGCCCCAGCGTGTTTTCCATTGAGGTCGACTTAGTGTTGGTGTCGATCGTGTGGCCTCCAATTGGCCAAGGCGTTCGTTGGTAACTCGAACATCCTCATCAAGGTGTTCGACATGCACCCTCACTTGGCGTTCAAAGTGTTGAATGATGCCCTTGTTCGAGGTGAATGAGCTTGACCATCATGCTCATTTCACGCCATGGTTAGCTGCGACAAAAGAACAAGAGAAAAAAATGTCCTATCAACTAGTGGAACTAGGTGGCGACAAACTCCATTATCTCAATCTTGTGCCATCAAGTTCTTACATGTTCTTACCACGCTAGGAAGTTGGTGTTGGCAACCGGCAAGAATAGCAACAAATGGTGGCAACAAGCACACTGTGACGTGGCGGATAAATTTGTGGAGCTATAGGTGGCGCAATATAAATCAAGGTACAATTTGGAACCACGTTAGTCAATGAAAGTTGAATAATCGCTCAACAACGATCTTGTCTTTGGTCCTAGGCTTTTAAAACATGCTAGAGACGCGAGCCTAGACACAAACGCATCACGCACCAAAAGTACCCAAAGAGCACAAGGGAATCGTGAGAACCCCTTCTTCTTTCCTTTTTCTTCTTTTTTTGTCACTTTTTTTCTTTTCTTTTTTTTCGTTTTTTTTCGCACAACTAGCAACAATCTGAAACTTTTCACAAGGATTTCACAAGGATATTACCAACACACAACTTTTTTTACCGGGGTAGAAAGGTAATTAAAGATACTCTCTCTCTCTCTCTCAAAAGTAAGGGTACTCAAATCTGAACCCAAAGGTTACGCAAAATGAAGGGCTATTCGGACTAGTCTTGAGTGGTCGTTCGATCACTCGAAAACTCAAAGCATCTGAACATGCGTTGGAGATGGCGGTGAAATTAAAAAAATGGCAGCGGTGGATCCGGTGGAGAAAGTGGTGACTAAAAGTGAATAGAACCCGAAACTCTAAATGATTAGACAACTAGAACCAAGACTCAACCGATGGTGCAACTGAAAACTCAACATGCAAGACTAAGTGGAACAAGCGAAGGCTCAACTTGTTCTCTTGGAAAATTTCGGTTCTAACTTTGTTTTTTTTTGGAATTTTCGGGTGTAGGTAAATGCAAAGAAATAATAAATCTCTCACCGAGCAACCTTGAGCTCGATACCACTTGATGGGATTCCAGTGAAGGAATGGTTCCCGATCTTTCGATGAGAGTGAAGATAACTTGATTTGGTGAAAGTTCGACGTTGTTTGCCCGACTACAACGACCACGTGGTTCTCGCGCCTTAGCGACAGTTACACCGAAACCAAATTGTTGTTGTTCTTGCCGTGCTAAGAACAACCTTGAACCCGCTAGCAATCGAGAACAAAGCAAGAACAAGATGAACAAGCATAAACTCCGGATTCTAATCAAAAGATGAGACTGAAATACAAAGGTGGGGTTCAAACAAGTAAATCGGTGGTCTAGCCAACACACGCACAACGAAGTAGCAAAAGCTAAACTTGCATCTAATCAAAACCCAAGTTCATCCGTGGTGCTACATGTATTTATACATGGGCAACAGCAGGAGGCGTGGAGGGTGTAAACCCTAAGCTAGAATGGGCCCTAGTGGGCTGCACGAGATACAAGGGTTTCAGCCCAAGACCGGAAGGCCAAACGTCTCTTTGTCAATTCCGCTCAGCTCGGTGGAATTTCGTCATGAGGTTGGATCCATCGAAAGTAGACTTCAAGATCTTTCCGATGAGTACTCATATTCCTCAAACAACATCCGGAGTTGAGAAATATTGCCACGTCAATTTGATGTTGCTGGTGTACGAACTTGAAGTCGAACTTGATGTCCAATCTTGTGCTTCCTTGTTGTGTGATCTTGATGCCCAAACTGATTGGTTGATCCATTAGCCTCCTCTCCATCATTCCTAATAATAATAAAATCATCACAATGATTTAGTAGCATCCAATTCGAGATGAGGATTTATGGACTGATGGAGCGAGTTTACGATAATTTAGCTCTCGTGCGGGCTCTTGTCATTGGTCCTTCTTTGCGTAGTAGGCGTGGTTGTATCATTGGAAGAGATGTCCTCATCACCTGGTCCGCAAGGTACTTGTGATAATCAACACGGGCGGTCCACTACCTCTCCATACCTTCGTTGGCCTGAAAATTCTCCACACGCCTCTTGAGGCCTCCATCGCCCACTTTCTCTCCCACATGTTCTCCCGCACCAGCGTCTTCATGAGTGTCGGAGAACAACCCAGGCACTTCATCTCCATCAACGGCACTAGAACCAGCCATGGCGGATATTCTGTCCTCTCCACGAAGTCAATATACACTATTGGCCTAGCATATATCGCAGTGGCAAGGTCGCACATGACCTCCATGTAATTGGCCCATGAGCCATCCACCACTAAGGCATACACTGCCTCAATCCGTAACTTCTTCCTTGCGGTGTACCGATCGAACGCCGAACGAACACACCTCCGTAGCTCAGACAGGCTCATGGTGTTCAGACTGGGTGCCCAGATTACGGTCTGGTCACAATTTGACAGGTCCACCCCACACGGCCCATCGCGTACGAGACCACTCCTATAGAACACGAACAACTCTTGAATGTCACCCATGACGTACCTAACAAAAGTGCATACTGAACCATCTTAATAGACAACATGCAACAATTGTACCATCATACAACCGCTACCGTACTATAAGATTTACATGTTAATTCGTAGCTCTTCCTATCACATACAAAATCGATTAGTAATTTTTTGTTTATTTGTAAATCTAAATTTTATTTTTAGGATTTTACTTACAAATTCTTACATACATTAAATTACATATTTATCTTATTTTTATTTTCAATGGTATTTTTACGGATCTTACTTTGGAATTCGTTTGAAAATTATATTACAATTTTCTTTTATTTTCACTACTATTCTATATTATTCTTGTTCGAATTAATGCAAAAATCTAATTACTAATTTTTCTTCATTTCTTTCCTAAAATTTTACTTAATGCGGGCTTTCACTCACGAATTCGTATGAAAATTAGATTACAATTTTCTTTTTTCCCTCCTAATTTATATTATTTTTGTCCTAATTAATGCAAAAATCCAATTACTAATTTTTTCATTTCTTTTCTAAAATTTACTTAATGTAGGCTTTCACTTACGAATTCGTAGACATAAATCAAAAAAATTATTTTCATAATTTCATGTCCTCATTTTATTTAATTTAACTATACCTTCGTATTACTTTTGTTGTATTTTTATTCTAATCATCCAAATTTATTTTCAATTTATTTTTAGACCCACAGATTGTCTCCGGTGGTTCCCTAAGCCTACTAATTGTAACATTCTTGTTTCTAATCCAACTACTGTTGTTATCACCTACAAATGCTCTAATATAAATATTTAGTTTTTCAACACCTACGCAACTACAAGTACGTATGTTCACAAAAAACAAACTACATTATAATACGTATGTTCACAAAAAACAAACTACAACATTATCTACACTACAATACATCATGTGTCATATATGGAAGTTTTGCTATAAATACACAGCGTATCAAAGATTGACATATAACAACATTAACAAAAGATAGTTTGGCTAATTACAGGCTAATGACATTGATAAAAATATAGTTGCACGGGCACAAAATTTACCTCTTCTTGAAGCTCATGAGGCAATCTACCACTTTCGTACTTGTAAAATTTGCTGATTCCAAATGAAAACAACTCAAAATTCCGTGTTTCGACTCCTTACTTTCCTCCCTTCACTCCCTCTCTTACTCTGTCTTCGCTCCAACCGCAAACGAGCCTCTGTCTTGCTGTGAAACCGTAGGATGCTCACCAAGTGACATTCAAGCCATTTTATTGCGCAGACTCACCAGACATAGCAAATATCAGGGGGGTCATATGCATCTGCTGCAGACACGTGTGCGAGCTGCATGGAAAAAGCGCAGGCGCAAGTGCAGCGGTCGCTGCTTTCGGCGGGCGGATTGGACAGCAGCCCAGACGTGCGGTCGGGCACCGCATGGCTCGATCAAATCGTGCGCTCGGGCACTGCATTTCTCACCAGGACATGCGCTCGGTGACCGCACCATTCCGCCGGATCATACGCTCGGGGACCGCACCGCTCCGCGCTACAGTACTAGTCGTGCGGTCCAGCGGTCCTGGACCGCACGATTATGCTACAGTGCTAGTCATGTGGTCTCAGACCGCATGACTAGCCCGTGCGCTCTCCGCGCTCACGTAGGAGGCAAAAAAAAATAGATTTTTCATGCTTATCAGGCTATATTTGATATTTCTATGACAAATAGTGCTAAAAAAAAGTCCAAACTTCGCACTTAACGTCACCAAAAGAGCGGGGCTACGTCCGACCACATGCGGACCTCGGACACCTGGCGCAAGGGTGCACTGCCCTGTACAGCTGTTTTGCCGAGCTCGTAAACCGATGACGGCTGGATCCCACCGCCAGGATTATAACTTGGTCCCACAGGTCAGCGTGAGTCCACTGGCCCCAAAACACACTTACACACAGGCCGGATACTCATCTCTCTCTCTCGCCCCCAAAATTCCCAAGCATTGCGAGGAGGCGCTGCTGTCTGAGTCTGGATCTGTCGCCCTAAAATCTCTCTCTCTTCGCGATGGCTCCCGCGGTTGCGCCGTGGTCCGACGGCTTGCCGATCGAGCTGCTCCTCCTCTTCCTCCTCGAGCTGCACTGCCTCGCCGACCGCGCCTCCTTCGCCTCCGTCTGCAAAAGCTGGCGATCCGCCCACAAGCTGGCGGAGCGTGAGGCCTCGGCGCCGCCCCGCCAGATCCCATGGCTGCTTTTCCCGTCGCCCGCCCATGCGCCCTCCATTTCCAGCTTCCTCTCCGGCGGCAGGCGCCGGATCTACCTCCCGGATGACCTCCGCGGCGCGCGCCTATGCGGCTCCCACCCCGGCGGCTGGATCGCCGCCGCGCTCGGCCCATGCGGCGGGTACCTCCTCGCCAACGTCTTCTCCGGGAAAACAGTTCCCCTCCCCGAGAGGCTGAGACAGCCGTGGTTACAAACGGTGACCCCGATGATAATTCGTGCAATCATCCTCTCTGCCGCGCCAACCTCGGCGAACTGCCTCGCCGTGGCCGTCATGTGCGGCGCGTCCAACATCGCCTTCTGCCGGCCGGGAATCGACCAGTACTGGAGGTCGGGCCGATGGGAGATTCCGTGCCTCCAGGACGTGGTCTACTTCGACGGAGAGTGGAACATCCGGGGCTTCCATGCCGTCACGAGCGGCGGCAAGGTGTGGACGTTCACGCCGATGGAAGGCCCAGGCGCGAGGCCCGTGATGCTGGCCAGGTCCTACAGCACCATGGAAGACGTGCTGCGTCTCATGCCACCATCGACCGCCGTGAACCACTACCTAGCGGCGTCCCGCGGAACCTTGCTAATGGTGGACCGCTACTACTCTCGCGAGAGCGACGACAGGGCGCGCCGGACCTTTCTATTCAGGGTGTTCGAGATGCAGGTGAAGGCATTGCCCAACGGACGCCACACAACATCCTGGGTGGAGTTGGAGGGCTTGGATGGCCGGGTGCTCTTCGTCGGGGAAGGCTGTTCTAGGGCTTTCGAGTCGTCGCAGCTTCCCGGGTTCGAAGGGGGCAGTATTTACTTCTTGGACGATACCAACTTCGATCTATCGTTGGTGATGAAGAGCGACGGTGAGTTCCCTTGCAGTGATATGGGCATGTACTCGACGTCTCAGGTTGTCCGCCCCGGATTGCATGCTGCAACCATGCGCTCTCCTATTTACGGGGCACAGACTTCTGTGGCATGCGTCAAGCATTCTGGGAATAACCCTATCAGGGTATTTGAAAATATTTTCGAGGGGACTGACCGTGCTTCCATATCTTTCCTTGAAATGCGTGCAAACGAGGCAGAACGCAATGAGAACAAGGTCACGGGTACTTTCTGGAGCTTTCCATCCGAGCTGGTGTCAAAGCTCTCTCCTCCTATCTGGTTTTCCCCTTGACTCTAGAACATGTTGGTGGTGAGCTTTCAGAATGGGAATAAATTAATGGGAATAAATTGGTGTTGAGTGGTATGGGAAAACTTTGTGTAACATGGTATAAACAGCAGCGATACCATCTATGGGCTCAATATAATCATCCTGTTTTAGTTGGTAATCTGTCAAATTTTTATTCCTCTTGCTTGTTCTGCCATGGGAATGACTGTGTCATCGTATTACGAATTGCAATGGCCATACGTTGCTTAATTGCTAAATTGCTTGATCTTTGGTCATGTGATTAGAACTATATCTAACTCCTTTTTATATCTACTTTTATTTGTTGGGAATAATCTTGACTTCGAGTTCAAGACGTAGTACAGTCTTTCTCCTTGTGTAATTCCAATTGAAATTGTGTCTAACTTGAAGTCCGAATATATATGCAAGTAAAAGATTATTAGCCTATATATTGAGGTGGCTTGTACCAGTTTTGTATGAAAAGAACATAAGTAAGGGGAAAAAGGAAGCAAGTAAGAGAATAGAGAAATTCAGAAATTTTTCTGTATTCTCTCAGTTTTTTTGCGATGTGTTCGTTTTCTTCTAGAATAAAGTAAACAATATTGTGGCACAACAGCAGGTAGCCATTCTGCTCCGCAAACACAGTCTCTATGTTGGAAGCCCAAACTTAATTTTGGTTTGTGTTGCATCATGCATTCTTGTT
Source organism: Bonia amplexicaulis (assembly GCA_036346245.1). Classification (NCBI taxonomy): domain Eukaryota; kingdom Viridiplantae; phylum Streptophyta; class Magnoliopsida; order Poales; family Poaceae; genus Bonia; species Bonia amplexicaulis. The sequence goes on along the minus strand of CM070736.1, from coordinate 24,068,276 downwards.
TTATCATCAGAATTGCTTTATATTTCAAGCTATTACGTCGATGACTATCAGAAAATCACATGAAGTAACTTTCTTTCCTATTAATAGCAGTCTTAAGGTGAAATCTACTCAAGTAACATACAAAATTTTTTTCTTTAAATAGTTATTCTTCATTTTAAAATGCAGAAAATATATTTTGATTACCGCATATTGTTCCAACTAGCTCCATCAAGGTGATATTATTATGATTTTTAGTTATTTTTAGTTATATTTGGATCTACTCAGTTCTCACGAACCATGATTTTCATGACATTATTTTGGATATATGGATTGTAATTTGCCTCAACGATTCATGGTCAGTTTCTCCAAGATGATAATTTATCTCTCTAAGCACAATTCTTTATGCCAGTTTGTACTTTGCTTTACAAAAATATCATACTTAATCTGTACCTTTATCTTTTAACCGGTCTTTATTTTTGGTACAATCTGTTGCACAATTAGTAATACATTGATATTTTTCAGGACCAATAGAGTGGTATATTATTCTCACATCTGTTGTTCACAACTTTGAATTTACTGTGGAACGAACTTAGTTATCTTTATCTCATTTGTAGGTGCTCTCATTAAGTGGAGTTAGTCCCCATTTTCCAGCTAAGTGAAATTTTGGTGTGAAGTATCTTGTAGAAGTCTTGACACTATGCAAGTTAGATTTAACATTTGAAATCTAAGATCATTTTTTATAAGAAGAAACTATAATATTTGTAATTTTTGAAGGAGAATTTTCTTGATCAGAGATGTTATAGTTAGGAAAGCATATTGGATTCTCTGCATTGTGTTTTATTTGATGAGTTGGAGTCGTTAGCGGTGCTTTGTCACTTAGATTTGTTAACCGTTAATCTCTTACTGGTTGTGGTTGCGGTTAATTTTCTTTCTTGGGGTTCGGTAATTTTTCCTTAATAATCTGACAAGTTAATCTGTAGGTAGCAAAAGCCAAAATTTTCAGCTAGCCTGCTTTCACCAATAATGCACACTGTCAATTACCTAATTAAACACACTACGTCTTTGCTTTCAACCATAGTACAGAGTTACCATACGCTATCGGTGATCGACCGTGTAACACCCTGGCTTAACAACCGAATTGTTGTCAAAGCTCTCTCCTCCTATCTGGTTTTCCCCTTGACTCTATAACATGTACGTTCGTTGTGAGCTTTCAGAATGGGAATAAATTATTGTTGAGTGGTATGGGAAAATTTTTGTAACATGATATAAACAGCAGCGATACCATCTATGAGCTCAATATAATCATCCTGTTTCAGTTGGTTATCTGTCAAATTTTGGTTCCTTTCGCTTGTTCTACCATGGGAATGACTATGTCATCGTAATTCGTATTACGAATTGCGATTGCCATACGTTGCTTAATTGCTTGATCTTTGGTCATGTGATTAGAACTACATCTATCTCCTTTGTATATGCTGCTTATATTGTGGCACTACAGCAGGTAGCCATTGTGATCGACAAACACAGTCTATTTTGGAAGCCCAAACTTCTTAATTCTGGTTATTTTTGTTATTTTTGTTATAAGAAGACACTATAATCTTTGTTATTTTTGAAGGAGAATTTTCTTGGTCAGAGATGTTATAGTTAGGAAAGCATAGTGGATTCTCTGCTGTGTGTTTTCTTATTTGATGAGTTGGAGTCGTTAGCGATGCTTTGCCACTTTTGTTAACTGTTAATCTATTGCTTGTGTGTGCTTGCGGTTAATTTTTTTCTTGGGGTTCGGTAATTTTTCCTTACTAATCTGCTAAGTTAATCTGTAGGTAGCGAAAGCCAAAATTTTTCAGCTAGTCTGCTTTCACCAAAAATGCGCACTGTCAGTTAACTAATTAAACACTACGTCTTTGCTTTCAACCACAGTTCAGAGTTCCTATACGCTAACGGTGTAATACCCTAGCTTACCAGCTAAGATATCATCTACAACCACTACTTCAACCAATTTAAACCTATAATCAGGTACTAAAGACATCTAAATACCAAAAACAACATTCCACATGAAACTAAATATAAATTTTAGCAGCATGATAAGTCTTAAAGTTAACTTAATACGAATCAAACAATTACCAGAAATGACATAAAAGAGACTGAACTAAATAACGGATCATCCAGCAACAATACGGTCTATAGGAAGCTAAGAGAATCCATGAATTAACCAATTATTACAATGAATGAAACTAAAATGTTCATGACCAAAAATGATATATTGTTAAGTGAAGTGTAGAGCTATAAAATACAAACATCCATTTGCTATTCCCTCCCATACATGTCGCCTTCAACGATCCCCTAAAAGTAACAAATAGGCATGGGGGAGTCCACGATTTAGTAAGTACAAAGCAGAATAATAAACAAGGTAAATATTTTAACATATCATATTAATTCACCATTATCTCATCATCACATGTTCATTATCATCAAGTTCCATACACATCTCTTTTCCACAAATGCAATACTCAAGACTTAAACTGATCCTCTTTTGCATATACCGGTATAACTAAGTGTTCACTTGTCGATGACACACCATTGCCCTATCTCTTTTCATATAGGGTCATGTTATCCTTTTACATATAGTGACACAACTTGGACTTTCACCTGTCCTTTTTCATACATGACATTATGGAAATCTACAGGAAATTTCTCACCACTTTCTAGTTATCACTAAATTTTAATTCTAGCATTTAGTTAATCAAGTTATCACTTTCCCACAACTGGCCCAATAGCCACCTGGTGCCGGACAGCAGCACTATAAATTAAAGTTCATAACTTCTAATCCACCCATCTAGAAATTGTGTTCTTAGATTATATGGAAACCTCAAGAAAGTACTTACAATGTTTATGGTGATCAAATTTCCAGATTAATACACCTTCTATTTCTTTAATTTGTTATTTACTATAGTCTACCGAAACCCAACAAACAAACTAAACAACAGTACTGTAAAAATCATAACTCCCAAACTACACATCGGATTGATGTGAACAAGCACTCTGCATAACCTATTGAGATCCTATACAATTCTCTAGTAGGCGAATTTTTCAAATTTCGCACCCAAAGGACCCGAAATCATAGTACAAGATAGACTGCACAGAACCGATCTATTAGCTGATCTACTTCCGAATAGAAAACTGCTATGAATGAATGAAGGATAAATTGATCATTACCCTTGGAGACCACGATGAAGACCTCTGGAATTCCCGTGAGACTCCCTTTCCTTCTTCCTGCTTCCTCTTTCCCTTCTCCTTCTCTCTCAACTGATTAGAGAAAGATGGCACCAGGGGAGGCAAGGGGGCTGCAGGAGGGAGGCGCAAGGGTGGGCGTGGCAACCGGGGGATGGGGAAAGGGGTAGCTAGGGTTAAGTGGAAAGGAGGGTGGTGGCCGGTCAACCCTAAATGGGCCGGCATTTGTGGGCGAAAGCCTGACCTAAAAACCCTACAAAATTCTAAATTTTTATTTACTACTTGATTTCTATTTATTTTATATCTTTTTAATTCACTGAAACCTCTGAACGTCATTCGGGATATTACATTCTACCCCCTTTAAACATATTCGACCCTGAATTCTACGCTCCACAAGCCTGCACGGGATACATAACTAAACCAAAAATCAACTCACACACATGCATGAGGAGAACAACTCTGGATATTTCTCACACATGTAAGACTCTTCCCGCTCAATCTGATGTGTCCAAAGCACCTTGACACATTTTAATGTCTTGTGCCTCAGAACTCGCTCTGACTACCCTAGAATTCACACTGGCCGAGACTCAAAGGTAAAATCTCACTTGATGATTATTGGTGCTATGATAAATTGTTCTATGAATTTCCCCCAAATACTTTCTGGCACCAGATGTGGAACATATGTGCACAACACGCATGTACTACAACCACTAACGGGAATGGTCCAACGTAACTCGAGCTAAGCTTTCCCTTGGTACCAAACCGCCCCAGGTCTTTGGTAGAAGATACCCTCATGAGAATCTGGTCACCCACCTCGGGCTCCAACCTTCTCCTTCCCACCTCATCAAAGCTCTCCTAAGTGTCCAACCCTTTTTATTTCCTATTAAATGTAGCTGTCTAACCTTCACATATTCACAAAGCCCCACCCCAAACTCCAAATTGGGCAACTAGGTAGTCAAATAGAACCATCTTAAAGAGGTCTACATACTATGGTCTCGTATTCCCAACTAAGTTACACATTTTAACTTACCTTCAACTTCAGATTTAATTAAGGTTTGGGATATCATACATTCCGAACTAAACCTTTCGCTCCCCAAATTCTACGAGAACCCATTCCACTCACAATAAATGCAACCCATCAACAAATTATTTCCATGGGCACAAACCCGCCTAGGAAATGAAAATCCGGACTACAAACCAGAAAACTGAAAGGTTATATTTGCTTTCCATGGCACAAAGGCCTTAACTCTCAACAACACCAGAAGCTCTTCTCTTATTTCTCATATGATCCCTCACTTTGCGAGACACATCCCTTTTTAACATAGGGAAAAACATACCATACTCCTTAAACCAACACTCTTTCAAAAGGATCCACTCAAGAAATAACAAGGAGTTTACCAAGAATCATTCAAAATTCAGATAAGCAATATGTATTCAAGAACCACTCTGAAAAGAAAGATTTACTAAGAAATCATTCAATAACCCAAATAAACAAGATGCGATCAAGAACCACAAAAACCAAAGGATCAAATCACTCTAATGTTCAAAATAACAATTTCTTTTTTTTTCTAGCAAGGAAAAGGACCATCTATAACACCAAGAAACCACTTTTCTTTCCAAACGGCAATGAACAAAACACATAAGGTAAGTAAGAACTAGAAATGCATCTCATTGCCCCCAAAATGTACTACCCTAACTTTAAAGTATAATTTTTTTTGTTAAGCCATAGATTTCCAAAACATCATATATCCTACATACAAATTTTCTTTTAAATTGCCAAATTCAGGGTTAAACTCTACCTCATTACCACAATATTACAAATCTAGAGAGACTTTAGTACACAAGTCACATAATGCATTACCAAGGATCCTTCACAAAAGTAATGTCATTTATTTTGCTTTTCTTTATCCCAACTACACCTATAAATTGATTCTACACTGAATCATATCAACTTAATTCTTTTAAAGGATAATTACTCATAAATTCCCACACACAGTTATCATAACCCAAGAAATTCCATCAATGACCAACACAAGTCCAACTTCACTCTGTTATCACAGATAATCACATTAAATTTTAAGCTTGAAATCTAGGTAACTCAAAACATTACATGCCACAACAATAATTGCTCCAATACATCTATTTGGATAGAGATACTAGGCAATATCATTTAATGATTTCAATTTTCCAAAATCTACCACAACAAAATTTCAGTTGTGAATGATATAGAAACTCTAACAAGTGAATATAATCTCCACCGACTACCTTTAGAAAGATACCCAAATTTCAAAAATTCATTCATTAAGGAGTCATTCGTATACTATGACATAGATCAACATTCATCACTATTTAATTAGCTACCCCATTGATTAGGTTATCACACCAACTTTTTAGATCTACATTGGATAACATGAAAACAATGGTAATAATCTAAACAAGGTATCAAGTTTCCATACCTTTAATGAATTCAGAAATCCACAACATATACAATGAAAGGACAATAAAATGACAGCACACATAAGAGCTTTAACACTTGCAATGAGTTCACTTACAAACAGATAATTAAGTCACCAGATCTTTTTATTATTACTACTACTATTATTATTCCTTTATTATTACTACTATTATTTTTTCAAGTACCACTACCAAGATGCCGACCAACCCCAAACGAATTATGTAATTACCAATTTAACAAGCCCCTTAACAAGAATTGTCAAAAGTTACTATTATATCTTTAAACTTTCTAAAATCAGCGTAAATTGCTTCATAATATTTAATTATCCCATTCTATGTTTTAAAATTTACAAAGCATCATAAGATTACCGCAACAACTATGATATTCTAGCAAAATTCTTTGGTGAAGGAGAACCTGATAATCAACAATCATAGAAAGTGTATAGATTTAAAACATTTCTTATACTTCATTCATTCAACTTCTAATGATTCTCAACATGAGATTTACTATGCATTAATTATGCTATAGTGATTCTCATTAACTATCAACAATTATCCTAATTATGAAATCTATTTGGTGTCCTACTTTTAGATGCAATCACATAAAAAATTTACAAACACAGTTTCAACATTCTCATCTTATGTTCAAAACTTAGAGCAAAATACTATCAAAACGTCAATATTAGAACCTCTAGTAAACAAGATTTCATACGATAATACAAAAATATTCATCCATTTATTTAAATACAATAGATCAATTATTCATTTAAACACAATGGATCAATTTAACATGGCATGAAGTATGTAAATCAACATGAAATATGTAAATTAAGCATCTATATTTGTTGACTAAGTACCCATAGAAAAGATTAATTTAGGATTAATATTTACTAAACATCAGAAAATCTCACATATCTTTAGCATAATCTTCACAAATAATTAGAAGACACTATTGGGACTAAACAACCCAATTCATCCAATAAAGTTTGAGAATTCTTAACATGCTAGTTATATAATCGATTCAACCATGCTTCATGCTTCTCTATTACCATTACAATTCAAGTTATGATGAACATACTCCTACTCACTATTCATCATAATGCTACTGCAGGACACTATCATATTTAATCAGTTTCACTCATAAAGAGGTTACATAAAATCTTTTATACACTATGTCCCTTTTTCCCAACTTGACATTCCATACCTTACCTTTTTTTAGCTACTCCTCTTAGACAAGCCGAAGAAGCCATCACAACAAGAACTTTAGTTTTTTCCTTCATAAAATTAGGCATTAAACTTCGACACACAAGTTACTCCAAAAACCCAAGGGTTTAAAACTTCCTCAGAAAGTGAGCTTGCAAAAGACCCCTTTTTCCGGTGCCCACAATACCTAGCAAAGAAATGAGTCACTCACCTCGATGAAATTGTAAAACACCATGAAAGAATGGCCTTGCAAATTGAAACAACCATCAAAGGCAACAAACAGTTCAACAATCAGAAAAACTGTCATTTCTTCATGGAACCAAAATAGCTAATGAAAACACATTACCAACATTGAAACCAACCAACCACTGAAAACTCATGGAGAACTATTAACTCACCCATAGAACAAAAATGACTAACAAAACTCACCTCCAACATCCATATCTAAGGTTATCGAAGAAAATCTTATCACTCAACATATTCCATGCACTGTGGCACCACAAGTCCATACCTAAGGTCACAACCATGACCTCCACCCCTTAGCACTGTTATCTAACTCAAATACACAACCATCTAATACAAACATAGACAATATCTCAACACTTCATTAACAGTTGTAAAAGCTAACGGAAGTGTAAATGCAATAAATGACTCAATCCCATCCTACTGTGCACTAATGTGGCAAGTTTTAACTTTAATTTTATTTATCAAGCTTTCTTAAGTTATTTATTATCAGGGTTTAATAGTTTCATTAATTTGCTAAACCTATGTTAAATTTTAGTTAATTAAACAAGGAAGTCATTAAGTTATTCACCATAGACCTAATGCCTGCGTTGATACAACTATAACACTCTGGCCTAACAACAGCCTAAGATGTCACCTACAATGACTACCTCTATCAATTTAAACCTATAATCAGGTATTAAAGACATCTAGATATCAAAAACAACATTCCACATGAAACTAAATATAAATTTTAGCAACATAATAAGTCTTAAACTTAACTTAATACGAACCAAACAATTACTAGAAACAACATAAAAGAGACTGACTAAATAACGCATCATCTAGTAACAATACAATTTACAAGAAGCTAAGGAAATTCATGAATTAACCAATTATTACAATGAATGAAACTAAAATGTTCATGACCAAAAGTGATATATTGCTAAGTGAAGTGAAGAGCTATAAAGTGCAAATATCCATGTGCAACTCCCTCCCATACATGTCACCTTCAACAATCCCCTAAAAGCAACACGCAAGGGTGAGTCCATGATTCAGCAAGTACAAACTTGAATAATAAATAAGGTAAGTATCATTTTAACATATCATATTAATTCACCATTATCTCATCATCACACACTCATTATCATCAAGCTTCATACACATGTCTATTTTCCACAAATGCAATACTCAAGACTGAAATTCCTCTTTTGCATATACCGGTATAGCTGAGCGTTCACCTGTCGATGAGACACCTTGTTCTGTCCTTTTTCATACATGGTCGCCCTTTTCTTTTTCATATAGGGTCATAACTTAGACTGAGATCTATCCTTTTTCATATAGGGTCTCACATCCACTCTCGTGGAGTGACTACCAAGTAGGTCTTTACAACTTTAAAGATTGGAAGATGATAACATACCCGAACCTACTCCTCCTATAGAGGTTATTCACTCTCAATACAAGCCGAAGCACTACAAACACAAATAAATGACAGTGCTCCTACACGCTCTCCAAAACCACAACTTTCCCTTCTTTTACCGGACAATCCCCTTACTATCCCAGTAATAAAAATAATGAACCTATATCACCGATTTTAACCCGAAAGACAGTTATGTCATCCTCCAGATAGCAGACTTATTAATTTTATATCTTTTAATCTACAAGGGTAAATATAGTAAACAATGAAATTATGAAAATATACACGAAATTTCCCATCACTTTGTAGTTATTAAAATTTTTAATTTTGGCATTTAGTTAATCAAATTATCACTTTCACACGACTGGTCCAATAGCCACCCGGTGCCGGAAAACAACACTATAAAATTCATAACTTCTAATCCACTCATCTAAAAATTGTGTTCTTAGATTCTCTGGAAACCTCAAGAAAGTACGAACAATGATCATGGTTATCAAATTTCCATATTAATTAATCTTCTATTTTTTTAATCTGTTATTTACTACAGACTGCAAAAACCTGACACACAGACTAAACAACAGTACTATAAAAATCATAACTCTCAAACTACACATCAGATTGATATGAGCAAGTACTCTAAAGAAAGCTATTGAGATCCTCTACAATTATCTAGGAGACAAATTTCCCAAATTTTGCACCCAAGGAAACCAAAATCACAGTACAAGATACACTACACAGAACCGATCTACTCCCAAACAGAAAACTGCTAAGAATGAACAAAGGAGAAATTGATCATCACCTTGGAGACCATGATGAAGATCTCTAGAATTCCTGCGAAAGTCCCTTTCCTTCTTCCTCCTTCCTCTTTCCTTCTTCTTTCCCTTCTCCTTCTCTCTCTCAACTGATCGGGGGAAGATGGCGTAAGGGGAGGCAAGGGGGTTGCTACAGGGAGGGGAGGCGCTAGGGGTGGGGTGTGTCTGAGGAAAATGGGGAAGGGCGGCTAGGGTTAAGGGGAAAGGAGGGGGGTGGCCAGCCAGCCCTAAATGGGCAAGGCTAAAACTCCTCTAAAATTCTAATTTTTTATTTAAGTCTTGATTTCTATCGATTTTATCTCTTTTTAATTCACCAAAACCTCCGAAGTCATTCGGGATATTACAATCGGTGATCGAACGTGTAACACCCCGGCTTAACAACCGTATTGTTGTCAAAGCTCTCCATCCGAATTGTTGTCAAAGCTCCCTTGTCCTATCTGGTTTTCCCCTTGACTCTAGAACATGTTGGTGGTGAGCTTTCAGAATGGGAATAAATTAATGTTGAGTGGTATGGGAAAAATTTGTGTAACATGATGTAAACAGCAGCGATACCATAAATGAGCTCAATATAATCATCTTGTTTTAGTTGGTAATCTGTCAAATTTTGATTCCTTTTAATTTGCTTGTTCTGCAATGCCAATGACTATGTCATTATACTATGAATTGCGATTGCCATACGTTGCTTAATTGATAAATTGCTTGATCTTTGGTCATGTGATTAATTAGAACTACATCTATCTCGTTTGTATATGCTGCTTATATTGTGGCACAACAGGAGGTAGACATTGTGCTCCGCCAACAGTCTCTATTTTGGAAGCCCAGACTTCTCAATTTTGTTTTGTGTTACGTCATGCAAATTGCTTTATATTTCAAGCTATTACATCGATGACTATCAGAAAATCTCATGAAGTAACTTTCTTTCATATTAATAGCAGTGTTAATGTGAAATCTACTCGAGTAACATGCAATAATTTTTTCTTTAAATAGTTTTCTTCATTATAAAATGCTAAAATACATTTCAATTACATGTAAAGCTTTGCATATTGTCCAAACTAGCTCCATCAATGTGATATTATGATTTCTAGTTATGTTGTTATCTTTGGATCTACTCAGTTCTCATGAACCATGATTTTCACGACATTATTTTAGATATATATAGATTGTGAGTTGCTTCAAAGATTCATGGTCAATTGCTCCGAGATGATAATTTATCTCTCTAAGCACAACTCTTTATACCAGTTTGTACTTTGCTTTACAAAAATATCATACTTAACAGTACCTTTATCTTTTAACCGGTCTTTATTTTTGGTACAATCTGCTGCACAATTAGCAGTACATTGATATTTTTCAGGACCAATAGAGTGGTCTATTATTCTCACATCTGTTGTTTAAAACTTTGAATTTACTGTGGTACAAACTTAGTTATTTTTCTCATTTGAAGGTGCTCTCATTAAGTGGAGTTAGTTCCCATTTTCCAGCTTAGTGAAATTTTGATGTGAAGAATCTTGTAGAAGTCTTGACACTATGCATGTTAGATTTATCTTTTGAAATCTAAGATCATTTTTTATAAGAAGATACTATAATATTTGTAATTTTTGAAGGAGAATTTTCTTGGTCAGAGATGTTATAGTTAGGAAAGCATATTGGATTCTCTGCTGTGTGTTTTCTTATGTTGATGAGTTGGACTCGTTAGCGGTGCTTTGTCACTTAGATTTGTTAACTGTTGATCTTTTGGTGTGTGGTTGCGGTTAATTTTTTCTTGGGGTTCGGTAATTTTCCTACCTAATCTGCTCAAGTTAATCTGTAGGTGGCAAAAGCCAAAATGTTTCAGGTAGTCAATAATGCACACTGTCAATTACCTAATTAAACACTCTACGACTTTGCTTTCAACCACAGTTCAGAGTTGAAACAGCCCCAAAATTTCAAATTTTTGGAATTTATTTTGAATTTTATTTGAATTTACAAAATCTTACCCAATTCGGAAATTTTCGGTGGAAATACGCTTTCCCGATTCGGCATTCCCGTTTTCTCCTTTCCCCTCGCGTCTTCGCCCACGCGCCTCCCCGCGCGCCTTGTGGCCGCCACCGCGCCGCCAGTAGCTGGGTGGGCAGCCTCCACCGCCACCCAGCAACCGCACCATCCTCACCTACCAGCCCACGGTCGTGCGCCCTCTGCTGCCGCCAAGGGCCGCGCGCCGTAACGGCGTGGGCACAGCCCTCCCTCTCGCGCCTTCGTCTCCCTCCCTCTCACAGCGGTCAAGCGCCGTACCTGTGCGCCAGAGACCCTGCCAGCTCCTCCTCACAGCCTCTGCGCACGCCCGTACCCTCCCTCTTCCCGCGCCTGCGTGGGAGAAACCCAGCCGCACCGCCTCTTCGTGGCCAGCACGATACACGCAACACTAAGCCTTTCGGCCGTGTAGGATCAGCTCCAGACGTTCCCACACCCCTCCCAGAGCAGCCGATTAGCCTCTTCTTGCTCCAGTCGCCGCCGATCGTCTCCCTTGGTCCCGGTGAGCCCTAGCTCGATTTCTAAGATTACGTCCATTACTTTCCAATTCCATGCTCCAGCATGATCCCCAGTGCATGCTGATCACAGTAGAAGCTTAGTTTGAACGGTAGCATTAGCCAAGTGGGTTGGCGGCTGAGCTCGCCGTCGGCCAAAAAGACCTCACCGTGGCTAGCTCGACTGAGCTATCCTCGAGCTAAACCACCACTGTCAGTGTGTTTATAGTGTCCCGCAGATGGTGAAAGCACATCCAATTTGGCCGGAGAGTCACCGGAGTCCCCTAGCGCCACCGTGGAGATCGTCTTCTTCCCGGCCGGCGCCAGCCACCGTCGTTCATCCCCTGACCTCCCACTGTGCCAAAATGGAATCCTAGTCTCAACCCGCTTCACTCTGTGAAACCCATTCCTACCCTAAAGCCCTGCCGTCGCCGTTTCGCCGAAGTGGGCGAGCTCTGCTCGCGGCCGGGGGGAAACCGTCTGGAGGTTGAAGACGACCCCCGGGGGCGACGTGGCGTTATCTCGGTCATCCGCTCGAAATGATCCGGTTCGTCCACCGTTGTTTAAACGTGAGCCGTAGATCCTTCATAACCGTACCATCCGCGCCGCTCGCGTGATCTCCATCGGGCGCAGAAGGCGTGTCGCCATGGGCGGCGGCGTGGCGTCGCTGGCTTCGCTTGCGCAGCGGGGTGGGGCATGACCCACTCGGCCGAGCCGCCACTGACCTTGTCTTGTTGGGTTGGGCCGCTTGTGCATTCGGTGAGCTCATTCGCATTCTGATATTTAAAATTCGGAAAATATATTAAAATTGTAGAAAATTCTAGAAAATCCCAAAATCACAAAATACATCCCAATAATTCTAGAATTCAAAAATGACATCTATTCATTGAAGTTTGAATTTTAGAATTTTATAAATTTAAATGTATGACTTTATGCTTAGTAAAATTTAATTACTTTTTATTTAAAAATTCAAATCCCATCCATTTTCCAAAAATTGAGCTTTAATATTACCCAAACATCTTTTTAAAGATTTCATACTTAATACTTCTTTTATTATGTTGCTTTCCTTGATTTTATTAAAATCAAGGTTTGACATGTGTTGTTATTTTATGTGTTTACGCTAGCTCCCGAGTTCGTCGAGGTTGCTGTTGCAGAGCCAGAGCTTGTTGCGTAGTTGTACGAGATAGTCGAGATCCCAGATCAGCAAGGCAACTCATAAGTTTTTGATCATGTTGAATCCCATGAAATTACAGTATTTAGTAATATATTTGCATTATGGGTAGTTGTAAAATGTTAATTGCTTAAACTAAAATGTTTAGAATGGCATGATATGTAGTTATTCCTACCACTGATAAATGCCCTATCTTACTTGATGGCCATATTCACCTTGACAATCTTAGTAAGTATCGAATTACTGTATTAAGAATGATAGATCATCTCACATGACATTTTGTACTACTAAGTGACTTTGGCTGCTGGCCATTAGAATTGAAAAACTTACATCAAAGTAGGAGTCAGAATGTGGGGTCATCACACTGTGATCCAAGTCCTTGGCTCTGCTTTGGTAGAACTCGAGATAGGAGTCAGAATGTGGGGTCATCACGATGTGATCCAAGCCCACGACTCTATCTTGGGAGAACTAGGGGGAGGGTCAGAATGTGCGGTCATCACACTGTGATCCAAGCCCACGACCAAACCCTAGGATTGGACCTAGGGTAGAGAGGCTGGTGGGACTCGGTTAACCGGACTAGGCCTACCGCTTTACCCTAGGATGGAGGTTGTTTGGTTTGGTTGTGGCTGGTGCTGTTGAGCTCAGCGGAAGATTGTGGATGGTGCCTCAGTGAAAATATAAGGACAAGAATCTTGTGCCAAATAAAGAACATAGTGATCGCTCAGACCACAAGAGTTGACTTGTCAACACTGGTTTAGTAGCTGCTCAATTTGATTGAACATCTACAGGCTGAGGTGTTTTGATGACGTGGTGTTAGGGGAGAATTGTTGTTAATTGTGGCCATGACTGAGCGGTGCTATCGGGTAGAGTCTATATAGAGAGTTGAGCAGTGAAACGACCTGGCTTTCTTAACTCTATCGCGGGAGTTAAGGGATCGTGTGGGTAAAGTTGAGCAACTCTGCAGAGTGAAATAATGGTATTCGAATACGCCGTGCTTCCGGTTAATGAAGCTATGTTAATTGGGTGATTCTAACAATGAGGCATAAGTAGATCTTTGATGTTAAGTTGGATATTGATGAACACTTTGATAATTGAAAACCCCCTGATCTTAAGGAGCAAATGTTTTAATTTTGATTGTTTACAAATAAAACTGCATCCACAAGTGTAATAAACCCCTATATGTACCCATCCTTGAATATCCTTGCATATAGTAAGAAAGGATTACCCTTGTGGCTTGCTGGGTACGGTGGTACTCATGACTTGCTAAATAATTTACCAGAAGGTCAATGGATGCAGGAGGAGCCAGCAGAAGAAGGAGCCCTGGAGGAACCAATCATGTCTGATGATGATTGGTGTTAGGTCTTAGCCTCGCTCAGGCCGCCTAGGTGTATTTTGTAATATTATGTGGTTTGTGGGCTTGCGCGCCCGCTGTTATGCTAGTTTCACCCATATATTGTAATAAAGTGAAGTCTTTATTGTATGCGTGTACTGTTGTGATAATCGCTTTATTTGGAGCAGCAGAATTGTTCATTCATGTGCAGTTACGGAGTTAAATCCATCTCGTAAATGGGGCGTTACAGAGTGGTATCAGAGCATGCATGCTTGACTGTAGGACAAGACCTAAGGATAAGTATAAGGACTATTTTGTGGCAAAACCTAAGTTAAAAAGGTAAAAAGAATTTACATAAAATATAAGAAGTAATGTCGTCTTTTTCTTCTTAAATGCTACTTTGTCGTTTTAAATTTATTTATGCTCAAGTTTTTGCTTTCTGTAAATATTTATATTAAATTGTATCTAACAGTAAGTTTTTATTTGTTAAACAGATGATCCATATTATCCACTCGAGGCCTGAGCAGGTGGCTGGATGGCCGCGCCTACTCTGGGAGATGCAGCAGTTTCTAGGAGCGACAGCTTGGCACCGCCCAGTGTTCCACGCCGTGACTCATCAGTTATCTGATGGGAGTCGCGAGTGGAGGGCCCGAGTAGGCCTGACTCCTTTGCCTGTCCACCCAGACAGGGAGAGGATGTTTGTGGGCCAGAGAGTGTTGGAGTGGGATGCAGTACAGGACGCGGCGAGGAACGCCGTGCTACACTTGAGGTGTTACTACGACGCCGAGTTTGCTGAGACTGCTTACGACCTAGTGCCCCAGAGAGTCCACCGGGGTGGAGGTTACGTCACGCCAGAGCCGCGTCGAGAGGACGATGTACGGGGGTTGCCTCCAGGTACATAGTCCAGCAGGAGGTGGTGTACCACAGGGCCACGAGAGATTCGCAAGAGCTGCGCCAGCAGCTCTGCCAGGCCAGGAACGAGCTCCGAGCCTTACAGCAGGAGATCCACCGTAGAGATATGGTGGAGGCAGGAGAGCTGTCCGCCTGTGGTGAATCACCGGATGTTCCAGAGGATGATGTACAGTCGTGCTGAGATCCCGATTGCGGTGGAGCACGAGGCTTTGGTTCCGAGGTCTTTGGTACCGAGGGCCCTTCGACTTCACGACGTCGACGACGCCCTACTACTGGAGAGTCAGCCGGTCCTTCGTCTTCGCGACTTCGACGACGCCTCACTACTGTGGAGTATCGTCAGCTGTTTCGCCCTGCTCCTCCTTCAGCACCACCAGCAGCTGCTGATGATAGGGGGAAGGCGCCAGCTGAGGATACAAAGGACGAGGAGGACCCAGAGGTGATAGTTAGGTATACTGCCAGTAGGCCACCATCCAGTGGATGGTGAGGATAGGGTAGAGAGTAGTCTTAGAGCCTGACAGCGAGAGTACGGTCTTACTTTTGGATAGTGTAGATAGAGTAGCTAGTGCTAGTGGAGGACTTTTGACTGTATAGTGGATAATAGTACGAACGCTCAGTAGTGTATTTTCTGTCTGTAAATTATGTAATGTATGACTGCTTTTGTTTGTAACTTGTTTGTTAATATTAGCTTTGCTTTATCACTGCTAAAATGTTTTTACCTACTTAATTTATTTCTTGTCTTAATCGCCTTATACTTGTTTGAAAATTCAAATTTCCCTTACCTGTTTAAAAATGGTAAAAAGAAAACCGATGTAAAAAGTTAACTCCAAATTTCCCCAAATGCAGAACTACAATTGCAGGAATGGAACCCAACCCTGGTAATCAACCAACGGGATCAGATGATGCCCCAAATAATCAGAATGCTATTGCAAATATTTTGGCCATGATAGAGCAGAATCGTCATCAAGCAGTCATCAAGCAGAAATGAATCAAGCTAGACTGCTAGAACAACATTCTAAAATGCTTGAGCAGTTGATGGTGCGAGCCACTACTCCAGGTGGTTCCCAGAGTAATGAAGGCGAGAACACCGAGAACGTCTAGGTGGAATGATTTCCAAAAGACTAGACCACATGTGTTTTCTACTTCTCCAGATCCCATAGCAGCTGAAGACTGGCTAAGGGATATAGAGAGAAAGTTAAATACAGTACAATGTGATGATAAAGAAAAAGTTTTGTATGCTACCCATCAACTCCAAGGGCAAGCTGCCACTTGGTGGATCAATTATCAGACTATGCATGCAGAACAAGAGATAACCTGGAAGGATTTTGAAGAAACCTTCTGGCAAGTCCATGTTCCTTCAGGGGTTATGCAGGCTAAGCGCCGAGAATTTCTGGCACTTAGGCAAGGGGAAAACAGTCATAGAGTATTTACATCAGTTCAATCAGTTAGCTAGATAAGCTCCTGAAGATGTGAAAAATGAAGAAAAGAAGATGGAGAAATTCAGGGAAGGATTGCAGAAATCTATGAAGTTCCATATATCAGCCACATGTTTTAAGGACTTGTTTGATATGGTGAATTGTCTAGTCACTTCTGAGGAAGCCAGAGGTGAGATGGAAGAATCCAAAAAGATGAAGGCTATGCAAAGACCATCTGCCTCATCACCCAATCCTCAAAGAGTGAAGACTTTTGTGCCCAACTGAACAGACAGCTAGCCGCTCGTCAAGTGATACTTGTGCCAAAGCGGCAGCCCAATACTCCCCAACAAGGTAGTTTAGTCCAGCTACAATCAGTGAGATGCTTTATCTGTGGGGGAAACCACTATCAGACCAACTGCCCGCAGAAGAAGAATTGCTATCATTGTGGTCAAGCAGGACATTTTAGGGATCAATGCCCAAAAAGAAATCTGCCTACAGAAGTGGCCAAGATTCAAACTGGAAACCAATCACAAGATGCCAAGACTACAGTGATACAACAAGATCTTCATTGCCAACCGGGACTACAGTGATGTTGTCTGGTTCTTCTTCAAATAACCATACAGGGAAAGGCAAAGGAGTGGCAAACCAGATTTTCCAAGGGAGGATTAATTATGTATCAACAGAGGATGCAGGAGCAAATGATGTTACTGTAGGTATGTTCCCAGTCAATTCAAAGCCTGCATTAATTTTATTTGACTCTGGTGCAACGTATTCCTTTATATCCATGGATTTTACTTCAAGAAACCAAATGCCAATTGTTGCTTTGCAAAAATATTATGCCATCCAAACCCCTGGAAATAAAATGGAATCTCGTTTTGGATGTAGTGATGTCACTATAGAAATCCATGGATTAGAGTTTAAAGCCAACTTGTTATTGTTGGATATGAAAGGGTTGGAGGTTATTTTGGGGATGAATTGGCTTACTAAAAATAAAGCCATAGTAGACTGTGAAGCAAAAACAGTAACCCTGACCAACCCTGAAAACCAGAAGAGGATAGTACATACTGATCATAACCTAATTCACAAGGTGAAAAGGGGTGTACACAGTGCAATGACTAGTGAAGCCGTACAAGTACCAATAGTGCAAGAATACCTAGATGTGTTCCCTGAAGAACTGCCTGGTAGACCCCCTGATCGACAAGTCGAATTGGCAATAGAGTTGGTACCAGGCACACAACCTATTACCAAACATCAATATAGAATGTCAGCAAGTGAGCTGAAAGAGTTAAAGAAATAACTGGATGAATTGAAAGAAAAAGAATTCATTCGTCCCAGTGTATCACCGTGGTCAGCACCAGTTCTATTTGTTAAGAAGAAAGATGGAAGTCTGAGAATGTGTGTTGACTATAGAGGGTTAAATGCAGTCACCATTAAAAATAAGTACCCACTTCCAAGGATTGGTGATTTGTTTGACCAACTCAAGGGAGCAAAGGTGTTTTCAAAAATCGATCTGCGATCGGGTTATCATCAATTGAAAATCCGAAAACAAGATCGAGAGAAGACTGCATTTACCACAAGGTATGGACTGTATGAGTTTACAATGGTATCTTTTGGTTTGACTAATGCACCAGCATATTTCATAAGTCTCATGAATCTGGTGTACATGGAACAGTTAGATCGTTTCGTGATAGTGTTCATTGATGACATATTGATCTATTCCAAGAGTGAAGAAGAGAATAAAGAACACTTGCATGTTGCCTTGACCAAGCTAAGAGAACATCAGTTATATGCAAAGTTCAGTAAATGTGACTTCTGGATGAAAGAAGTTGCATTTTTGGGACATAGAATCAGTGAAGAAGGAGTCAAAGTGGATCCTGAGAAAATCAAGTCCGTGATGGAATGGAAACAACCGAAAACTGTCACTGAAGTGAGAAGCTTTCTGGGATTGGCAGGCTATTATCGCCGATTCATAGAAGGATTCTCAAAAATTGCCCGTCCACTTACTCAGTTACTCAAGAAAGACAAACCCTTTGAATGGACAAATAAATGTGAAGAAGGTTTCCAAATGTTGAAGACAAAGTTAACAACGACACTTGTTTTAATATTGCCAGATCCAGAAAAAGAGTTTCAGATTTATTGTGATGCATCGAAACATGGAATAGGATGTGTCCTAATGCAAGATAGAAGAGTCGTGGCTTATGCTTCAAGACAACTACGACCACATGAAGAAAATTATCCAACACATGACTTGGAATTAGCTGCAGTAGTTCATGCCTTGAAGATTTGGGGGCACTATTTATTGGGCAATCATTGTGAAATATTTTCAGACCATCAAAGTATGAAATATATTTTCACTCAACCTGAGTTAAATTTGAGACAACGAAGATGGTTGGAACTAATCAAAGATTTTGATATAGACCTTCAATATCACCCGAGCAAAGCAAATGTGGTAGCAGATGCACTTAGCAGGAGGCCATATTCAGGTATGATCAGTGAGGTCGATCAACCGATACGGTTAGTGGCGTAAATGCGTGTGAACTTGCGATGAGTTGAACATGGCATGTTGACAGCATTAGAAGTTCAGCCAATATTGACAGATCAAATCAAATCCACACAAGATGAAGATGAAGCGACACAGCAGCTTAAAAAGAACAGTCAAGAAAAAGGTTCAACAGAATTCATTGAAGATGAACGTGGAATTCTAACCTTCAAAGGTCGTTATTGTGTTCCTGACAATAAGGAACTGAAAGATTTGATTCTGAGAGAAGGTCATTCCTCACATTTCTCGATACATCCTGGAAGCACCAAGATGTATAAGGAAATGAAGAAAAGATTTTGGTGGAATAACATGAAGAAAAAATAGCTGAATATGTGACTAAATGTGACGTGTGCCGACAAGTGAAAATAGACCATGAAAAACCTTCTGGTCTATTACATCCACTGCCAGTACCAGAATGGAAATGGGATAATATTGGGATGGATTTCATTACCGGTTTGCCAAAGACAAAGGAAGGGTATGATGCTATTTGGGTCATCGTTGATCGATTGACAAAAGTAGCTCATTTTATTCCTATCAAACAGACTTATGGAAAGGATAAATTGGCAGAGATTTACCTGACAAGGGTTGTAATATATCATGGAATTCCCAAGAGGATTGTCTTAGATAGGGATGCTCAATTTACCTCTGTATTCTGGGAAAAATTGCATGAAGCTATGGGTACTGACTTAGCTTTTAGTACAGCTTATCATCCACAGACTGGAGGACAGACTGAAAGAGTCAATCAAATACTTGAAGATATGTTGAGAGCATGTGCCATAATGTATAGAGCAGCCTGGAATACATGTTTACCATTTACACAGTTTTCGTATAACAATAGCTATCAAGCTAGTATACGAATGTCCCCATTTCAAGCACTATATGGCAGAGAATGTAGAACTCCTTTGAATTGGACTGAGGCTAGAGAACGTCAATATCTCGGGCCTCAGATTGTTTAATATGCTGAAGCTCATGCCCGAATCATCAGAAAAAATATGAAGATTGCACAAGACCGTCAGAAGAGTTATGCTGATACCCGAAGAAAAGATTTGAGCTTTGAAGTTGGAGATTTCGTTTATCTCAAAGTCACACCTTTTAAAATTGTTAAAAGATTTCAAGTCAAAGGGAAACTGGCACCCAGGTATGTGGGTCCGTTTCAAATTACAAAGAGGGTTGGTGAAGTAGCATATGAAGTACACAATGTATTTCATGTGTCACAACTCAGAAAATGTTTGAGGCAGCCCACAGAAGCAGTAACGATGGTAGAAATTGAACTACAAGAATATCTGACGTATTCCGAAGAACCTCTACAAATCCTCGAAACAACTGAACGACAGCTTAGAAGCAAGAATGTTAGATTACGCCGAGTCCAGTGGAAGAATCATACAACTGCAGAAGCTACATGGGAAAAGGAATCGGACTTACAGCGTGATTTTCCAAATTTGTTTCCTGAACCCAGTTAAATCTCGGGGTCGAGATTTCTTTAAGGGGGGTAGGTTGAAACAGCCCCAAAATTTCAATTTTGTGGAATTTATTTCAAATTTTATTTGAATTTACAAAATCTTACCCAATTACGATCACAAGGAGTCTTTGATGACGTGTTAGTATCTACGGACAACACGTAGTATTGCTTAAAACGCGGAGTTGTGGTTAATTGTGGCGTGTGACGGTGCTATCGGAAGTCTATTAGGAGTTGAGCAGGTGAACGCACGCTTAACTCTACTCGGGAGTTAAGGGATCGTGGGTAAAGTTGAGCAACTCTCGAGTGAAATAATGGTATTCGAATCACGTTGTATAATGAAGCTGTTTAATTGGGTAGATTCCAACAATGAGGCATAAGTAGCATTTTGATCGTTAAGTTGGATATTGATGACGCTTTGATAATTGAAAACTCCACGATCTTAAGAGCAAATATTTTAATTTTGATTGTTTACAAATAAACGCATCCACAAGTGTAATAACCCTATAGTATACCCATCCTTGAATATCCTTGCATATGTAAGAATTAGATTACCCTATGTGCTTCAATTGTAGCGGTGGTACTCATGACTTGCTAAACACTATTTACCGAAGGTCAATGGATGCAAAGGAGCCGGATAAAGGAGTTGAGGAACCAATCATGTCCGATGATGATTGGTGTTAAGTTTTACCTCGCTGCGCTGGTGTATTTTGTAATATTATGTGGTTTGTGCTCCAGTTGTAGTACTAGTTTCACCCATATATTGTAATAAAGTGAAGTCTTTATGTATCGTGTTTGATTGTCGATAATCGTCTTATTTGGACGATGTATGTCATTCATGAACGTTACGAGTTCATCTCTGTAATATGGTTAGAGTTTCTATGTAAAGTTATTATAATATCAACATGGTTTGATATTTTGGCTTATTATGTGGTTATGGTTGAAATTTACCTAGTCGAAAATAAATCGTCATGTTAGCTTGATTAGCCATAACTTGAAATTGTAAAATATAGAATATAAAATATATATCAAAGATGCAATAGATCATTACAGATATATGTATACGCTAAAACTTGGTATAGCCATTAGAAATATGAAACTATACTGAAAATGTTAGTTAAGGGATCGTGGGTAAAGTTGAGCAACTCGCAGAGTGAAATAATGGTATTCGAATCGCCGTGCTTCCGGTTAATGAAGCTGTGTTAATTGGGTGATTCCAACAATGAGGCATAAGTAGATCTTTGATGTTAAGTTGGATATTGATGAACGCTTTGATAATTGAAAACCCCCTGATCTTACGGAGCAAATATTTTAATTTTCATTGTTTACAAATAAAACTGCATCCACAAGTGTAATAACCCCTATATATACCCATCCTTGAATATCCTTGCATATAGTAAGAAAGGATTACCCTTGTGACTTGCTGGGTACGGTGGTACTCATGACTTGCTAAACAATTTACCAGAAGGTCAATGGATGCAAGAGGAGCCAGCGGAAGGAGCCCTGGAGGAACCAATCATGTCTGATGATGATTGGTGTTAAGTCTTAGCCTCGCTCAGGCCGCCTGGGTGTATTTTGTAATATTATGTGGTTTTGGGCTGCGCGCCCACTGTTATACTAGTTTCACCCATATATTGTAATAAAGTGAAGTCTTTATTGTATGCGTGTGTTGTTGTGATAATCGCTTTATTTGGAACGATGTAACTGTTCATTCATGTACGGTTACGGAGTTCCGTACCGTCTCCAGAAATGGGGGCGTTACAAGAGTTCCGCATCAGAATGATGAGGCTTATTTAACATAATTAAATTTAAAAAAAATTAAAAAATATAAAAAATATGTTAGCCCATCATAAACAATGCAAACGAATACGGCAAAAAAAAGAACCGGCAAAAAAGCTCAAAAAAAGCCAAAAGTTCAGAAAAAGACGAAATTATGAATAGTGAAAAATAAGCCGTGTTTAAGTTAAAAAGCCGAAATGAACGGGACCTATATATACACTCTACTGGGACTGACTATATTTTATTTCTGTCCCTTGAAACCATCTTGTTTGTTTTTTTGAGTATCCTGTACTGAGGAAAAATTTCGTTGGATGACTAACCACCCGAAGACCATGCCTTTGCATCTTTTTTAATTCCCTTTACTTTTTCCTTCGTCGGTGCCAATTATTTCCTTTTTGTGCTCAAACTTGGTAACAGAAATAAAGTGATCAAGAAATATAACTTATATGAGATTTTCCTGATCATACTCTAATAATAAAGTGAGACTTGTTTTAATAAATGATACTAGAACTGTAGAGTTCTGGAATCTGAAAAATGTCATCGCAAAGTCGTTGTTTGTTATGCAGTAAAGCTTATTTGTGCTTGTTAATGCTGTCAAGGAAAAAAGTAATATAGTTACTGATGCTTTTACCGTAAGGTGAGCGCGTATTAATTTCCCGCTCAGAGTATTAACTACTTATACTTTAGGTTCGAACGTGGAGAACACTAAGAAGATCTGAAAATGTCTCGTATGATTGTCATGTTATTCCTATACTTGTAACACTATTATAAAAAAGCTAATACTAGACTTTTCATCACAGATGGTTGATCAAAACCTCTAATATTAAATACAATCACAGACAGCTTTCGTTTAGTGTCCGTCTGTACTGCTGGCTGCGCTAAAACTGTCTATAAAGTGGTAATATCATAGATAGTTCATGTTGAACACCGTCTATGAAATATCATAGATGGTTTTGAAAAAAGTAATATCATATACGGTTTTTTTAAAAAAACCATCTGTGGTACTTCCAGTAACTCATCACAGACGGTTTGTATTAAAATCCGTCTGTGATAATTTCACTTATTGTAGACCCAACCCTCACAGATTTGTCTTAAATTCCAGATATGTTCTCTTAGGTTACTGCTTTGAGGAGGTGGGGCTTTGAGGTCATTTGGTGAAAGGAGACCGCGGGTTTGAGAAGAGTCCATTTGTTCTTGATTATCTATAGTTAGTAATTTGTTCCTAATTGCATGATATTCTAGATCTAGCTTGGTAAAGAGAGAATTGAAGATGGTTTATATATAACTTGATGTAGAGAAAAGATTATTTACATCTAGTATGATTTAGAGTTTAGGGTTTAGCTAATTCATAGTATATTTCTACTTAATTCAATTTAGTTAATTATGCTTACTACATATAGCTACTTTAGATCATATATAGTATACTAATTGATTAATTCAATATTTAATAATAAATTGTTATATGCGTAGCGTAGGACCAAAGCTGGATGTACACTGAGAACCGTATGAGTGAACAGTACATTAATGATATATCTGCTTTTACAAGAGCTACTGAGGAGAATATGTTGAACAAGGAGATGAAATATATATACTGTCCATGCATTGACTGCAAGAATATGAAGATGTTTAAGAACTGAGCGCATATCGAAGCACATCTGATTTGTAAAGGTTTCAAAAAGGGGTATACAAGTTGGACCCATCACAATGAAGAGCAGATTACATAGGAATGTAGTAATAACAACATCGCCGATGAAGTCAATGATATGATGTTGGATGATATCGATTGTGGTTTCGATTCGGATAGGCTGCACGATGATAATCTGGATTAGATGCTTTGTGATGCAGAATGGAACTATGATGAGAGAGAGAGTATGTTAAATTCTGGGGCATAATAGAGGACTCGGAAAAACCTTTGTTCATGTAATGCTAGTCGAAGTATACGAGATTTTCAACCGTGCTTGAACTGCTGAAATTGAAGGTAAACAACGGTTGGTCCGACAAGAGTTTCACGGCGCTGTTAGGTCTCTTAGCGGACATGCTTTTAGAGGAAAACCAGTTGCCCAAAACTACCTACAAAGCCAAGAAGGTTCTTTGTCCATGGGAATGGAAGTAGAAAGAATATATGCATATCCGAATAACTGTATCCTCTACCGTAAAGAGTATGCGAACATGCATATATATCCGGTGTGTAATGAATCTTGATATAAGCATAAGAATTAATGAGATGATGGAGAGGGAATCGAGGTGAAGGACTCCTACTAAGGTGATATTGTATCTTCGTGTAATTCTCTATTTGAAACGGTTTTTTGCGAACCCAAAGGAGACAAAACTGCTACATTGGCACTTGGAGGAGCATAAGAAGGATGGAAAGCAAAGACATCTTACTGATTTCACCTAGTGGAGAAACATCGATAGGAGGTATGTAGTCTTTAGTGCAGAACTAAGGAATATATGGTTTGGATTAAGTATAGATGGAATGAATCCTTTTGGTAACATGAGTAGCCGACGTTGCCCATAACTCTCTACATCTACAACTTCTCCTTGGTTGCATATGAAGTGCAAGTATATTTTGCTATCGATACTTATTCAAGGGCCAAAGCAACCTCGGAATGATATTGATGTGTACCTAGCACCGTTGATCTAAAAATACTATGGATCGAAGGGGTACATGTATGGGATGCGTATAAATAAAAGAACTTCACTTTACGCTCCTTGTTGTTCTGCACCATAAATATTATCCTGCCATTGCTAACTTGTCGGGCCAGAGTACAAAAGGGGCCAAAACTTGTACTCATTGTTTAGATAATACTAAGAATGTGTGGCTAAGCACTCGCGCAAAACTATGTACATGCGTCACCGTAGGTTCCTTCGGAAGGCTAACACATACCACAAGATGATGAAACAATTCGATGGGAGAAGGAGGATAGTTCACCTCTAAGGCACTAAATGGAAAAGAGGTCTATGATATGGTTAAAGATTTAGATGTTGTGCTTCGAAAGGGATGTAAATCGAGAACCCGTGAGAAAAACATCTGAAAAAAGAGATTAATATTTTGAGACTTATCTTATTGGGAGCACCTAGAAGTTCACCACTGCATCAACATCATGCACGTAGAGAAGAATATGTGTAACAACTTGATTTGTCTCATACTGAACATTCGTGACAAAACAAAGGATGGTGTCAATGCATTGCTTGACTTGGTTGATATGGACATCAGACCTGACTTAGCACTAACAAAGACCGAGAAAGGATGAATGCACCTTTCCCCTGCTTGTTACACTCTGTTCAAGGCCAAGAGAGCTGAACTATGCTAGTGATTGCATGGTGCGAAAGTTCCGTTCGGTTACTCCACCAACAGGAAGAACCTTGTTTTGATGGAAGATTTGAAGTTAATTGGCATGAAGTCTCATGATTTTCATGTGTCGATGACATAGATGCCCCCTGTTGCAATTAGAAGTATTTTACCGATCAAGGTTTGAGAGACAATTATGAGGTTGTGCTATTTCTTTAACATAATTGCTCATAAGGTCATCGATCCCGAAGGACAAGATCGATGCTCCACAGGATGAGGTGGTGACGACTCTTTGCCATCTTGAGATGTACTTTCCTCCATCATTTTTGATATCATAGTCCATCTCATTGTTTACATTGTGTGAGAGATAAAGATGTGTGGGCATGTGTTCTTACATAGCATGCACCCATTCGAGCGGTTCATGGGAATTTTCAAGTCTTATTTACAAAATCGATCTCGGCCGGAGGGCAGCATTATCGAATGTTATGCAACTGAAGAGGTCATTGAGTTTTACATCGATTATATGGCTCAAGTCAAACCGATAGGTGTGCCTCGATCTCACCATGAGGGGAGGCTCTAGGGTACCGGGACCATTGAAAGGAAATAATCACTCCAGATATGGATGCGTATACTCAAGCCTATTTCACAGTCTTGCAATATATGATTGAAGTGTCCCCGTATATTGACAAGCACAAGGACATGCTTTGGCAATAGAATCTAGAGCGGCCGGATGTTTGGATCACGAGACAGCATAACAGTCGGTTCAACTAATGGTTGAAGGAGCGACTCACTAGGAGCTCGTCAAGTGATATGTTGACATGGTTGGCAAAAGGGTCAACATTTTACAGTTGTGAAATAGCAAAGATATGACATAAATGGTTACACATTATATATGCATTTAGTACCGATTGGTTGAGGAGCTCCTACCATGGGTCCATAGAGGAGATTTGGGAGCTCAACTACGTGCTTTTCAAGATCCCCCTGTTTTCAAGATCCCCTATTTCGGTGTCGTTGGGTGCATCTCCCACAGGTGAAGGTCGACATGTATGATGTCACTACCGTGGACCTCGAACGTGTCGGATATAAAGACGAACATTCATACTCTTTAACCAAATTATTTAAGTCTTCTATGTAACCGACCAGGCAAATAAGAAGTGACATGTAGTTCTTCATAGAAAAAAGAGGATTGTCGGAGTTGAGAATGTAGAGGACAAGGAAGAATACAATCAATTTGATGAGTTTCCTCCTTTCCAAAATAACATAAGGGTCGATGAAGAACAACATGACAAAACTAGCTATATACGTGTTGATCATCATGAAGGGCTAATTTTTAAAGGAAATAAGCAAGTAGAATGATGAATGAAATGTTTATATGTCATATATTTTGAATTTGCATTTATGTATGTGAGAATGTGTCATATATCTGTGATGTGAATTTGTATTTATATATATGAGAATGTGTCATATATATGTGAATTAGTGATTTATGTATATGAGAATGCATTTAGAACTGTCTGTGATTCACAAACGGTTCTACTTTAGAACCGTCTGTGATGTGTATTTATCACAAACGGTTCTAGTTTAGAACCATATGTGATGTGTATTATCAAGATGGTTCTAATTTAGAACTATCTGTGATGTCCAACCTATTTATATTTGGACTCTATGGTTTGCCCATACCCCACTCAAATGCTTAATATCCTCTAACTCTCCCCCGAGCACAAGCCACCACCTCCTCCCTGAGCACGCCGTATGTAACATTCTTCTTTCCTATTTATGATATGGTAATGAATAATGTTTCATCGTTGTTAGCAATTATCCCTTTTGCACTATTGTTGTTTCATCAATACACATCCCAAGGATGAATGTCTGGGCTTAAGTTTCAATTATGCCCGTTTGATGTTAATATCCCGAAGATGAATTGCTAATGCTCTTAAGCATCAATTACCTAAATAAAATATAAGTCATATTTCAGTTTTCCTTGGTCCAAATAGAAATAAAAGCCATTATATAATAATCATTGAATCTGATAGTACTCATATTCACACCAACAATATATATTTAATTTGTTATATACTTCATAGCTATTAGTTATATATAGATCTCAAGTAGTTGTGAAGCCCACTATGGTTTTATTAAATCTCACATGTTGTTAGCAAGAAAATGGATCAGATAATTCACATATGGAGGTGCTTTGTGAGTATCTCAGCTTTGAATTTTGCATTACTACCAGTGTTTGTTGTACTAGTAAATTTCCTTCTGTTAATTACTCTAATACTGGGAGACATTGCGTGTAATGTTTGTGGGCTAGGTTTTACTACTCGATGAGGATAATTGTCATATTATAAAATTAAAATGATAATCTTATGAGGCTTGAGCTATTTGAATTTATTCTTATTGTCATTTGTTACAGGCAGCCAGTTCACTAGTCCTCTCTATTTCGGTAGATCTTGAATAGTGTTAGTGTTATAAAATTATCTGGAGATTCATTGTTAGCTAATTGTGTCTACTAGAATTGTTGAGACTGATAGGCACTTCTATTATCTATTTTCAATAGACTATTCTATTCAAACAGGGAATCCTTGCACTATTAATTTCTTGATTTGCTGTCAAAAGGAGGTATTGGATTATTGTCAATAGTATTGTTCTTGACTAAATGTAGATAATCTTCATGAAAGCCCAAAGCCTGATTCATAGTTATCATATTTAATTAGTGAAGAATATTGACAAGAATTTTGAAGGCTAAGATTTTATCTTATGCAACTTTGCATCTAAGAGCAAGACGACACACTTTAAATATGAACTCTATGCTTATTTATGAAAATTTTGTGGAACATTTATGGACATTGCATACTTATATTTAAGGTATTCTATTTCAAGTATAATAAGTAATTATATAACTTTGCAAATTTATCCTCTTCTTACATGTAGCATGTATGGATTTTTTTGTGGTAGCCATAAACATAGAGAATCTTATGATATTATGTTCACACATGTCAGAACTTCTATTTTTTGTAAAGATATCATCCACTCATTCTCTGTCGTCGTCACCTCATGCATCTGATGTGTCATCCTCTGGAAAATCCAAGCGCCATGGAAGAAGACTATCGAAAAGGACTGAGGGCCGATTTACCATCACAGATGTTGATGGATCTGGGATCCCTCTCAATCCTCGCCAAGTAGCGTCTGCATGCCAAAGAATGGTAGAAATAGTTGCACGAGAATGGGTCAAGATCACCTACAATTCGTGGAAGGATTTGACCAAAGATCAAAAAGATGAGCTAGTGACAAAAATTTTCAATCGTTCGAGATCCTAAACAAACACCGGCCTCCGTGCGATGACACGCATTGCTATTGGCATGCAAAGCTTGGAAGAACTTCAAAAGCATGCTTATCAAGAAATATATGGAGAAGGATCTGATGCCCTTCTAGAAGTATCCGTTCCTAGAACTGTATTGGCAAGACTTTGTGGCGAAGAAGATGATAGATGATTTTAGAAGTGAAAGTGTGGCGCATAGGGACTTCTAGGCAAAAAACACGCACCCCAAAAGACTCAACACCGCTGGGTATGCAGGAAAAATCCCATAATGGATGAAGGAGACGAGCAGGCAATCCTACGGGTGGCCTCCCCGCAATTTGCTGGGATCCCTGATGAGAGCGCCTAAAACAGGATAAGAGCGAGGTCATCTACCGTGTCTTTGGGGGTCATCTACTTCCAAACCCCGCAGATGAGGAAGTATCCCAGCACTTGGTAAGATATCGAACTACATAGTTTGTAATTACTACATAACTTCATAGGAAGTGAAATAACATGTCGGTTCTTGTAGGAAGAGTTGAGTGCAGAATCTTCCCAAGTCTCATTCCAGGTAGTCAAGGAGAGAGATATTGTAACACCCCAGGACCCACAATGCCCTGGGATGTTACTAAAACTACTCTACAACTAGCCAATTTACAAGATAACATAAACATGCATCAATTAAATAAACTAGATAATACAAGCAGAAGCATAAACAATTAAGAGATAACAGAAAAGTAATAAAAATGTAATAATCATAATCAACTTCAACATAATAACCAAAAAGGAACGGTTTCGAATTAAACATTTAAAAGATGAAACATTCATCAACAAGATAGCTAAGCAAAGACTATAGTTCTTTTAACTTTATTTCAACATTAAAACAATATCCAGGTGAATCAATGTGGTGCTGCTCTACCCTTCCCAATGCATACTCAAAGTCCACCTGTAGGGAGGGGGAAACAAGGGTGAGATATAAATCTCAGCAAGCAAACAGTTTAACAAGTTATTCAAACTACGAACAAATAATTATCATCATAATTTTCATACATACACAACCACAATTCGTTTTCATAATTAATAAGCCACCACAATCTTCCCTAAATCAAATCTCTTCTATTCTCCGATTTAAAAGGCATATGAATGCAGTCATTTAAATATCAATTAAATGCGTATGAATGCTTCATGCTATGCTCCACATCACTCTTGCCAGGGCAGGAATTGCAATGCATCGTATTACGGCAATATACGACGCCTGTGGAAGAAGAGGTGTATCGACACGGCAATATACGATGTCAGACTCAGATGCGGTCGCGCTAAGTGCGGCGACATCCACATATGCAAATGACATGATATGACATGAATGATATGATAATTCATTAATCGCATTAATTCATCCACAAGGAGCATTTTCATGCTCTCATCATCTCCACATCCACCACAAGTTATTTTCATGTCCACATTATAGCATTAAGTAAGAATTCCACATGTCTACTAGCATAATATCAACATATCAATGTTTGCTATCATATCCACAATTAAAAATATCATGCAATCACGGCATCATGTATCAAATTAGGATAATAATGTAAATTGCAAGTAGAAGGAATAACAAGTTAAACGGTAGCAAACACCGCTACGTTCACTTGCCTCAATCCGACGAAGCAAAGATCAACAAAATTCAAGAGCGCTCAGGGACAAGACCACATGTCCATAAGACAACTCTCAGAACACTACCACGGCATACAAGCACGACATAAATATAAAAACATCGCTAGAAACCCGAACCCACGCAAACTCTACTCCGCCCAACAACCAACATAATACCATCTGCAGCAGCGCTGCTTCATAATTTCGTAACTTTAAAAATATAAATCGAAATACAGCAAATGATACCTCTATGGATTCATGACTTAAAAACCTACAATTTTCATGTAGAACTCCTATTTTTATTCGGATCACAACTGGATGTAATTTAATGCCCAAAACAGAGGAAGAACTCTGTTCTGTCAGATTGGACAGCAGTATTCAAACGCGTGCCAACGACAGCACAGAGGTCTAAACATTATGAAATTTATACAGAAGCTATATCTCTAAATTATCCACAACTTTCTCAACTACGGCCATGTCCAGAAAATTCGTTTACTATTTTTAATCTCCGGATTACCGTCGGATTATACCAATCTGTCCGCCTGACGGACAGCGGTATTGCCGACTCCGTATCTCCCAGATCCCACGGTATAAAAATTTGACATAAATACAGGACATGCATATGGAAGTCCCCTATAATTTTACTTTTGGCAAGACCCACAGGAAAATTCGCTTTCTATTTTTAATATCCGGATTACCGCCGGACTGTACCAATCTATCCGCCTGACGGACAGCGGTATTTTCGACTCCGTATCTCCCAGATCCCATGGTAGAAAATTTTGAAAAAAAATACAGGACATACATATGGATGTCCTCTACAACTTTCCTTTTGGGAAGATATGTAGGAAAATTAGTTTTCTAGATCAAAACTGTGCGACAAGCCGCACTGCGCAAATCGATCTAAAATCAGCCCACGACTAAACTCTAATCGGGCAATTGATCTAATATCTAACATCAAATTCTGTGCCAAGAACCTTAATAAATCCATAAAACAGAGGATTTGGGATGAGATAAAATTACCAATCTGAAGAAATTCCCCAAAATTTTCCTCCTCTTCTTCTTCTCCTTCCTTCTCCTTCCTTCTTCTCCTTCTCCTTCTTTTCCTTCTCCTTCTTCTTCTTCTCCAAAGGCAGCAATGGGGAGACCTTCTTGGGAGGTGGAGGCGCAACCACTGGGGGCGGCTGCTGTGTGGGGAGGGGAGAAAAGAGGGACGGCTAGGTTTAAAAAGAGAGGGAAGGAGGGTGCGCCAATGGGGGTGGCGCCTCCCCCACTTGGGCTTTGGCCCATGGGTGGTTGGCCCACTCCCCTGGCGGCCCAAAACTGAAAATAAAAAATAATTTTTAATATATTTTATTTATTTTCCAAAGTTCTACAAAATTTAATTTTCCCTTCCCGCGATTTACCGAAAAAAACTGCGACTCCGCGATTGAATTAAAATCTTACGCCGCAACGACGCTCAGGGTATTACAGATATACTCTCCACGGTCCTGGGAAACAAGGAGCACCCGGGTCACACGAGAGGCATTGGTCTTTATGTTCCATGGAAATAGGGATTTTTAGAAGACTCAAGCGTATCGGAGTAGAAAGAGAGCCAAAGCCGAGCGCGATGCATGGCTACGAGAGGAGATTCATGAATCCTTAGAGAGGATATCACTGATGCCATCGGAGATGAGATGCAACGACAGATGGAGAGCACGGAGGAAACATTTAAGGGAAATCAGTTGCAAGCCCCTCTGCTACTGTGCTAACTAGCCCCCAATCGTCGGAATAACACACGTCCAACCCTACCTTAGAAAGCGACCACAGATTTCATATTGATGACATCCTTGTACTAATTATTATGTCTAGAATACTCGATCCATTGATAGGCCTGTTAGAGTAGCTAATTTTGTATCATTATGTAGGTGGCTACAAAGTGCAAGCTCCATGTGAGATATGCCTCCATTACCCTGGACGTTGCTTGGGGCCAGACATATCCATCTGGTGCTGGGGCCTTGGTGCACAGTGTAACTCTAGCATCAGGTTTTGCACAAGTGAATGTGGACGATGTTCATGCCAACTTCGAGGTCATTTCAGTATAGATACCCCCAAATGATGAGGTTGTGACTCTAGGGTAAGTCATTGGAACATTCATCCAGTGGAGCAAGAGGGACATATACCTAGAGGCACCTGCACTGGTGTCAACTTCACAAGAAAGTCCTGCATCAGAGCCCAAGTCCACGGGAGCTATCTGTACTGGAGCTACCTGTACTAGAGTTACCTGCACCGACGTGTCAAGGGGCGCGGTGCATCACATGCATCTACACCTCATGCCTGGTCGACTCCCATGAAGTCAACCTCTAAATAGCTAAGTGGCAAGGGAAAACGAAAGAAGACCGATGATATCCTCTTCTTGCCGTTGGTCTGAAAATTCGTGCTAGCGAACCCTTGGTCGACTGGTAGAGCTCCTCCTAACCCTAGGGTTCGCTTGCCAGAGATTGCATACATGGTATATAGAATAGGCCAACAAGACGGATGGAAAATGGTGCTCGGGTGTCAATGTCAGCTTCATGTTGAATCATCTTAACCGCAAGGTTCAAGACTGTGTCTTCAATCTCGACATCCTCAATGCCTCACTCATTCGATGTTGGATACTGTAAGTGTGTACAATCGCAATCTACATTCATGTTGAGAGACCATGTGAGAGATGCTCCCATGTTTGCGATGAGTAATTGATATGTGTTCTGAAAGTTTGCGTTTGATTTGAGTGGTTCGTGCGTGAGTTTTCGATTAATGCAAATGTTGATTTCATTATATCGAGCGGTGCTATGTTATGTTGTTTTCTTGTCTGTGATGGCTGCAGGACTTTGAGGAGGAGTCGTGGCGAGGTATGAGATGACCAACTAGGCACAGGCGGTGCCGAGGTCGAGCGGTCGAGAGATGCCGAAAATGGCGAGGACTCGAGGTGGTTGCGAGGCTTAGACGACAAGAAACGAGGAAGCTTCCTGGAAGGTGCAGCAGGGGCGTTTTGGTAGATACACAAGGCTGCACTAAAGGAAGCAGATGCGGTTCGAGTTAACGGATAAAGCGCTGGTTTGTTAGGCTTAGCGGGTAAAGGGAGATGCAAACCCATTATTAGGAGGCTATATAAAAGGAGGAGTGTCTCCTGCATGTAGTCAATGACTTAGGGAATTAGCTTGGGCTTTGTGTCTCTTTTTGCTTTCTATTGTGGAGTAGGTGAAATAGGCAGAAGTTGTTTGGCTGCCTCTATGTCTGCGTATGTTGAGGGAAGTGGTAGGGAGTAGCACATTCTCTCAACTGCGTATGGGTTGGTCTTGAGTGTGTGCTCTTGTTTTGAGAGATGGCAGTAAGAAACATTCTGTATAAGCATTCCTCTCTCAGTATCAAGATCAATATGAAAATTTTGTGTTTGAGATGTTGTGCCTTCCTGTTCTCCATTTCAGGGTTTGAGTCTTAGTTCTCGCTTCTCTGCTCTGGGACTTTTTGCTTCTCTCTTTTCTTTTGATTCTGAGATGAAGTTTTTGAGCAGCGGCAAAATCTCTTTTCTGAACTGGGTGTATTTTCAAGTCTTTTGACTAGCATATGCCCGAGAGGAATCACTTGAAACACTTCACCTTCAGAGATTTTGATTGTCTACTTCCTCTGTTTTCTTTGTGGCTAGGGTTTACTGTTTCCTTGAGCAGAGGAATCGTGAGTTCTTGATTTCTTGCCTAGAAGTTGTCTCTGCTTTGAGTTCTTGGTTGTTGCTAGTACAGAGAATGAATCCTAGTTGTATTTAAAGTCTCTTGACCAAGAGATGCGAGAATATGAGATTCTTCAGGAAACAATTTCTTTGGTTGTGAGATCTGTATTTCCTCGTGTTGAAATTGTTTCTCTTTGTCTCAGCAGAGAAGATATCAAGTGGTTTGAATTTCCTTTGTCAGAAAGAGTGATCTTTCTTTGATCGTCGAGAGGTACATTGCATCAGCACTGGTGGCTTACCACGATAAAGAATACATACTTATGCCCTATAATCGAGAGTATCATTGGATTTTAATAGTAATTATACCAAAATAGAACAAGACAATATACCTTGATTCCCTAAGTAAGAATAAAAAGGACTACACAGTTGTCAGCCAAGTACTCGATAGGTAAGTACGTTTTCTCCATACATACCTATATTGTACTCTTTCTTTCCTTTCGAATGACTAATATCAACTTTTTTGAATTACGTAGGGTATTCACGATGTACGTTGCAAAGGCAGGTGTCTCTACGCAAGGGGCCAAAGGCCTGACACATGATCAAAACTTTAAGGTATTCACTATTACACATTAATTAATCATATGCAACAGTTGGTAGTAATGCCTCTTGAATTAACACATTCTATTTTTTGCAGTGCCACCAGCAGCCGCCGAGCAACACATGTGGATTCTACGTGTGCTACCATATGAACCTACTCCTCGATTCCTCGAGGATTACCAATTCTAAGGTTTGTCAATCTTTCCATAATTACTTCATACTTATCAGGTTATATATATACGCACATTGATAGTCCTATCGACAGGCTGCATCCATCCCATTAACTGCATTGAAACAGCCTGACCTTTCGCAAATTCGAAGAGAGTTGGCGTACTTTTTGGTGGCTAACGTCATAAACTCAGATGGAGAGTTTCACAACACAATGATTTTTTATTGCTCTTATCACTTCGGATATTTCACAAATGCAACGTACATCTTTTTGTAATTATACATTTGTTAATAGATATTTTATTTCATTTCAATTAATTGATTTACGAAATGGATGTTTCATGTTTATGAAATAAAGTGCGATGTGAATTGGATGTTTTATGTTTGTGAAATGAATTGAGATGTGAATTGGATGCTTTATGTTTGTGAAATGAATTGAGATGTGAATTGTATGTATACATGTTTTCTGTTGATCTGCTTGTTTCAAAGGGCATGGCTAGTATTTTCTAAGGCTAACCAATAAACAGAAATAGATTTAAGGGTAGGACAGAATATTACAGACGGTTTTTAAATAAAAACCGTCTATGATATGTAAATATCCCAGACGGTTTGTAAGTAAAAACCGTCTGTGATATTTACATATCCCAGATGGTTTTTACTTACAAACTGTCTGTGATATTTATATTATAGACGGTTCGAAAACCGTCTGTGATAACTTTCTATATTACTGATTCATAAATTCAGACGGTTCAGAAAACCGTCTGTGATGATGTTTCTAAACCGTCTGTAATACTAATTTTTGTAATAGTATATTCCTTCACCACCTCGGGCGAGCTGCGGCCCCACACCTTGAGTCCATGCTGTTCAAATCTAACCAATCCCTGAGAACTCCGGCCGAGGACCTCGCTGTGTCCCCTCCCATCGATATCGCATTCGATTAGCCGTGCTAGGATTGACCAACGTGGCTAGAGGTGGCGACACGGGCGGCACATCGCGAGGAAGCTGCGGCCCGCATCCAGCGTGGTTGGGCGTCAGTGACGCGGACGTTGCATGGCGAGGGAGCGGCGGCACAAGCAAGTGTGCCAGGCCTGGAATACTCAAATGGGGGATTGGGGAGACCGGAAATGTTTGTATATTAATTGCCCGATTTAATTACATGTTAATTGCATAGGAGTGATTATTGGTAAGGATCCAACTTCCATACCAGCCCTCCGATCTAAAAAGATGGATGATCACGATGCTCCGGATCATCCGACAGTTAATGACCCAAATTTAAACCCGTACTTTTTATAGTAGTATATGCTATTTTACTCCCAAGATAAAGAGAAATTATTGACTTTGTAATAACCGACAGGCCAGGGGCTTAGCTGTAGCATTAAACATTCATACGTATATTAATTGTTGGGTGTTGATAAATATCATCCGGATGTTTTCTTCTTAATTATCATCCAGATTTATAACCATTGGATTAGAAATCCAACGGCCATGAATTCTTCTCCCACCCCTCCAAACAAATCTCTCCCTCCAAAAAAAGGGTCATTGGATCTCTAATCCAACGGTCTCAAATTTAGATAATTGCTAAGAAGAAAACATCCAGATGATGCCTATACATACCCTTAATTGTTTCCAAAGATGCATGTAGGGAGACTATAGAGTTTGGAAGGGATAACTCACCAGCCTGGACGTCTTAATTGTTGCTAAACATTGCTTATGTTCATTGGCTTATATATTTGATGAACCATGGCACGGAAACACTTCAGTTTCAAATTTTTATCAGTACATGGCATAGGACGAGGAATCCTAGGAGACCAAGACGCGCACGAGTTTTGGGCAAATTAATTTCAGGTTCTAAACATTTTCAGGATAGTAGTGATGTAAAAAGCACCAACTAGTATAGAAAAATAGACATAGATATACATTTACGGTACTAGTACTCGTGCAAGTTCAATACATGTTTTTCGCAATATATATCACACGAAATATATAATCACATTCAAAACTTAGAAACTATGCCTATTAAGACACTGCATTTCTCCATATTCCTTCACCACCTTCAGCGAGCTACGGCCCCGCGCCTTGAGTCCATGCTGTTCAAATCTAAGCAATCCTCGAGAACTCCGGCCGAGGACCTCGCTATGTCCCTCCCATCGATATCGCATTCGATTAGCCGTGCCAGGATTGACCAACAAGTGCAGGCAAAATTGTATCGGCAAAATTTTGCCATTAACCGGCGATTATCGGTCTTACCAGTGGGGACCGATAAAATTTTGTATCTGAAAAAAAATAGGATTTAACAAAATTCATCTAAAAATTGAAAATTTTTCTAATTTTTAATTTCAATTCAAAAGGTTTGGCCAAAAATTCTGAAGCTGTGGCCTGCACTCAGTGTGGTTGGGCATCAGCGACGGGGCGATGCGTGGCAAGAGAGCGGCGGCACAAGCAAGTGGGCCAGGCGTGGAATACTCGAACGGGGGATTGGGGAGACCGGAAATGTTTGCATATTAATTGCCCGATTTAATTACATGTTAATTTCATAGGAGTGATTATGGGTAAGGATCCAACTTCCATACCAGCCCTCGGATCTAAAAAGATGGACGACGGTCACGATGCTCTGAATCATCCGGCAGTTAGTGACTCAAATTTAAACTCTTGCTTTTTATAGTAGTATAGACTACTTTATTCCCAAGACAAAGGGAAATTATTGACTTTGTACTAATCGACAGGCCAGGGGCTTAGCTGTAGCATTAAACATGCATGCATACGTACATTAATTGTTTCCAAACATGCAGGTAGCTAGTGAAACTATAGAATTTGGAATGGATTAAACTCACCAGCTTGGACATCATAATTGTTGTTAAATAAACATTGCTTACGTTCATTGGCTTATATATTTGATGAGCAATGGCGTGGAGCAAAGCGTATCAACCAGTCAACACAATCCATACATTCGCTCAAGAGCTAGCAGGAGCGTACGCACGTCGCGGAAGCTTACGATGGACAGACGCCGAGTGCTCATACTTTCCCTGGCTCTCCTGGGATGCTTCGCCCTACTTGCACAGTGTAAGCGTTGCCTGGCAAACAGTCAAGCTAATTCTTCTGACACGGTTAATGGTCGTTTCGTTAACAGCTGCCTATGCATTGTACTACAACTTCTTTGAAATAGTTGCAATAATACTTTTCTGTGCAGGTCGAAGCGTCGATGGCATGGATGGCAATGAGATGATTGGCGGGGAGATCTGCTCGTCGAGACAAGGAGGACAGTACTGCTGCACGCCCTTGAGGGGCTCAAGTTGCTCTCCGACAAGGCAACAATGCCTGGCAGTGTGCTGCAGAGGCTCCCTAGACCCCAACTGCGCTCATATCATATAGCACCATGTATGATAAGATGGTTACACATTTGAGAATAAGAAATATGACCAGAGCACTCATGTTTCGCTATTTTGCCTGCTTATCTTCTTCATATGATAGTCCCCACATGCCCCCCTCCTCTCAAAATGACATTGACAAAGGCATAAATTATGAAAAATAACATTCCCACGAGTAAACTGAGGTTTCTGCCCTCAATAGTGTTTTTGGTAGTCACCACGGCATTTGGAAATGATGGCTGCTGCAAATTACCATACTGGTTGATAATTTGCAGTAGTTCATAAAGAAAGCACCCTTTTTCAAAAAATAAATCAAACAAATTGCACTTCTTTACCCAAGCTTTTCTTAACAAGCTCCTTTTGCAAATTATTTCATGCATAAAGTGTGATGTACCTGATTGACAAAGCTCTTCTTGGCATTTGTAGATTCCTTGAGAACACCATCCGAAAGAACCAAGATGATTGTGTTTTGTGAGCATTGAGTCTGATTTCTTGGGAGGGAACTTGGTCTAATGGTGCAGCACTATTTGTGTATGCTTGTCAGAGAGAGGGAGAAAGAGATAAGAGAGCAGTTGCGTTGTGAGATTTTTTTGTTTGCATGAACAGGTTCCATGACCTTTGCAAGAATATTGTGCTTGTTTGTTTGTTTGCAATTTGCAAAAGTGACAATGCTTTAATTCTGCTTTTATTCATGAGTGGATGACTGCAACATTCCCAACTTTATCTTTCATTGTATAGATTTGCTAAGTTGTGCTCTGTCAATGACCTACCCTATCCCCAGTCCATACCACCTAGTTAACCCATCCCACTAGTTAACACCCCACGTGACCATCTGAACCCACCCTTGTATGGTCAGTCAAAATAATTCGTTGTTTACAATTGACAGCAGCCAAACGTGATTTGGATTTGATTTCCTTTCACAATTCCATGTGGCACCCAAACACAACAATTGGAATTGGAATCCAATTGCTGCAAATTCTAATTCAAGTAGAAATGGTATTTGAATTCAATTCTTAATGTCCAATTCAATTGTTGGCTGCAAAACGGCTGTAGTATTTAGAAAGTACCCACAGATATGTTCGTGAAATTGGGGGAATCCGGTGTAGAAATGTCAAGTTTCCCCAATTGCTTTCTTACTCATGCTGTTTCATGCATCTGTTGGTTTCCTTAAATATCCTTGTAATAGTTGGACCAACAACCTAGATGTAATACCCATGAGAAAAGAAAAGTGAAAGCAAAGAAAAGCAAAGAAATTGCCGTCAGAGCCCTAGAGGTTAATTTCGGGCAGGGTAGTCCGTTCACGGAGATACCTGACCGTCCGGGGGGGCAGTCGGCACCTCTCACAACCATAGGGTCATCACTCAGCATAAACAAACCTGAAATTTTCAAAGGACCTTGGAAACCAACCCACTGTCCCCAAATATCCAAACACAGTCCACAGCTATAGTAAAAGAACAGCGTAGCAAGGTGAAGCCAGGCCAAAGCCAGTCAAAGTAGAAGAGGCAAAGTTCCAGTTGATTACCAATATAATATCAACCGGCCATCACTTATCCAGAAGGCCAACACGGCTACAGTGTGAGGACAGCACAACATCGAGAGGCCTCACATGGATAAGTATCACACACAGTCACCAGAGAAGAGAACAGATAGAGCACGGCAAAGCCAACTCACTGTCTCTCGTTCTCATTTTTCCCCAAATCCTCAAACCATTCCAAGCCAACAGAGAAGTCCATCCACCAAGCAGAACCCGACAGCAAGACGAGGGCAAGGCGAGCCGACTGGGAGCAAGGGGACGGCGGCGGCAGAGGACCAGGCCGCAAGCCCCACCTCCATCAGCCCTAGGAGGTCGCCATCGGGCGACACCCGCGCAACCAAGAAGGCAACAGCCGCAAGCCAACCCTGATTCCACTCAAAGTAACCAACCAAGGAAGGTAATCCCACATCACACTTAGCAGCAACAAGGTAGCATCAGGGTAACATACACATCTTACCATGTTCATACGGGTATAGAATAAGGGGTAGAAGAGAAGGGGGGACTCACCATGGACGAAGAGAGGCGGCGGCGCTCTGCCGTCGGTTTGGTAAGCGCGCCCGACGGCCGCCACCCACCCCCCCGCGCGAGGGCGGCCTCGAGCCCCGTCATACCAAACCACGACAGCCACCTCCATGCCTCTGTCCTAGTGAGCCAAACAAATTCAAAATAACGAATAAAGCAAGCACAAACCAAAGAAATTGCAGTAGAAGCGCAGATCCAGCCAGAGGCCATGGATCTAGCAACATCCATTGTGCACCACCCGAGTGGCAAGGCGAGGATGGCCGGGCGGCACGGCGCGGTGTCATTGGGGTGACGCAGCAGGGAGGCGCGCCAAGAGCCGGCGGTGGAGGCGCTGGGACCGAGGGCTGAGACCGGGGACGGGGAGCCGAACCGATGAACCGGCGACGGAGACGCCAGGGCCGGGAAGGGCCAAGGCGGCGCGGCGTCGGAGGGCTGGAGGCGCGGCGTCGGGCT
The DNA here is from genome assembly GCA_036346245.1 of Bonia amplexicaulis. Taxonomy (NCBI): domain Eukaryota; kingdom Viridiplantae; phylum Streptophyta; class Magnoliopsida; order Poales; family Poaceae; genus Bonia; species Bonia amplexicaulis. Next base: position 24,027,306 of record CM070736.1, on the reverse strand, counting down.
CGATCCGATCGGGAGAGACAGCAAGGAGAGAGAGAGAGCGAAGAAAGAAATGAGGAGGGCGTCGGCTGAATAGGGAAGGAAAAGAAAAGAAGGGGAGGAAGGAAAAAGGGAAAAGAAAAGAAAAGAAAAGAGGAGAAAAATAAAGAGAGGAAAAAAAGATGGTAGACGTGTAGTAAGATTTATCTGCGATTATAGACGACGATCATTATATTACGATCGTTTGAGCACCGGGGCATCGGAAAGGTGTCCGGTGAGAGAGAGGTTGTTGGCATCGGGCTTACACGTAGAAACGATGTCGATTGTCTATATACATAGAATCGATGTTGTTTGCATGCTTGCGTGAATTACATTATTGAATTGAGTGTTCGGGTGATGCTTCCAGGTGGAGGTTTTGGTTTGGCGCTCCTCCACGCATTGTCCACTGGGATAACTAGGCAAGTGCATGATAGAATAGTGGATTGTGGGGAATGCCTGGTATTTGTTTTATGCCATGTTTTGTGCCGTATTATGGAATGGTATCCTGGCATATTTGTGGATTTTATTGTGATGAGTGATGCTTATGGTTATCAATATTTGAAGAATATTGCATTTGCATTGCACCATGAGTATCATGAAAGCCCTACGACGGTAGGCGTCCCACGCGGTGGGAATGACAAGACCTACTTCGGTAGGCACCTCCAGGGATGGAGGTAGAGGGGGTTTCATTGACGGATAAAACCACTCCACTATACCGGTATAAGCGACATCTGATGGCGCATTATGCATTGCATTCATGGACCCACGACGGTAGGCCTCCCACGACGGGGGAAACCGAAACCTACTTGGTAGGCACCTCGAGGATGGAGGCAGAGGGGTTTCATTGACGGGTGAAACCACTCCACTATATCGGTATAAGTTGCATACAGAGCATACAAATGCATTGCATGATATTGCATTGCATGAAAGTGACAGAAAGAAAGTGATTCTTACGCAGTTGTGATTTACTGATTCTGAGCATACTGATGCATTGCATGATATTGCATTGCATGGAAGTGACAGAAAGTGTTACGATTATGAGCGCTTGTGATTTATAGTTTCTGATTACAAGATTGACTTACGCTTTCTGATTCTAAAGATTGATTTGCGATTTACAGCTTACTGTACATAGAATTGAACTTACAGTTTCTGAGACATAGGATAGATTTGAGATACGATATGACTTAACTTACGACTTACGATTCGTGATATTGATTGAATTGTTAAAGTGGCGTTATCGTTTTATCATGTGCTTGCTGAGTCTTCGGACTCACCCTTGCTTTATCGTTGTTTTTTTTAGGTATCTGTTGAAGGCGACATGCATGGGCGGGAGTAGCACATTCGTTCACGTGCCACGTTGATTCACAAATCATCTGATTGACATATTTAGTCTTGGATAGTCCGAGTACCTTTTGGTAATTAGCAAATTTATACCTCTCTGCGCTTAGTGTTAAGCACTTCTACTTTTGTCGTTTGGTTGGTATATAAATAAAAGAATTGCTTCCTAGTACCAACGGCGAAAGTTGAAGTTGGTAACATTATAGAGTAGGTGGTAGCACTTTGGGCTCAGGGAGGGGCCGGGGTGTTACACTAGAACTAAATGCTTCGGGCTAGCCACAATGAACAAACTCATATAGCCCTGCGAGAGCCTTATGTTGTGAGTGATATGCCCTAAAAGTAATTATAGAGATGATTGTATCACGTCTACATTTATAAACTATTGAATAAGTGTTATTATGTTACTTTGATGAATTATCATTTATAGAGATAGCATGTGACTTATTGGTGAATCACTTTATTTGTTGTATGATATCATTCTAAGTCCCGGGTCGAATATCACTGGTTGAGACACTAGTGACTTATATGCCAGCACATGTATTGATTGATAACCGCATTTCAACAGTTACAGATATGGCATATTGAATCAACAATGTGAACACATATTTAAGAACATAGTGTTAGATTGACTTACTTTAAGACACTGTTGAGATTGTTATGTTTTTATATGTTATTAGTTGATCTTAAGTAATGATGATATATAATCCTTATACCTAATATCAGCATGATTTTCTACATGTGTAATAGTGCACTTAGGGGTTACCAAACGCTATTCCGTAACTTAGTTATAAAGGTAGCTTCCAGGTATGCTATGAAACATACGGAGTAATGCAACTGGTTGGATATGGGATTTACTCCTTCTAATATAACAACAGAGATATTTGTAGACCCATCAATGTGATTGGATAAAGCAATCGCATGGCCATGCCACATGTGGTCGAAGAGTCGACCACACAAAGTTATCCATCACTAGATCAGGAAAGGTTTGAACAGTCCATCGATAACACGTTTCTCACTTGGAGTTCAATTAGGTATCGTGAGACAAAAGAAGAAACACAAATAGGTAGTTTAGTCTAATCAGATATGAACTGATCGTATGGGAATATGCACTAGTCATAAGTTGGTTAGACATATCACAAACTAGTCGATAAACTGGTCGTATGAGGGTACAGACTGATCGTAACTAGATACAAAATGATCGTTACTACTGCAGAAAAGGTCATCAGAGACGGTTCAAAAACGTCATCACGGACGGTTTCGTAAGTCGTCTAAGTTTATAGGTCAATAATGATATGAGGTCATCACATACGGCTTTCAAACCGTCTCTGATGGAAACTTTCATAAACGGTTTCTAGTAGAAACCGTCTGTGATATATCACTATCACATACGGTTACAAGTTAATAACCGTTTGTGATATTCTTTTCTATTCATAAATCTATTTCTGTTAATTGAATAGCCTTAGGAAATGCTAGCTATGCCCTTTGAAACAAGTAGATCAACATAGTATATATACATCCAACTCACATTCATTCATTTTAGAAACAAGAACATCTATTTCACAAATCAATTAACTAAAATGAAATAAATTATCCATCCATGAACAAATACACACATGAACAATTAAGCTCAATCTTATCCCAGTGAAATTCATTCTACATTGTAGAACTCCCCGTTTTCTTTTATGACTTTAGACAATAAGAAGTACGCACACTGTCCTCGAATCTGTTTGAGATCGGCTTGTTACAACGGAGTTGTAGCGATGGACGCAATCTATCGGTAGGAAAATCAATGTCGTGCATACATATATAAATTGATAAGTATGAAATAATTATCGTAAGATTGACAAACCTGAGGATCAATATTGTTCTTCGCGGAATCGAGGAGTAGTTGCATGTTGTGGCAAATATAGAATCCACAGGTGTTGCCCGGCGGCTGTTGGTGGAACTACAAAAATAGAATTTGTTAGTTCAAGAGGCATTACTACAAAGTGTTAATAATTAATGTGTACTAGTGAATACCGAAAAATCTAGATCATGTCGCAAGGTATCGATCCCTTCATTGGATTTCCCTACCTTTGCAATGTACGTGGTGAACGACCTATGTGATTCCAAAAAGTTGGGATTAGTTATTGGGAAGGAAGGAAGGAAAGACTATAATAGAGTTATCTATGAAGAAAATGTATTTACCTATCGATTAATTATTAGACAACTATGTAGTTGGTTTTGTTCTTCTTTAGAGAATCAAGGTATCTTATCCTATTCTATTTTGGTATAATTTTAGAATCCAGTTGAACCTACACATGTATGTCATGGTCATTAACTCTAAGTCCGTGTTGCTTATAAAATACAATCAACATGTGTAGCAACTAGTTCAGTAAGAGACCAATCAATCTGTCACATACATTCTTCTCTACGTGTATGACATAGATGCAGTGGGGAACTTCTAAGTTGATACGGGGTCGCCCGATCTTCTCGACGTAGGATCTGGATACTCACGTGGATTTGATGAACCGTAGTGATCCCCCGTTGCCAATGCAAGAGTTAGCACTCTATAATTCGTCCAACCTCACGTGCTGAACTTCACGACCACCGATGAAGTTCTATTGCGCTCCCAATTCCCAGCGGAAAAGGTTGAACAATCTTAATTTCAATGAACTCCCAATTCTCTCAAGCTGGTTTGCCCAACGAAAGAACAAGAGTTTTTCTATTATCAAAGTGGTTCCCTTTACAATGGGGGTCTACCCTTAATATATAGTCTCGGATCAAGGCTATCCAACACTAAACTTTCCATGTGGTACTATTCACGCCGCCGTAGCACGCAGCATCGTTCATGGCCGCATTTGGTTCTTGCTCACGCCCGCAAAACACCGTAGCGCGCATCGTAGCACGACTCGGCATCGTTCACGCATTGCACTATTCATGGGTGACCATTGTTCATCTTGTCATTGATCTCCATTCATCACGACTCTTCAAACTCGAGCACAAGTAAAACATTGTTTTTAGGTAGTATACAATTCTCATTAAAATTAATGACATGTTCATTAAGGAGCAGTTCACACAGGATTGTAGTTTCTTGGCTCGTGCTCTTGTTATTGGTCCTGTTATTGAAGTCTCATTACTAGCTTTGGCATTACTAGCGATGTCCTCATCATCCTCCCTTCTTGAAAAGGAGTCGACCTCGACTGCACAATCTTGTCCAAAGAAAGGTGATAGATCGGCAACATTAAATGTAGAACTTACCCCATAGTCATCACCGGAAGCTCAATCTTGTATGCATTGTCATTGATCTTGGCAAGAACTTTAAAGGTCCATCACCACGGGCATCAATTTGGATCTACGCTCGCTGAAAGCGATCTTTCTGAAGGTGGACCCACACTAAATCACCTAGTTCAAATAGCATTTTCTTTCTAGATTTGTTAGCTTTGGAAGCATAAGCACGCACCTTCTTTTCAATTACCTCTTTAGTTGTGGCATGGAGTTTTTCACAAAATCAGCACGTTTAGAAGCCTCCATATTTGCACGTTCTTGTAGTGGAAGAGGAAGTAAATCAAGGGCGTGATTGGTTTGAAGCCGACACCACCTCGAATGGGCTCAATTGAGTTGTAGAATGTACCGTTATATGCAAACTCCACATGCGGTAGACAATCTTCCCACTCTTTCAAGTTCTTCTTTATCATGGTACGTAGCAACGTTGAAAGTGTGCGGTTCACCACCTCCGTTTGCCCATCTGTTTGTGGGTGACAAGTCGTTGAAAACAATAACTTTGTCCCAAGTTTGGCCCACAAAGTCTTCCAAAAGTAGCTCATGAACTTGACGTCGCGATCCGAAACAATGGTTCTTGGCATTCCATGCAATCTCACAATCTCCCGAAAACAAATCGCTACATGCGACGCATCATCGCTCTTATGACGGGGAATAAAATGTGCCATTTTAGAGAACCTATCCACAACAACAAAGATGAATCCTTCCCTCTTGGTCCTAGGCGGTCCTAACACAAAATCCATGCTAATATCTTCCCAAGGAGCACTAGGAACAGGAAGTGGAGTATACAAACCATGTGGATTGAGTTTTGATTTTGCCTTATGGCATGTGATGCATCTTTGAACAAACCTCTCGACGTCTCGCCTCATCTTTGGCCAATAAAAGTTATCGCCTAACATCATATAAGTCTTCTCCTCCCGAAATGCCCCATCAATCCTCCCGCATGAGATTCCCTGCAACAATAACAAACGCACGAGAGGAATCCGAACACATAGCTTATTCATGCGAAGAGAAAACCATCATGAATATGAAATTTATCCCACCCTTTTCCATCTTTGCAATTAGAATATGGAGCTGCAAATTCATGATCGGAAGCATATAAATCTTTCAAACTTTCCAACCACGTACCTTTACTTCCAACCGAGTCAACAAAGACATGTTTTCTAGACAAAGCATCGCCTACCACATTCTCTTTGCCTTTCTTATATTTGATAATGTATGGAAAAGTCTCAATGAATTCTACCCACTTAGCATGTCTACGATTCAATTTCGCTGGCCCTTTAAATATTTCAAAGATTCATGATCGAATGTATTATGAATTCCTTAGGCCAAAGATAATGTTGCCAAGTTTCCAACACACGCACAAGAGCATATAGTTCTTTATCATAAACAGGATGATTCAATTGTGCACCATGAAGTTTCTCACTAAAATATGCAACAGGTTTTCTTTCTTGCATCAAACACCACCAATACCTATTCCACTAGCATCACATTCAATCTCAAAAGTTTTGTGAAATCGGGTAAAGCAAGCAATGGTGCCTCGGTCAAACATTTCTTCAATTCATTGAAAGCTTTGTCTTGTTTTTCTCCCACTCAAAAATCACTCCCTTTTAGTTAATTCATTTAATGGGGCAACAATGGTGCTAAAATCTTTCACAAATCGCCGATAGAAACTAGCAAGCCCATGGAAGCTACGAATTTGACTAACATTCACAGGAATTGGCCAATTTCTAATAGCTTCAATTTTAGATTCATCCACTTCAATGCCATGAGCTGAAACAACATAGCCTAGAAACACAACCTTACTAGTGCAAAAGTACACTTCTCAAGATTGGCATACAAGCATTCTTTCCTAAGCACTTCTAGCACTTGTTTCATGTGTTCAACATGATCTTCCAAACAAGCTATATATCGAATATCATCAAAGTAAACTACCACAAATTTACCAATGAAGTGTCTCAAAACATGGTTCATTAAGCGCATGAATGTACTAGGAGCATTGGACAATCCAAAAGGCATCACTAACCATTCATACAAGCCAAATTTCGTTTTAAAAGCAGTTTTCCATTCATCACCATGTTTCATTCTTATTTGATGGTAGCCACTTCGCAAATCAATCTTAGAAAAGATAGTAGAACCACTTAACTCATCAAGCATATCATCTAACCTAGGAATAGGATGACGATAGCGAACAGCTTATGTTGTTAATAGCTCTACAGATCTATGCACATTCTCCAAGTACCATCTTTCTTAGGAACAAGAATAATCGAACGGCACAAGGACTAAGGCTCGCGACGTACCCTTTGTCCAAAAGTGCTTGCACTTGGCGTTGAATCTCCTTTGTTTCTTCCGGATTTGTGCGATGCGGTCGATTGGGAAGAGGTGCTCCGGGACTAAGTCAATTTGATGCTCAATACCTCGAATAGGTGGTAGTCCAATGGTATGTCCTCCGAAACACGTCGTCATAAACCCGCAAAACTTGAGAAACAAGACTAGGAAGAGATGTTAAATCATTAGTAGAAAGCAATGCATCCTTGTACAAGAACACAAAGTGCATCAAAGCGGGATCATCTTTCATCTCTCTTAGATCGATTTGGTGGCTATCATGACTAAATTTTCTCTCCCTCACTCTTGCTTTTACCTCTCGGGTTTGGTTTGTGGTTCTTGCTCACCTTTGTGGAATCACACTCTTTGGTTCTTTCCTTTCTCACTCTCAACTTGCACTTCAATCTTTCGCACATTATCATTGACAATTTGAGAAGGAGTCAACAGTAGCAAGACCACTTGTTTTTGTTCCACCAAAACTTGTATTGGTTAGTTCTTCCATCATGAATCACAAGACGATCATATTGCCATGGCCTTCCTAGCAGCAAGTGACATACGTCCATAGGCACCACATCACACTCCACCGTATCACGATAAGTGCCAATTTCAAATTCAACATCCACGGTGTATCCCACACTCAATGAACCTTTCTCATGCAACCACTTGGATCGACACGGATGTGGGTGTTTCTTGTACTTCAATCCAAGTTTATTGCAAAGCTCCTTGCTAGCCAAATTACGACAACTCCCACCATCAATGATTACCTTGCAAAATTTGCCATCTTTGCTAACTAGAGCTCTTGTATGGAATAAATTGCAGCGCTGTTCTTGGGAAGGCTTTGGTTGCACACTCAACACCGTCGGAGCACACACAAGTATAGGACCAACTCGGGTTCACAATACTCTATGTCTTGCTCCTCCTCATGTGCATCATCATATGTCCCTAAATCAGCATGGTGATCATTCTCTTCTTCACTTGCGTAATCATATTCTCCATTATCTAATATCAACATCGCTTTGTTATTTGGGCAATCCTTTTGCATATGACCACGACCAAGGCATTTGAAGCATTGTATACCGCTACTCTTCATTGTAGAACCCACGAAGAGGGAACACTAGCTGCTGGATTTGATGGCTTCCTTGCACTTGGAGTGGCTTCTTCCTTCTTGCTAGATGATGAGCGAAAGCTTGAACCACCACTTTGAGCTGTTCGTTGGCTTACTTGTGATTTGGAACCATATCTTCCTCCGCTGGTCGGTGTATGCGTGCAGAAAGGACGTTGATCTTGCAAACTTAGCATCCTCTTGCAATTGTCGTTCGCCTTTGTAGCTTGATGCACTAACTCATAAAGATTGGTATAAGGCTGAAAATTGACAATTCTTTTGACTTGATGGTTCAAACACGAGAGGAAGCGTGCCATGGTTTGCTCTTCTTGTTCTTGAACCTTGGCTCGAATCATGGCTAGCTCCATCTCCTTGTAGTACTCCTCCACGTAATGTGCTCCCTTCATATTCTGCAATTTATCAAATAGATCACGTTTGTAATGACGAGGAACAAACGGGCTCTCATTTCCGCTTCATCTCTTGCCATGTTGCAACAGGGTTTTCTCCATTCTCAACTCTTTGAGTAATGACTTGTTCCCACCAATCCAAAGCATAACCTTCAAACTCAAGTGATGCCAATCAGTATCTTTCTCTCATCCGTATAGTGATGCATACGGAATATTTTATCAACCTTCAATTCCCAAGTGAGATACTCCTCGGGATCTGTTCCACCGCAAACTTGGGCATGGAAAACTTGAGCTCGCCCAATCCATCATCTTCATTGCGTGGACGACGATAATGGTCATTGTAATGCAAAGCAAAATCACCATCCACTTCCATCGCATGTGCAGCACCACCACGCCCACCACGGCCTCCACCTAGACCCCGACCACGCCCTCCATGGGCTCCTCCTCGTCCTCCTAGCTGTGGTGGATGCACCACGTTGGTCGCCACTCGGTGTTGCGGTGCGGGATGTACATGTGCAGCAGCTTCTCCTCCTTGAATACTTGCTTCATCGCCGCCATTGCGAGCTTGTATAAGCCTAGTGAGGGTCCCAATGTCCTCCGCAATTGGCGCACATTTTCATCGACTTGTATCTCCATATTTTGCATATCCTTGCAATTTGATCGCAAAAGAATCATGCTTCTCGTGGAGTTGATTGAGCCCTTGGTGTAGCTCACGTTGAAAGTGTTCATGAGTGCCCCAAATTGATATTGCTTGACGAATGCACGAGTTTCATTTGTCCCACCACTCTCATCATGGTGTTCTTCTCCACCGACATGGTTAGTTATGCAAGAAACAAATAGTCGTGTATATAATAATGCTTTGTGGAAATCACTCAATCTCACTATGTCCTCTCTCCAAGTAAAGTTCTTACCCTTCCAAGTGAATTAAGGCCAATAAAACTTACACCGTAGAAGTGACAACAAGACAGTGATGATCAAGCGAAATTAAGAGTGTTCACTACTTGCACAACAACGGTTATATGGTGGAGCTTGGCATGAGTGTATATCCTAGCAATCTGAAATTCTTGATGTTGTAAAGTTAAGTAATAATCCAAGCTAGAATACTTTGCCTAAGTGCTGATCCAAAAGATTTAAGTGAAGTATATGAGCACACGCAAAGATTAATGTGACTCGATGCAAACAAAGGAATGAGCTAGGCAATCTGAAATTAAAGAATAGATAGCTCGTTTCGCACCAAGTACTAGGAGAGACGCTAGCCAATTGCAATGATATAAATGTAAGGCACGAGATTGCTCAAGAGGTTAAATTACACAATCTGAATTTATGGATTAAGAACTCACCCAAATTCGGCCAATGCTTTCTTTTTCTTTCTTTCTTTCTTTCCTTCTCTTTTTTTTTGGCTCAACTTCCTCTTTTTCTTTTCTTTCAAAGGCCAAACTAGGTTTAATTGTTCTTTTGGTTTTGCATAGGTCACAAATATTCAACAAGGTGTGAAGTACTCAAGAGCAGCCCTAGATGCAATATTCAACGACTAGTCTCAAATGATGAAAAGAATATCGCAAGATTTTTTTTGATTGGACACAAAGATTAGGCTACGCAAATAAACACGAACGATCGGCACCTAAACAAAAATTCTAATGGATCAAAACCTAACAAAACTCACAAAATTAACAGATGCAAAAACTAGGGTTTGGTTAATTTTTTTTGTTGCAATTTCAGTTTAATGGACTATAGGACGAAAAATAAATTAATCTAAAAGTAAGGGTAAATAATCCTACCGAGTAAACCGCGCTCGATACCGGATGATACGGGTCGCCCGATCTTCTCGACGAGGATCCGGATACTCACGTGGATTTGATGAACCGTAGTGATCCCCGTTGCCAATGCAAGAGTTAGCACTCTATAATTCGCCCAACCTCACGTCTTGAACTTCACGACCACCGATGAAGTTCTATTGCGCTCCCAATTCCCAGCGGAAAAGGTTGAACAATCTTAATTTCAATGAACTCCCAATTCTCTCAAGTTGGTTTGCCCAACGAAAGAACAAGAGTTTTCTATTATCAAAGTGGTTCCCTTTACAATGGGGTCTACCCTTAATATATAGTCTCGCACCAAGGCTATCCAACACTAAACTTTCCATGTGGTACTATTCACGCACCGTAGCACGGCATCGTTCATGGCCGTCTGTTCTCGTTCACGGCCCGCAAAACACCGTAGCGCGCGCATCGTAGCACGGACTCGGTCATTGTTCACGCATTGCACTATTCATGGGTGACCATTGTTCATGCTGTCATTGATCTCCATTCATCGCCGACTCTTCAAACCCGAGCACAAGTAAAACATTGTTTTTAGGTAGTATACAATTCTCATTAAAATTAATGACATGTTCATTAAGGAGCGAGTTCACACAGGATTGTAGTTTCTTGGCTCGTGCTCTTGTTATTGGTCCTGTTATTGAAGTCTCATTACTAGCTTTGGCATTACTAGCGATGTCCTCATCATAAGTGCTCTTAATAAAGTAAGTCCCAAAATATTGATCTCTTCTTCCAAATGTTCTTCTCACAGGTCATCGATTTACGTTCCTTTTCGAGCACAACATCTAAATCCTTAACCATATCATATATCCCTTTTTCGCTTAAATGCTTTAGAGCTGAACTGTTTGTACGGGCAGCCCTGATCTTCTCAACGTAGGATCACGATAATTGGTGCCTCTCAACCAATCTCTCTAGCTGCACACCCGTGCAAATGCATGGACTCACACTCTTTGGAAATTCGCCAAGATACACCAAGGTTTCTCCACGAGACCACGAGTGGAGAAATGTCGTGCCCTCAATTCCCAATGGAAAAGCAAACACGACCTTGATTCGAGAACGATCGCTCAATTCCTCTCAAGTAATACTCGCATGGACACTATAGTGAAAAGAAACAAGCAATATGTTGTTCTAGTTTCAATCTGAAAAAGTGGTCTTGAACCCTAAGGGAGGGGGGTGGCGGCTACTTAAAAGCACACCCTAACCTCACGCACGCACATGTTTGGGCCTAAGGCCGAGTTCCAATCCGATTCGGCCCAAGAGACCGAATCAAACTCTATTGTTCAATCCCGTAACAACTTGTACACAACTACTTGATATGGTTCGGACTCAACTCGCAACAACAAGATACATGACCGAAATTAGGTGGGTTTTGGTCAGCCCAAGTGGCACGCAGGCTGGGCACGTGTTTGCTTCTATTTTGGGCGACCTGGCAAGAAACAGCCACAACTTTTGCATACGAGCTCTGCTTTTGACGATCTTGTACTTGTTTCGAAGCTAACGAAGAGTTTGATCCAAAAATCCATAAAGATCGGTTCTAATTCATTCGCGAGGCTTCAAAAAACAGTGCATCTCCAAAAATCGTCGTTTAGGCTCTCAAAACGGCCTCCGAAGTTTTCGGACCGCATAATCCCTCTTCTCGACCGCATCGACCTTCGTGAGTGAGATCCTCCTCATACCTAAGCATGCACAACACACTAGAATTAGGTAGTAGCAAATTCTTATCAAAATTATACTCTTTAAAGAACAAATTCACCTGTTGTTGGAGCTTCTTTACTCGTGCTCGCGTAATCAGCCATGTTGGTTCAGTTGGAGGAGTTGGAGCTTCTTGCACAGGAGTGGATGAACTAGGACTAGCAGGGATGTCCTCATCAACTGTCCTTCTTCTTTCCGTCGAATTGTTTCTTCATCCTACGGTATGGGTGAGCCCTCCCAAAGAACCTACGGTAATGCATGTACACGGTTTTGCGCGAGTTCTTCAACCACACACTCTTGGTATCATTTAAGTAGTGAGTACATGCTTTGGCCCCTTTTGTACTCTGGCTCAACAGGTTAGCATATTAGGATAATCATTTATGGTGCAAAATAACAAGGAGTGTAAAGTGAAGTTATCTTGTTTGTATGCATCTCATACATGTGCCCCTTCGATCCACAGTATTTTTAGATCTTCCACCAACGGTTCTAAGTACACATCAATATTATTCTCAGGTTGCTTTGATCCTTGGATAAGTACCAACAATAAAATATACTTTCTCTTCATACACAACTAATGAGGAAGGTTGTAGATGCAGAGAGTCACAGGCTAAGTGCTACATCGGTTGCTCATGTTACCGAAAGAATTCATTCCATATGTACTCAATCCAAACTTTTATATTCCGTGAAACCCCTTCGAATCAAATGCGCTTCAATCTGCGCTTGGTTCTTAAACATCTTTAGATTCTCACAGTAAATGCATGGATAGTACATATATTCCACCCATTATTCAACATATCCTCCTCAATAGCTCTTGTAAAAGCAGACGCACCATTAATGTACTCTTCACTCACACAATTCTCAGCGTACAACCAGTTTCGGTCCTACATTACGCATATAATAGTATGAATGATTTTGTGCATGTTTTGTAAGAAAATAGCTATATGTAGCAAGAATAACTAATTAAATTGAATTAAATAGAAATAGACTATGAATTGACTAAACCATAAACCATACTAGATGTAAATAATCTTCTCTCTACATCAAGCTAGCTCGATCTAAACCATCTTCAATTCTTCTTTCACCAAAAGCTATAGATCTAAATTATAATACAATTAGGAACAAATTACTAACTAGAGGTAGTCAAGAAATGAATGAATATATAACCACTCTTGCCAAATAGTCTCCTTTCACCAAATGGCCGCCTTAAAGCATCGTCTCCAACTCAAAGCAACAGCCTAGATCTGGAATTTAAGACGGAGGGTCAATGGGTTTGCACATAATTAATATTGTGGAATTATCACAGACGGTTTTTAATAAAAATCATATGTGATGACTTAATTATCACAGACGGTTTGTAATACAAAACGTCTATAAAGTATTACAGACGGTTCAAACAAAAATTATCGGTGACATGTGGTAATATCATAGACGGTTCTTGTTACTGACCGTCTTTGATACTTCACAGACGGTTTCACCATAAACCGTCTGTGGTATTTCCTCTTCACAGACAATTTTTATCGCTGGCAGCAACACAGACGATTTATAAACTAAAACCGTCTGTGATTGTATTTAATACTGACGGTTTTTGGGAACCGTCTGTGATGTGGCGTCTAGTATTAGGCTTTTCTGCAATAGTGCGTAAGTGTATAGGACTTGGTCGTAGACCATATTACATAAGGTTCATCCAGTTTGATCTTTTGTGTATATTTTTGTGGTCGACATGTCCTTCTAGAAACCACTACCAACCAATAATTGAAAAGGTGTTTGTGGGTTACAGCCAAGTATACATAAACCTACAGAGTCACACACTTAACGGTTTAGAACAATAAGGGTTCATTTTGGATAGAGTTCGAGTGGGACACGATTTCTACTCGTGTTGTATATGGATCCGATTGAAGACTCTATATAAAGGGGTACGTGGGGCTGAAGTAGTATGTGACACACAACCACTAAAACCCTAGCCACCACAATCCCGAACACCCTACCGTGCGTGTTGGTGCTAGCACACCGATGTACGGTGTTTTCTCCCCTGGACGTATGGACTCCAGAAGGGACACTGCTGCTACTATGGTGCTAATCGGGGCTATCGCGAGGAGAAGATCATTAGACGATCGACTACACGATGTGTGCTACGTTAAACCGGGCTATTTCAACTCTTCTTCTGCTATACTGTCGCGTCTAGTAGTAATGATCCGTGATTTCTTACTCGTATGGCTTTCTGATTTACGTAGTAGAAATTTTATTTTGCATTAGTGTAGCCTACTAGTTTTCGTACATACCACCAATTGTGGATTTGTATTTTTCGTGCTTTTGTCGTCTATACCTGTCAATCCGAGATGTCCTCATTTAAAAGAAGATATCCATTTTTTAAAAAAGAGGTTTAATTTGTTAACATGGTAAACTTTAAAAATGGCTCCACAAATTAGAGGATCCACAAATTAACTGTGTAGTTAATTTGCAAGCAAACACTTTTCAGTTTGAAATTTTTATCTGCACATGGCTGGTTTTCAATTACTGGCAGTATATTTGAATCCAAATTTCCAGGACATGCATAGGACGAGGAATCCTAGGAGACCCAGACGCGCACAAGTTTTGGGGAAATTAATTTCAGGTTCTAAACCATTTCAGGATAGTAGTGATGTAAAAAGCACCAACTAGTATAGAAAAATAGAGATACAGATATACATTTACGGTACTAATAATCATGCACACGCAATTCATGTTTTTCGCAACATATATCACACAAAATATATAGGTCTCGTTCGGTTGAACTGAAAACTGTGATTTATGACTGAAATTGTATTGTACCGGTTGAAATTTCACTGTAGACCTATTTTTTTTAGCTGCGGCTTATGGTTTTTGGTTGAAATTTTTGAATTTTGGCTGTTTGCGACAAAGATTGCGGAGAGAGATACTCGCTTACTATTTTGGTTGATACAGATGTTAGGCTTTTAACATGTATTACGATTAACTTGTAGATCACGTCTTGAGAAAATACTCTATTTAAAAGTTAGGTACTGTTAAGAGTAGGATAGGTATTGATAGGAAGCTCGAGTTATGGAGGAAGACCTTACAATTGAAGAGCTTTAGACTTAGTAGACTAAAACTGAGTATATGAAGTGTGATTTCAGTGGTGCTAAGGTAGATGATGGAGATGTTAGAATGGATGGACAAATAGTGCCTAAGAAGGACATGTTTTGTTATTTGGGATCGATGCTACAGTGGGACGGTGAGATTGATGAAGACGTGAGCCACAAGATAAGAGCGGTGTGGATGAAATAGCGCCAAGCATCTAGTGTCCTGTGTGACAAAAAAGTCCCTCAAAAGTTAAAAAGTAAGTTCTATAGGATGGCGATCAGACCCGCAATGCTATATGAAGCAGAATGTTGGACGATTAAAAGACAACATATACAGAAAATGAGTGTAATGGAGATGAGAATGCTGCGGTGGATCTGTGTTCATATAAGGCGGGATCGCATCCGCAATGATGATATATGTGATAGGGTGGGGGTGGCACCAACTGAACAGAACCTTGTCCAACATCGTTTGAGATTGTTTGGACATCTTCAACGACGGCCTCCTGAGGCACCGGTACGTAGTGGAATTTTAAGATGTACTAAAAATGAAAAAAGAGGCAGAGGTCGACCAAAACTGACGTGGGAGTAAGCAGTTAAAAGAGACTTGAGAGATTCGAATGTATCTAAAGAATTAATTTTGGATAGGAGCGTATGGAAGTTAGTGATCCACGTACCGGAGCCATAAGAAAGTTATGGACAGTGTTTAGGCTCTTGGTTCATATATCATGTTGTACGGTTTAGAGTTTTAGCATTGTAGGTTTATTTCAAGACTCATATCTCTTGATCTTGAAAGGATTTCATTCCTAATCTACCATAACTTGTTTAAAACAAAAGACTTTATTGTTATTGTTGTTAAAAGTTAGGTACTGTAATAAAAACCAAAAGCTGCTTTTAGAAGCCCTAAAGAACAGGCCCTGTAGATGAAGGTGGGTTATTTAGCATAATTAAATTTAAAAAAATAAAAATAGAAAAAATATGCTAGCTCATCACAGACAACGCAAACGAATACGGAAAAAAGAACCGACAAAAAAGCTCAAAAAACCAAAAGTTCAGAACAAGATAAAATTTATAAATAGTAAAAAATAAATCAGAAGCTAAAACCGAAACGAACGAACCATAATCATATTCAAGATTTAGAAACTATATCTATTAAAACACTGTATTTCTCCCCGTACCTTCACCACCTTGGGCGAGCTGCGGCCCCACGCCTTGAGTCCATGCTGTTCAAATCTAAGCAACCCTCGAGAACTCCAGCCGGGGACCTCGCTATGTCCCTTCCCATCGATATCGCATTCGATTAGCCGTGCCAGGATTGACAAATATTGTAGCTAGGGGCGGCGCATCGCGAGGAAGCTGCGACCCGCATCCGGCGTGGTTGGGCATCAGCGACGCCGGCGTTGCATGGCGAGGGAGCGGCGGCACAGGCAAGTGGCCCCGCCGTGGAATACTCAAACGGGGATTGGGGAGACCGGAAATGATCGCATATTAATTGCACAATTTAAGTACATGTTAATTGCATTGGAGTGATTGTGGGTAAGGATCCAACTCCCATACCAGACCTCCGATCTAAAAAGATGGATGGTCACGATGGTCCGGATCATCCGGCAGTTAATTACCCAAATTTGAGGTCGTGTTATTTATGTTAGTACTAGTAAGAGACTTATGCGTTACAATAGAATCATAAAAATAATAAGATGAAACTTACTGGTTGGTCAACTTTACACATCAAATATTGGAGAGCAAGCGACAGAAAGAGAAGCCAAAATGCGCGAGGAGATGAAAAAAGTAAAGGGGTGGACGGTTGTATTCTGAGAGAGGGGAAGAGAGAGACGAATGGTCTAGATCAAATCAGATGATTGAGAAAAGAGGATAGAGAATAGACTAACCATTAACTCACAATTTTATAATAGTAAAGATAGACTATTTCACTCCTATATAAATGGAAACTATTGACGTTGTAATAACCGACAAGCCAGGGGCTTAGCTGTAGCATTAAACATGCATACGTACATTAATTGTTTCCAAACATGCAGGTAGGGAGGCTAGAGTTTGGAAGGGATAACTCACCAGCCTGCACGTCATAAATTGCTGCTAAACATTGCTTATGTTCATTGGCTTATATATTTGGTGAGCAATGGCGTGGAGCAAAGCATATCAACCAGTCAAATACGCTCAAGAGCTAGCAGGAGCGTACGCACGTCGCGGAAGCTTACGATGGACAGACGCGAAGTGCTCGTACTTTCCCTGGCTCTCCTGGGATGCTTCGCCATACTTGCACAGTGTGAGCGTTGCACAATTAACACCTGCTTATGTACAGCATTAGAACTTCTTTTAAATAATTGCAATGATATTTTTTCTGCGCAGGTCGAACCGTCGATGACATGGGTGGCAATAAGATTACCGTGGAGATCTGCTCATCGATGCAGGGAGCACAATACTGCTGCACGCCCTTCGAGGCCTCAAAGTGCTATCCGACAAAGAAACAATGCCTGACAGAGTGCTGCAAAGGCTTCACTAACCCCAACTGCACTTTGGACTCTCCGCCCCCCTCTGCCCTCTACTGACCCCAAACCCAGATCATATAGTACCATCTATAATAAAATGGTTACGCATTTCAGAATAAGATTTAGGCTGAATTTTTTTACTTAAAATTAGCTTATATATATATGTATATATATATATGTATATGTATGTATATATATATATGTATGTGTGTATATATGTAGATATATATGTATATATATATGTATATATATATATATATGTATATATATATATATATGTATATATATGTATATATATATATGTACTATCAATAATAACTAGCATTTAAATGATACGTTTTTTAAGACGAGGTTGATAAAAAAATTGTAGTAAAAAGTATACTGAGTTTAGCTGTACCGGCTAAAATCGAATACGATTATTTTCCTCTCACGTCTTGCCTCTCATGAAATGTAATTAAATATTTAAACCATCAGCCCAAAAAAATCCACCCTTAATTTGGGCCAAGGCTGAGGTTATGGCCCAAAACATATTAGAAGATTTAATTTCGTTTTTCATTTCGATAACTACAGATAAATGAAAAAATCTTGAAAAAGTTCAAATAATTTCATAAAAAATAATCAGGAATGCACTTTAGAATATTTTCAACTCAAATAAAATATTTTCAAACTTATACAAACGTTTATCTATTCACCGTGAATGACAGTCAGTGCTAAATTTTAATGATGTAATTTGTTCATCTTTCCACAAGGGCTTAAGAATTTGAGAGGTGAACTGATTAATATATGCACCTCAATAGATGTAACATTAGTAGGAGAGGGCTGCCTGAACTTGTAGGGCAACGATGATCTTCCCTAAACTGATATTTCTAGCAATAAGATTTTTGTTCTTTTCAAGAAAGCAGCATATTATGTTTGTTACTCTATTGTCTATGGTACTACACGGCTGCTCATCCCTATCCTGATTCTCTGAACAAAGATATATATGTCGCTCATTGAAGTTGTGATCATGTAAATGGGAGGGGACATTTTTGGGCCAACACAGCACCCTGTTTTCCACCTCTGTTCTGTTAAAGGGGGCAATTGGAAATGATGGCTGCTGCAAATTACCACACCGGCTGATAATTTGCACTAGTTCATAAAGAAAACACCCTTTTTCAAAAAAAAATCTTTCTAAAAAAATAAAGAAAACATCTGGACTCCTTTACTAATCAGTACTCAGTAGATCCATGTGCTTGCTCTCTCATGCTCTTCACACCCGGCCGCCGCTCCCTCCCTCACACTCTCGTCTACCGCTCCCTTTCTCCTCGCCGCCGCTACAGGTTCATCCTTCCCCTAGGCACAGAAAGAGGTCGGAGGGAGGCGACGGGCCGACGGTGGGCGGCGACAGGGTAGGAGGGCGGTGGCAGCGGCAGTTGTGCAATTAGGTTAAGTGGGACTGCACGGCGGGAGAGGTACAATTAGGTTAAGTGGGACTGCACGCGCGGAGGGATCGAGAGGCTACACGGTGAGGCAACAATGGTGCCACCGACCACGGGTGGTGGTGGAGGGGCGGAGGAGGCGCGCGAAGCTGCGACTGACGCTAGAGAAGAAGACAGCGAGGGCGGCGGGCACGGGGAAGAGAGGAAGAGGAGGGCGACGGCCGGCGTCGGAGCAGGAGAAGAGAGGGGAGAGGAGGGGCGACGCGAGGGATATATCGTCGGAATGCTTCCCGAGTGTATGTCGTGCCGTAGTCGCTCTCATAACATAAATGGTGTATAGCCAAAGCAGCAATATATCAAAAGCAAATACTAAAAAACAGTGGATTTGTACTCACCGATCCGGTCTTTGGAAAGCCAGCACCCAGCAGAGCCTTGCCGTCTCTGGATAAACCCTGACCCACCTGTATCGAGCTCACATACAACATCAGCTTCAACACAGACAGCATAGCAATATTGGAGAATTCCAAACAAAAAAAATCGCTTTATTGAGGATTTCGGGTAGCAATTGACGCACAAAATCGTGGTTCCAGCACGAGGTGGCGGTCTCCGGTTTGGGGTCGTCGAAGAAGGAGACGGTGCTATGGCTGAGCCGCGCGAAGTCGAGCGCTTTCCGCCTTCATCAATCGCCACCACAAACTCTCTCAATTAAAATTGATGTCGCTACCCGTAACCATCAAGAAGAACCAAATCATAATTTCTTTGGGACACCAAAATCTCCAAGAAAGGAACCATCTTTTCATGGAAGCCAACTCATGATACACCAAGAACCAAGAAAAGCGAAGCAACAAGAGAGCAATTCCAAGAAAGGGGCCGCTTTTTCTTTACCAAATTTAACGGGGCAAACAGATGGAACAAATCGGGAACCGAGAAGCTTAAAAAAGGGAAAGGAAAAAAAGGGGAAACGGTTAGGCTACGCTAGCTACAATAATTGATTTTCTGCCGCGTTCAACCAGAAAACATACGTGTAAGGGAGTCATGAATAGTTACCACTAGATGCTTGCAATGAAGAAGAGTTGGAGCAGCCGGTCCAACGAGATACGTGTTGATGAAGAAGAAGCGTTCGATCATTTCACGAACGAATGTCTCCTTCTCGCCCTACGCAATAGCCTTGCGCTTCTTGCCAATCAAGACGGCAAGAATAAAGGCGGCGCCTCCACGGAGTCCACACGTTCAGGATGGAACGTCGTGCGCTGGTGTGCTAGCACCGCGCGCCCGGCTAGGGTTTCGGGATACGGCCGAGGGGAGGTGGTAGCCAGGGGTCTATGTTTCTCTATCATACCTGCAGCCCCGCCTCCACATATTTATAGAGCATGCTAATGAGCTTCCACGTTGTAGGCCTATTAGAACCCTAATCCCATATGGATCAATATCCCTTTTAGCCTATAAAATCGAATTGTTTATGATTGCCTCTTGGGCATATCACTAACAATCTCCCACTTGCACTAGAGACAATCATATAGGCAAGCTTTCTAATTTCAACCCCTTAAGTGTGTGACCTGTTAGGTTCATGTGTAGACAGCCATGATCCGAAAACCCTTTTCAAGCCATAAGTCAATAGTGGCACCTAGCAGGGCATATTGACTCTCGAATACACATAAAGATCATATCGGCTAAACCTTGATATACACACACATGGATCCCTTTACCACACGATACCGGTCGAACTTAAGGCAAGATTCGTGCCACCCTTGTGATAGCTCAACCATTCACTCGATCTTATGGTGGAATACAACTCATGACTAACCCTTTAGTCACATTGTGATTAACTCTTTAATCACCTTGGTATGGTCTAAAAATAAATAAAACACATGCACTCCTTTACTAATCAGTACTCAGTAGATCCATGTGCTTGCTCGCCTACATATAATATAAGAGAAAATCTAATGAATAGTATACGACGGTGTACCATCACCAAGAGCCGTTGCCGCCGCTCTCTCATGCTCCTCACTCCCGGCCGCCGCTCCCTCCCTCTCACTCTCGTCTACCGCTCCCTTTCTCCTCGTCGCCGCTACGGATTCACCCTTCCCCTAGGCATAGAAAGAGATCGGAGGGAGGCGACAGACCGGTGGTGGACGGCGGCGAGGGCGATGGACGGGGTAGGAGAACGGTGGCAGCGGCGGTTATACAATTAGGTTGAGCAGGGCGGCACGGCGGAGAGGGGTCGAGGGGCTACGCGACGAGGCGGCAACGGTGCCACCGGCCGCAGGTGGTGGTGGAGGGGGCAGAGGAGGCGCATGAAGTTGTGGCCAGCGCCAGAGAAGAAGACAGCGAGGGCGGCGGGCACGGGGAAGAGAGGGAGAGGAGGGCGACGACCGAAGTTGGAGTGGAAGAAGAGAGGGGAGGGGAGGGGCAGCGTTTTGAGAGAAGAGGGAGGGAGGGGAGGAGCGACGCAAGGGAGAGGGATATATCTAGTCGTTCTCATAACATAAAGATATAGCCAAAGCAGCAATATATCAAGAGCAAATACTAAAAAACAGTGGATTTGTACTCAGCCTCGATCCAGTGCTGGAAAGCCAGCAGAGCCTTGCCGTCTCTGGATAAAACCCTGACCCACCTGTATCACTTTATTGAGGATTTCTGGTAGCAATTGATGCACAAAATCGTGGTTCCAGCCGAAGTGGCGGTCTCCGGTTTGGGGTCGTCGAAGAAGGAGCAGTCTTTGTGGCGAGCTGCCAAGTCGGCGCTGCCGCCTTCATCAATCGCCACCACAAACTCTCTCAATTAAAATTGATGTCGCTACCGTAACCATCAAGAAGAACCAAATCATAATTTCTTGGGAAAATTGCTCTAATGCCACAAACTTATATGGCATCCTCCTTTTACCACATAGTTAAATAGATTTGTTATGATGCCACAAACTTGAGTATTTATTTCTTTCTTTGCCATTTCCTCCCTTAAAGCGCATTTTAATTTGGTTTACTTTTTCCCTTGCATGAGTGACCGTTTTGACCCTCACTCCATAAGCCTAACCCGCGCACTTGATCGGGCGATCGATCCGTGACTCCGTCTGCCCCTCCCTCACGCACAATGCGGAGATGGAGCGGCCACCCACGGCGGCGGCGCCCGACCCGGCCTCCTCCTCATGGGCGCCCGACCCGGTCTCCTCCTCATGGCGGCGCCCGACCCGGCCTCCTCCTCCTGGCATGGCGCCCAGGCCCGGCCTCCTCCGGGGCGCCCTGACCCCGGCCTCCTCCTCGGCAGCGCCCACGACCCCGGCCTCCTCCGCCATGGATGTCTGCACTTTGTGACCTGGAGCTCACTGCACCTCCCTGTGGAGTTCTTGTTGCTAGGACATGCAGAACAAAGTGATTGGCTTTTGATTTCTTACCTGATGTTGTATGAAATTGTAGAACTTTTTTAACCATGAAATTGGGCAATGTAAAGCAAAGAAAAATATACTGATGTGGGTTTGAGGCTCCCCGTTTAGCTACCTGAATATTCTTGAACAGCAATTGTAATTGAGAAATGTAATTGCAATGCTGAAATAGTGATGAAGTCTTGTTTGTCCGGTCTTGCAATGCTGAAATGTCGATCTTGGTTGTCCGAAGTGCTTTTCTGCAGACTCGGACACTTGTATGTTCACATTCCAGAAACTTGTCTCCAGAGAGAAATGTGTAACAAAATAGCTACATTGCAACTATGTAAAATGTGTAAATCAACATCATCCTGAATCTGAAAAGAGAAAACATTGCTACAATACCAGTACATTGCTACAATCCAGACATTGTCCATGATCTGGCACAAAAAGATTAAGCTCATGATCTGGCAAAAGTTGCTTCATGCCCACCAGCAATCCAGACAGAACTCCATAAAAACAGTAATGCACATTGTCCATGCAAATAGTAATGCAAACATCTTTGTCCAGGTAATACTTCAGAACATTCATAAAGACAGTGGTTCCATCCCATATTCATTACTTTCATCTAAAATAACAGAATTACACTAAAATTCTACTTCTTTTTCTTCCTCGGAGATATCTTCTTTGTTGATTTGGAGGCCTTCACTGGAGAAGATGTCATTGCAGGCTGTGATGGCCCTTCTCCCATTGCTTGTGCAAGCATCCTTCTTGTCATCACCCACGGACTATCAATGATTTGTTGAGAATGGAAACATTTGCTCTAGTAGGTGTGCTTGCTTGAGAAGTAGAAGTCGTATTTCCGACCTTAGTGTTCCTTTTGTAGGCTTTCTTTTCACATTCTGAACAACGATCAAATGAATTGCATAAAATGGAAGCGATAAATTGGATAACTACATTTTAATTACCTCTTCTTGGTGCCATTAGAGGGCATCTTGCTTGTCTATGTCCTAGCTCCCACACCTCTTGCATTTGTTTTACCCTTTCCACCATTCTCTAAGACCCTTGATTCTTAATTTTCGAGGCCTCCCAGAAGACCTTTTTGCAAGTGGTGGTAGAAGGACAAAATCTAGATTAACCTTAGGCCATTGAGACTTGTCCGTCAAAGGCAGTCATGTTAGGATTGGTCCTCAAAATACTTACTGCTTTTGACGCAACCCATCGACAATTGGCCATAGAAGATCGATCCTACTTGTAGAAGAAGCGGTCATGTTCTTCAACAAGTCGGTTGACCTAAAAGTATTATGGAAAGAAATTAGTAACAATGTCATGTAAAGTATGGGTTAGATGGTGCAAGTTAGTACCCTTATTGTCCGTCGGTGTCACCGAGCTAAAATTCTCGAGGACATCCATCGCCTTTACAATATCCCATGAATCTTGAGCGGTCGAGACTTCTTGATGCCCAACTCAAACTCCTCGTTTATTGCATATTGCCTAATCGCTAGCCTAAATTGATCCATCGTGGGATACATGGTGCCAATGGTTATCTCTGGATGGTCCATATCATAAGAAAAGTGAGCGTTCCTCGGGTATTACATCGTCAGCGAGAATAGCGAGACCCCTCATAAATGCAGCGTGCATTGTTCCTCTCTGTTCAATACCTACGTTACGCCTTTCATTAGCTCTGTCATCTTGACTCTAAGACCCAAAAACACAAACATCTCATCTTCTTCCATTAGGACATCTCTCCCTTCGTCATCAGGACCCTGCACTATTTGCGGACTTGCCCAATCCACTCGTTCTATTCCAACGTCTACGTTGAATATGCAGTTAGGATCGCTTGTTCTAAATACGAAAAAAGTTAGTACAAATAGACATTTAACCCTAATCAGTATTGAACATACGACGAAATATACCCGGGATACCCAATGTCTATCGTGCGCTCGTCCATCCCATTGACATTACCGCTATTTAATCCAACAACCTATGGTTCCATTCAACAAAATTAAATGCAATTCTGGATCAAAAGACAAGGGCGATGTCAAGACTTACCTCATCCTCATTGTCATGGTTGGGCGCCATTGAGGCCGAGGTGGAGCACCGGTGACTATAGAGATGAGGCCGAGGCAAGGGTCGGCGTTGGTGGGCAAGCGCCCGGAGGAGGAGGCCGGGTCGGGCGCCGCATGAGGAGGAGGCCGGGGTCGGGCGCCGGCCATGAGGAGGAGGCTGGGGCCGGGGGAGGAGGAGGAGGCCGGGTCGGGGCGCCGCCGTGGGTGGCCGGCTCCATCTCATTCTTGTGCGTGAGGGAGGAGGCGGAGTCACGGATCGATCCGGCCTGACTGTGTGTGTGAGTTAGGCTTATGGAGTGAGGGGCAAAACGATCACTCATGCAAGGGAAAAAGTAAACCGAAATTAAAATGCAGTTTAAGGGGAGGAAATGGCAAAAGAAAGAAATAAATACTCAAGTTTGTGGCATCATAACAAATCTATTTAACTATGTGGCAAAAAGGAGGATGTCATATAAGTTTGTGGCATTAGAGCAATTTTCCCTAATTTCTTTGGGACACCAAAATCTCCAAGAAAGGAACCATCTTTTCATGGAAGCCAACTCATGATACACCAAGAACCAAGAAAAGCGAAGCAATAAGCGAGCAATTCCAAGAAAGGGGCCGCTTTTTCTTTAATAAATTTAACGGGGCAAACGGATGGAACAAATCGGGAACCGAGAAGCTTAAAAAAGGGAAAGGAAAAAAAGGGGGAACAGCTGGTGTAGGATCTGGTTACTAGAGCCCCTCAATGACGACGGCTGAGAGATCATGTGGAGATGATCCCAATTTTATGATGAGTATTTGACTCTTGGTTGAAGGAAAAGTGAGTTTGTTTTGGGCGTTTTACTGCGAAGTCGTAACTCTGGCCTTTGTCCAAATCGTGTACGACCGCTCCCTGGCTCGTACGACCTTGTAGGATGCTATACGACCACGTTTGGTCGTGATCGAAAGTCGTTCGGGTGGTTTACGACCACGTTCTGACATCCTCGTGAAATTTGACCGTGGTCGGAAGTCAATCGACCACGTTGAGGCATCCGGCGATTTTGACCGTGGTGGAAGTCGATCGACCACGTTGGCGGTATCGGAAGCGATCGGGCGGCGTACGGTGGTCGGAAGGCAATACGACCACGTTACGGCTTTTCGGCAAAGCGAGCGTGATCGGAAGTCTCGGAAAATCTACGACCACGTTGTGCGTGGGCGTGCGGTCTTAGACCACGTTGTATCGCTAGCGGGTGCGACCACGTTAGCGCGGGTTTGAGCGTGGTCGGTAGTCGTGGCTGGGGTTTTCGACCATGTTGTCCGATCGGAGAATCGCCGCGTTGCGAGTGTTCGAGGTTCGATCACGTTGTCGCTCGGGCACTCGACCACGTTGTGGTGGTCGGATTCGACCACGTTGTGGTCTCGAAAGTTCGACCACGTTGTCGGCAGATTGGCCGTGGTCGATGGAGTTCTTTCAAACCGGTCGTGTGTGCTCATATCTTGTCCGATTACGGTGAGGTTTAGTCGGTTGGGTTCCTTGTGAAGTCATGGACCTTATAGACTGGTTTGTTCTACATTTTGACGGTCTTGACTAAGTTTAAAATCTGTGGAAGATTTGAGCTCGGGTTGAGTTGTCAGTATGGTTTTGTATAGATCGGTGCTATGTGATGTTTACGTATGCGTGTTGGTTGCAGTCTTGGAGACTTGTCTTGGTGAAGCTTTGGATAGTCGGGACTAGACATGGGAGATGTTGAGGTCGAGCAGCGTGAAAAAGCCGAAGAGGGCGTGTCGTGCCGGTGGGGCGACGGCATGGACAACAAGGCGGTGGAGGAAGCTTCACGGAAGGCGGCGGAGGGGCATTTGGAGAAATGTCAAAGCTGCGGAGGAAGCTTGTCCATCGAGAAAGCTTTATCGCCTTGGAGAGTTGGTGGTGCAAGCGGGCAAGCGGTGGGCCGTTGCCCAGCGGGTAATGGGCAAAGCTTTGGAGGCTGTAAACCTTTGGAGCTCTGTAACGGGTGGTCTGTGGAGACCCGTTGGCGTGTGAGTATAAATAGAGGAGGAGACTACGGAGGTGGGTGAGGTTGTCCCAGTGCTCGATCTCTATTGTTGTATCTTGTGTGAGTTGTCTCGGGTGGAGTGGTTGTAGAAACCTCCATGAGAAATGAAAAGATTGGATTCATCTCATGTATCATTTCATGTTTGTGTTCTTAAGATGAGTTACTTGTTGCTTTTGCCCTCTCGATTTCCTTACGGTATATGTGTTTTCTTTGAGAGTTGGCTTGCATTTCTTTGCTCTGACTGGGATTCACACTCTAAGACCATTTGGTCAATTCATTCCGAGCAAAAATCAAAGCAGAGATCTCTGTGATTTTACATTTCGCCTCGATTACTCTTTTGATTTTCGACTTCGGTTTTCTCTCCGACCGTTGCTAAGACTTTGGTGGTTCTTGGTTGACTCACTTCTAGAGACCCCTTTCTTGCTAAGATTCAAGTCTCATGCATTTTGGTTTTTCGTGCCAATAGTTCTCTAAATTCCGTCTTGGCGGTCGTGCTTTGTTTTCGGTTCGACCGATGAATTCCTTGTTCGTCATCTTTTGCCTTTCGTTTCGACCACGCAGTTTCGGCTATGTCATTGTCGAGCAGCGTTTGATTGTCTCTGGTGCTCTAGATCTTTCGACCACAAGTCGGTTCGATCACGGTGACGTTTCGATCACTCTGTATTTCTTCTGCTAGTGGTTATTCTTGATTCTCTCTCAGTTTCTGGTGAGCAACTAGTCTTCTTCTTCACAGCTATATAGTTGTCGGAGAAAAGATCGGATTGACTTTTAGAGAGGAATTTTTAAGGCACCATTCACCCCCCCTCTGTTGCCATTTCGGTCCTTCAATTGGTATCAGAGCCGGTTAGCTCTTCTTCATAGATCCTAACCGGTCTCAAAGAGCCATAACAGCAGACAAGTATTCCACCAAGCCGCCTATTTTCGATGGCTGGATTACCCTTACGGAAGAGCCGAATGGAAACATATATCCGAGCTCGGGGTATGCTATTTGGCGGAAGGTGAAAATACAATTTGTTGTTCCTGCCGATGAGAACATCAATGCAGGGAATATGGCGATGTTGAGGCAAATGCAAAACAAG
This sequence comes from Bonia amplexicaulis, assembly GCA_036346245.1. NCBI lineage: Eukaryota > Viridiplantae > Streptophyta > Magnoliopsida > Poales > Poaceae > Bonia > Bonia amplexicaulis. The sequence goes on along the minus strand of CM070736.1, from coordinate 23,999,835 downwards.
GAACATCATCATACAGGGATTGAGCAGAAGCGAATTTGATCGCATCTCTCACCTGTCGTCCGCTCACGACATCTGGGTGACCCTCGATGCATACCATGAGGCACCTCCCGGATCAAGGCAGTTCGGCAGGATCGGTTCAGCGAATCTGACAAATTCGAGATGCTTCTTGGAGAGTCCCTTGACGAGTGCTTTTCACGATTTCACAAGATTTTGAGCAATCTCCGAGCGGTCGGTCTCACATACTCCGACTCGGATAACGCTCGACAAATGCTTTCTGCACTCGATCTTCGGGTTTGGGAGATGAAGGTGACTACCATCAAGGACACCACGGACCTCTCGACCTTGACTCTTGATGCGCTTTACTCGCGTCTCAAGACTCACGAGATTGACATAGTCTCTCGTCGGTCGAAGTCTGTCGATGGCTCTAGTCACGGATCCCACCGACCACGGTTCTTCTGCCGATTCTCTTTGCGGGTTCTCCTAGGCGCTCTCGTGGCGTGGCGATGATCGGTTAGAGCGGCTAGAGGATGAGCAGTGGCCCTCCTAGCTCGGAAGTTCTCCCATGCTTACAAGAGAAGGAGGGACGGAAAAAGAAGAGGACCGATGATTTGCTTTGAGTGTGGTGGCCCCAACCACATTGCACACAGCCCTAAGCGGAGAAGGGCAAAGCGGCGTTGGCGGTTCGGCAAAACGACTACATCGACAAGAACCGCAACAAAAGCCTCCGGCTCGAGCGCAAGGCAAGAAGAAGTACCGCAACTTTGGGAAGGCCAAAAGCATTCCACCGCGTCCTCACGCGTTCGGCGACCTCGACCTCGGCGAGGTGGAGGGATGGAGCGACGACGACGGGGACGGGTGATCAAGAACAAAGCGGCGGCGACTTCTCGGCATGTGCTTCATGGCCCTCGAGGACGGCGAGCGACAATGTGTACTCCGACTCGGATGAGGTATGCCCACCTATGACCAGCTCAATCATGCTTTTCTTAAGCTAGGTGGATTTCATGCTAGAGCTAAGGCTAGGTGTCTTGAGTTAGAAGGAAGTAGCTAGATTGTCACGAGCTTACTTCACTTACATCGCTTCCTCTCGTGACGAATGTGATACATGCATTGCCTTGCTTGGAGACATGGAGAAACTAAGGACCTCGCATGATAGTCATCCTCGAACTTGACATTGTTAAGGTGGAGAACATCGGTCTTCTTCTTGAGCTTGAGATGAGTAGGGTAGTTCTGTTTCATCTTCTCTTGTTGAGACTATTTCTTGCACCTCATGTGAGGATAAGGACAATGCTTTTAGAGGTCTTTATACCATGTTGCTTGATCTGCACGAGACTTGTGAAAGTTGCAATAATTTAAAATGAACTTAAAAGGCGGATCACAAAATTCTTGAGTTACAAGCCTTTTTACTTGAGCCTATTACTTCATGTGCAAATTGTCCCAAACTTCTTCTTGAACTTGAATCGTCTCCAAGCGGTTTCAAGAATTTGTTGATAATAATAAGAAAATGGCTCGGTATGCTTCTAAGGATCTGTTAGCTCACCATGCAAAAGTTGTAATAAACTAAAATCTGATTTGATTGCCTTAGATGAAAAGTGTGTGAAGCTAACTAAGGACCTTCTAGAAAACCACATCCTTCACTGTGCTTTACGTCTTTGAAATGTTGGAAAAGGATAAGGACATGGTAGAGGCGCTTAGGAAGAGTGCGAGAACCAAATGGCTAGGATTAGGGCTGCCCCTGTGTGTCTGCGAAGCCCTCAAGCTTGAGGTGGCGTGCATAAGGAAAAATACGCACGTGCTATTCGCTCTCCTTACATTGGTTCTTCTTCCTCTCCTCCTGTTGTTCTTTCTCCTCCTCCTTGCTCTTCTTGCACCTCTCTCTTTCGGGAGTGTCAGTACCTTATGAACACTCTCGAGAAATTTGTAGGAGGCAAGAAGGATCTCAATCTTATTCTAGACCAATCAAAAATTTGCAAGTTCAAGCGGGGTCTAGGATATAATTTCCGTGAGGATGTGAGAAAACATCCACCGTGCTCGGACCCATAGCCGCGGTGTGATCGAGGTCAAGCCAAGAACAAGAAAGTTCAATTTAGATCGCGGGCTTTGTCCAAGGTTTCGGCGAAGGTGATTTCACTGCGACTTGACCTCTCGGCGAAGCCATCTCATGCTACTTGACCCCTCGAGGCGGTATCATTGCACCTTCTATCAGAAGGATGGGCATCTGATTGACCAATGCTTCAAGCGCGCCAAGATCGCGCAAAGAGACCGTGCTGAGTCTCTTAGGCGTATTCGAGGTCAGCCCGGACCTTGAGTGCACCTAAGACCAACACGAGTCTAGGTTTGCTCTTGTTGGTAGCTTTGGGCGCACCGAGGGACTTGGTTTTCCGAGTTTTGTTTTTCGTCCTCGTGCTCCCCACGGTCGTGACTTCCGCCGTCACGAGGGTAGATCTCGTTTCCATCGAGATAGCTACCATGGCGTGATCGAGCGTCTGCCGGTGCTCGACTCGCTCTCCGTAGTAGTCGGACCCGGCAGCGACTTCAGTGCGCACATAGACCTTACGCTTCTTTGAGCGACGGAGGCGTAGGGTAGTTAGAGGTCGATCGTGTGTGACTACTTCTTACGCTCGACGTGTGACTCGGTATTGGGTGCCAAAATCTATGTTGATTTATCCCGATCGAGACTTTGCTCTCTTGTTGACTCGGGTTCGCAGGCGGGGAAGGAAAGGTTTGGCTTGTAGACTCGGGTGTTCACGACACATGACCGGAGATTCCGTTGGTTTTCTTCCTTGCCGAGCTCCGGTGATGAGGCGATCACCTTGAGATGCTTCATCTGGGCGCGTCATCGCCAAAGGTCTTGTCGCATTAATGATTCATTTATTTTGAAAGATGTTGCTTTAGTTAGCAAGCTGCGGTACAATTTGCTCTCGGTCTCTCGACTTCTTGATGACAATTTCGAGGTGAGATTTAAGAAAAACAATTGCAAAATTCTTGATTCTTGGTGATACGGTTTATGGATTTCTCGTTTTGGGAGGATCTTCGTGCTGATTTTTACGAGTCTTGGTGATTCTCTCGGTGTTTGGTTGCTTACGAGTCCATGACCTTTCCTACGGCATAGGAGACTTGGTCATATTGGATTTGACCATTTGACCCGAGTTAGCGGCCACGATCTCATTCGTGGTGCGCGAAACTCAAGATGGTCAAAGATCTTGTTTGCGCTCCATCTTAAAGCGCGGCAAGATGGTTGCCGCTTCTCACCCTCCGGTCCACAGTGACTATGACCGATGCTGCAGGACAATTGCTCCACATGGACACGGTCGGACCGGCTCGAGTGCAATCTGCGGGAGGAAGTGGTATGTTCTTGTCGTGGTCGATGACTTCTCGAGGTACTCTTGGGTGTTTTCTTAGCCTCGAAGGATGAGGCGTTTTCACTTTTCCGAGGTCTTTTCGGTGGGCTTTACGTCGAGCTTCCGGGTGCCTTACGAGCGATCCGCGATGACAATGGCACGGAGTTCAAAATTCCTACTTTGAGAGTTTCGTGGTGAGGCAGTGTAGAGCACCGTTCTCTTCTCCATCGTTCCTCGTGAGAATGGCGTTGTGGAGAGGAAGAACCGTACCTTAGTCGAGATGGCGGGCGATGCTTGATGAGTACTCTACACCGCGGAAGTTACGGGTGAGGCTATAGCCACCGCGTGCCATGTTTCCAATCGAGTTTTCTTGGGCACACTTGCGCACTTCTTATGAGTTGAGATACGGCGAAAGCCGGTGTTTCTCATTTTCGTGTGTTTGGTTGCAAGTGTTTCATTTCAAGTCAGGAACCTAGATAAGTTCGAGTCACGTTCTTGTGATGGACTTTTACGGCTACTCGACTTCTTGGCGGGCCTATAGGGTGCAGGCTGCGAGTCTAGTAAATTAGTAGAAACACAGTGAGGTAACTTTCGATGAGGCGGTCAGGGACTAGGCCCGATATCTCGAGTTCACTAGAGCGGTCGAGACCATCTTTGTGGATGATGAGGATGATGGAGATGAGGGTTGTCTACCCGATCCAGTTCCTTCTCCACCCCTTGAGGTGCCTTCTTCCACTTGCACCTCGAGGCGATCGCCCCTACCATACGCTATTACGGAGCTAGTGGCTCTGTTCCTACCCGTCGGTAACGAGGTGAGGCCACTTCTTCATCTCATCCGGGACCTCCAAGACATATCCAAAATCTCATCCTTACGAGCGGATGATTGGAGATCTATTTGAGCGAGTCACGTTCCAAGTCGGCGTGTCACTTTTACATCTCCACTCGCCTTCGTAGCTTCCTTTGAGCCCAAGGGCGTTTGCCATGCTTTATCGGCGAGTCTTGGGTCAGCGCCATGCATGAGGAGCTAGAGAGTTTCGAGAGAAATAAGGTGCGGGCGCTTGTTGAGCCCCTCGAGATCAAAATATCATTGGAACCAAATGGGTGTTCAAGAACAAGCAAAGTGAGGATGGGGTAGTCATTGAAACAAGGCTAGATTGGTTGCTCGGGGTACTCCCGGGTTGAGGGTGCGGATTTCGAGGAGACCATTGCCCTGTAGCTCGTCTTGAGGCCATTAGAATTCGCTTGCCTTTGCGACTTCTAAGGGTTTCAAGCTTTACCAGATGGACGTCAAGAGTGCCTTTCTCAATGGTTTCATTGAGGAAGAAGTCTATGTCGAGCGACCTCCAGTTTCGAGAACCCCAAATACCCTAGTCATGTCTTCAAGCTTTCCAAAGCATTGTATGGACTTAAGCAAGCCCCTAGAGCTTGGTATGAGAGGCTTAAGTCCTATCTATTGAGACATGATTTTGAGATGGGTAAAGTTGACAAGACCTTGTTCATTCGGCCGGCAGCAATGACCTTGCTCGCCTAAATTTATGTCGATGACATCATCTTTGGCGGCTCTTCTCATGCTCTAGTTTCACAGTTCTCGGATGTCATGAGCACCGAGTTTGAGATGAGCATGATGGGTGAGTTGACTTTCTTCCTTGGCTTCCGGATCAAGCGAGACTCGGGAGGTACCTTCTTGCATCAAGGCAAGTACACTCGAGACCTCTGAGGCGCCGACATGAGTGACGTGAAGCCGGTGTCAACTCCTATGGCTTCTCTGACCGTACTAGACCCGAGATGAGGGCGGTGAGTCGATCGATCAAAAGGAATTGAAGCATGATTGGCTCTCTCTTGTACCTCACGCCTCGAGACCGGACATACACTTCTCCGTGTGTCTTTGTGCGGTTTGAGCTTCTCTCGCGTGTCTCACCGCCAGAGGTGAAGCGCATCTTCGGTACCTTGAGCTACCATTGACTATGGTATCGGTACTCTTCCTCCTCTGTCTATCCCTTAGAGCCTTTTCGGATGCGAGACTTTCTTTGGTGTAGGATAGATAGGAAGAGCACTCGCACTGCCGGTTCATTGGCACTTCTCTCGTTTCTGGTCTTGAGGAAGCGATCCGGTGTTGCTGGTCCGCTGCGAGGCCGAGTACGTTCTTTGCGACCGATTCTTTGTAGCCAAGTGCTTTGGATGGTTTCGACTCTGCGGGACTTTGGGTTGCTATCGATCGTGTTCCGCTCTTTTGCGATAACACGTCTGCGATTAGCATTGCTAAGAACCAGTGCAACACTCTCGGACCAAGCACATCGATATCGAATATCATTTTCTTGAGACCATGTAGAAAGGTGACATCGTGCTCCGGTTTGTGGAGAGTGACCACCGGTTGGTGATATCTTCACCAAGCCTTTGGATAGCACGAGGTTTTTTTCTGCGAGGAGAGCTTGGGGTGGTTTGTCCTTACGGACTTTTGTGAGGGAGCTTTGGGCTTTCTTGCTTTATCATATTAATTGTGCTTGTATCCTTCTTGTTGCATCGCATCTTGGTGCATTGGGTTTAGTCCTTCTAGCATAGGTTAGAGTGTATCTCTTCTTTGAGTTGCTTAGACTTCTTGCTCTTATCTTATGCTTTCGGGATAGTTGTTTCTTATCTCACTAGGTTGAGCTTACTCACGTCTTTTAGGTTCTAGCGAGGTTGGGCCACTCTCGGGTGAGCAGTGCGTGTTTGCTCTCTAGTGCGTGTTTTTACCGTCATTGTTAGTCACAGGTCATATGGGGTAGATAAGAGTCGATCCGAGCCATTAGTATTTTCTATCTTATCTATGCTTTAAGGACCCTTTTTTTCTGCTTTCTTTGCCGACAGCGTTTTATTGCTTTGGTTCAAGGAGAGTTCATTTGGGAGCTTCTAGAGCTTAATATTGACATAACTCAACTTGAACTAAAAGATGCACCATATGTTGAGGGGCTGGATTTTCGCATTGCATTTCGCATTGTAATATAACTACATGGAGCCTTGATTATTATCCATTCATGACATATTTTCTCTTATGTTACATCTTGCCATGATTTGTGCTCCATTGCTAATCGATCATGACTTTATATGTGTAGTCAAGTCTTTGCCATGATAGGTTAATTAAAATGCCAAATTTGACCTAATTCATGTCTTGTTCATATTTGAGACTAGTCGACCTTGTGTTATCTTTTATGATTCTCGCCATGTCAAATAGGTGAGTTGAGTCTTGAATCTTAGTTGAGCAATAGATTGAGCTATCGGTTTCTTGATGACACATAAGTTAGTACAATCTATCAAAAAAAGATCTCTTACGTGCGAAAAACCGATCTCACCAATTCCTTCTCATGAGGCGGCTTGCCATTGCACAAGGCATGAACTCAGGGGAGATTTGGATGACCAAGATCATTTCCTTAAGCTTCTCGCTTGGAATGATCGCATAAGGCTTGAGGTCTAGCACATGACAAAAGTATGATTGAAAACAATCATGAGATCTCTAAAAGAAAAATGTCATTTATGCTCAATTGCTAAAATTTCAAGTGTACTTAAACAAATGTATCATTCTTGAATAAATAGCACTCTAGTTGGCTCAACACTAGCTTCTCGATTCCATTTAGCTCATTGACATGGCTTGCATCATTTGTGGATATCATTAGCTAGACTAAAATCTTGTTTGACTTGACTTGCTAAGCACTTCAAATTAAAAAAAAAATCAGATTATACCATCTGTTAGCTTAGCTTCTCTTTACATACATAGTCATGATCTTTGTAGCATACTTGTATGTTATGGCTTAGTGTAATACATTTGGTCATTTTGGATAATTCTCATGGCTCGCATTCTTTGCATAATCAAATCACCATTCCATCCATCATCATGACCTATTCTCTCTCTTGCATACTTGATGTGTTTATTGCCAAAGGGGAGAATAGATAAAAAAAAAGAAAAATTTTCAAATTCAGGAACTTACTAGAGCTTTGGATAAAAATTTTGCTCTTTATGTGTTGCTCTAGTGTTCCTTTTGTCGACATGGTCAGTATTTCTTTTTCTCTCTCTGGACCATGTCGGCTCCTACAAACTCAACTTCATATTTTTGGTGTTTGTCAATATACTCATCAAGGGAGATTGAGAGATCATGTGGAGATGATCCCAATTTTATGATGAGTATTTGACTCTTGGTTGAAGGAAAAGTGAGTTTGTTTTGGGCGTTTCTTTGAAGTCGTAACTCGGCCTTTGTCCAAATCGTGTACGACCGCTCCACGGCTCGTCGACCTTGTAGGATGCTATCGACCACGTTTGGTCGTGATCGAAAGTCGTTCGGGTGGTTTACGACCACGTTCTGACATCCTCGTGAAATTTGACCGTGGTCGGAAGTCAATCGACCACGTTGAGGCATCCGGCGATTTTGGCCGTGGTCGGAAGTCGATCGACCACGTTGGCGAGTATCGGAAGCGGTCGGGCGGCGTGCGGTGGTCGGAAGGCAATACGACCACGTTACGGCTTTTCGGCAAAGCGAGCGTGATCGAAGTCTCGGAAAATCTCGACCACGTTGTTGTGGGTCGCGTGGCGGTCTTAGACCACGTTGTATCGCTGGCGGGTGCGACCACGTTAGCACGGGTTTGAACGTAGTCGGTAGTCGTGGCTAGGGTTTTCGACCATGTTGTCCGATCGGAGAATCGACCGCGTTGCGAGTGTTCGAGGTTCGATCACGTTGTGCGCTCGGGCACTCGACCACGTTGTGGTGGTCGGATTCGACCACGTTGTGGTCTCGAAAGTTCGACCACGTTGTCGGCAGATTGGCCGTGGTCGATGGAGTTCTTTCAAACCGGTCGTGTGTGCTCATATCTTGTCCGATTACAGTGAGGTTTGGTCGGTTGGGTTCCTTGTGAAGTCATGGACCTTATAGACTGGTTTGTTCTACATTTTGACGGTCTTGACTAAGTTTAAAATCTGTGGAAGATTTGAGCTCGGGTTGAGTTATGAAGTATGGTTTTCGTATAGATCGGTGCTATGTGATGTTTACGTATGCGTGTTGGTTGCGGTCGGAGACTTGTCTTGGTGAAGCTTTGGATAGTCGGGACTAGACATGGGAGATGTTGAGGTCCAGAACGACGTGAAAAAGCCGAAGAGGACGTGTCGTGCCAGGTGGGCTGACAGCATGGACAACAAGGCGGTGGAGGAAGCTTCACGGAAGGCGGCGGAGGGCATTTGGAGAAATGTCAAAGGCTGCGGAGGAAGCTTGTCCTTCGAGAAAGCCTTTATGCCTTTGGAGAGTTGGTGGTGCAAGCGGGCAAGCGGTGGAGCCGTTGCCCTGGGTAATGGGCAAGCTGCTTGGAGGCTGTAAAGCACTGGAGCTCTCTAACGGTGGTGTGGAGACCCGTTAGCGTGTGAGTATAAATAGAGGAGGAGACTACGGGCTGGGTGAGGTTGTCCCCCGAGTGCTCTGATCTCTATTGTTGTATCTTGTGTGAGTTGTCTCTGGGTGGAGTGGTTGTAGAAACCTCCATGAGAAATGAAAAGATTGGATTCATCTCTGTGTATCATTTCATGTTTGTGTTCTTAAGATGAGTTACTTGTTGCTTTTGCCCTCTCTGATTTCCTTCTGGTATATGTGTTTTCTTTGAGAGTTGGCTTGCATTTCTTTGCTCTGAACTGGGATTCACACTCTAAGACCATTTGGTCAATTCATTCGAGAGCAAAAATCAAAAAAGAAATCTACGTGATTTTCATTTCGCCTCGATACTCTGTTTTGATTTTCGACTTCGGTTTTCTCTCCGACCGTTGCTAAGACTTTGGTGGTTCTTGGTTGACTCACTTCTAGAGACCCCTTTCTTGCTAAGATTCAAGTCTCATGCATTTTGGTTTTCTGTGCCAATAGTTCTCTAAATTCCCGTCTTGGCGGTCGTGCGCCTGTTTTCGGTTCGACCGACTGAATTCACTGTTCGTCATCTTTTGCCGCTCGTTTCGACCACGCAGTTTCGGCTATATCTCATTGTCGAGCGCGTTTGATTGTCTCGGTGCTCTAGATCTTTCGACCACAAGTCGGTTCGATCACGGTGACGTTTCGATCACTCTGTATTTCTTACGCTAGTGGTTATTCTTGATTCTCTCTCAGTTTCTGGTGAGCAACTAGTCTTCTTCTTCACAGCTATATAGTTGTCGGAGAAAAGATCGGATTGACTTTTAGAGAGGAATTTTTAAGGCACCATTCACCCCCCCTCTGTTGCCATTTCGGTCCTTCAACGGCCTTGCCGGCTTGCCAGCGAGATGAGAGGGGGAGCCGAGCCGCCGAGGAAAGCAACCAGCAGGGGGATCGTGAGATTGGGGAACGAAGAATGAATTAGGGTTAGGAAAGGGGAGCGCTTCAGCTTTGGGATGGAGATCAGGAGATGGACGGCGTCGGGTTGGGCAAATGGGCATGGACTGCTTCAGTGATGATGTATGGGTCGTCTCAAGCTCAATGCCTTGCCTCATGTGTGCGTGCCCATAAACCATGACGGCCTAGCCTGCCAGCCAAGACCCAAATTGCCATTCGCCAATTCGCCATGCCATGGTGCACGCTGCCCACCGCTGCCTGCCCGGGATCTTGCCCCGGGGGCTACACCGACGCTGGCGGGATGCACAGGCTCGCCGAGCGGTGCTTCCACCCCTGGCACGAGGGAGGCCACACACTAAGCAGCTGCGCAGCGTGCGAGTGCCCTCCAGACCGTCCCATGATTCCTCGTTCCCATGTCGGCCTGTCGGCGCTCTACACACCGCTGCGCACCATGGTCCCTTGTTCACCGCCGCCCTACTCCTACAATGCCGTCGACAAGCCGCCGCACCATCACGCTTCCTATCGCATAACTAGCCACGTGCTTCTTCCGCCTCGCAACCATGCCAGGGGCAGCCAAGAGATGAATGCCGCATGGGGAGGTCGGTTCATGGAGTTCTTGAGACGATAGTTGTGTTTTCGCCCCGTACAGCAACTAAAGATTCCATAGTTGACACAATCGGCAAAGATTCCCCGTATAGCAACCGTACACACTAGCCCTTATCTGATGAATCTGGGCCTTTGGAAATCTGTTGCTTGATCATGTGTGCTTGTGAGATTCTGGAATTTGAATATGGATACATGATCTTCATCGACAGCATGATAAAAACACGTGCCGATCACGTGTACTCGTGAGATTGTGGAATTTGGCGGCCTGCAACCTTAGCATCCAGCGTGAAACCTTGCGGTCTTCGAGCAGACGTGTTAAAACTGTGTTAAGTGGCAACACGTGCTGATGTATCATTAGTATGCCCATCGGTCACATCTGCCTTTAGAAAAAAAAAACTGAGCTCACATCTGCCTTCAAAAAACTGAGTTCACATCAATGCAAAATAATTTGTATCACCAGACACGCCCTTGGACCCAAAAATAGCAAAACAGAAAAGGATAAAAAGCATACAATATACTAAAAAACAGCCGAATTTGATACAGAAATGCCTATACAAATGTCCCTGATTCCCAGGGATATCTCCTTGTTCCTTGGAGAGCTCCAGGCATATCCTTGGCGGTCGCTTCTAAATATGACAAAATATGATCAACTGTAACAACCGGTCAAATACTCTTCTGAAGGCTTAAGTCAGCACAAATGGGCAATTAGCAGGTCAGCATATTTTGGAGAAATGATTGGATCCTATCAACAATTTCGAACGCATGAAACAAGGAAAAGGTTTCTATCTCACGCCAAAACATACTCTGGTTCTTATCTCTTTCACCAAAATCTGTGCTTAGCAGCCGCCTTTTCTTCAATAATGGGCAAATGGCAATGCAACCATGATCAACAACCATTACAGCCGCAGCTACCTCGAATATAGTCTCGGTCAGCAATGCAAGCTCGATGAAGATTCTCTAATTTCAAGCTTTTGATTAGGGGGGCAGAAGCTGGTGCATGAATCGATTAATCATCTCATAACTGGTGAAAGTTATGATAGCATTTGGGGTAGTTCTCAGCAAATTTGCAGCACAACCACGGTAGAAGCCAGCAATTCCCTCCTTCTGGTACACTTGCTTGATACAGTCAATTACACCAGTGTACCGCATATGACCATGACGAACATGGCCTTGTTCTTGCAACTTAGATCGTACCACCTGCCAATATAAGCCAATAACTAAAACAATAACAACAACAAAGCCTTCTGTCCCAAACAAGTTGGGGTAGGCAAGCCAATAACTGAAACTGGAAATAAAACATAAGGGCCTTTTCAGTGCCTAGTTACAGAATGCTCTAAAGAATTCCTGAGAGTAACAAACGAAAGTGATTGTTTCTTCTTAACTTTAACCCCTCTTTTCTTTTCTTTTTCATTTAGCGCCTAAAAGAAATCAGATAGATCTTATTTGCTATTCCAAAATGGAACCAGACGATCTGACCAAACTTGCAAGATACATTGTGTGCATCTTGAGAAGAGAACAATGCGGCATTCAGGTATTCCATAGCAGAAGAAGCATGTATGCAGCAGGAAAAAAATCATGAAAAACGTACTATGAAATGTAGGATCAATAAACATACCTCATGCGGGTATGTTATTATCGAGGCTGCTACTTTGGATCCTGACGAACAAATAGCTACTTGTCCAAGGCTTATCTTATCAACTGTAGTATTGCCTGAAAAGCACACGTATTTCTTTGCTTGAATCTCTTATGCAGGCGCTCAATCTTTTATCCAACTTTTGCTATAGTAGGAAAGATTTTATCACCTCTTTTAGCGAAGTACAGCTTCACCTTCTCGTAGACTGGGAGCTGGATGGCTACATGAGTAACCCCAGCTAGAGATGGAAGAAGGCCACTATCATCATGGAGAAAAGAATCAAGGACACAATAAATGTTTAAATGAAGAGAGAAAATGAACCAACCAGCACATTGTGCATTATGTTAAGATGCAACTTACCTGTACAGTCCACGGAGACCTTCTTCTTCTGCAATCCGCCGTAAAGCAGATAAAATGCTTCTGTAAGGCACCCCGCCGGGCCTCATGCCTTGCGTCTACAACAGGAAAATAGAGTATTAGAATGGTTAAACATCATACAGTGTACCACATAAATGCAACTAATAAAAAACAAGAACTGTGCCATTACGTTTCAATAAAAAATTCCAAATACGACTATCAGATTGTAAATGATCAGGTTCAGATATACTGTTCCTAATAGTTGCAATCAATGGTAAAAAACATTCAAGTAATTCACCAAAACTTCAATAGATTTTTTGGCGGATGACATTCTCCGTTGTCTTAGTTTCAATCATTGGTAATAAACATTAGGTAAGTCACCAAAACGTAAAGAGATTTTTGGTGGATGACATTCTCAGTTGCATTATTACTTCGAAATATTCATTTCGAGGACACTACTACTTCAAAATATGGACAGGACAGGGAACTTGTGATTTTAAGACCATATGCAACCATTTTTGGTTGCGTACTTGTGCATTTCACAAAAAAAATCATATATGCCGAACATATTAGAATCAATGTTCAAGTAGGTGTTAGGCGCTAAGCGGGCGGCAAGCAGGGGCTTAGCGTCTAAGCCGCCTAGGCGGGGACAAGGCGGGAGGCCTAGGCGGCCGACTTTGGCATGATGCACTACGGGCGATATCAAGACATATGTGATATTTGAAGGAAAAATATTGTTACCTAGAGTAACTTGTAATATTGTAAATTCGATAGATAATGATAAACACTTCATCACTTGATGTAAATTCTTGATGTAAATGCTTCATGTAATTGAAAACCAACATATTAAGAATTATGCAATACATAAGATTCTTGGTATGTGGATAATACGATACAACTATTGTTCTTTAGACTTCTATGTAAGTATAAAAGAATGAAAGAAATAAGAAATAACTGCAACGGATGACATTCTAATTAGCAAAAAGTTCTAGTAATCAATAATTACAATTCACAAATTAATGAATTACTAAAATGCTAAATTACTATTGGCTATTGCACGGGAGAAAAGCATTGTGGGAGAATGCAATCATGCATTCCTAAATAGTAAGATCAGCTGTATCAAACAAGCATTGGTATAAAGTACTATAAAATCAATAATTAGTAATTACAAATTTACAATTCATAAATTATGAAATTAATGAATTACTAAAAATGCTAATCTCCGTGGTATTCCCCTCGCCAAACTCTAAAAATGCTAATGCTACTATATAAAGTCTTCCGCTGGTGGCCATCTCTACCAATCCCTCTCTCTGTGTCGCCAAACTCTTCCGAGTTCCGACACCGTCCCTCACTCCCTCTCGGCCTCGCGCTCGCGACTCTACAGCCTCCGGTCTCCACCAATCTCACCGAGTTGTCGGCCGAGGCCATCATCTCAGAGCCCCCTCGCTCTCCATTTCTCCATCAGTCCCTCCCTTGCTCTCCATTTCTTCGTAGCCCCTCCCCGTTCCTCCTCGGCCCTCGCCGGTCTCCACCCTCGTGGGGCCGTCCGGCCGTGACGGTGCGACGGCGGGGAGGCAAAGGGGGAAGGGCTAGGGGAGGCAGAGAGGAGGAGAGGCGGAGAAGGCGAAGGGAAGGGGAAGACGGAGAAGACGGCGGATGGGCACCAAGGCACGGGAGGAGGCAAGAGGGAAGACAAAGTACACAACAAAGGGGAGGAGGGGAAGCGGAATGCACATGGGCGACTGGGCATGGTGGAATCTGGCGACGGCGAGGCGGCGAGACGGTGTTTACCGGCGATGGCGAGGCAGAATCCGGCAAGTCGGCGGCGGCGGCCTTATACGCGTGCGCGAAGAAACCATAGCTCCCCGTGCGGCGCCCTCGAAATATTTGGTATTTGATAGGTCATTTCCCTCTGTTATATGCCCCATGCTCTCTCCACCTAGCACACCTAGGCGGCCGACACACCGCCGCGGCCGCCGGGCCGTCTGGTCAACCTCCCCGCCCATGCCGCCTTTGATCGACTAAGACCCGCCTCGCTGCCTAGCGCCTAGGCAGCCGATTTTCACCCAAGGCCTAGCAGACCCCTGCTGCCGAGCGCCTACATGGTGCCTGGGCGGCCGCCCAGGTCGCCTTCTTGAAGACTGGTTAGAATATGTGTTTTCTTCTGGTTTCGTAAATTGCAAAGTACTTTGTCAGCCAAACACCATCAGTGCCCCTTGCTTCCCGTGAAGAGAATTTCAACATATGATACCCCAATGGATAGCATCATCCATTACAAGGCTGATTAACTCATGTCAATATCTTCCACGTATATGGAAAACCCTTTTTTGGGGGCCATGAGGAGTGAGAGGGCATGCATATCAATGTGTCTATGCAATTTTGTGTTCCAATTAGGTTGCATTAAGTTTTAAACATCTAGAAATACATTAATTCACTCCTTAATCGTAAAAAATATTTACTCCTAGCTGTAAACTTCATTTTATGGTTATTCTATCATGTGATCTTCAAATTTGGGGGAAAATTATTAGGTTCTAGTCTTCTAGATCCATCAAATAAATTGTTAAAACCTCCTTACTAGGTAGTATCATGCTAACTCTTTTGATTAGGGCATCAACAACTCAAAATTTTCTCAAAACAATTGTTGTGATCCAGCATTCTTTAAAATTTCAAGTCCAGACTCAATTGGTGCTAAAAGAAGTTCCATGATTCCATCTATGCCAGGACTCACAAATGTGGTTATTCTGTTGCACAGCTTGTAGGTCACAATAGCCAATATAGCCTTGTGACTTGTTAACTAGAAAACAATAAAAATGTATTGCTCCATCGGGCATTTGGCCTAAGTTGCATCATGCAAGGTAATCACAACTCAAGCCCTTCCCAATCTCATGATTTCTATACAGAAAACATGCTTCAAACAAGGTGCCTCCTGTGAACTAATTTGGAATGAAGCCCACACTAACAAAATGTTTAGCCAACCCTGTCCTTATTCGTGAGAGGTAGTTCTCTCTAGTTTCAAAGTTCTCTACACACAGAATACTTAGTTCATAGACGTCCTTAACACAGGAAACAAATACCATAAGGTGCAGCTCATATAGCAAGCCAAAATTCAACTTTGCAATTCTACGAGAGCGTGTCCAGGATGGTAACAAACACATAATTCTGCCACATCTCCAACAAGCCTTGAACATTGTATTCAATATCCAATAACCCACGGATATTAGTTTACAATAAATAAAACATGTTTTGACACATTATACACCTTGATCGACACAGAGGTATGAGCAGTATGTACTATTGTGAGTGTCTCCACAATCTTGCAGGATCTGTATGACCTCATATATAAGAAAATGTGAATGTAGAAACAATATGCAAGCAACACCATAAATCTCTTCGTGTGATATGCCATTGTTTCAAAAAGAAATACCACATAAAGAAAACATAAATAACCACAAATTAGTGTAGTATAGCATACTTGTAGCCTAGTCTTCACAACCCATAACGGATTAGTTACAGTAGCTGTTGCAAGCCCAGCACATGAAGCAGCTAAAACATTTGCTTGGACAGACAGTTCACCATTTTTATCACCTGCATAATGAACAAGAATGGGTAGGAGTAGGCAACAGAGTACTGTGATTCTGTTATCTAGATAAACAAAATAGCACAAGGTATGCCGACAATAGTTGATACAAAATTAACCGTAAGTTCATCATTTAATATAATCAACCATCCATGAGTTATAACTTATAAACATCACTATCATCATAAATCATCATGAAAAGACAGCTGCAACTGTGAATAAAGAGTAAGGACTTGCAAAGAGCAACAACGAGCTGGCTACTGACAGGAAGAGCGTCTGACTATCTTTAACAAGGCTAGGTTTTGAACGTATCCTGGTTTGGCCACACATCTTAGTGCCAACAAAGAGACAACAATGCTGGCATGTAAGAGCTACTGAAGCAGAAAGGAGGTTACAAAATTGGTGAATATGACAAAGAACAAAATAATTAAACTTCATAAAGGTCAGTAACTACTAGCAAAAGCAGTGAGTGCAAACTGGAACCTGGGAGTGGCAATTGAACCAACAAAATACCATAACAAGCCGGGGTACAAATTAAGTATGTGCGATTGTCCACTAGTAGTGTATAGCACCCTTAGCTATGTTCATAAAAAAAATAATCACCCACTTTCTCATATAGCAAAATCTTAGGTCATTTACAACACTGGTAACTTCTAATCTTTAAATTCATGATTTCACCTAGCATCTTTGACCAGATTAAGATAGACAGCTGAGCTGATATTGTTATAGACTTACTCTTTTTTTATTTATTTCTTACAAATTAGATTTATTTTGTACATTTATCTATGAGAATCCAGGAGTAGAATTCCCTCCAATTTGAAAGTCCCAAATGATCTGAGGGGGGCAGAAAAAGATGGATCCAAACCCTAAAACATTATTATTATTACAACCCAACACCATGAACATAAAAGAAAACACAAAGTAATATAGATATTACAAATGATGTCTCTTTGTCTGCGCGCGCACGCGCGAGAGAGAGGGGGGGGCTCAACCGCTCAATTGTTCACTTTCTTATTCGTACAAAGTTGTCAAAATCTCAATTGGAGTCTTAAATACTAAGATTTTACAACTCTAGTTTCATGAAACATTACTTGACCCTTAAGTATAGTCTTAACACTGTTAAGATTCTGGCAAAACAATGAAGTAGGATCATGATCTTAAATTATATCCTACCCTTCCCGATTCTACCGTTCCGCGTACTTAATCATAAATTAATTAACCGCCGTATGCCCTTTCTGAAGTGTCAAAAAATTATCCCCTTTTACATCTATTCGTACTGGTGTAAACAATAAATTATCCTTAATTTGTGCTGTCTTTGCAACTAAAAGGTTAAAAAGTACAGAATAAGACATTTGATTATAATTTATGCGCCAAAATATGTGTGTTTCATAAATCAAGCATAATCTACAATGACTCGATTCACAGTCCAACTCTGTCAAGAAAAAATCGATTCAACTTACGAGCCCCAATTTCTTCCTTGCACAGTTGCACGGGAATCTCCCACTTTAAACTTTTCCTCCAGATGTTTGGAGATGCGGCTTATATGAATGTAATGCAACCACGATATTCGTGTGAAAATCGATCTCTATCAGGTCTGGGTCACCCCAACGCTTAGGTAGTTAGGCCCATTTAGGATTACTGTGATATGTTGTGCTGTGCTGTGGAACAGGTTGCTATCAAGATTCAAGGATATTGCCATGTTTAGTAAAATTGTGCTATTTTATGATTCTAAAAAAGAGGTTGGCGTCTAGTTAATATACCAAAAAGAAGTAAGCCATTGCACTCGGCACTCGCAAACAAAGTCTTAGCCTCCATATTCCTAGGATAGGATACCTCACTGTTACCTCTTATTTGTTAACACTTAAGTCATCAACCAGCATTCAAAATTATGATCAATGTAACCGAGAAGGCACCTACAAGCTCTACAGTAGAGCAGGTACTGATGAAATATCGGTGCAAAGAAGCTTTGGACTTTACAGTGACTGCATCAGCTCCTTCAGTCAGATAGTCAAGTATCACATATCAACGATAGTTTCTTCACAGGTAATATGCTTTGTACTTTTAAAGAACACAAAATTTGCCTTTAGCTGAAGCGTTTTGATTATGTCCAAAAACAAGGAAAGCTGGCCGTAATAAGCAGACAGCAGATGTTCAGCCAAACAATTTACCAAAAGCAGTCATGTATTAAACATGATTTAGTGCTAGGAATACATAAAATTTACACAACACCATATCAAAATTGTCCATAGCATTCATTTGAAATACTTGAGTAACTGAAAATAGAATCAGGATGGACAAAACAAACAATATCTCATTCAAACACATCCATCACCTTGGGAAAAAAGGGTCCAATATTTCTGCCCAAAGCTCTTCAATATTTTACACATAAACATACGAACTGGCAAATCAAGATCAACACTGGTAAAAAAGCACATGTGGGTTTAACCTTGAGATTGAAGAAGACCCTTCAAGTGATTATAAACTGAAAAAGTAACCTGCAGACACATAGAAAAGTATCTAAGGTAGATCAAGATACAACAAAGGAAGTCAATTATGGACGAAAGATTATGTATGTTTCCAGGTTAACCTGTTTTGCTATGTCGTATTCAACAAAGGAAAATCAACGAATTGTTACATATAGAGAAAAAAGCACCCCACAGTCCCCAGCTTCAATGCACACGACCAGTCTTTTTTCATTATTACATTGGCCTAGATGGTTGGAACAGTTAGCTAGGCATGTGTACGAGATCATTGAGGTTATCAGAGACTAGCACAGCAGACAAACGTCAGTCTACAGCAGTGTTTTACCTGGTTGTGAAGCACAATTATATGTTCATGGGGACCATATCTATTCAAAACCTTCCTGCTGTACATTCCCAACACATTCTTAACAAATATTCGAACTCCATCAGGTGACATACTTATCGAAGAGGATGGGAGTCACTAGTCTCTATCATTAAAAGGAGCCTATTCCATCCATCTGCTTTCCTTCACACCCACCACATAAAGCCACTAAGCACAAAGAAAAAAATGACCGATTCATGTTCTCCTCATCGCGCACCAACAAATGGGCCCTCACTTCCGCACAAATCACTAAAACGAACACTTTCGCGACTAAACTCCCAACAAACTCCTCAACAAGTCAAGATAAATGTGTGTCCATATCTCCAAGTAATATCACTGAAATTGGTTTCCATGGTATTGCAATTATACAAGGGCCCCTAGCTAGTAAGCGAAAATGCATTAAGGTGTCTGTTGTAGGGGTGGCCCCCACCTAAACCCAACCAGCCTGCTAGAAAGCTTGAAGGCCCAAAATGGGACATGTCTTGTTACTCATTTGGACTCTTTGTCACAGGATAGCAAGATCCTTACTCTCATGGAGAGGAAGGCACTTGGAGATGGGGCAATTTTTCTATTTCTCACATTAATGCCTTACCAACCCGAGGGGTTGGGGATACATATTTATAGGTCGCCAACCGACCAAGCATATGCTAAGATGTCGTCCTAGATGCTAAAGCGATGCTGTCCTAGATGCTAGTCAAGGATGCTAAAGCGGATGTCGCCCCAAAGGTGATGTCGCCCTAGATGCTAAAGCAGATGTCGCCCTAGATGCTAAAGCGATGTTTGACAAAGACCGCAGACAAAGACTTATTCATCATTCTCCCTAAGTCTTGTGCGTCGTCCTGTGGGGAAGTTGAACCATCCCGATCCTAGAGCGCACTCGAGAATTTGACCCTCCCAAGAGGCTTGGTGAGGTGTCCGCAAGTCGATCCGTGGTGTTGATGTAGCTCGCCTTGATGTCGCCTTCATCCAATGACCTCGGATGAAGTGGTACTTCACCCGATGTGCTTGCTCGCTCAGGAAAACGGGTTCTTGCTGTGAGCCGTGAGCGACTTGTCGCCCACCCCGAGTGCCACCGCTCTGTCTCTCGCCGAGGAGATCACCAAGCGGCCGAGCGAGCCGTAGCGCCCGAGTTGAAGCGGTGGAAGCCGCTATGTACTCGGCCTCAACGGATGTGGCCACCACCGCCGCTTGACCGATCGCCACCAACGAGGCACTTGCCGAGGAAGAAGAGAATCCGCTTGTGCTCTTCTTTGGTGTCGATGTCGCTGCGTGGTCGCCGTCATGCATTCGGCGAAGCGCCGCGGGACACCTCGGGTAGTGCAAGCCGTAGTTGAGGTGCCCGCAACGAAGCGGAGGATCCTCTTCACGGCCGCCGATGTCTCGCCGTCGGTCGCCGCATGAACCGATCGACGAGCTAACGGCGAACGCCAAACCGGACGCTGCGTGTGGACGAGGTAGCGAAGGTCGCCCACGATGCGCCGCAGATCGCGTCAGGCCCACCTCCTCCGTCGTGCTCTCACGACTCGACCTCTCCTCCATAGGAGTGTGGGCGCACAGATCGGTGAGCCCGCCTAGCTCGACGGTGCGCTTGGCGTGGCGGTCCGACGAAGGGAGATACGGAGTCGTCCCGTGGACCTCGATCCCTGTGTAGAAGGAGGAGCCCAAGTCGCTCATCCGAAGGCGGCTTCATCTCCGCCTTGAACGCCCGACCTCGGCCTCCTTGGAGCCGGTGATCACTGTGTCGCCGACGAGACGCCCACCGCCAGGTGTTGCCGCCTTTGCCCGCCGTAGACCGCGATCCTCGTGTGCGCTCTGCTGGAACCCCATTTGCTTGAGGTGGAGTCCACTTAGCGTTCTGTGCTCGTGGTGCTCGCCGCAGCCGTAGGGCCTTGCGCAGCGTGAGAACCTGCCCTCCTTGCCGGGATGACGAATCCTGCCACGACTGACGAGGCCTCCTCCTTCAAGTCGCCGTTGAGGAAGGCGGACTTGACGCCCATGTGATGGACGCGCCAATCCTCCCTGGCCGCAAGTGCTAGAGAAGACGAACGGACTCCATGCGCGCAACGGGCGCGGCGCCATCGAAGTCGATCCTCCGCCGCATGAAGCCTCGTGCCACCAAGCGAGCCTTGTGCTTGACGATGGCGCCGGCCATCCCGCTCGCCTTGAACACCCACTTAAGGGTGATCGCGCGGTGTCCCGGCAGAAGATCCGCCACTCACGCCTTGTTTCGCCGACGGCCCATCTCCTCTCGCATCGCAGACACCATGCCGCCTCTCCGCCTCGGCGAAGGAACGAGGCTCGCTGCCGCCTGCGAGGAGCGCCCGCCTCAAGTCGCGCCGCGCCAGCCTGTGGACCATACCGCCGCCGAGGAGGTCGCCCACGATGCAGAAGGCAGAGGCTCGCCGCCATGGTAGGCGCTCGATGCGGTCCTCGCCGTGAGACAATGGAGTAGCGAACTCCACCACGCGCCGCTCGTCGTGGACCGAGGCTGTTGGGGCCGATCCGGTGGTGTGGCCCGGGTGCGGGAGAGCGCGAGCCGGTGGGGAGCGTGGAGTGGCCGGTGGTGAAGAGCCGGGCGAGGCGGTGCGAAGTGGTGGAGCACTCACGAGCCGGTGGCGAGCAGGTGTCAAGGTGGACGAGCTTTGAAGACGAGCCGCTAGCTCCCCGCCTTCGGGCGGACGAGTCGACAACAAAGTCCTCGAGAGTCAAGTCGAACCGCCGCCCACCGCCTTGTCCCACGCCCGCCCGCTTCGTCGAACACAACGCCACGCGAGATGCGGACGCTGTGTGACAGGTCGAGGATGCGGAGAGCCTCGAGCCTCGCGCAGAGCCGGCGAACACCCCGAGTGCTCTGTCGCCGAGCTACTGGTGTGGCCAAGCTCCTTGGCGAACGCGAGGAGCCAAGACCCGCAGTGGGAGACCGCCGGCTTGCGCCCATGCTAAGCCTCGACGGCCCCGCCGCCTAGCGCCTTGGTAGGCGAAGCGGTTGAGGATGTAGACGCCGCCACCACCGCCTCTCCCGGAAGATGCCAGGCATCCCTCTCGCTGAGGAGGGCCCGAGCCATCCCCACAACCGCTCGTTGCGCCGCCGACGACGCTGCTCACGCGATCAGACGGCGCGGAGTAGCGGCGTCAATGCCCTCATCAACGCAAGACGACGCGACCACCGCCGTGAATTCGCCGCCGTTGTCTCTGCGGCGCGAAGACGCGCAGCCTTGGGCCGCACTCCGCCTCATGACAACTCGCGCGCGCGATGGCGTCCCGCAGCCTCTCCTTGCCGCCGAGGACCATCACCCACATGTAGCGGGAGAGGTCGCCGACGAGCAGCAGGAAGTAGTGTCGTTCTCCCGGTGTGGCGGTGTCACCGCCACACAAGTCCCGTGCACGAGCTCGAGTTTTCCTTGGCTCTAAACCGCTGGGAAAGGGAGTCGCCGCTTCGTCAAGACGCAGACGCCGCAATCGCCCACATGGTCAAGGCACGGCAGCTCGCACCATTTTCGTGGCACCGAGCCGCCTGTGGCCTCGGGCGAAGGTGCCCAGCGCTCGTGTTATCGCCACGCCCGCCGTCCCGACGAGCGCCGAGACAGAGGGTTGTGCCACCGACGTGAAGAATGTAGAGTCGATTTTCGCCTCGTTACCTTGGCAAGAAGGCGGGCGAAGATCCCAAACCGCAGAGACCGTGCTCGATCTCGACCATGAGCCGCTCTCATCCACCGTCCCAAGTCGATGATGGAGTTCCGCAGATCGGGATGTAGTAGACACCGGTGAGCGCCTGTGCTCACCAGACACTGAGGCGAGGATGACGAGCCGACGCCTTGATTTCCACAGAGGCGCCCCAAACTTGATCGAGCCTCTGACGCTAGAGTCAAACCCGGCGAAGAACTCCGCCGACCGGCCATGTGATGGGCGGCGGCGGTGTCGAGGCACCACCCGCCGCCTTGTCGTTCTGGGGCCGTGGCGAGAAGGGCGTGTGCTTTGGCTCGTCAAGGTGGAGGAGAGCCGCTGCACCGGAGGTAGTTCGATGCTCGCATGAGCAATGAACGAGCCCCGCCTCCTCCTCCTCACGCGACGTGGCGTGGGCTGGCAGCGTCCGCCGACAACTTGGCCCAATGACCATGCTTGCCGCAGCTTGTGGCAAGAGTCGCCTCGTCTTCGGCCTTTGCTTGCCGCGCCGCCTGGCGCCCACGGCCACCACCCCAGACGCCCTCGCGCCCGCCAGGCGTCTTTGCGCGGCTTTGCGCTTGCCACGCTTACGGCCGTCGTGGAAGAAGGCTCCCTTCTCGTCACCTTGGCCGGCAGCCCCACCGCCCCGAGCGAGGAGGAGCTTCCGCCAATGGTGACGGGTCCCAGAGGCGCCTGTGGCTCCTCGTTGTCAACCACCTTGAGGCGACCCATCGCCTCCTCGATCGTCATCGTGGAGAGGTCCAGAGAGACTCGATCGAGCGAGCCATCCGCTTGTACTTCTCTGGGACGCAATGGAAGAGCTTTTCCACGCCTCTCCTCGCCAGAGGTGTCGCCGCCGAATCGCACCGCCTTCCGCAATGAGTGTTGAGACTGAGGCAAAGTCATCCACGCCCTCACCGCTTGAAGGCCGTGCCCCACCCGCGCGGCTGCGCAGCAGACTTGCGCGCGGCCGCCGATGCGCGGCCGCAATGATGGCGCCCCAAGCCTCTTTGGCATCCGCTTGTTGGTAAGCGAACCGCATCTCAAGTGGATCTGCAGCGATGAGAGCATCCGGCGCCGCCGATCCCGGTCGTAGTCGACGCCGCTGCACGGATCGCATCCCACATATGCCGCACATGGAGTTTTACCTCATCACCGCAGCCCCACTCGACATAGTTGGTCTTGGTGAGGTAGGCCACCGCCCGGGCCGACGCCCCCGACGACACTGGTACCTGTGGTGACCACGATGCCAATCAGTGGAGAGCGCGTCGCTTGTGAAGGCCGCGCTCCGCCGACCCAGACGCCGCCGTGCGCGTGCCTCCTCCAGAGCGCCCGCGCCGCCGCGCGCCTGCCTCGCCGCCGCCACGCCGTGGGCGGCGCGGCCGCCCACCGCGCCGCTCGTCTCGTTGCCTCCTCCTCCGTTGCTCAAGGTGCGTCGGTATCGCAGATGGGAGCTGAGCCGCTGAGTAACCTTGACCTCCGCTGCCGCCGCGACGCGCTGCATCTGCCGCCGCCGCTTCACTCTCCGCCTGCCGCCGCCATGCCCGCCGCCGCCGACTTTGACGCTTTTTTCTCGCCGCAGCGGTGATCGCTGCCGCTCGCTTCATCGCTGCTTGCGGCGAGTTTTCGGCTGTCACGACGCCGAGATGCTCGAGGCGATCGAAGGCCGAGACCGCCTCGCGGACATGGCGCGCCATCGGGGGCTGTTGCGTGGAGAGGGGTCGCTTCGACGAGCCGCCTCGGGAGAGGAGAGCGAGGACGGGAGGGCCGGAGCCGCCGCTATCACTGGGCCGCCATGAGGTCAAGAAGGAGATGAGCAAGAGATGCTCAAAGCTGTGATAGTATGGCTCGATACCACTTGTTACTCACCGAACTCTTGTTGTTGGTGATAGAAGATCCTTACTCATGGAGAGGAAGACACTTGGAGATGGGGCAATTTTTTCTATTTCTCACATTAATGCCTTACCAACCCGAGGGGTTGGGGATACATATTTATAGGTCGCCAACCGCCCAAGCATATGCTAAGATGTCAGCCCTAGATGCTAAAGGATGTCGCCCTAGATGTTGCCCTAGATGCTAGTCAAGGATGCTAAGCGTATCCGTCCTAAAGGTATGTCGTCCTAGATGCTAAAGCGATGTCGTCCTAGATGCTAAAGCGGATGTTGTACAAAGACCGCAGACAAAGACTTATTCATCATGTACAATGACGTATATACCCCTATGGGGGTATTTGGGTGCAAGGGTATAGTTGTAAAACTCCGACCCTGTCGAACTCCAACGCCTGCAGCACCGCCCGATCATTTCAGGTCCTGGACGGAGTGCTCTACAAACGGGGAGTCTGCGCCACGTTGTTACGATGCCTTTCTCGTGAGGAGGGAAAGAACCTACTCGCGGAAATCCACGCGGGACTTTGTGGCTCGCACCTGGCGCCAAGGTCGCTAGTCGGCAAAGCATTCAGGCAAGGTTTTTACTAGCCAACCACCGTTGCCGACGCCTAAGACCTCGTGCCCTGATGTCAAGGATGTCAGTGGATGGGGTGGGTCGTTCGCAGACCTCCGACAAGCCTCAACCCAATTCCCCCCGTATGGCCACTGGCACGGTGGGGCATCGATGTCATAGGACCACTTCCTCGGGCCCCGGGAGACCTGCGGTTCGCAGTGGTCGCCTTGGAATACTTCTCCAGGTGGCCAGAGGTTGTGGCTCTAGCTAAGATCACATCAGTGGCCAAGCAGCGTTTCCTTTGGCAAAACATCATATGCCGCTTTGGGGTGCCCAGAGAGCTCACCACCGACAACGGCCTGCAATTTGACTCTGCCCCATTCAGAGAATACTGCGACAGTATGGGCATCACGCTAAGGTTCGCCTCAGTCGGGCACCCATAGTCTAATGGAGCAATCGAGCAGGCCAACGGCACCATTTCCGTCGGGATCAAGAAGTGCCTAGTCGGGCTCCCAAAGGACAAGTGGCCGAGCGAGCTCCACAGTGTCCTTTGGTCCCTCCGGACGACGGTCACACGCCCGACGGGGTTCACACCGTTCAAGCTTCTCTTCGACGACGAAGCAGTCACGCCCGAAGAAATCAAGGCCAGCTCGAGAAGGGTCCTCGTCCGGGCCTCAGAGGATGAGTGCCAATTGTCCCTGGACCTCCTCGACGGAGAACGGATCAGCGCAACCCAGCACGT
Source organism: Bonia amplexicaulis (assembly GCA_036346245.1). Lineage (NCBI taxonomy): Eukaryota > Viridiplantae > Streptophyta > Magnoliopsida > Poales > Poaceae > Bonia > Bonia amplexicaulis. The sequence goes on along the minus strand of CM070736.1, from coordinate 23,974,328 downwards.
CGCAAAGTACGCACGCCAAATGGCGCTCGCACGCGGCCGTACCACATACCTGCGACAATTCCAACCTGGAGACCTCGTCCTCAAGTTGGCGCTCCACGCGGAGACGATCGGCAAGCTAGAATCCAAGTAGGAAGGCTCATACATTGTCGCAGCAGCCATGCAGCGGGGAGCCTATCGCCTCGCCACACTAGAAGGGCAAACACTCCGCCACACGTGGAATGCAGACAGGTTGCGGCGATATTATGTTTAGGGCACAACAGAAGCCTGCAACAACCTCGGCGCCTTAGCCATTGTAAGATGCTTACCCGCGCAAACGGGAGTTTAGTAAAGCCGATCGTTTTCCAAGCTCTCATCCCGCGCGCACACTCTACAGAGCATAAATAAGACGTAGCGTCGAGGTCCGCCTCCGCACACACTCCACGGAGTATAAATAAGACGTCGCGTCGAGGTCCGCCTCCGCACGCACTCCACGGAGTATAAATAAGACATCGCGTCGAGGTCCGCCTCCGCAAGCACTCCACGGAGTATAAATAAGACGTAGCGTCGAGGTCCGCCTCCGCAAGCACTCCACGGAGTATAAATAAGACGCAGCGTCGAGGCCCGCCTCCGCACGCACTCCACGGAGTATAAATAAGACGCAGCGTCGAGGCCCGCCTCCGCGTATAAATAAGACGCAACGTCGAGGCCCGCCTCCGCACGCACTATACGGAGTATAAATAAGACGCAGCGTCGAGACCCGCCTCCGCACGCACTCTACGGAGTATAAATAAGACGCAGCGTCGAGGCCCGCCTCCGCGCACACACTCTACGGAGTATAAATAAGACGTCGCGTCAAGGTCCGCCTCCACACGCACTCTACGGAATATAAATAAGACGCGGACGTTGTCCCTGCGCACTCTACCAAGTATAAACAAGACGCGGATGTCCTCGCGCACGTGCAAGCATTACCCTCGCACGTACTCTCCGGAGTATAAATAAGACGTGGTCGATGTTCCTGCCCCCCCCCAACGGAGTATAAATAAGACGCGCATGTCCTCGCGCACATGCAAGCGTACCCTCGCACGTACTCTCCGGAGTATAAGCAAGATATGGTCGACGTTCCTGTGCACTCTACCGAGTATCCTCGCGCACGCGCGGGGATCGCCCTCACCCCTTCGAAAGGTAGGGGACAGAGCGCTCGCGCATCTACTTCAACAAGGCGCCAGCCTCGCTGTCACCTCTTCGAAAGGTAGGGGACGGAGCGCTCGTGCATCTACTTCGACCAGGCGCCAGCCTCGCTGCCACCTCTTCGAAAGGTAGGGGATGGAGCGCGATCGCATCCACCTGCAGGACGGCGCACGCAGCGCTCGCATGGCCACATAAGTCGTAGAGCGCTTCGACCGCTAGAAGAAAGTAGGCGCAAGAAGCCAACCTTCGCGCCACACGTTAGCCACAAGCACGAGCAATACGCAGTGACAGCACACGCGAGGCAAGCGTTGTTCCATTCATTCAAAAAGGGGGGCCACAACGCCAAAATCATACAATACACACGCAACACCGCACCGCATCCGGCATCACGCCGGTGGGTCCGCACCACCTTCGTTGCACCGGGGAACGCCCTCGAGCCACTCGATGAAGTTCCCCTCCCGATGCAACGTTCACCGCAGCACGACCTTGGACGCATCCTCCCCGATGTAGCCCCACATCCGGTTATAGAAAGTCTGGAGGGCGGGCTGAATGGCACGAAGGGCACGAGACATCACCACAACTTCGACTGGCAGATCCAGCTGAGGGTCGGCCAGCTCGTCAACGTGCTCACACCCCCGGGCACGGAGCATAGCGAAGGCGAGGCAAGCGCTGGAAAAGCCGTAGTGATCGCCAAAGGCCCTGGCACCGCGGAGGGCGAGACCCGAGCCTTCCTCGACTCGCTCAAACGTCCGCGCTACGTCCGTAGGGATGTGCGTAACGTCGGGCACATCAACGCAAAGGTCATGGAGGGCCCGCTCCAACGACTCCATCGCCCTCCAGGCCGCCACAGACGCGTCACCCAAGGTTCGATTCCTCTGCTCACAGGACGTGGCGAGCCGAGCCTTCTCCTCTTCCAGCGTAGAAATCTGCTGAAGCAAATCGGTGCGCTCCTCCGCCGCCGCGTACTGGACCTCCTCCGTCGTACATTGCGCCTCCGCCACGGCGCTCATTGCACTTGCAAAGAAGCACTGCGCGTCGAAGCCACCCGTGTTTTCCGCCCCAAGATGCGAACGCGCTCGTCCTTGATGGCATGCGCCTCGCTCAAAGACGGAGTGAGCCTCGAGCACTCTCCGCTCGCAGACGCGCGCTTCCTCCAGCGCTTGATCGAGGACAAGAGTCTAATAAAAAGGGCGTTAGCCAGGCTATTGACACGGGCGTAGACGGCAAACCCAGGCGCTTACCCTTATCTCCAAGGCACCCAATGCGAGCGCCAGAAGATCTCCCCCGCACGTGGACAGCACCCGTCGATCCAAGCCGCTGCCGACGCGCTCCGCGACTCCGTTAAGGACGCGGAAAACCTCGATCGAGGAAGGAAATCGGAGAGACGGTCCTCGGCCCTCGCGCCAGCCACCCCAGAGCCCTGCACGCCCACGCCACGCCCCGTAACGAAGCCGAGACTTCGCGATGATGCCTCCGTTGCTCGATCCTCGACCACGACTGAACGAGGAGATCCTCGTGAAGTCGCCTACCTTCAACGCCTCAATCAAAGAACGCGACAAAGACAACCGCCGGACGGATGGCGGGACCAGCAAAGTAGCCCCGCGATGCTCCGGAATTTCTCCCGAACGAGTCCGGATCATCTTCTCTCAACGCGACGAAGTCACAGGGATGGCGCCCCACCGCTTGTCAAACCGATTCTCGCATAAGAGAATATTCCGCCAGGGAGGCGACAAACCTTCAGACGAGGTGTCGCCATCGAACGGAACCCTCGGGACAAGCCATTCCTCGATCAAAGAATCGTCGCGACGAGGAAAAAAGACAACCGCCTGGGAACGCCCACACCGGTGGCGACGCTTATCTTCTCAACCCCGCGATCAAAGGCATGGAGCCCAGCAAGGGAGGTAATCGTGCGTGGAAGTCAAGAGCATCGCCACACGCCCCGCTTTCTGGAAGGGCACATGACCGGGTGGAAGCCACCGACACCCCACGACACGCCGCTAAGGCCCGCGCAGGTACCTCCCACCGGGGCAAGACGATCAAGAAGAGCCTCACCCCCGACAGTCCGCGATTTCGATCATTTAAGGTCAGATCGATAGTCAGCCGATACCACACGGAAGGGCCAAATGGCTAGGCGAACATGACGGGTCCCAAGTCGACTAAGGCGGGTGAAGATCCCTTTACCAAGAAGAGTGGCAGCCCCTGATCATCCAAGGTACGGACGGTGGCCCCAACTAAAGCCCAACCGCTCTGTAGGGTGGCCCCTAAACCCAAGCCTACTAGAAAGTCAGAAGGCCCAAAATAGGACATGTACAATGACGTATATACCCCTATGGGGGGTATTTGGGTGCAAGGGTATAGTTGTAAAACGCTCCCCATGTAACCGTATATATATATATATAGAATCCAACCTAGAGGAAAACCCTAGAGGCATTGTTCACTAACTCTCCACTACCATCTCTCTCTCTCTCTTTGTTTGGTCTGTAGCCACAACAGTGTCCAAATAGCAAACAGGCTTCCCAGAATTAGGTGCACCTTCTGTTAGCAATGACACAAAATATCTATTAATTTAGTGCAATCACATCAACATCAGCATTAGGTGATTTCATAACTCATTGGTTGTTTACTGGTATCACACTGGAGATATAAGATTAATGATTACTTACAGCCCAAGTTGGAAATAGTGCTACTATTGTTGGAGAAAGGCCACGATACAACCCAGGCAGGCCTTCGTTTTTTAATATGTGCTGCAAACATGAAATAATTACCCTACCTAATAAAGAAGAGAAACAGGAGTCAGCAAACAAGACAACAAAAACAGTTATATGATAAATAGGTAAATTTATAGTAAAAACCGAATGAAGAATGTCTGGTGGGATTTACAATTCTGAATACATGCTCATGACATCAGTGGTTTCTGAATATCCAACATTTGTCTCTCATGATTACACAATTCTGTTGTCAACAATTATGAAAGGTTTTATGTTATTAAAACTAATATTGCTATTGGTTGGAGAAACACATCTGCACAGGTCATACAGTTCCTCTTCAAACACAAACTTTGCATGATTGCAACACAAACTTGGAAAGAAGAATGAAGCAATATTCATTTGATAGAATATCCATGTGAACATCCATTTCTTTTCAAACATAACGAAGCATGCAATTTAATGTAAAATAGAAATGTTAATTTCATGCCCTCATAGAAATAGTTAATTTAGTCAACCAATTAAATCATACAACAGTTACTAAAATAGTAAGGTAGTATGAAAAAGATGTTATAATGTTGTATTGGTTCAATTTCAATGCTGCATCTAATGCTATTCTACAACCAATTTCAAGAGACTTTGCAGCAGCTAGATTCCACGTGTGTACAGGATAAGATTTAGCTCCTTACATCTTCCATGAACTTAACGTTGTGATTTTGACAGCAACTAAAAGTAACCCTACATGGTATGAAAACATGTTTTGACCCCAGCTCCTTACATCTTCCATGAACTAGATCAATTACCAGCCGAGCTCCCTACATCTTCCATGAACTAGATCAATTACCGGCCAAGCTCCTTACATCTACCATGAACTAGATTATGTATTTTTCCTCCATTTTGACCCCAGCTCTGCTGTTCCCCTTCTCACCCCAGACATCTGTCGGCCCTCTCACCATGAAGTGCCAACCTTCTCCGCGCTATGTTCTCTAGTAATCTGCAGACATACAACCATGATCCACCGGGTTTTCTGGTATTGTGCTGATTGTAAGAGTGTACCATGTTGCTTCAATGACACGGTGGGAGACAGTACCTCACTCGATCTAACCGCATACCGAAACCAGCAAACTCCCAAATCTCATGATGCAACAGGTACATAAAAGGCGTGAATAGGGTACATAGTAGGAGCAGAGCTAAATTACCGGGTGCTGCGGCGCCGGAGGGGAGGTTGGAAGGGAGACCGTACACCTGCAGCCGCGTCTTGATCACGTCCAGCGGACACAGCACCGTCGCCGAGATCACCCCTGCGAAACCACCCCCACCAGAAAAAAAATCAAAACCCACGCCACCAAACACCCGACCAACCCCGCCCGAACCCGAGGCGAGGAGAGCAGAGAATCAATTACCGGCCGAGCCGCCGGCGACGGCGTTGCAGGCCGCCTCCCGGACCTTCTCCCGCGCGCCTCCGCGGCCGCCGCCGCCCTTGCCCTCCGACATCGCGGCGCGGGCGCCTCGTGAGCCGGTACCAGGGAGTTCGCGGTCGATAAGAAAGGAGCCGCCTCCCCGAGCGAGTCCGCCTTTGGAAATGGCAGCAGCTAAGAAGGCGGAGTCGCGCGCTCGCTCTCAGGCCCTAGTGGCGGAAACGGCCGGGCCGGATCGGGGTAGTAACGCACGCGCGGGCGGCCGCTCGCTCGCTCACCGCGCCTTGGATGCTTGCCTGCTGGTGGGTAACGGGAAGGCGAGGGGGAGCTTGGGGTGGGGCGGCAGTGGAGGCGGAGACGGAGGGGAGGGGAGGCGCCGCGCTGCCGACGGTTTTGGAGGGGATCGACCCGACGGGTGGTCGGTCGGCGCGGGGGGTGTAGTTGATGCGGGCGAGTGAAGGATTACGGGAATGCTAAAAATTAAAATTGGGGGTGTAGCTGATGCGAGCGGGTGAAGGATTACGGGAATGCTAAAAATTAAAAAAAAAACTGTCCCGTAAATCACGAAGTTATACGAAGAAAATATCATAGATGTTATTACTAAACAGTACGACAAAAGAAGAGTTTAAGGCAAGTGAAGGATTACAGAAAGACTAAAAATTAAAATTTTTATCATGTAAATCATGAAATTATATGAGTAACATACCATAGATCGTTATCACTAAATATGCAGTGCGATAAAAGAAAAGTTGAAGCAACTCAGTTTAACATAGCACGTATCAGTGTAGTGAAAGTAGTCAATTGTCCAACGCCTTTAAAAAGTGATCCTCGAAAGTTGATCGTCCAGTACTCGATCTTCACAAGCCAATTATCATCTTCTCTGATCGTCTCGATCAGCGCTGCAGTCACAGCAGCGTCTCTACCGAATTATACATGTCCACGCTAGTGTACTAATACTAGAGTGCACAGTAGAGCCTTTGAAAGTATGCGACCATGTAAGGTTATATATACTTAGTTGTAAACCGGAAATACCTTTTCAATCACTGATCGATAGTGATTCCTAGTTGGACACATCGACTCTAAACATACACAAAGATTAAATTGGACGAACTTTATGCAATATAATCTGCAACTATGTCTTAATCACTTATGATCAATTTATAATTTCTTATGATCAATTTGTATATCAATTTGTGATATGTCCGACCAGCTCACGACCAGTTAATATACCCACATGACTAGTTCGTATCTGGCTGGACTAAATGATCTATTTGTGTATTCTCCTCTTGCCTCACGATACCTGATTGAACTCCAGGTGAGAAACGTGTCTACCATGAACTGTTCAATCTTTTTTTGATCAAGTGGTGGATAACTTGATGTTGTTGATTCTTCAACCATTTGTTGCATGGCCATGTATTTTCTTTATATGATCATATCAAGGGGTTCAGAAATATCTCTCCTATTGTGTAGGAGGGCAAATCCTATATCCGATCAGTCGCCTTCCTCCGCATATTTTATAGCATACTCAAAAGCTATCTTTATAACTATCTAGTTACAGAGTAGCATTTGACAACTCCTAGGTGCACTATTACACATGTAGAAACTATATTGATCTTAAATACAATGATTATACATCATCGTTGCTTGAGATCAACTGATGACACATAAAATATAACAATCTCAATAATATTTCAAGTGGGTCAATCTAACACTATGTTCTCTAATATGTGTCTATATTATTGATTTGATATCGCATATCTATGATCCGTGAAATATGATCATCAATCAATACATGCGCTGATCAGTAAATCATAAAAGTCCCACATAATGATATATGACCAAGCATAATTTAAAATAACATCAAAACATGAATAAAAAGTTCCACGAATAAATCACATCCTTGTTAATCAATATAAAATATATTTATTTACGGAACAAAATAGCATATTATTCAAAAGATCATAAACATAGAAGTGATCCAATCATCTTTATGATATTTCTAGGGCATATCACTAATAGCAAGATGATCGATCGATCGGATGGGTGCGTAGTAGGGATGCAAACGGATCGAATACGGACGGATAATGTCTCTACCATATTTTTTTATATTTTTTTCTCGGATGTGGATACGAATATGGATACCTCGGATACGAATACAAATACGAATAATATCGAATACTGATCTTAATAATTAATCGAAACGAATACGTTCATGAATATTTATCAGAACATGAAAAACCCCTTAGACTATACATCCAAAATCAATGAAAACACATAAATAGTTTATCTTGTCAAAACATTCGTGAAATCTAAACAAGCATAAGTATTTTTATCTACAATAGTCATACCGTTATACATATTTTAAATCTTCAAGTGGCAGTTAATTTTTTCTAAAGTCCTAAATAATTCTTAATGGATTTCTACAATTTACATGTGACTAATAAATTAACTAAGTATTTAAATTTGCATCAAAATGATTTAAACGAGAGTACATCAATTTAATCGATACAAATTTTAATCCACGGATAATATTAAATTTATTTTTTAATAAACATAAATATTTGCTAGTAGTGTTTGTAATTTAATATGACTAAGAAACCTAATGTCTAATGGTAATGGAGGCTTATGGTTTGGTTAAGCTAGTGGGTTGGTGGCAGGGGAGATGAGAGAGGCTGGTTTGGGTTGGGCAATGTTGGGTTGAAATTCCAGATATTTATTTTCGTATTATCCGGATAATCCGTATTCGTCGGATATTAGGCCTACTATATTTGTATCTGTATCCGATAAAAAATATGTATTCGTATCCGATCTAAGAATTATCCGAAGAAAATCCGATCCGACACAATTGTATCTGTTTTCATCTGGATCAGTCAGAAACTATCCGATCCGTTTTCACCCTAGTGCGTAGTATAGGTAGGAAACATGACACGTCGATGTGGCCTAGCATGTTGTTCAGTTGTCCGTCTCTGCAAGCGGGATTGAGCGAGGCCACCACACGCGTCCACTGGACTGCTTGGCACAGCTGCTTGTCTCGGTCTGACGGCAAGGTGTCAAACGGATACCGATTATTCATGCTATTCCATTGCTCGGTACGAATATGTATAAATTTTTCCATCTGATTATTAGTTTACTCTCTATTCAAACTTGTATTCAGGAAAAATATAGATGCGAATATGTCATAGGATTTCATGTCGGAATTGTTATATTATCCAAGCTATTCGTATACATTCGAGTTCGACATGGCAATATACATATTTGATTGCAATATTTCTAACAGATCGGACGTCTTTCAAAAATTTATTGTAATATGTTTCTTTAAGAGTAACCAATAAATTACAATGATTAATTACACTTTGTATGAGGTTAAAATGTCCTCAATATCTTACCACCACATATGTTATATATAAGTTGTACAGATATCCAAATTCGACCAAATTGAGTAGGTATTCGATTCATATTCGTATTTAAGCATACTTGTATTCATATTCATTTAGAGAATATTAACACAAACATAGCAATATCACTGTTCGATTCATATCCTATCCACTGACACCCCTATCCGACGGTCAACTGACTGTTTTTCCCGATTACGAGATAGCACAAACCACCATACACTTACACAACATATGTCTAGAAATACGAAGACCAATGACAAATCTCTGACCTCACAAAGTTCTTATTGAGACGCACTCTGCATGTTCGTAAAGGTAGGCACCAAATTTGTACCCTGATGGGTGGAATTGTAATCCCATCAAGAGGTGGTTCTCGAGTTTAATGACGTGCCTTTCGTGAGATCGGTGGTAGAATGATTTTGCTATCGTAAAATCAATACATAAAACTTATAAAAAACACACCTAGTAATTGCAAATGGTTTTTAAAGTTGTGATTATTAAAGAGAGAATTGAAGCATTTTCCTTTTGTCTAGAATCTTGCTATGCTTAGAAGACCTTATCTTATTAGCTATAAGGGTATGTACAATGGTACATATCAATTATCTGTAATCATATGCCACATAGAATTTTATGTGATGTGAAGAAAAGATAAAGATGATGTCTACTACTTAATAAACAGTCTTATAGATGGTTTTCTACTGTGTATACCATTGTATAAACAATCTATTAAATATATAACGCCATTACAAACAACTATATAGACAATCCATTATATGACTTATCTTTGGTTCTGTCTACAGGTGACATTATCATAGGCAATCGTTGTTTATACCATTGTACATCCCCTGCACCTTATGTGAACTGTCACTTTCTTTTTAGCTAATGTTCATCATTTTTGCTAGGGTACCCACAAGGCGTAGAAAAATTATATCAATAATTTTTGTCCAGTATTATGACTCTTCCAAAAAACTTCTCAACATGACTATGGGAAGTATAATGTGTCATACAAGTTGGTAAAAAGATATTAAGAAATGTATTTGAAAATGTTGCAACAGTTCCACAAGTCTATATACATTATTCTGCTTCTCCATATATGCCATCTCATGTGCTATATCCTATATGTTGTCTCCTTCTAGTTCATGTGAGCCACATCTCTTTTTTACGACCTTGCTCAGAACAAGAGAGAATTGGGGAAGAATTTGGGATAGAGAGAGAGAGCTGGATTGAGTTTGAAGAGCAAGTGTTCAGATACAAAATATTCCACATACCTGACTCCTCGCTCGCGTCTACTTGTAACGCCGTAGCCCACAGGTGAGACGCCTACACACGTTTGCTCTGGGCTGTGGCCCACTCTGGGCCATGATACTTGGGGTTTGGCCTTCTAGCCTGCATGGGCTTTGTCTTCTGTACGTGGCTTTGCTGAAGGTAACTGCTGCTGTGGTTCACAGCCTGAAGGTGAACGAGCTGGATCACTCAAAGCTGGCATTTCTCGTTCAAGAAAGGATTTTCTTTTTGTTGAAAATTGAACCATGACGTTGAGATTCATTTCTTTTATAAATTTCAAAGCGTGTATGGCTTAGTACTATATTGACTAATCAAGTGGAGGGGAGTCAATTTATAAGGTGAAACTCTTGCCACTCTTTGAAATATGTGGCATATGGTATATGATGGGGTCGATGTTTTAATATCGATCTTACGTATGATTTGTTTGGATTCAGAGAAATTTTAGAAGACTCGATATATAGACATGCAGAGTAGATACATGATAATTTTTATACAGGTTTCGGATCTTCTCTTGAGAGAATAATAACCCTACGTCATCTGTAGCTATTGCTCAGAAAGATATTTACAACTGAGAATAATGTGAAAATACCTAGCGTTATCTCCTGATCCAATGTGATCTGCCACTTCTCCTCTCCAACATCAAACTTTATATAATCAATGAAGCGGTGGCCGTTGTCCCGCGCCAAAAGACACCTCAACACTTTGGGTGATAACCATCAGACAGAAGTTACTGTCAGAGAGACATAGTGGCCCGTTCGTTATGCAACGGTTGTTGTTAGAGAGAGATCGTGTGTGGTTATTAGGAATAAGCGCACGTTCTAACCGTCTTGTCAGACGACTCAACACTTCGGGTGATAACCGTCTGACGGAAATTACTGTCAGAGAGACATAGTGGCCCATTCGCTGTGCAACGGTTGTTGTTAGTGAGAGATCATGTGCGATTACTAGGAATAAACACACGTTTAAACCGCCTTGTCAGGTGACCCCACGATGAAGTAGGTCGTCGTAAATAAGCTAGTCGGGAATATACTAGTTGCATAAAGACCCACGATCACAAGGTGATCGTAGGATATCTTATGACTATATGGTCATAGAAAGATTTATGACCAAGAAATAGTTGTAGTAAGACTTACGACTATATGGTCATAGAAATACCTACGACCAAGGAGTAGTCATAGTAAGACTTACAACTATGTAGTCGTAGAAAAATTTACGACCAAGGAGTAATCGTACATCAAACAAAGGAATTAATGAGTTCCAATCAATTTTCACCGATCTGTCTCGCTGGATTGATTCCCGATATAACTGTTCGGTTCCTGAGCAGATAGCCCACATGATTATAAAATCTTACCTTAGGGTATCTTTAGGTTTCCTTACTTTCCCCTTTTAGTCTAATCTGTTTCGAGCTTTCCGTCGCCGACCAAGTCGTCTTCTTCCTTCAATCTCTTCCAAATTCAAACCAACCACTTAGGAAAATGACTAAACCATCGTCCAATTAGCTAGTGTCAGAGATGGATAGTGTGAAATTGAGGGCATTGGAGATGCTGAGAAGATTCCTCCGTGAAAATTCATCATATGGATTGAAGTTGCCGAACAAAACTAGCCATCGGGGAGATTGGGCAAATCCCAGTGTTCCAGATATACTGTGAGTGCGGCCTTCGTCTTCCAGCTCATCCTTTTCTTATGATCGTACTTGAACACTTCGAGGTCGAATTAGTGAACTTGGTTCCCCGTTACTGTTATGTTAGTAATTATTAATTAATTAGTCAGGAGGAGAGCGGATTCCAGGGGTTGCACCTTCTGCTCGTTCTTCGTATTCTCGCGGTTAAGGCAAGTATAATGAAGATTGAAATTTTATAGTGTGATTGATGATGAATGATGGTTTGTGGATGTTTGATCGATATTATGAGTGTTTGTGATCTTGATTATGATAATGATATGTTGGTATTGTTTATGGTAGTTTGCAATTGAAGTTATTTATGAGAATTTATGATGCATAGACATGGTGAATGCAAGTTTTTATTTATTGAGACATTCACATATATGCATCATGCCGATATATTGAAGTCTTGGTCACGAGATGACCAAGCGTCGAGGTCCCCGTCATGTTGATGTCATGACGGGCTAAAGGTCTCCATACTTGTGGAGTATGGGCAATTGGTCCCTGTACATGATGGTACAGGCATAGGTGTGCATTGACGGATGCACACTCCGCATTACCGGTAAAATGCGAAAGAGAAGAGATAAAGAGATTTTTGATCATATTGCATAGCATGGTTCATTATATGATTGATGGATAAATTTGTGAGATAATGTTCATGATTGTTCTTGTTACTACTTATTATATTTTTGAGTCTTTGTACTCACTCTTCTTTGTCGTTGTTGTTGTTTGTTGATTGTTTTAGGTACTTTCTTGAGGACAGCATGCATGGGAATAAAGGAGGATTAGCGTTGTTGCACTTGCACAAATTATCCACCATAGAAGAAATAGAGAGCTTTCAATATAAATTATTCTTTTGCTAAGGTGGTATTTATTTTATAACTACTAGGTCTAAAATGTAATAAAGGTTTAGAACTTTTATATTGCTTCGCGCTTTGGTTAAGTTTGATAGCAGCTTTGTTTAGTCTCGATTACAATGCTTATGGTTATTTATACCTCTTGAATATAATCGTTAGAACTCAGTTTTAGTCAATAAACAAAGGTGACTCTGTCGAAATTTTGTAGTATGCAACTAGTTAGATTTGTTATATGGACAGTTTAGTAGCATTTCAGGCCAATGTTTGGCTGGGGTGTTACAGTTGGTATCTGTAACATCCTGAAAAATTTAAATTTGAAAATACAAATCTCTTGAATTATTTTGCAATATGTTTTATTTGAATTTGGAGTTTATAGTATTCTTCTGAATTTTGGTTGAGGATTCCAGTAGTTAGAAACCTATAAATTTTGAATTCGAATCTGAAAGCTGGACACAAAACTTAAACAAAATTTAAATTCGAATGTCATGCAAAGATTGAAATCGGTAAATCCAAACATAAAAATTTAAAATGTGAATTGAAACCTAAAAATCCCCATGCTCAAATTTTCCTCTCCTCTCACTCTTCCTCTCTTACATGTGGGGCCCTCCTCTTTCTCTCTCTCTCTCTTTCTTTCCATTTCTTTTTCTCTCATGGGCCCTCACCCCCTTTTCTTTTCTTTTTCTTCCCTCTCTGCTTGAGAGCCACAGCTCCTGCTCCCTCCTCTCTTCTCTTCTTTCTTTTCCCATGCATGCACCGCTTCTTCTTCCTTTCTTTTTCTTCTCCCTCCTCTTTCCTCTGCGGCCGAGCTTCCTCCACGTCTCCTCTCCCCTTTTCTTCCCTGTGAATCCCCGCCGTGTCTTGCGCCGAGCCCCACGCCTTCACGCCGAGCCTTGTGCCTCAGGTCTTTGCCGGCGGGTTCTTCACTCTGCTTGGTCGGCTCGGCCCTCATAAGGAGGAAGGCGCACCATCCGCCTCGCCTCCTCCCCTCTTCCTTCCACCGCCGGAATCGGCCCTGAGCCCCGCCGGTTGCTTCCTTCTTCTCTAGCTCGGTGAACCCAAGCCCTACCGATTGCGACCACCACGGGTCAATTCCTTGGCTAGAGCGACAATGGTGTTCGGCAACACCGCCCCACCGTTGGTGGAGTCTTCGCCGCACGCTGCCGGCAACAGCGCCACCGCCGCCCGACCCCGCCTCACGCCGACTCCCTCGGCACCTCTCCCGTTCATCCAACTCGCGGTAAGCTTCCCACGACCCTTCTGCTCACGCTCCTCTCCAATCCCCTCTCCCACCACAAGGCCGCCTCATTTCACCTTCGTCGCCGGGCGCCTCAACGCCGACCCTTCCTGGGCCGTCTCGGGCTGGGACCTCCCCACGGGTTTCGTCTCCTCCTGTGGAAACCCATTACGAGTCTCCACATCCTCCCGGCCGCCGCCACGGCGAGCCCACACCGAGCGGCCTCTTCCTCTGCTTTTGGCCTCACTCACGCCATAGCTCATCGCTTTGTCTCTTCCCGGTCGCGAAGGCCGAGCATCCCACCGGCTAGCTGCGCTCACTTCCATTCCGTCGGCCCGCGTTCGATTCCAGTCGGCAGCAATAGTGTTCCCATATTTTTGCACTAAATTTTTATAGCTCATGTTAATTAATAAAAATCGGAAAATTCAGAAAATAAATTATAAAAGATGCTAAAATTTCAGAGAATATAAGCGAGATTGTTTAAGATTTAAACTTGGATTAGTTATCACATATGAATAATGTGGTTTACATAAATGAATTAAAAGATTAATTAATGATTAGAGCATTAGTAAAAGATGGTTATGCTTAATGCCCTAGGCTAATAAAATCTTACTAGGATTATTAAGGCTTCATATTGGATTAATTATCACATTTGTGATTTGAATATTTAAGTAAAGGTTAGCTATTAATTAAAATCACTAATAAAAGATGACTCTAGTTAAGTATTCAAATGTAACCTAAAAGGATATTTCAGATAGAATTAAAAGGAAATAAATGGAATAATATGTTTATACGTAAAAGCAAAAGCTTCAAATTAAAGATTTAACCATAATTATAATTAGAATATATGCATTACCATTTAACATGCAATCATTAAGTAAATTTTGATAGTGGGCTTAAGCAAAATAGCAAGATGACCATGTGTGAGAAACTTTGCCTAGGTAAGTAAACCAAAAATAAAGGTAAGCCTAATGCCAACCATGGTGTAGACAAAAATGGTGCCATTAATTAAATCTTAACATTAAATTTATTAAATAATAACGTTAGGCGTGATTGAATATAGCAAGCTAGTACCCGAACCAATAGATCCTAATTCGAAATAAGTTATGACTAGAAATAGGTAAGTGTACATAAAATGTCGCACCATGAAATGCTTTCAACTCGTGTTCTAAAAATTTGCTCGATAAGCTAAAAATTGTATACGTCACTTATATTTAGCACATGCTCTAAATATTAGAGCTCGACAAAATAATGCCCGGCTAAAATCATACACCGGCCCTTAACTCATGGAACTTCCTTGATAAATGCAAAAATAATAAAAGAAAGTTATTAATATAAAGACCGAGTCAGTGTATTATACTATCAACCTTGCCTCCAATCACACATTGACCCATAATAAAACTGAATCGAGTTTATTTGGATTTATTCGATCTTTTGAGTTATTCGCTTTTATTCGTGTTCAGTCTCTTAGCACGTAATTAGAAGTCGAAGTCCCGAAGAATCGAGAAATCAAGCGTGATCAAGATAGAAGTAAAGATAAATACCAGAAGCTCCAGAGGAAGCATTGTGTGAGCTCAAGACCGCGGTGAACCGCGCCAGGCGAGTCAATACTTTGATCATGTTGAACCTACATTTTATGCAAATTACTTTTGTTTAAACTATCAAATTGCATGCTGTTATTTTATGTACAAATACATGCTTAATTCAAGATTCTAGTTATACGCCCATTGTTTGTCTTGATTAATATTACACCCCTTTGTTGAATATTTGAATATATGAACCTTGTCGCCCTAGCGAAATTATGATATTAAGCTTTTGAAAATGAGTCCGTAATTTATACGCCATGCGTAGTGTTGCATAGATATTCATGGGCGGAAAACGCCAAGCATAACTTTAATCATGAGAAGATTTGGTTGGCGGTCATGGTGGTAATGACTAGTATATGTTCGATATGATTATTTTATGTTCCCAAAACTCTACTTGCTTGAATATACGGCGAATGGTTCGATGATGTGTGTGAATGGTGCGGTGGAGGCACAAAGTGGGTTGTGGTAGAATCGCCCAGATACCGCTAAGGACCGAATCTTGTCATGATCTCCCACGTAAACAAGTGCAACCACAAGTGCATAAAGTACAACTTGGCTAAGTAGTTGTATCGAAACTCTGGACTCATCTCACTTGGTAGTGGAGTGAAGTGGATAAGCAAGGGCAAGGGAGGCCTAAAGGGACACCAAGGGAGGTGAAGTTTTCCATTGTTCTAAGCATTGCGGGAAGTGGAGCCCTGCGTTAGTAATCGTGGAAAACATCCCGCAACGTATGGGACCCACCGCAAGTGGGATAAGCCCATAGGGTGAGATGACAAAGGAACTAGATACTTTGAGCAGATCCAACGTGATGGTGCGCTCAACCACATGACTAAGGAATCGTGTGGGGCAAGAGTTGATTGTCTCTTGTGGTGAAAGTGTACAAACTCTGCAGAGTCAAAACTATTCGAATAGCCGTGCCCACGGTCAAGGCGCGGACATGGGAAACTTAACGAGATATAGTTGCTTTCAAAATGATTTGTGGGTGGGAATGGAAAAGTGAAAGGCGGTGCAAGGCCACGATTTGTGTTGTCCCGGTGTCGCCCCTAGTGATAAGTTAAGCGGCTATAATTTGAAAGATTAAGCATATGGTGCGAGATGCTATGTAACGGTGGATGGAATCAATCGCTCTCGTTATTGCATTCTCATATACATTATGTTTTGTTTAAACGCTAAGTCTCGGAGGTTTCTATGTATTATATTTCACAAGCTAAACGATGATAAAGCTTCTTCTTTTACAAAGTAAAATGACGGGAAGAATAAATAGAGTCGTGAAAAGAGGATCCTTGTTGTGGTAAATACATAACGATGTTGGTGGATTCATGACGATTATAAAAAGAGAATATTGGAAAGGGGTTTAGGAGAAATAAATCGGTGGAGCCTATATGAATGGATGGGTTAGAAAGATGATTTAAATGATTTTTGGAAGATTAGAGTGTGCAAAAGAAATTGTTGGATTACGACACTAATATAAATTCTTGAGAGATGTTAGTAATAACGTGATTGATAGGATTTGATTAAAATCTTGGAAGGATGAATTGAATTTTGGATACATCGGAGGAATAATAATAATTACCGAGTATAATGCGGATCAATGATTTTGGAGAATTAGAAGAGTGTAAAGGCAATTGTTGGATTTAATGGGATTAACAGGAATTGATCTAGATAGAAATTTTAATTTGAGGAAATTTGGAGATATGATAATTGAAGCATAAACTAGATTAATGATATTCTTGGTGCAGAGGTATTGATGAATTAGTTAGAGATAAATAATGAAAATAAGGGTGATTATGGAAAGAGCAATTTATGGTTTTGGATCATTAGCAGAAATGATTGATTTGTTAGAAAGTTCTGATATGAATGATGTCGGTGGATTAAAAAGTAATCCTATTAGGGAATCATTGGAATTCAGGAGCGGGGAGTTGGAGAATATTGATTACAAGATTGGACTAGTATGAATTCGGAATACGTGAAGACATTGGTGGATTCAAAATGAATGTATATATATAAAGGGTTTGATCGGTGGATTAGCTAAATGATGCCACTCATTGTTTGGAGTCTTAGACGACATTTAGTAAGAAAATTGTGTCTTTGGGAAATTAAGTCAATTATGGCATTTGGGGAGTGAGTCAATTTGGCAATCGCGTGGGAAGTTTTAGGTAGCGATAATAACACTATGGTTTAATAATAACAATGCTACCAAAAGCGTTTTCCGGCAAATAAAACAACCCGAGCCTTTCCTTTGATAAGCCATGCATACTATATATTTGCATTCTGTGTATTGGCTTGCGGAGCACGGTGGTTAGTGTGCTCACACTCGCTCTCATAACAAAATCCAGAATCAGGAATCAGATCACTACGCATCAGCAATACTTGGGTCTTGAAGGCAAAGAAGGTGAAGGCGTCAAGGGCTGGGTCGCGAACCTCCAGTTACGCCTGTGGGCATGTCCCAAGGTCCCACTGTGTGCTTCGCTCTTCCGCTGCAATTTATTGATTTCGCCTAATCGGCTCATGAGTAAGTTTACTATTTTATTTATGCTTCCGCATGGTATGTATTTGATATTCATTTTACGAATCGTGAGCACTATCTCTCGATCCAGGAATAGTGCATTAAATCACGAGGATTCGAGATAGTAAAACTGGGCCCCTAATGTCGAGCGGTCTGTAGGTCCGTGGTAGTGAAAATATGAAATTTGACACACTGTGCGTAGATGGGGATGGGTTTTGCATTGCATCCGATCATTGTTGCTGATTCGATTATTAATTGTGTGTTATGTGTGACTCTATATTTATTTATGTTATATAGAGATGGCAAGGGTAGAGGCCGTGGTCGTGGTCGTGGCCGGCAGAGCGGCCGGACGAAGCCAGTGCAGTGCCCCGCCATTGAATGTAACTCTCACGCCGGAGAGGTCGATTACGTGGGATCGAGAGGAAGAGGTTGCTTCAATGGTTCAGGAAACCAATCTCCACCCCCGCACCCGAGCCACGCTGCGGCCATTCTGCGCCTTGCCAAAGCAATGGGAGTGATGGGTTTGCATCGGTGGAATGCGTTGAGGTTGGACACCTTCGATGGACTAGGGGACTTGATTGATCTTCGCTAACTGGTTGCATCACATAGAGAGGCATCTGGAGGTGTTGGGGTGACCTCGAGCAGCGAGCTCGGTTTGTGGCTTTTAATTTGAAGGGGCAGGCGGATCTCGGTGGGAAGGAGTCTGTCGGCCGGATCTGCCGCCCTTGGGCCGGCGACTTGGGAGGTGTTCTCGGCGGTTCAGAAAGAGATACTACCGCTTCATTCGTGGAGAGGATGGAGGTGTCGTTGAACAACTTCAAGCGTGGCAAGATGTGGTGTCCGAGTATGAAGTGGGATTTCACAACATAATCCGCTTGCACCATTTGTGGCTACCAATGATGTGGAGAAAGCCAAGAGGTTTCGAGAGGGCTTAGGCGTGAGTTTCGCGGTGTTGGGAGCTTTGGAGCTGTGACTTTAGCTCCTTGGTGGAGCAAGCTAGAGGCATGGAGTTAGAGATGCGGCTTGGGGAAGGACTCTAGGGACTGGTGGTAATGCGACTCCGAGGGTTCGAGAGAGCGATCGAAAAAGAGCTTTAGCGGTGGTGGATCGACGCTAAACCGGTTCACAAGAAGTTCAAAGGGTCGCAGACATTCTTTCAAGTCTAAGTTCAACAAGTTCCGTGCGTCTTCCATTTTTCGTCCTCACCGGTGCTCAGATAGTACGTGCGGTCCCGGTCGGGGATGAAATGCTTCAAGTGTGGAGATGAGCATCGGGCCGGAGTGTGCTTGGTCGGGAGCTTGCCGCCATTGTGGTCGGAGGGCCACAAAGCTTGATCTGTAAGCGTAACCCGCCAAGTATCATCAAGTGGGAACCGATTCAGCAAAGACCTTTCTAGCGACTTCTTCTGGGTGCATGCGAGATGCTAGCGACTACCCCTACTCGAGCTTGGGCGCCCGATCTCACTACCCTTCACAGGAGGATGCCTCAGGTACTTTTGCCTCCTCCTGTGGCGTTGTTTCCAGCGGTGGCGCTTTCAGCTCCTCCTGCAGCGGCGGCTCCGCCAGATCCAGTCTTCTGGCGCCCGGCACTCAGCGTCGATCCCACGCTTGCCGACGGCCGAGCCAGCAGGTCGTCCCGATGTGGTGACAGTACACTTTGGTGGACTCAGTGGAGGCTTTTGTTCTGTTTGATTCCGGAGCTACTTTTTCCTTTGCATCCGTAGAGTTTGCTAGCCGGGCCAGGTTGAGTATGCAGTCTATTTCTCGATCTGTTTTGGTTCATTCTCGGGTGGGATCCTTTCTAGTTCCACAGTTTGTCCGGGTTGTGTGATTACCATAGATGGAGAACATTTTGTTGCTAATCTGATGGTTATGAGGATGGAGCCGTTTGATGTTATTTTGGGAATGGATTGGTTGTATAGTTACCGTCTTTGTCATATCACATTTTCGGAGGACGGTAACTTTCGATCGCCGTCAAAGCCAAGAGATAGTGTTTGTGGTTGTGCACCCTCCCGCACACCCAGTGTGTTGGCTAGTCTTTTTCCGGTAGTAGAGCGGTAAGAGTGAATTTCTTTTATCCCTTGTGGAAAAGTCAAATTCCTCTTTGATTGCAGAGCGATTCCGTGGTCCGGAATCGTGGATGTTTTCAGCAGAGTTGCTGGGATGCCACCTCGCGTCCGGTGGAGTTGAGAATTGACTTGGTGCGGGAGCACGACCGGTTCTATAACTCCGTACCAATTGGCTCGACTGCTCCAAGAAGAGCTAAAGAAGCGGTTAGATGATCCGAAAGCAAATGATCTTATTCGCCGGCGTGTCTCCGTGGGGAGCACCGGTGTTGTTTGTCAAGAAGAAAGATGGAGTTGGCGATGTGTATTGACTACCGTGCTCTCAACCGGTGACCATCAAGAATAAGTATCCTTTACCCGTATCGAGGATTTGTTTGATCGGTTGAGGGAGCTAAGGTATTCTTAAAGATTGATCTTGATCGGGATACAATCAAATTCCTGTCCGAGAGGAGGACATTGAGAAAACGGCATTCTCCACGAGGTATGGGCATTTTGAATTTAAAGTTATGTCTTTTGGACTAACAAATGCCCCCCCGCTTTCATGGAGACAATGAGCAGGATGTTGCATGAATATTTGGACGACTTTGTGGTCGTATTCATTGATGATATCTTGATTTATTCCAAGAGTGAAGCAGATCATGAGCGGCATCTGAGACAAGTGTTGGCAACACTAAGAGAGCATAAGTTTTATGCGAAGCTCAAGAAGTGTGAGTTCGGTGACTCAAGTGGGGTTCTTGGGTCACATCATCGTGATAAGGGAGTATCGGTTGATCCAAGTAAAGTCTCTTCGATGGTAGGCGGGAGAGGCCGACCAATGTCAAGGAGGTGAGGAGCTTCCTCGGGTTGGCAGGTTATTATCGGCGCTTTGTGCAAGATTTCTCTATCATCGCCAAGCCTTTGTCGAGGCTTACTCGAAGGACATGAGGTTTCGGTGGGACGATGATTGTGAGCTAGCTTTGATTTTGAAGGAAAGTCGGTGACCGCTCCTGTTCTCTCCGTTCCGGAGCCAGGGAAGCGATTCACAGTTTTCTCTGATGCATCAAGAGTTGGGCTGGGTTGTGTGCTTATGCAAGATGGTAAGGTTTTGGCTTACGATCGAGGCGGTGAAAAAGCATGAATGCAATTACCCTACCCATGATTTAGAGTCGGGCCAGTTGTGTTTGCATTGAAGCTTTGAGGCACTATCATGCGGTGAGACTTGTGACGTGTTTACCGATCACAAGAGTCTCAAGTACATCTTTACCCGAAGGAGCTGAATTTGAGGCAGCGCAGATGGTTAGAGTTGATCAAGGATTATGATCTAACCATTCAGTATCATCCTGGCAAGGCCAATGTGGTGGCCGATGCTCTGAGTCGCAAGGCGACGTCTGCTACCATGGATTGTTTGGTTGTTGATTTTGATCGTATGGGGATATCTTACTGCTATGCGGGTATGGCCCGAGTGGAGACCCAGTTGATCCTAGAGTCAGCTATACTAGAGCGAAAAGGGAGGCTGTGATCGTCGATTACTTGAGAGGGTTGTAAACGGTTGGAAATGGGAAAAGAAGGGATTTCAGCTTGGATATGTCGGTGCATTGCGCTTTAAAGGCGTTTATGCGTCTTGCAAAGCGGAGGTTAAGGATGACATTTTGAGAGAAGCTCATCGTACTCCGTATCTGAAGACATCCGGAGAGACCAAGATGTATCGTGATTTGAAGCAATTTCGGTGGAAAAGGATGAAGGTGGATATAGCCAATTATGTGGTCTCGTGTGGTATTTGTCGCAAGTGAAAGTCAAGATAAGAGGCCGGTAGGATTATTGCAGCCATTGGAGGTTCTTCAATGGCCGTGGGATGATATTTATATGGATTTTGTGGTCGCATTGCCTCGGTCGCCGAGGGAAAGGACATAATTTGGGTTGTTGTGGATCGGTTCGAGAAGTCCGCGCACTTCATTCCTATCCGCACAACCAACTCAATGAGTGATCGCTCCTATTTATGTTCGGAAATTGTGAGGCTTCATGGTGTGCCTAAGACCATAATTTCCGACAGAGATGCCAAGTTTGTTTCAAGTTTTGGGAGAGTTTGCAGAGTGCTTTGGGCACTCGGCTGCGTTGAGCACGACTTTTCACCCAGACAGATGGACGGTGAAGCGGCACCATTCGAGACTTTGGAGGACATGTTGAGATCTTGTGTCTTTGTCTTGGAAGGGTAGTTGGGAGGATCAATTACCCCGCAAAGTTTGCCTATAATATGCTACCACTCAAGCATCAAAGCGACTCCATTTGAAGTCTTGTATGGTCGTAAGTGCAGTCGCCTTTCTTTGGGAAGCGGTGGGTGAAAGCGTCTTAGGACCGGATTGGGTCAAGACCGTTGAGAGAGTGGCTTTGGTAAGGCAGATTTGTTGGCGCAGTAGGCGAGAAGAGTTATCTTGATGTGAGAAGGAGGACTTGGAGTTTGCGGTGGGAGATCGGTGCTCTTGAGAGTATCTCCTACCAAGGGTGTGGTGAGGTTCGGTACCAAAGGGAAGCTTACTACGAAATGAGTTGGCAAACCTGTAATGCCTCGATTGTTTTATTAATTGTTGTTCAATTGTTGGTTTGATTATTAAATAGAGAGGGACCTAGAAGGAAAAGATTGAAAACTAAAAGAGTTTTGAGGGTTTTCGAAAAGTTAATCAAACCTGGCCTAGGCCTTGGCCTGTGGGTTTTCTTGGCCCAAGAGGGAGGAGGCCACCCCTTTAACCTTGACCGCCCCCGCCTAGCCGCCGCCTCCCCCCCCCGCAGCCGCCACCCCTCCCCGCCTTGCCGCTGCCGCGCCGCCGGCCCGCCAGCGCTCGCTGCCGCCGACCATTGCCGCCCGAGCGTCTCCTCCTTCCGGTCGCCGTCGTCGTCATCCGTCGCTGCACCGTTTGGATCCGGAGGAAGGAGAAGAGGAGTTCGCGGAAGAGATCCCGGGCGTGTACTTCCTCCTCATCGTGTTCGTCGTCGTTCTTCAAGGGTAATCCCCATTTTCCCCTCTAGATGAATAAATTAGCCGAATTAGAATTTTCGACGGTTTTCTGGGCTGCTGGGACAGATTGGGTTAGTCGGCAGTTTTGGGTTAGATTCGTCAGGATTCAGGTCTAGACCCCTTCTAGAGAACTGTAGAGGACGTAATTATCTTTCCAGGGAGTGCTAGAACGCATTATTCCGATTTGTGTAGCGAAAGTTATAAATTTTCTAGTGCGGCTGTTCTGCAGATCAGGGTAGTTCTGGACAGATTTTAGTAGATCAGTTTGGGCGATGGGAATTGTGGCGATTCAGGAGTCCTTAAAATTGGGAAAGTTGTAGATAAGTTTCGTAGCTTTCCAGAGAGGTAAAGAAGTCCGGATTCCGAGTTTCTGGGTGGAAGTTATGATCGTTTTATTGCGCTGTCCAGAGAGTCCGTCGTGATTATTGATGTTTTAGAAAAGTGTTTGGATTGGGTAGAAAACTGCAGAATCTGGAAGGCTCCCCAACTAAGTTTATTTAGATAATTTAATTATGTTTCCAGAAAGTCTGAGAACGCTTATTTTTTATTTAAGTACTAGAAGTTATGAATTTTTGAAATCGGCTATCTGTGGATGGGCAGAGTTGGCCGAGGGGAGTTGGGGATTTAATTGAGATAAATTGTTGGGGTAATTAGGGTTGCTGATATTTTGTATCTAAAAACCCGTTACTATTATGTTAGTAATTATTAATTAATTAGTTAGGAGGAGAGCGGATTCCAGGGGTTGCACCTTCTGCTCGTTCTTCGTATTCTCGCGGTTAAGGCAAGTATAATGAAGGTTGAAATTTTATAGTGTGATTGATGGTGAATGATGGTTTGTGGATGTTTGATCGATATTATGAGTGTTTGTGATCTTGATTATGATAATGATATGTTGGTATTGTTTATGGTAGTTTGCAATTGAAGTTATTTATGAGAATTTATGATGCATAGACATGGTGAATGCAAGTTTTTATTTATTGAGACATTCACATATATGCATCATGCCGATATATTGAAGTCTTGGTCACGAGATGACTGTTGCCGAGGTCCCTGTCATGTTGATGTCATGACGGGCTAAAGGTCCCCATACTTGTGGAGTATGGGCAATTGGTCCTTGTACATGATGGTACAGGCATGTGTGTGCATTGACGGATGCACACTCCGCATTACCGGTAAAATGCGAAAGAGAAGAGATAAAGAGATTTTTGATCATATTGCATAGCATGGTTCATTATATGATTGATGGATAAATTTGTGAGATAATGTTCATGATTGTTCTTGTTACTACTTATTATATTTGCTGAGTCTTTGTACTCACTCTTGCTGTCGTTGTTGTTGTTTGTTGATTGTTTTAGGTACTTTCTTGAGGACAGCATGCATGGGAATAAAGGAGGATTAGCGTTGTTGCACTTGCACAAATTATCCACCATAGAAGAAATAGAGAGCTTTCAATATAAATTATTCTTTTGCTAAGGTGGTATTTATTTTATAACTACTAGGTCTAAAATGTAATAAAGGTTTAGAACTTTTATATTGCTTCCGCGCTTTGGTTAAGTTTGATAGCAGTTTTGTTTAGTACTGATTACAACGCTTATGGTTATTTATACCTCTTGAATATAATCGTTAGAACTCAGTTTTAGTCAATAAACAAAGGTGACTCTGTCGAAATTTTGTAGTATGCAACTAGTTAGATTTGTTATATGGTCAGTTTAGTAGCATTTCAGGCCAATGTTTGGCTGGGGTGTTACACAAACTGGAATTACCAAAAGCTGTGATCTGAAGCTCCACGTTGGCAAGACGGAGCGGTACGTCCATATGTTCACTCGATCTTCATGGCCATACTAGAAGAAGAAATGGTGCTATTGGAAAACGACCAGGGAAGAAGAATGGTGCCGAGAAGAACACTTCCTGGAACTCGATCCCAAAAGATCTAAGTCGAATAGCCCCTTACATTTTAGCAATCAGAAAACCAAGGACAAAGGACTCACTGACTAGCACGTGGTAAAGGACTTCATCACTCGTCATATCAGCCCTCCTGAAGCAACGAGCTCATCCCATGTGGATGCATTCGGGAGGCAAGGATATAACCAAAGACTACGAGAACGGTAAGTAACAATCATACTCATAGTTAGATTTAAGTTTGGAGCATTATGTACTGACCACTTTATCTGCATGAACATATCTTGATTTGGGAGAAATTGACGCCCGGGTCAAGTTCGCTCGCGAGAAGACTCCATCACTCGAAGTGGAGGCTCCTCGTATCCTGGTGGACGTATCCGCCGAAGAGAGAGAAGAACGCCTAAAGGTAATTGGAAAACTGATATGAACTTTAGGACTACATTGTCATAGAGAACGACTAAATGGTATTCTTCCTTTTCATATAATGAAGGCATGAATAACCGTCAAGACAACCGACGGGTCGAACTGATAGTCATCGGAAAAGTGGTGAAAAAAGCCAAGGCTCCTCTGGTCAAGAGGCATCAGCTGACAAAAGCCGCTGACAAGAAGTGGAGCTCAAGTGCTATTGTTCCTCTTGCCATCCTTCCTCCTACTGCTTTGACTAGCCCCGTCAAGAAATTCTTTGCGGACGTGAGTGTCGCAGATGAGATAGGGGCAGTCATACTAGAACAATCGACTCCTAAGATCAAGGTACCCTTCTACTATGATACTGAAACTCACTCAGTAGGCGGAAATAGCAGAACCTGTGATCGAAAAGGAGACTGCCCTCCAGGTGGTCGAAACTGGATTCGACTACCAGGAGAAACAAGAGGGACAAGGAGCAGTAACTCTTACTCTAGACCTTCAACCGAACATGGTCGAAGATGTTCTCGTACGACCAGATATGGTCAAAGAGAAGAAGTCGAAGAAACTAATATCTGAAAAAGTTTCTTCTAAATTCAAAATAACTGGTATGAAAGCAAGGTATAAAAAACATAAGCATGAACATAGTATTTTACCTCATTGTCTTCTTAAATGCCGACTTACTTTTCATGATTGTAGCTTGGCTTCTCCACTGCTTAAAGACACTTCGGCTGAGAAGCACCTTGCAGCTCTACCCGTGATGGTGGAGATGGTGGTCAAAGAACCGACTACCGCAGCAACAGAGGCTGTTGCCGAAGCTGCAAAGACTACAACCACTGAAGCAGTCGTAGAGACTGAAATTGAAGCGGTAATAGACATGGTAGGAATACCTGGTCAAGAGATTGGAGACCTTTCCGACCATCGTGCCGAAGAGGAATGCATCGAGGATGCTCCTCTTCGTTCCCAAGAAGATACGGTCATAGAAGGAGAAGAAGGACAACCTAACTTCTTCTCTGTATTTTTAACCCTGCATCTGTAGTGGGATCTTCAACTAATCGAGTTCTGAGCTGAGTTCCACACCCAAAATGATGAGGCAATGGGGTCCCAATCTTCCGATATGATGATAACTTCGATTTGGAGGAGAATGACTTTGACGATGCAGGCTTCTAACTGACCACGACCAGAACACCAAGCAATCACTAAACCACACTCCAAGTCATTATCAACCGTGCCAAGAACGTGATTGACCTGACCACAAAGGTCTATTACTGCATGCAACTAAGAACATGCAAGAACAAGATAATAAGCAATCTAAATTGCAAATATATAAATTGAGTTCAAAAAGCTGGGATTCCGAAGTTATTTATGATTGGTCTAGTCGACACAAGCGAAGAACAAGAGTTTTTACAATGGAAAAACTAAGCAAACGAAATCCAATGAAACTAAAAGGGTGCAACCTCCTTAAATAGGGAAGAGAATACCACGTAAAACTAAGAAATAAGGGGTGGTACTATTCCCCTTGGGTCCAAACATTACAAGACCCAATTTGGAATAAATAGGTGATAAAGCACATTGTCTTGATGATTACAGTGTGCACAGAGGAATTTGGAGATGAGGCTATATCCGTTGGAAAGAAAATGAGAAAATCTTTTCAACAAGTACTCGTGGACCTCAAACGGACTTCGTATGTGAAAGTTATGCACATTTGAAGTTGGGACTATTAGACTGAATCCGAATTGATCTAGAAGCCGAATTGGATTCCAAAATGTATTCAAC
The DNA here is from genome assembly GCA_036346245.1 of Bonia amplexicaulis. NCBI lineage: Eukaryota > Viridiplantae > Streptophyta > Magnoliopsida > Poales > Poaceae > Bonia > Bonia amplexicaulis. The sequence continues at coordinate 23,947,388 of CM070736.1, read as the reverse complement.
TTGAGTTCTTGCTTTACTTGGACCAAAAATGACGTGGTGACCTCAAGGAAGAGTTGAAAAAGATGTCAACTTGGCCTTGATATGCTGGTTAGCTTCCCTTTAGGTGGACCCCAACCACGAGCTCGTAGTGTTGATGTAATCCTCCTTTTATAGCTGCACAAATATATATTTTCATCATTAGGTAGTATCATATTCTCATTTAAAATATATTGAAGCTGAAGAAACAAATTCACTTTTAGTTCAATCTTAATATTGGATGCTATGGTTGTAAGATCGAGGAGGCCGACTAGAGGGGGTGAATCGGCCTAAAAATTCTCTTCAAATTATTAATATCAATTCAAGATATTTTCTATTTACCTAAACCATGTAAACAATGCGGAAGCTAAATTCAAGTTGGTTTAGTACAAATAGCGCCTAAATCAAACAAGTTCACCTAAGTGCACTAATAATTCTAGCCTAGGTCAAGGTTTGCAATCCTAGGATGACAAGCAATCAATTTAATTCTATGAATATAAATTGCTTGAATATAATTTGAGCACAAGGAAACAAACCACAATCGACATGTTCTCTTTTTACCGTGGTGTTCGGAGATTTGCCGGTCTCCCTAGTCCACGTTGAGGTTAGCCCAAACAAATTGGACCGGCTCCACGAATTAAGCCTTCCACCTCAATTCCACTAGTGATAGCTCTTTACCGCTTCGGGTAGGTGAGCTCCAACCTTCACAACTTTGCCGGGTCTTCTCACAACCTTCTTGAGATGATCATTGCGCACGACGCCTCCAACACCGTTTAGGAGTCGGCAAACTCCAAGAGTAACAAGTCAAGGCCCTCGCTTGACTCTCACCACGTACAACGGATGCACAAGCTCAATTGGACACTAAGTCCACCTCTAGATGCAACACATGCACTCTAGGTTCCTTCTCCTCTCTCTTAAAGTGCAACACATGCACAATTAAGTGGGGAAACTCACTCTAACTCAAGAGTATAGAATAGAGTTAAGCAACATCAACTCCAATCGGCCACAAGGGGGTATTTATACCCCACATAAGAAAACTAACGTTAGAGCCAAATCCCTGAAAAATCATGGCGAGCGGAAGTACCGCATGCCAAGGGATGGTACTTTCGTACTTGGTTTGATGCCACAGTAACGGCTATGTCAGAGCTTCTGAACTAACCATTGCACAGTCGCCGCGGAACTACCGACGGCCAAAACCCGATACTTCCGATCTTCAGAAGTTCCACAAAGTCGGCGCGGTACTTCCGCTCGAGTCGAGACCAGTAGTTGGCTCTCTCTGGAAAAAGGTTCAGCAGGAGATTCCGGAGCTTCTGACGTCCGGTAGTACTGCGCAACACATGTCGGTACTTCCGCCTTCCGGTAGTACCACTCGGTACTTCCACCGGTTGGACCAGCCGCTCAGACCACCCACATCTGGTAGTACCGCGCAACACACACCGGTACTTCCAATGTCTGGTAGTACCGCTCACATAGAGTTGGTACTTCCGACCTCCGGTAGTACTGCTATGCACATAACGGTAGTTTCGATTTTCCTAAGAAATGTAGATATCTTAATAGACTTTGCAAAACACATTTGTAAACTATAATATCATACACACAAGGATCAAACATGATTTTCAACAAGTTGCAAAACACATTTGTACACTTTTGAAATAATGACACAAGGAATTGGTACATGGACTTCTCACATTTATAAAACAAATTCGCAAACCTAAGTCACACGCCACAAGGATTGTATATGAGCTTCAGCCATTTGCAAAACACATTTGCAAATATAAGCCTCATATCACAAAGAATGAAAATATGGACTTCAAGCACATGCAAAACACATTTCCAATGCATAGTATCATGTTGCACGGATTCAACACATGAGCTTCAACTATTTGCAAAACGCATTCGCAAATGCAAGCCTCATGCCAAGATAAGCTAAACGATGTGAGGTTGAGCAATCAACACATGATGAAACTCAAACTACTAGACATGACCCCTCTTAATAGTCCTAGCTAGTTATACCTTTGACTTGAGTCATCGTCTTGATATGCATCAACTTATGATGCATCTTCTTTCATCTATTCCATCAACACATGATGGTCTTCACTTGACTTGATGATCAACGCATGATCATCTCCTCTTGGATATGCATCAACACATGATGCATCTTCTTTTGATAGCTTTCAACATATGAAGTCGTCTTCATCTCAAATCTTGACTTCATGATCTTCAACACATGAAGTCAACCCAAGCCATCCTTATTTGTGGAACCTAACCTATTCATCCAACTCATAGAAAATGTTAGTCTACAAAACAATTGTCATCAATTACTAAACTTCACCATCAACACATAATGGAGGGACTAGACTCAACAATCTTCCCTTTTGGTAATCTATGACAATCTCAACAAATAATGAGATAAAAATTGATTTGCGAGTATATAACTTGTACACAACAATTGTATACTCGAAGATAAGCTTTAAACAGAGCTTACTTATCCTGTTGTCATTAATCGTCCAACCATTAACACATAATGGATGAGTTAGATGACAACCCGATTGCACATGAGTATATATAAACTACACAAGCTATATATATACTCAATGGATGTGTTTCAATGTAAACATCCTAAATATGCATATTAAAATAAGCATGAATCAATACTCATGAAACTTTAAAATATAAAGAGAGTTTCCCTAAATGTGTGCATACAAGTGTATATAATAAAGACATATGCACATATTCATTTGGACTAATAGAGGAGTTCAATCTATATTTTGGATCTAAGGAGTGTATTAGTATATGAGAAAATGTGATTTCAAATGCATACATCTTTGAATTCACCTTTCTATTTAAATGAGACTAAGCTATAATATATTTGCATAAACATATTAGTCCTATGAAAGATTTATCATTTAATCATATATTTGGATGTGAGAAATGTAGAAAGATTAAAATAAAGATATACTAATACATTTCTCGATGATTTCACCTTTTCATTTAAATGAGACTAAGCATAGATAAACTTAAACAAACATATTAGTCTCACTATACATTTGTCATTATCACCAACACATTATAAAAGTATTTGTCGTTAACACCAAAACATTATAATAATATTTGTAAAACTCATAATGGTATTTGTCATTAATACCAAAATCATCTTAAATGGAGCTTGATCTTTCAATGATCGTATGTGTTTATGGCATGGTCACGTCATTCTCCCTTTCTTGATAGAAAACCATCCTCAATTTTAACAATGTGTAGCATCACGTGTTGCATGATCTTGATCATAAATATTGGTACATGACAACAAACACAATGGACTCTCATTATGTAATATCATATGTTCTTTATTAAACAAAGTAAAACCTCTTTGAAACAAGCTCACCGATAATTTAAGTGATGCATAGGAGCTCTTGTAATTGGAACAACAAGCATAACAAATATGGTTGTATCCATAGGGGTCATGTCCTCATCACAAAATATCTTCCCAACAAAGGAAATATTTTCGATGATGAACGTCTCAAAAAGGTGTGTAGGAACAAGGTCGACGAGCTCAATTTACTTGAAGACTCCAGGCGGGTACTCGCCAAGTTGCTTATGGGAGTATGAATGTAAGTATCGAGTACTTAAACATTCATACTTGGATTGTTCTGGTTTCTCACTATCCTCCTTTGTTTAGAGATCATTAGAAGATATGGCAACTATGGCTGAATACTACAGGCAACTCATACTCCTATGACAGGAAAATACCAAACTCTCCAAGAAGGTTGCAGAATGGTAAGTTACTGGCTTATGTAGTTGAACTCTATTTCGACCACTTGTCCAAGCTTTCATGTCTGCTTTTAACCTTCGTAGGTCTAAGAGTGACGCAAAGCTTTTAGTTGTTCGCTCGACATCAAGAGGGTTAATACATAGAGGCTAAAGAAAGAAAACGTCGACCAATCGATAATTATTATGAAGGCTAATTTTACAATTAAAACATTGCATGAGAAAATAAGTAGTAAGTTCTAAACTTAAGACTACTTATTTGGTTGTCTTTTTTATATTCCTTTTACTCTTTTTTTTTGACAGAAAAAGAGGCTGAAGCAAGTAAATCCCAAATTGAGGTCAAAGAAAAGACCAAGGTGATTAGAGAACTTACTCGTATCAATAAAGAGACTATCTAGAGAAAAAATTTGCTAGAAGAAGAGCATAAAGCTGAAGTCGATAAGCTTGATGCTCAACTAGCAGGTAAGAAAAGCTTCACCTTCAACTAGTTCTGCTAACTAGTCATGAGATAAGTAATTTCCTAACCATTGTTATTATGTTTGCAAAAGCTATGGTCAAAATAAAATGCCTCTCAGAAGCTTCCATTCGTAGTCAAGAGGAAATGAAATCGATGAATGCAATCCTTCACGACAACGTTGTACTTCTCAACAATCTACTCGATGGGTTTGGTGCGGAAAAAATAAGCCTTTATGAGGATACCATAACCGCTCATGCGAATATGATTAGACTACAAGTGAAAACTTTAGAGAAGCATCTATTCACCCTGAAGACTGATCAGGCAAAGTTGATTCGGGATGTGGTCGAAGGCACGGTAAGCTATGCCTTAGCAAAACTCAAGGCATACGACCAGAAACTTAACCTACACCCAATTGACCACGACTTTAACTGCTCTGTGGAAGAACAAGCTCGCCTGATTGAAGAAGTAAGGCCGACTAGTCGAATGATTGCCGAAGAGATGCAACTTGGTTCTCCTTCCTCTTTAGAGTAGCATGTAAATGATAACTTTATAAAGACGTACCTTTGGATGATGAAAGAATACTTTCTTTTTCCTGTAATTCATCTTGTTGAGTAGTTAGTATTCGTGAGACAAATAGTACTCATGAGACAAAAAAGAAAATGAAAGAGATAGAATTTATGACTAAGAAAGAAAGTTATATGAATAAATCTATCCTAGCCCCGACTATTTAGTTAGTTTATGTGCATAAACTAAGCAAATAGTATAGAGTAGAGTATGCAGAGAGCAGAGTTAGGAACGAGTCGATGCTAGGAAGTTCCTTCTAGTGGGTAGGACCACGTGCAGAGAGGAAAGACTTCGACTAGGTGATGTTACCTCCCTTCAACCAGGTTAATCAAATTGAAAACATAAACGATAAGAGGATAAACACTCAAAATTCCTTCTTGTACATCTATTTAACATTTTTATATATATCTCAATCGTTTTATGCTTATAGCAAGAATCAGAAATGTTTCGTCACTAGGAAGCTCCTTCTATTGGACAAGACCACATGCAGAGATAAGGCACTTCGGCTAGTGGTGCTCCTTTATTCGATCAGTTAAACAAATTGGATGTGCTAGAAGTGGTCAAACAAACATAAAAGAAGCTCTACTGAACATACGACAATAAAGATTGAAAAACCAAAAACTTTATTGAAAGAGTAAAAATGTTTACACGTAAAATCTATGCAGTTGATCAATGTTCCAAGAGTTTGAGAGAATCTGGCTATCCTCCATAGCAAGTCATACAGAACCTGGTCGTGTGACTTCGACCACGGTGTAAGGACCTTTCCACTTAGGGGAAAGTTTATTCTGGTTAGACTGGAATTGGATTTTTCTCAATACCATGTCATCTATAGCAAAGCTACGAGGTTAGACCTTATGATCGTAGCACTTACACATGGCTTGCTGATAGACTACTAATCGGATTAAGGCTTGATTTCTCTTCTCTTTGAGCAAGTTGATGTCATCCGCTCAAAGTTGCTCTTGGTTGGAATCACTGAAGTTCTTGACTCTTGTCGATCAGATCTTTAGTTTCGGGGAAGCTTGACTTTGGCCACAAAAACTAGGAAAAATGGAGTCTCTCCTGTCACCCAATTAGGATTTGTGTGAACCACCCATAATACTGAAGGATGTTCTTGTTCTTAATCGAGTTAGATTCGTCGGTTTTCGGGCTGCGGGGACGAAGTTGTTAGTCGGCCGTTTTGGGGTAGATTCATCGGGATTCAGGTCTAGACCCCTTCTAGAAAATTGTAGAGGACGTGATTATCTTTCCAGGTACTATAAGAACACGTGATTCGGATTTGTGTAGCGAAAGTTATGAATTTTCTAGTGCTGCTGTTCTGCAGATCAGGGTAGTTCTGGATAGATTTTAGTAGATCGGTTTGTGCGACGGGAATTGTGGCGATTCAGGAGTCCTTCAAATTGGGAAAGTTGTAGATAATTTTCTTAGCTTTCCAGAGAGGTAAAGAAGTGCGGATTCCGATGATCTGGGAGAAAGTTATGGCTGTTTTAGTGCGCTGTCCAGAGAGGTCGTTGTGGCTATTGATGTTTTAGAAAAGGGATTGTATCGGGTGAAAATGGCAGAATCGAGAGGCTTCCCAACTAAGTTTATTTAGACAATTTAATTATATTTCTATAAAGTCTGAGAACGCTTAATTTTGATTTACGTACTGGAAGGTATGGATTTTGAATTAATTCGTCGTGGTTGGGCGATTTGGCCGAGGGAGTTGGGGATTTTAATTGAGATAATTTGTTGGGGTAATTGGGGTTGCTGATATTTTGTATCTAGAAACCCGTTACTGTTATGTTAGTAATTATTAATTAATTATTCAGGAGGAGAGCGGATTCGGAGGTTTCGCCTCTGCCGTTCTTCGTTGTCTCACGGTTGAGGCAAGTATAACTGCTATGATTAACTGTGTGATTTGATGATTTGAATTATATGAGTGATGATTGAGTTATGAATGCTTTACTTGTGAATTTTAGTAAAGTTATGAGTTGATAATGCTATTTATGTTCATTTACATTATAGCATTTTTGAGATTAAATTGATGCATAGTATGTTGAATGCCTGTTTATCTTGTTGATACATTCACATATATGCATCATCCGAGAATTGTTGAAGTCTTGGTCACGTGGTGATCAGCGTCGAGGTCCCCACACTTGTGGAGTGTGGGCATTGGTCCCTGCACTGGGGTGCAGGCATGGGTGTGCATTGACGGATGCACACTCCGCGACACGGTAAAATGCGAAGAGATGAGAAATGACTTTTGATCATATTGCATAGCATGAAATTCATATGAAACATGATTAACTTGACGGTTAATGTTCATGCTTGTTTTGTTACATTTATACTTTCGAGTCGTTGGACTCACCCTTGTTGTTGTTTGTTTATTTTAGGTACCAATGTGAGATCAACATACATGTGGACATGAATGACTAGACCAGATGCACGTGCACTATTCCTTCAATAAGAAATAAAGACAGTCATTATAATCTTAGTGGCTGATTAGTTTAATTGGATCATTTTATTATTCATCAGATTAAATGTAATAATGATTAGAACTATTTGATATCGCTTTCGTTCTTTATTATGGAAATAGAACTGTTTCTATTTATCTAGATTTGCTATTAATGATTGAATAGATAAGACTTGGTCGAATCTTTTGGAATAATTATTAGAAGTTTTAATTTTGGCTAGAAGTTGGTAGCATTTTAGGCCATTGTTTGGCTGGGATGTTACAGTTCTTATACACAAGCCCCCGAGTGCTTCACAAGCAGGTCGAAGACTCAAGTCTTAATTTGTTACATTATTTGGCCATTCGCTCGCTTGACTGCCCCATTTCTTTGAGGATGGGTGACTGAGGCATAGCAAATATTGGTACCCAATTTGTCACAAAATTCTTAGAATTTTGAATTCAAAAATTCTTACTGTTGTGTATAATTTTTTGACTTGGTACTCCGAATCGAGTAGTTATGCTTCTCATCATGAACCTCTTTGCGGCTTCGTTGTTATTCCCATCACAGGTTCGGCCTCGATCCATTTCATGAATGTGTCAATAGCCACAAAAAGGAATTCGAAGCCCCCCGGTGCTCTTGCGAATAGTCCTAGGATGTCGTGCCCCCAGGTCATAAAAGGCCACTAGAGAGGAATTGTTTGAAGTGCTTGAGCCGGTTGGTGTATTTGCCTGCTATGAAACTGGCATTGTACACACTTTTTAACCAACTCTTTGGCATCATTGAGGGTGTTGGCCAATATAAACCTTATCAAAAGGCCTTACCAACCAGCGTTCTGTAGGAAGCATGTGCTGCATAGATGCCCCCATATATATCGCTAAGGAGTAGTAATCCTTCTTTCTGCAATATGCACCGCATGAAATCCCCTTGAGTACTCTGTTTATAGAGTATCCAATCGACCAAGGTATACACTTTTTAACCAACTCTTTGGTATCATTGAGGGCTGTTGGCCAATAGAAACCTTATCGAAAGGCCTTACCAACCAGCGTTCTATAGGAAGCATACGCTACACAGATGCCCCCATATATGTCGCTAAGGAGTAGTAATCCTTCTTTCTGCAATATGCACCGCATGAAATCCCCTTGAGTACTCTGTTTATAGAGTATCCAATTGACCAAGGTATACATCTTGGCCTTGTAGGATAGACAATCTGCCTCGAGATCATCGTCGGGTACGAAACCCTTCTGAAAATACTCATAGATGGGTACCATCCATGTATCCTTGTCTCTAGAAATGTTGTCTCATTAGGAGATGTCTCTAGTACTTCGACTAGAGATGGCTTCTGGAGTTGCTCCAAAAAGACTCCTGGTGGTACTTGTGATCGGGAAGAAGCTATTCAAGCCAACTAATCAGCAAGAAAGTTATCCTTCCGAGGGATATATTGTAACTCGAAACCAAAAAGGTGCTTCTCAAGCTTCCGGACTTTTGACAAGTACTGAGACATGGTCAAACTTGAGCATTGATACTCTTTGCCGACCTGATTCACGACTAGTTAAGAGCTCCTCTCATGAGTAGTCGCCGAATCTCGAGCGCTTTAGCGGCTCGTATGCCAGGCAACAAACCTTCATACTCATCCATGTTATTAGTGGCTGGAAAAAGTAATTAGATGACATACTTTAATGTTTCTCCCGCGAGGAAGATTCCAGGACCACCCTAGCCCCCAAGCCATTGAGTGTAAGTGACCCGTCAAAGTACATCGTCCACTGGTCATGAGAAGTGTACTATTGGGGATCCTGAACAGGTTCAGGATTTGTCCATTCGGCGACAAAGTCTGCCAAGATCTAGGATTTAATGGCCGTTCGGGACACGAAATAGAGGTCGAACTCCCCAATTTCTACCGACCATTTTGCCATGCACCCCGCTATTTCTCTATTCTAAAGGACCTCTCCTTAGGGAAACTAAGACGACACAATAATTTTATGCACTTGAAAATAATGCCTTAGCTTTCTCGAAGACATGAGGAGGGCATATAAGAGTTTTTAGACCTAAGGGTAGCGCTCCCTTGGCCCATGTAAGACTTCGCTTACATAGCATACTTATCACTAGATGCCTTCGCGTTCTGCAATGAGTACAACACTTACTGCTTGTGGCATGGTGGATAGATATACTAAGAGTGCCTCACCTGGCTTCGGAGAAATCAAAACAGGAGCACTCGCAAGATATCTCTTGATATCTTTGAAGGCATCATTATCTTCCTTCGACCATTCAAAACCTTCGTGTTTCCTAAGAAGTTTGAAGAAAGAAAGTCATTTCTCTCCCAAATGTACAAAGAAACGACTTAGAGCCACCATGCAGCCGGTGAGTTTTTGAACTTCTTTCTTCGTGGTCGGAGGGCACATCTGCTCAATAGCCTTGATCTTTTTAGGATTTCCTTCGATACCTCGTGCCGAAACAAGAAATCCAAGCAATTGTCTTGATCTGAACACTCACTTGTCGAGATTAAGTTTCAAGTGGTGTTTCTGAGGTTGTCGAAAGTCTCCAACATGTCTGAAATATGATTAAGTCATTTGATGCTATTGACAACTACATCATCAACATAGGCTTCCAAATTTCGGCTCATTTAATGTATATAGGCCAATTGCATCAAACGTTGAAAAGTCGGACCAACATTTTTCAAACCAAATGGTATTTTGACATAGCAAAATACTCCAAATGGCATGATAAATGTAGTCTTCTCTTCATATTCTGAAAACATACTGATCTGGTGATAACCAGAGTATGCATTTAGAAAACTTAACATTTCACAACCAGCAGTAGAGTCCACTAATTGATCAATACGAAAGCGAAAAATCATCTTTTGGACAACCTTTATTTAAATCAGTATAGTCCATACATATATGCCACTTACCATTAGACTTTTAACCATTACAGGGTTAGCCAACCACTATGAGTGATCGACTTCTCTTATAAAGCCTACTTTGAGTAACATGTCCAATTCTGATCTAATAGCTTCTTGTCGATCCAGCACAATCTTTGTAATTTCTACTTTACAAGCTTCTTGCCAGGTTGTAGAGCTAGCATGTGCTTAAACCTCCCTGGGACCCTAGGCACGTCGGATGGTTGCCACGCGAACACATCTGTGTTTGCCCGAAGGAAAGTGACAATGGCGTCTTCCTTTGTGGTGTCGGAAGTAACCCTGATGTGAACAGTCTTCGAAGGCTCCGTTGGGCCTAGAGGAACCTCCTTGACATCTTCATTTGGCTTCAGCGTGGGTTTTGTCTTCGAGTGCTTACTCGAAGGTAGTACCTTGGTAGCTTCTCGAGTTGGTAGTTGGCCGACCATCTCGAGGCACTTACGGTTGCACGTCTGCGCCATTTTCTTATCACAACGAACTATGATGACTCCCTTGGGACCTGGCAACTTAAGACTTTGGTATGCATAGTGAGTGACTATGAGAAAACGTGCCAAAATTGGTCATCCGAGTGTGGCATTATACGCCATATCGAAGTCGACCACATCAAAGGAGATTTTCTCTATCCTAAGTTGCTTGAAGATCTGAATGTAACATGAAGAGAAACTTGGGAATGGGCTTGGCCGAAGATCCCGGTACGATTTAATGAAATGAACATTATACTAGTTTTATTCTGATATGAGGGACTTGCACCTCATCTAGAGCACTAACAAATAAAATATTTAAAGAACCGTCACCAACAATTAACATGAGATTAACTCGACAATTGTTGATAGTGGGCTCGACCATGATCAAAAATTGATCGGGTCGAGTTAAAGGGATTGGACAGTTACCCTTCTCGAAAGAGATGGTGACTTCTGATCACTTAGGAAGATTATTGACAAGGGATGGGTCGATAGAGTTTACATCTCGTTTGACAGCCTTATGTTGTCTCTTCGACTTGTACACAAATGAACCTCCATAGATATGCTCGATGGTGTGCTTTAGATCCTGGAAAGGCATGTCCTCATCCTCGTCCAAGTGTTTTTGACCACTCGATTGTCCCGCCTCATCAAGAGTGGGAAGCGGTCATTTGCCAGAATAGTAATTCTTGAGTTTTCGTTAGAAAACTCAGTAATTGCGAAGGTCTTGCCCCTCCTTCTTGTGAAGCGGGCACCACGTAGGCTTGCTGTCCTTCTGCATGGGTGCTTTGCCTTTGTCCCGATCGGAGTATTACTTGGGGTTCCGTGGCTCCTTATCACCTACAGCCAAGACTTCCTTTGAGGTCTCGACCCAAGGGTTCTGACCTTTGGCCTTGCTCTTGGACTGCTTGGCCTTATCCTTCCTCTTACTGCCTTCACCTTCCTCTTTGGAACTTCGGTTTACTAGATCAATAGTTTTAGTCTATTCGACCGCCTCAGTAGCAGCCGCATAATGGTCAGCTATCTCAAAGTGCTCGACGATGGTGATCGGAGGATGCAAAGCAATGTCTTCCATAAATTTCTGTCGGACCCAGATTTTACAATCCAGAATCCTCTGTGATTCCACCGCATTATTCTCTAGATCAGTAGATAGTGCTCACACATACAATATTGAACATCAAAATACATATCATGCGAAACGTTAATATAATAGTAGACTTACTCATGGACCGATCAGGATGAAATCAATAAAATACAGCAGCGAAAACGGAACACACATATGAGACCCTCAGGACGTGCCCACAGGCAGCCAACTAGGGTTCGCGACCTAGTTCTTGACATCTTCATCTTCTTTACCATCATGACCAGGTGTATTGCTGAAGCGTAGCGATCTGACTCCTGATTCTGGATTTATTGAGTGAGCGAGTGAGCACAAACCATCGTGCTCCGCGAGCCAATACACAAGATGCAAATAGATAACACGCATGGATTATCAAGGGAAGGCTCGGGTTATTTTATTTGCTATGAATTGCTTTTAAAATACGATACATAGAAATTTCCTGAGACCTAGCAACTTAACTAAAATAGATTTTATCAATGTATGAAAGAATGCAATAATAGTAGCGATCCGGATTCCATCCACCGTTACAAGGTTTTTGCACCATATGCTAACCTTTCAGCATTATAACCTCTTACATTATCACTGGCGCGACACTCAGGGCAACACAAATCAAGGCTTTTCACTGCCCACCACTTTTCCAATTCCCCCTACAAAGTTTTTAAAATAGAACTATATCTGGTTAAGTTCCCATATCCGCCTTTGACTGTGGGCACAACTATTCGAATAGTTTTCACTCTGTAGAGGTTGTACACTTTACTCACAAGATATGATTATCTCACAATATCGGCCAATACACGCTTCCTTAGGCGTGCGACTGAGTAATTATAACATAGGCTATTACAATGCATCTTTCCAGTAGAGCCACGTTCGCTAAGGTTTTACTCCCTTTGGGGTACGACCACCCTTCCAGGAGTCCTCTCTTGTGCCGTCACGTCGGAGGATGTGGCCATCCTCTGCCCGCTTGTGGTCACACCAGTGCAACCCATACTGAGTTGACGCAAATTAGTTAGCCCCGTCTACAATTTGGCAGCTTGTGGTTGTACTGTTTTACATAGAAGGTCATGACAAGATTCAGTTCTTAGGGTTATCTGGGCGGTTCTATCACAATCCACACACCGATCTTGCGCCTTAGCTTCATGCACCACACTTCTCTCCCCTTGGCCTTCGTCCCTCTTGGTTGAACTAGGTTTCTCCTTTTCATTGCTCACAACAACACCATATGGCTTGATAGCTTCAGATTGCAATGGTGTGACACAAAACAAAGTAGTGGTTGCACTCTTTGCCACATCAAGGTATTCTCAATTTATGATGTTACTGTCTTAGTGGGCTTGTGTAACTGGATTGTTTGCTTGCTTGCTTTTTATATGAGAAGATACAAACATTTTGTTTGGTTTAGTTATGTAGATTGACATAGAATCTATTAAGAGAGCTTTTGAAAATTGAGTTTGGCAGGGATATATGGTACTAGATATGCATATCTATGTTATCTGAATAAACTAAATTTGCAAATTAAACATAGAAAAATCACTGAGGCGAAACCGACCCCACAGTTGAAAGGGCTATCCAAGTTTCAGGCTAGGCCCGGGCCTAGTAGCCCTTTTATCACCCAAGCAGCCTATAACAATTTCTGGACTACCATGGCTAGTCTAAACAATCCGTCACGTGAGGAAAGGAGAGAAACATGTGTGGCCTTTTTTTTCTGCGGCTCACGGTTTTAATTTTATTGATGATTTTTAGTTGCTTTTTAAGATAGTGATAAACGACGGAGACACTGATATGAATGGCGTATACGCCAACAAACTTGAAAAACCGTTTAGGGAATAACTTCAAAAAAACTATTTTAAAAAATTAATTAATTTATTTTGACTTTTAGATAAACCGAATCTAAAAAATCAAAAGCCATTGCACGCTAAACTGGGCACTCAGCCGCATAACACAGCCCAAGTGATGACTGTTTCGGCACGCTGAACGTCGATCAGTCGTCCCTTAGGCAGTGTGTGTGAGCTTTTAAAAAGTCGTTGCAGTATCCAAAAGCGCATCTTCATCGGGTAGCTTATGCATTGCATCGACGCATATTTGCATGTGATTTGATGACGAGCGTAGGTGCAACTGGATATATACCGGACATATGTAGTGCAAGTTAGCAGCTAATCAAATATTGCCAGTACTAAAATTATCATAACTACTTGCAACTAATCACTACTGGTCGCCAATGGACTTCAATTAATTAGCATATTTTGCTCGAAGGAGTCCAGCTCGGTTGGGCCACTTGAGACTTGCGCATCTGTCAATGACCAGTAATTGGTTTCTCAGCAATTGAGTTGCCCCTTAACGATCTAGCATTGAGTAATATATTAGCCTCTTCTTTTTTACTTTTAATAGCCGTTTTTCTATAGCAAAGTATTTTTATATAATAACTATTTTTCAAACAAAATATTTTTTCAAAACAAATTCTACAAGTCGATTATAAGTACCCACGGTAGTAATTGTGATTTTATTTATATCGACAAAAATAGCATGCGGATCTCTATCTCTTCGAATCCTCTCTCATGAACAGTTAAAAGTCATAAGCCGAAGCGAAAACCATAGCCCAAAGAAAAGACCCAATAATTGCCTAAGCTGGTAGAAAACCATGCTACATCTCACCATTTGGTATCTTAAATAAATATTCCTAAGTTGCAGCCCTCCACATTTCTTGAATTTTTGCCGGGCCGGCACTCCACATTTCTTGAAGACCATCATGGTCTGCATCTATTCATGTTTACACGGTTACACCTGAGAAAACGCAAAATTCGAAGCCTGAAGGTGACTGTGCTGCTGTGCTTCAAAGCCTGAAGGTGAACGAGCCGGATCACTCAAAACTGGCATTCCTCGTTCAAGAAAGGATTCCTTTTTGTTGAAAATTGGACCATGAATTGGGATTTATTTCTTTATAAATTTTAAAGCATGTATGATTTAATACCATATTGATTAACCAAGTGGCGAAGAGTCAATTTATAAGGTTAAATCCTTACCACTCCTTGAAACATATGGCACATAGCATATGATGGTATGGGGAGGACTTTGGTTAAATATACATAAGTATGAGCATTTGTATTCGTGTATTTTCACGTGAAAATCTCGTGACTTTAACTTGGTGTAGTACTACATTAGGAACCAAGTCCATATATTTCTTCTACGAACTGTGTATTTATCTCTCCTTTTTAAACTATCTAGCAGCTGATAAACATTGCATAATATACCATTATGTGATTTGATAAGGCAAATATTAGTGTTTTAATTCTGTGTAATTGTGGCAATTACTAGTAAGTAATTACAGTGTCCTTAAAAGGACTTACAAACGTCCAGGACACACATAATTCCTTCTCCATTCTTCCACCTCTTCTCTGGATAGTTGTGATGTAGTATCGAGTTGCTCAACCACGCACGGTATTTCTTCTCGGCGTGCACTGGGAAGGAAATAGTAGGATCTTCGAACCATTGTTGCAAAGAGAATCCGCATAGGGTTGCAATAAGGTTTATGGGCAGCGCGACCTGCACGTCCGCTTGGCTTCTTTCTCGACGTCGACTACTTCTATGACTACTCGTTTCTGTGCTGCTTCTCTTTTCTCCATCAACTCCATTATAAGTTATTCGTGTGATTAATCCACTATGTTATAGTATTTTTCTTATGTATTTTTTGAAGTACAATGAGTTGTCTACTATTAGTTTTATTTATTACATCATTAGTCTTTTACTTATGTCTCCTAGTAAAATTTAGAATTAAAATATTGTTTACGTTTACAACACATTTTATTATTATTATTTTGAGGTTGTTAGGCTAGGAGAGATTAGAGATTCATAATAGAGCGTACAAGCTTGCTTGCTGGACATGCCCGGAGAACTTAACAAAGTTCTGTATTTCGGTGCGGCTTTATCACACTTACAAAGCTTTCAGTTTTCACGCCTTTAGTTAACACTTGCTACATGAGGTGCTATTTCAAACTTTCAATTTGGATTCATCCAACTTTCGAATGGAAAAAGAAAAGATTCTAACTCTCAACTAGGGCTCTCAAAAGCTGACGGACTATCGAAAACGGGAAATTGAAACCTTCAACTAAAAAAAAAGAGAGAGTACTTTGAACTTCTAAATCAAAGCTTAAAGATTCACCTCACATTTAGGTGGTGTTCATTATGGCTTATTTTTGGTGGTTTATGGTTGAAAAGCACTGTAGCTAGCTGAAAAAACACTGTAACTGACAGAGGCTTATTTAACATAATTAAATTTAAAAATTTAAAAAATATAAAAATATGTTAGCCCATCACAGACAACATAACGAATACAGGAAAAAAAGAACCGTAAAAAGCTAAAAACCAAAAGTTCGAGAAAAAGACAAAATTATGAATAGTGAAAAATAATAAGCCAGTGTTCAAGTTCCAAACGAACGGGCCTTAAAGGGAATTCATCTTATTTGTGTTTTCCATGGATGTTCGCGATATTTTATTTGTACACTGCCTCGCATTATTTATAAAATCTCTTATTAACCACGGTGGCTCGGTATAGAAATAGCACACACGGCTGTAAAAGGTGGGCCTAATGTTTTTTACCTGCCCAACGTGCAGATAGTAAAGTGTTTGCGCCGAAAGCTCGTGGTAAATCACGTGGTTTAAGCCTACCGCCTCCGAATAGAAATAGTAAGCGCCCAAGGAAATGTGTTAAACAATGGCTCGTCCAAACACCGCCCTCCTGTCAGTGACAAAGCCAACAGGCCGCGTGCGCGCCACCATCCGCCGCAGCAAACGCCCGACACGATCACGATGCCCCGTCGCGCCACGCCGCGATCCAGCTGCGCGATCCCGAGGCGGACGGCCCGCCCGTTGCTGCAGGCCCACCCACTCTCCGCCGTCCACGTGTTCCCCATCCGCACACGCGGCGTCCCGTGCGGGTCGGCCCATCACCACCACGGCAGCACTCACTGAATCGTGGGCCCCACATTTTCCCGACCCACAAGTCATCGAGAGTTTGTAGTGCGAGCAGCGCATCCGCGCCTGTGCCTACCTAATCCGGGCTCGATCCGTGGTGTCCAGCGGCCGACCAATCACGAGCGGGAAACCCGTGACCCGCGCCTCCCGCCTTACGGTCACTGACAGGTGGACCCCAGCGGGAACCTCGGGCCCGCGCGCCAGCGTCAAGCCTTGGCATCCCAGGCTAGCGTCCCCCCGCGCGAAATCCCCTTCCTGCCCTTCCCGTCTTCCTCGTCCTTTCCGTTTGCATCCCGCCTTCCCCTATAAATATACCTACCCCGGCAAGCCGTTGCTTCCTCTCCCTTTCCATTGCCCCCCTCCTGCGTCTCCTCCAATCGAATTGGTTCCCCAAATCTTAGGGTTAGGGTTTCGTCTATTCTTTCCCTTCCTCGCCAGATTAGCGCGTCCCTGAGAGTGAGAGCGGAGCGTGGGATGATGGGCACCGCCGTGGAGGTCGGCCGGAAACAGGGCGGCGACCGCTTCTACGACGCCGCGAGGGCCCGCCGAGCCCACCACCACGGCCTCCCCAAGTCGCGGTGGGCCGCCGCCGCCGCACAGGAGAACGCGACGGAGGAGCCGTCGCCGTCGCCGGCGCCTTCCCCCGGCGTCGCGGGCAACCTCGACCGGTTCGTGGCCGCCGTGACGCCATCCGTGCGGGCGCAGTACCCCCCCAAGGTTCGCCTCTTCACCCCCCGCACCGTATGATTAGATCGTTATGACTTGTGATAGGCTTCTGAATCGGCGGTGGATTTGGGAATTTGGGATGCAGAGAGCGGCCAGGGGGTGGAGGGGTCGCGGCGTGGATGGCGAGCGGGAGAGGCCATACTTCGTTCTTGGTGACGTATGGGAGGCGTACAGGGAGTGGAGCGCGTATGGTGCCGGTGTGCCGCTCATGCTTGATGGGTGCGATGGGGTCGTTCAGTACTATGTGCCGTACTTGTCTGCCATCCAGCTCTATGGAGACCCTGCAATCCTGCACGCATCTTCTAGCCCAAGGTAATTGGGGTTTGTTCTAATCTTGTCTGTAACCGTTGGTCGCTATTGGTTTCAGTTCTATGGTTCCATTTAGAAGTTGTAAATGATTTCAAGTTAATTGAAGGCCTTAGTATATTGTACACTGCAATGCACCTGATCTTCAATAATTAATGCGCTGTGCTATCTGTTCATTCTTGATGATGCAACTGAGATGAGTATATGCTATGACGTATGGAGATATTAGGCATTGTTTCCTGGTGCTTGGTTAAACTCAAGTCAATTTTTATTAAAGGGAAGTTAACTGTGAACTCCTGCTGTTACGATTGCAGAATTAGAATGATATTTTATTATTACTTATTGTCAACACTAGTTTGGTCTGTCGTAGCATTGTACTAGCATTTTTGTAGTAGTACCATAGAAGAAATAGTTGCAACCGTTGACTTGTGCACCACTTTATTTTGGTAACCATTTCGAGAAGTTTTGTTTTGGTTATAGTCACCATATTTCTTATATACTCTTTGCCTTTTCCTTCATTGATTCCATTACAGTCTCTGCATGTGAGATGATTACATATGTATAGAAATGTTAAAATGCCATTTAGCCTCTCCCATAGGTCTGTTATGCAAAAAAAAGCCCTTTTATCTTCGCTAGATTATTTGTTTGTCAAAGCTATTTAAGGTTTTATTCTGTTGATACTATGCATTTAATGGGCTTAAGTTGGTTCTACGTGTGCCCACATGTATGTTCTACACTTAATATTGTTTTACATGTGCCCACAAGTTGATTCCATAGGTTAATAGTCTAATCAATTATTGTTTTACATATGCTCACATGTATCTATGTTTTGCAATCTTTATTTGTGTTTCTAATGAATATTGACACATCATGTTTAGAAATGCTAATAAAATTCCTCAGTTCTACTTAGTATGTTCTGTGAGATATCCCTTTGTCCACTTGGGTTGGCGGTGCAATGGAACCATTCAAGTTGTTCATGTTCCTTCTTCACTGTTCATTTGATAATGTCATTTGAAAAGAGTTTTCTGTGTTGAGGATGATGGACCAAAAATTTGTATGTAGCAGGCCAGCAGGGTAAAAATGCTAATAAAATTTGCTAATCATTTAAGATTGCTTTACAAAGACCCGCATTTTTTTTGTGTTGCAAGCTTGTGCTCACAATCTGCACTGTTATGTACAAGCTCACATGCACATATGTCTCTACATGACGACATGTTTCTGTTTGTAACTCGGTTTATATCTTTTACCTTTTGTTTTTCACCTTTGCTTCACCAATCATTAGTTTGTACTTAAGAGCTTGTCTTGCTAGTTTCATGCAATATTTCAGTTCTTAACTATGTGCGGATCAACTCTTTGAAGCAGACATATGATGGATGAGAGTGATGGGGATTGCCATGATTCCAGCAGTGATGGAAGTAGCGATTATGAACATGGAAGGGTAAAACATCTAACTCAGGAAGGCTTCTCAAGTGATGATGGTGAATCAGGAGATTCGCAGGGCCGCTTGCTCTTTCAATACCTAGAGTTCGATTCTCCATTTTGTCGTGAACCATTGACTGATAAGGCAAGAATTAACTTGATCGAATTTGTATGGTCTTTCATGGCATTTCCATATTCTAACATTCTTTTTCCTTTCAGATTTCTGGTCTTTCAGCTAGATTTCCCGGACTGAGGACCCTCAAAAGTTGTGATTTATCTCCACGAAGTTGGATATCCGTTGCTTGGTATGTGTTTCTTTTATAAGTGTGCAATTGGTGCTTCTTATAAGATAGCACTAACTAACAAATCAAGTTTCTCGCACATTATGCAGGTATCCAATTTACCGTATCCCTACTGGTCCAACATTAAGAGATTTGGATGCTTGCTTTCTCACCTTCCATCGGCTTTCGACTTGCTCAGGAGAAGGTAATTACATTCAGATTTTATTTTTCTTTATAGAGGATCGTAAGTTGAGATTGTCCGATAAGTGATAGTGCTAGCTTCACTATCCTCTGTTAGTGTTCAAAATCAGGGTCCTAAATACTATTCTAGTTTTTTTTTCAAAATAAATCTATATGATACCAGCTTCCAATGCCTTGTTCATTGTACATTTGGATATCCAATTTAGCAGACACCTAGGGGTACATACAGTGTTGACATGCAAGAAAGATTCTACATCTGCTTAAGTATGCTTTGTATTTTTTTCTAGTGGCCATTATGTAAATTAGGTGGGATTTGAAGTCAGTGAACTTCAGGAAATTCAATTGAAGAAACTATCGTAGCATTTGGATAGTAAACTTTGTTCTTATTCTGGAATGCATGCAAAACTTAGATGGTTGACAACGCCTTTTTCCTGATGCTAACGCTAAAGGTGTCATTAAACAAGTGCCTGTTGCATGTAACATCTGTATAGAAAAGGCTTGCATAGTTATGGAAGGTGGACTTTTAAGGATTTATTTTCCTTCTTGAGTTGGGTTTTAGGCAGTGGTGCTGATTTTACTTATTGATGCATTTTCCTGCACGTACATACATATTTTGGATTATGTTTTCAGAAAACTGGGGGAAAATGATAAATATAAAGTAGCACAGTTATCTGAGTTTAATAGAAATCATTCAGCTTTTGGCTGGTTTCTAGCTGTGATGTTAACTAGTCTATTGGCTGGTACCAGGTTGGTTGCTGCTGTAACTTGCTAGGAACCTGTAAAAGCCAACTAGTGTTTGTCCATTGGGTTTAGATTTTACCAACTTTGATGCTAGGAACTATAACTATGAAATTACTACTATATGGTATTTGCATGTTTGATACATACCGAGAGTTGTCTACCGTGTCCTACTTGCCTGATTGCTATTATCTGAGATCTTTTGTGTTTGTTTTGTCCAGATCATGGTGATGCTGTAAGATATCCATGGGGTGCTGATAGCACACCAACGATGCCGCTTCCGGTTTTTGGTATGGCTTCTTACAAGTTGAGCAAATCAGTATGGTCTTCAACTGACGGAGATTGGCAACTGGCTAGCTCCTTACTGCAAGCTGCTGCAGATTGGCTGCGAGATAGCCATGCCAGTCATCCAGACTATCAGTTCTTTGTCACGCGTGGTGCGCACCATAGGTAGTGGCACCAAGTACACCTTTGGCAGAATATGCAACAGATTGGAAGGTTTTTGTTGTAAACATAATCAAGGGACACGAGCTACTGACTGCTTTCATAATCTGTGATGCATGTACAGGGTTTGAGCTCCCATGTTGGGAAGTGAGCGGTGTTGTTCTGCTTTGTAAATTGCACTAATTGGAGGGTTTGATCGGCTGTGTTTTTATGCTTATAGTCGGTTGGTGATCCTCCTGACAAGTTGGGATGAAAAATGAGAAAAAAAGGGGGAAAAGACAGTGAAGAAAGGGAGTAAAAAAGACTTGTTGCACTTGTTTGTTGAAATATGCATGCCTGCGGGGTAGTTGGAACTGTTGAACTCTCTTATGTAAATTAAAAAAAAATACGGGGGACAAATTTTGCTAAGATGCCCCTAAATGTCTGTAAACTTGTGAAAGCTTGTCGACATTGCAGCGTTAAAGGGAACTTGTAGCTAGCAACTTAGCATCATTCTGTGGATTGTAATGTTCTATGCATCCTGTGCTTAATTCTGTGACTTACAGTATGCTGATTGTGACATGCTGTGTATGTAAATATATGGTTAGATGGTGTTCCTGTAAGTGTTTTTATATTTTCAAGAGGGTAAAAGCTTTTAGTTGCATATCTATTTGTACAGGTTTCGGTGATGATGTTTTGTAATCGGCCAGGTTTCGGTGATGGTGATGTTTTGTAATCGGCCCTGCTTAACGTGGCTTCGGGTTTTTTTTTTTTTGCATTTTAGCGGCTAAAAATGTAGGGTAGCTGCTGTTAGTTTTTCTAAGTAATTAAATTAAAAAAAAAAAATATTATATTATTATGGATAATGTAAAGGAATTTCACTGATCAACTTCAAAGAAAAAACAAAAAGCTAAAAAGGTGAAATTAAGAAGCTAGAAATTGAGGTTGTTTGAAGCGGGCTGACCAATCAGTAAAGCTAGTGTGGACAACGCTCAGATGGAGGTCCAGTGCAATACTGCTGTTCATGGTAAGACAACCATGCAAGTTCTACCAGCGCAGCTGCACGTACAACTGCTGCGTTATTTGGCATTACACTGAAGTAGTAATCACGACAAACTCCTGTCCAAAAAAACATGGCTTTAGATGCATCATATCTGAAAGCTAAGATAAAGCTTGCCAGCTCGGTACATTTGATTTTGAATTGCCAATTGCCAACGGTGCACTTGATAGACTGCAAAGATCATAAAACAGTTGAATCCAGTAAAAGTTCAATGCACACTTCCAACGCTGTAAATGTGCAGTAAAGATTCATCTCAGAATCATGTGCAAACCATCTTTCCGGTGCAATTGTCGTAGGCTGCCATCTGCACTTCTGCGCTGCAGCGTCTCTCTGCAATCGTGATCACTGCAAGAATCATGGCGTACCTATGCAAATCGTAACCAAGCCGAACTGGTAATTCACTGCCAAAACTAGACAATACATAACACGGGAAAGTATAAGTGATTGTCATCTTGACCATTGAGGAATCCATCATAATCAATAAGTAATTTACAAGTGCGAGCAGAATATGTTAACTCCCAAATTTTTTTATAGTAAATGGTTAGTTCGTATTAGCTTCTAAAAATTATTTTTCTACAGTAAATGACTTTTTTTACAGTACCTAGCTTTCAAACAAAATGTCTTTTCAAGGCAGAATATACTAGTCGATAGTAGTACATACTGTAATGACTTCATTTATATCAGCCAAAATTGTATACAAGTATCTCTTTCTCCACAACCTATTATTATTCATAAGTCAAAACCAAAAGACAAAGCTAAAAGCCAATATGGACGGTCCTTACAACACACCAAATGTCATCAATTTTGTGCCATTCATCCGATGCAATGTGCAATCGTACAATGCACTACAAGAACAAGAGAATGTTTGCACTAGAAAAGTCTGTAGCATACCTGAAGGAACTCTAGTCTTCTCAAAGTAGTCATAATTAAATCAAATAACACACTGATACCACTACAGCAAACTGTCCTCTATACCGTGTTGCCAAGATATGAAATTTAACCTTTTTGGCGCCACCAGGACATGCAAGGAAAAACTATAATAAGATACTGACAAGAAAAAGAATATGTGGAGAACAGTATGTAACTCAGCATGCATCCATTATCTGCTGCGTGAGCAGGCCTACCATATCAGGTGAAAAATTAAACACAACATAGAATTGGATGTTCACATGTACAGAACAAAGGGTAATGCACATACAAAGATAATAAAGACACCTTTTCCATCTTGAAAATTCAGTGCAAGAGAAAAACAAAGCAGGTTCTTGGACTTCCATAAAGGGGAATGAAAAAAATACATATCAGATTAGGTTAGCATTCCCGTCTTCATGTTTAATCACTGACTCAGAGGTGCCTGTAAAACTAAAAAATCGTTGACGCCTCAAGTTTTCTTGTGAAACTAACATCTAAAGTTTATGAGTTCAAAAAAAAAACCTAAAGTTTTTTCTTTATGTTAGCAAAAACACTCATGGTAAATCATCTGAAATACAATCTGTCAGAAAGTCCTTGTCAATTAAAGTGCAACATTGAAGTACTGAATAGAACAGACATGGATTAACAACAGATTATATAGGACATTACCTCAGGATCAAATCAACGTTTTCACATGTTGGTCAAGATGTTTATTGAAAAGGTCGCACCTGCAATAAGAAAGGTTTCAAAAGCTAGTGAATTGAGCTAAACAAGATATTTGATAATAAGCCACTACAGCAAAAGTTTACGGCACCTGAAATTGGTTCTGTATGTATATTATCACACAATTAAAGAAATAGTTAAAAAGATCTAAAAGGGTATTTCAAGTTGCGGAAGAAATTTAAATTTATACAGTAGACTATTGATAGTTCGTATTTCCTGCCAAAAGATAAAAGAGGATCATTTTGTGAAAACACCCACCCTTGTGCAGATCACCAATAGAAAAGTATGCTGATAGGACTGATTATCACATTTAGTCTTCCTTTCTAATATATAATCTCAGCTGGAATTCCTAATACAATGGGTAGGAAATTCCAGTATGTTTTGGAGCCTGACATGGCTAGGTGTGAGAAGAGAGATGCCTAGGAAGCCTAGCTTTTCGCCATATTCCTCAAAATCTCATTTTTGTTACAAAATCTCATTTTTTTTACTTTCATCCTATGTGCAACGCCCATATGCTTCCCTAAATTGGTGGAAAAGATCATATCTGTATTTCATTAATTTTCTGATAACAAGGTTCTGTATGCCATCCTTTTATGCATGATCCTGATTGATATTAGCAGTGATATTATAACTAATTGTGTTGACGAACCAAAACAGTGAAGAAAATTTTCATTAACAGAAGAAACTTACTTGATTGGGGTTCCAGGAGCATATAAAGGACTTTTTACAACATATTATGTAACACCCCGTCTATCCTCTGAGCCTAGAGTGCTACGATCAATGCATAATAATACCACTTTTAACCATCTGCTAAATAATTTAAACAAACTCTACTAGTGGAGTTAAATATACTAACAAAAGCTGGATAAGTGACGTGCTGCAAGAACGTGAAGATATTCATGTGCTACACCCAGGGCCGGTCCTGGGATTTTAGGGGCCCAAGGCGAAACTAGGAATAGAGGCCTTAGTATAAATATCTAAATATAAATCTACATATATATATATATATATATATATATATCTAATTTTACCAACAAACACTTAAAATACGTTATGTATTAAAGAAAATTCATATAAAAGGGTTTATAGATATTACCTTAGAATTTTCTTCGACATTTCTAGATGCGAAGTCATTGATGATGGTATTGATATCAATCTCATCCAATAATTTCTTCTCAATACATAAAGTTGCCAAACCGTTTAACCTCTCTTGAGACATTGTTGACCTTAAATGATTCTTCAACAATTTCAACTTTGAAAAGCTTCTTTCGGTGATGCCACGATCACGGGCATAGTAAATAAAATCGATAAGCAATAGAAATATTAGGATAACAATCCGCTTCTCGACAAACTCAAAGATCTCCATAGCAGACATTGGTTTATCGATAAAGTCAATTGCATAACACTTAACTCGAAATTAGATCATTTAACTCAACATCGGATGAATCGTCGTGTGGTTGCATCGTTGGCGGCTTGCCAAGGTGGAAAGCCACCGACGGTGGTCGAGCCACGTTGGGCGACTTAACTTCTGTAGATTACGCACCGTGAGCAACCCGGTAGAATGGCGAGAGAAAGAAGTGGGGATCAAGGTCGTAGCTCGGCAGAGAACACCAATGTTCCTCTTCTCATAGATGTCATTGTCGGGTCGATCCCGAGGCATCGTCGTGAGGGCGAGATGTCGGCGGCCGGTGGAACTCCTCCATCCAGCCTTGACCTTCTTCATCCCGCCGTATCCACAGAGGCGCATGGGGAGCGAGGGGGCGTTCGACGAGCGGCGGCGGGACGGCGCAAGCGGTAGGTCGCCCGGCGATGGCCTCGGCGTTGCGGGCGGAGGAGGAGATGATAATATCCTCGAGGAGGTGCGAGGTGGATAGGGAGATGTGGTTGTTGGAGCGGCGAAGATATCGGGGTAGGAGGAGGGAAGGCGGCGGCGGTTGTAGGGTAGGTCGAGGTCGAGCGTGGCGGGAGAATGGATGCGGCGGGAGGGACTGGAGCGAGTGAGAAGGAGGAGGCGCGAGGCGGAGGTGGGAGTCGACGGCGGAGGCGCGGGCTTGGCGGGCGAGGAGGAGGTGGGAGGCGGGCGTGAGGGAGAAGGAAGGGAGCGAGGGAAGCGGGTGGGGCTGCTCGGCGAAGAGGGTGGGGTGGCGGCGGAGGAAGCGGAGCACGGGAGCGTGAGGCCGGCGGCTCAAGGCGAGGGAGCGGGCCGCACGGGAGGCGGGGTCTTCGCATTACGCCATGGAAATTACTCAGTGCGATGATCCAAGGTCTTCTACGAGAAATGGGGCCCCTGGGTTTGGGGGCCAGGCGGCCGCCCGCCCTGTGGGCCGGCCACGGCTACACCCGTCCGTGCATGACGCCTCAATGGTCACCTAAAAAAACAAGGCAATGGTGAGTACAAAACTCAACAAGTACATAATAGGATGATAAACACTACCAAAACATGAAAGCAATTTAACCAACCATAACATACTCCGCATACATTGTCATGCTCATATCATTATTCTCATAGTTCCACATTGGTCATAACATACCCCACATGCATTTTCATGTTCCAACATTACCATATCATCAATGCAATGCAATACTGCTCTACATGCATATTTGCTCATCATATTGCATATACCGGTATTGCCAAGTGAACACATGTCGATGTTCACCCAAAATCTTGGGCCCGTCCATATCAGCACGAGGGTCTCTCCACTCCTGTGGAGGCCTACCGAAGTAGATCTTACTCAAGAGCGCTCTGGATTAGTCAACTAGCTTTACTCGTAGGTAGAGACTTTCTCACCGCCCTAACTCTTGAGTGCACATGATGCAAATGCAGATGCTCATTGTCATTGTCATTTTCATCAGTATTATTTTTGGTAGGGTGGCATCGCTGCTCACCCCGTTCCATTACCATTGTCACCATAAGATAAACATCCCCATGTCATGTAAACATTGCAACTCCATATAAACATCATCATATCATGTAAATATTGCATATTTCATAAACTCTACGGTCTACCACTCTACTCTGCACTTGCCTGTTAACCAAGCGGATCGAAGCGACGTGCAGACGGCGTCGATTCAGGACATCTACCTAAACAAGCAATTAATCTGGCATAATATATCAAATTGAAACCAGGACTTGAGCGAACAACGACGACTCTACGCGCCGACCCGACTCGGGCATTGTAGGATCGGAAATGGCGACAGAGGGGGGGTGAATGTCGTTCTCTTGAAAATCGCCGAGATTTCGTACATTGATTACTCAAAAAGATGGAGAACGAAGCAACTCACAGAAAATTAATTCTGCTGAAAACTGGAACGCATGCGGTACTGATAAATTCAGCATAAATCAGAGAGTAATCAGTAAAAATTTCAGCTAAAAATAATGCTGTTTGATCTGCATGCAAAATAGTCAAAGATCAGTAAGAGAATAAAAAGAAAAACACTAAATGGAGAAGTATTACAGACTGAAAGTGAAGTAGCAGTTCGGCAGAGCAGCATATGGATATTATGGACTAAAAACTGACTGAAGTAGGGAATACAAACTCAACCCTGAAGGCAAAGCAAAGATCAAGTAAACTGGATGAAACTCTTCTCAGAGACCACGACAAAAACTGAGAAAAGAAACTAACTGAAGTACAGAACTAATAGTCCAACTTGAGAAGGATAAAGAAAGACTTGGTTGAGGCAATCGGCAACATAATTGAGAATAAACAGGAGCAGTAGCTACTTTTCTGTTTAAAAAAGAAGAAAACAAAGACCAAAGCTTCTTTGATGAATTCCAACAGAAAAAGAGAAGAGAACAGGAACAGAAAACCAATCTTTGCCCAAGGGAAACGACTAAAGCTAAAAGAAAGAAAGGATAGCAGACCAAAAGAAAAGGTAACAGGCAAAGGAAAATGAAGGCTGCTGAAGATTTTGTCGACCCGGTAGCTATCAAGCAGCACAAAACGGAAGCAAAGATTAATTTCTTGCTGCTCTCTTTTAGGCAAAAGAAAAACGAAATTCAAACTAAATAATAGACCCAACTCAGGGAGAGATCATAGAATGAAGGAGCAGTTCGCAAGGAAAATGTAGAACTGTTTGCCGTGGACCGATCGCAACCAAAATGACGCCTAATTCCCTACAGCTGATCTGCTCTCCACAGGACAAAAGAAATCTCAGCTGAAAAATGAAAAACTGATGCTTGCCGTCTGAAGGAAGAACTGGCTGTCAAAGCAAAAGGAAAAGAATAGGCACTGCAAGTAGATGCACGTACGTAATATCCTCGACACGGAAGGTACCTGAGAAGAACAAATGAATAGAGAAGCTGTTGAACCTTGTCGTTTTTCTCTCGAACAAATGGACAAGAAACCAAATAGAAATGCAAAATGGTCTCAGGAAGCAAAGCAGCACAAACACATAGTGATTCGGCAGGAGAATCACTGCAGAGAGATCATACACAAAAACAAGATACAAAGGAGTCCCGATACGCATGAACATTAGAACAAGAAGAGTGATTACAAGATTTTCAATCCAACCTCTCCCTCTCAATCCTCAAGAGCACCAAGAGCCTCACATGCTTCTTGGGAGGAACACAACACACACACAAAGTGATGAATGAACACTAAAACCCTTATGATCCTCAAAGGGGTATGCAGCCCCCAACACCTATTTATAGCCCTTGGCTAACGGGTCTCCAACCCGTTCACGGCTAAACACTAACGGAGTTGTCTCCGCTTGTGCGACCTTGCGAATTCTTGATTCGCCCCTCCCGCACCTTCCGGGAAGCTTCCGCGCTCCTTGTCGTATACGCCTTGCAACCACATCGAATCTCCGCCGTCTTCGACATATCCGACCGTTCTGAGCTCGACATCGCCTGTGTCTAGTCCGGTCACCCCGTGTCTCGCCACGACTCCACCTCGACGCCCCCTGCACCAACACGGATAAGAAACACATCAAATAGCACCGCTCGATACATGAAAGCATAAATAGCATCATACTTACTCATGATGAAGTCCAACCTGTCGAATCATCAGACTATGCAACCTAAGTCCATACGACCAAGTTTGACCAAGTTCGACCGAGCCCGTTGCACCCCGCAACGACATGGTCCGAACCAACTAACTCAAACTCGACTTCCCTAAGCCGATGTCAATTACTCATCATACACATGGGATGACCTCACATGGTCTCTCAGGCATAAAATGCCTAGGGTTAAGGACCCATCGCGCAGGTACCAAACCCTTTTGTTCCTTTTCTTTTTTTCTCTTTTCTTTCATTTCCTTCTCTTTTTTTTCTTCCTCTATTTTTTTCTTTTCTCTTTCTTTCACCCGAGCCCTCGCTCTCTCCTCATTTTCTTCGACCGAATCGGCCTCCTCCACTCCTCACTCCCTCTCGTCTCCCTCGCCCCCATTCCTCTCGGCCGTTCGGCCTGGCGGCTCCGGGCAGTGCGGCGTTGGCGCGTGGCCAAGCCCGGCTCGCCGACTCCGGGCTCACCACCGGTCGACCTCCGCGCGCCCCCTGTCATCCCCCTTCTCCCTCTCATTCGCGTGACGCCGCCGCCACCGAGCTTATCGACCATGGCGCGACGGCCGACAGCTCCACTCCGGCTCCTCCATCGCCCCGCCCTCTTCTCACCCCTCCCCTCTCATGGATCCGACGACGCCTTCCTCAAATCCGGCCGGCCACGGCTGGATCTGGTGGCTCTCCCCTGTCTCGACTCCGACCCGCCCCAGGCCTCGGCCACTCTATACGGCTTGAGCTCACCGGCCACGGCTTGCAGCCACCCGGCCGCCCCTACTACCAGGACGGTTTGCCCCCTAACTCTATGTGCTCTTCATCTACCTTTTGCATGCTATTGTGTTGCGCTATGGGGTTGTGGAGGGGATGGTGGACGTACTCACGAGTTGGCTTGGCGTTGATTCAACGGTCGTCGACATCCTCCGTCGTCGGCGATGAAGCCCTCACGCTTCGGCCTTCTGAGCTCCTTGGGATCTCCTCTACTCCTTGCCCTTCTCCTCCTTGCTCTCTGTCTTGGCTTCAGTTGGCGTCTTGGTGGCTCTGGCTAGAATGGGGAAGGAGGAGGTGATTGATGGCTTTGGACTGAGGCCTGTGCTTGGGGTGGTTTCGGCTAGGGAAATGAAATGGTGCTTGCTCGGCTTTTGTGGCTGTGGCGGAATAGTGGAGTAGGTGAAATGGCTTTGTGTTGTCTTGTCTACTTAAGAGGCATGGCCAGTACTCTCCCTGTGAAATGCCGCTTTTGCCCTTCCCCTTCAGCCTTGGCTGGTTATGGGAATTATGGACTTTTTGGTCCAATGGTAGCCCTACACTATTTGGTGCTTTTCTACTGCGGCAGGTAAGTCGGTAAAAGGTAAGAATATAATTTCCCGCCGAATGACAAAAACCCATAATGCGAGACGGTGTCGACCGCCCCTGGACGGTCTGGGAACCTCTGAGAGCACTACTTTTATTTGGCTTTCTAGACGGTGCCGACCGTCCCTGGGTGGTCTGGGAACCTCTGCAAGCGTTACTTATTCGGCATTCTAAAAGCCGATGGGTCTGACGGCAAAACTCTTCTTTATTTTCCTTTATTCTCTCTTTTGCAATTTAGTGGTATTACATTCTACCCCCTTAATAGAATTCGACCCCGAATTCTAGCGTTCAGCAATCCGCATGGACGGACAACATAAAACAAACTCCAACTCCCATTTCGCTTCTCCTCAGACTGATGTGCCCAAAGCACTTTAACATACTTTATCGCTTTATACCATGTCGATCCTTCATAGTCATTGCATGCCATTGAGGTGTAGCCATCCGTAATCCGGGACTAAACATTGAAAACATCTTAGCACACATGTTAGTCCCAAAACACAATGTTATCATTAATTACCAAAATTAATTTTTAGAGACCTAGATGCTTTTAGTCACGCCTCCCCTCTCATATGAAAATTAGGACCTCTTCTTTTTGGCTTCTAAAAGCTGATTTTCAGCTTTTCTACAGTAACTAGCTTTCAAATAGACGTCTTTTCAAAGTAGGGTCTACAAGTTGATTGCAGTACATACTATGCCGACTTCATTATATCAGCCAAAATCATACATAAGTTTCTCTTACTCTATACTCTCTCATAAATAGCCCAAAAGCCATAAGACGTAGCAAAAAAATCATAAGCGTAGCCCAAAATAACAAGCCCTTAAGCTTCTCTGTGGCTAAGGGGGTGTTCGTATTGGCTTTTGCTGATGACTTTCGACTATGGCTTATAACTTATGGCTAAAAATGAATAGTAGTGGCTAAAAATATGATTTTAAGGAGGACATGAGTGGTGGGAAAAGTGAGGGAAAGATGCATGCGTGTAACGGGAGCAAGAGGAGTAGGATGGGTGATGCACCATCACCCCCTGCCTTACCCTCGGAGCGAGACGGTAGAGAGAAGTTGAGAAGCCGCTTCGAGAAGTCAGGTCCTCATATTGGCTTTTGGTTTTTTTAAGCAGAAACCAATACGAATAGGTTAGATCATCCATTTGTCTTTTCTTTTGAGCTCCATCAATAATGTGTCCGCTACCCCACGCTGGACCACTTGGCCAACGAGGTGTACAACTACCATTGCTACGTCACCTACTACGAGGCTCGTAACCACTAGCGCATGTGCTTGCGTGCACCATGTTCCTACTCAGATCCTAACTACGCTGTCAACAGCTTGCCGCTAATACTCCTTTACCACATCACCTCTAAGAGTTGTTGGCCCGTGAACAAGATTCCCTATGGCACAGTCTTGAAGCTCCGCTTGCCTGCATTGGAGCACTACCCTGTCGCAGCGGACACGCACACAGTCGAATGACCACAAAGTCATTTACGACCACGTCTCGTCGCAGCAAGTCGATAGTCAAGTCGCAGTAGACACGCACGCAATCGAATGACCACGAAGTCATTTACAACCATGCCTCGTTGCAGCAAGTTGATAGTCGGAAGTCTCGGTTATGACTTATGACTTTCGACTTCTGACTTCCGACTTACGACTTCCGACATCCTCAAACACTCGGGGATACACACATGACACTGAGGGAAAATGCGAGATTTGTGCTACTCGACTACCACAACTTTTCTTAGGACTCTATTTAAGCATCAAATGAGTACAGATCATGGCCAACATGCCCCCCTATGCGCACACCATGGCCTACATGATTCTTGCCATCCCACGACCGGCCATGACGCACGACTACTAACTAAAACCGAAAAGAAGCAATCGTTCCCACGTGAACGAGCATGCATCGAACATCTGATGCGCATGACTAGAGACCATGCCCAACTACTGAACTCGCTACCGACAACTTGATCAATCTTCCTAACAATCTCCCCCTTAATCTAGTTGCCCTTCATGCTAACGACTCCAATCTTCTCGCGCAGACTCTGAAACTTCATCTGTCCGAGAGGTTTTATTAGTAGGTCCACCAATTGCTCGTCTGACTTGACATAGTCGATGAAGACCTTGCCATTTTCAACGCATTCCCTGACGGAATGGTAACGCATCTCAATGTGCTTTCTCCAGCCATGGTACACCTGATTTTTGCACAGCTGAATTGCAAACTTATTGTCCACGAGCAGAGTTGTCACAGTTTCTTCCACATTGAACAGGTTGTTGAGCAACTCCCCGAGCTAAATCCCTTAGCATGCCACCGTTGAGGCAGCGACATACTCGGCCTCGCAAGATAACAGAGAGATGATCCTCTGCTTATGTGATTGACAGCTCACTGGGCTCCCCCCAATGAAAAAGATCATGCCGGAGGTACTCTTCCAGTCATTGATATCCCTAGCCATGTCGGCGTCACTGTACCGATGAGCTTGGCTGCCATTGTTCCTCTAGGATACCGACACCGTAGTCGATTGTCCCTGCCACATAGCGCAGCATGTGCTTCACGATGTTGAGGTGCTCGGTGGTCGGCGACTCCATGAACCGACTTACGTAGTTGACTACGAACGCGATGTATGGCCTTGTGTGTACCAGATAGCGTAGGTCTCCGATGATGCTATGGTAGAACGTGCCGTCGATTGGAGGATTTGAGCTTTCCTTGCTCAATTTCAGCTGTGGCTCCATTGGGACATGGACCGAGTTGCAGTCACTCATACCAGCCTTCTCCAGTAGCTTGGCCGCATAGCATACTTGAGACAGTGATCTCACCCTCACTCTGCATGACTTCAATTTTGAGATAATAGCTGAGAGGGTCGAGGTCACTCATCTTGCACTCGGCTTCCATCTGGGCTTGAATCGGCCAATCACCTCCAGACAAGCGTCGGTCACCACCAAGTCATCGACGTGCACACCCAAGAGCAGACATGAGTCATCAGTTCCCTGGGTATACACGGCGTGCTCTGACGAGGTTTGCTTGAAGTCGAGGAAGGTCAGTGTGCTGTCGAGCTTCGCATTTTAGGCCTTGGTGCTTGTCAAAACCTGTAGAGTGCCTTACATAGGTGCCATGTCTGGTGCTCGCGGCCCATGCAAATGAAACCGGGGGGCTGTGTCACACACCTCCTCCGTGAGGTCGCCATTGAGGAAGGCAGATTTCACATCGAGGTGATGTACCAACCATCTCTCATGGGTAGCAACCACCACGAGTGCTCGTACAGAATCAAGGTGCACCACGGGTGCAAACACCTCGTCGAAGTCTACGTCGGCACGTTGAACATATCCCTTGGCCACTAGACGCGCCTTGCGCTTCACAATCTCGCTGTGGGCGTCCTTTTTTAGCTTGAACACCCACTTAAGACCAATTGAGCGTTTTTCGGTTGGAAGATTGACGAGGTCCCATGTCTGGTTCTCCTCGATAGAGTTCATCTCTTCCTGCATCACTATCCGCCATCCTTAGTCAGCCTGTGCCTCGGTGACAGAGGCTGGCTCCTCCATCATCAGCATGTGCAATTTGTCAGGATCAAGCTCGTGTGGAGGGGCATCGTCGATGCAGTCTTGCACCATGCGGAACCTTCGGGGAGCTCCTTCATCGTCGAGGTCAATGTCCGATGGAATGTTCGATGGCGGGGATGTAAATTTTCCTGTGGGAGTACCAGTGCCTGAGGTCAGATCAGTGGAGTTCTTACCTGTTGCTGCGATCGAATTAGTGATGTTGGCATTGAGCGATCTACCTTCAGGTATTACCATCAATATAGAGTAGGCCACGGTGAAGTCGTCATGGCTGCTGGCTTGTTCAGAGTGCTCCCAGTCCCAGCTTCTCCCCTCCTTGAAGACGACATCCCTAGAGATGTGCACATGGCCAGATGAGGGTGAACATCCAGTACACCTTAGAGCGGTCGTCGTAGCCGATGAACACCATGGGAGCGCTCCTGTCATCCAACTTGCTGGCGTGCGGCCACGTGGCTTTCACATGTTCTACGCAGCCAAAGGTACGGAGGAAGTGCACGACTGGCTTCACACCATGCCAAGCTTCATAAGGGTCTTCCCGCTCATGCTGCTTATGAGAGAGCAGTTCAGGACAAAGACAGCCGTGGTTACGGCCTCCCCTAGAATTCGCCAGGCACCTTCCGATCCTTGAGGTTGCACCTCACCATTGCCATCACCGTCTGGTTCCGGCGCTCAACGATATCATTTTGCTGGGGTGAGTATGGTGTCGTGAGCTGTCGGTGTACTCCTTACTCGATGCAGTGCTCGGTGAAGTCCACAGAGGTGAACTCCTCACATGGTTGGTGCGTAGGGCGTGCAGCTTGCATCCAATCTCGGTCTCAACTGCGACCGAAACTTCTTGATTGCGCCGATGGCCTCATCCTTTCCATGGAGGAGAATGAGACACATGTAATGATCAAGAGGAAATAACGCTTGCCTCTGTGTCGCTGGTGTGATATGTCCGCACAGGTCGCCGTGCACTAGGTCGAGGTGGTCGTTAGCGTGGTGCTTGGTCTCCTGAGGAAAAGGTGTGCCCCGTTGTTTATCGACAAGGCACCCGTCGTAGATTTGATCGACGTGGTTCATGTGAGGAAGTCCACAAACCATGCCTATGGCCGACATCTTCCGGAGTGCATCAAAATTGAGGTGCCCAAAGCGGGCATGCTAGTGCCACGCCTCGTCGTCGACTTGCAAGCTCTGGCATACTAGATATACCATACTCAAGGCGATCTTGTACACCCAGTTTGGTGATATCTTCACCTTAGTGATGAGGCTACGTTGTCGATCATGGACGTGCAGGACGCCATCTTCAATCAACACGCTGTAGTCGCCCTCATCGAGCTGGCCAATGCTGATGATGTTGCTCCAAAGACGGAATGAAGTACATGTTGGTGAGGGTGCGATGTCGGTTCCCTTTTGCCGCGAACAACACGGTGCCGTGCTCGTGGATCTCAACCACCGAGCCATCCCCGAACTTGACCGAGTTGGTGATCTCGCGATCGAGTTCGAAGAACGCTACGGATCCGTCATGTGATTTAACGCTCCGGTGTCAAGAAACCAGGAGGTCTCCTCATGATCTTCGTTGGGGAAGACTGACCTAGCACGCTCCTCATTGAGGTAGACCTGCCCGCCGACGTGTTCTGGTGTGGCAGGTGTCTGGACAATGTCCTCTTTCACCACCTTTACTTGGGCCATCAGGAGAGACGGCTCATCGTCGATGTTTTGCACCAGATGCGCCTCCTCCCTTTTCTTCTTGTGGCAATGCTAGCCCAATGTCCCAATTTTCCGCAGTACCTACACTCGTCCCTCTTGGGGTTGTCATGCCCGCCACGAGAATGGGTCTCCTTCCCATCTTTGGAGGAATCTCTTTGTGTCAGCTCGCTCGCTACGCACCGCCACAGATGTCAAGAGTTGATGCTGGTGGACGTTGATCCGTCCCGATCGCATGCCTACACCCGTGCCTGCCACTCCTCCATGAGGAACAGACAGGTTCCCTTGTCGCCGGCGCCACGGTGGAGTAGCACTGCTCCACCGCTCGAAGTCAACCGGTCACCTCCTCGATTGAGAGGGCACTGAACTCACCGTCTTTGAAGGAGTACCGCCGAACTCCTTGCATAGTTGCTAGGCGTTGGCTTCGTGCACGCGGTCGATGCCCATCCGCATGGTCTTCATGGCTTCCCAAGTAGCCTTCGCCGTGTGCTTGACGGCGAGAGTCGACAGCATCCCGGCTGGAACGACGCAAAAAATTGCTGACAGTACAAGCCGGTCATCGCGGTAGTCTATGTTGTCAGTTTCGATGGCCTCCCAGAGACCTTGCGCCTGGAGGTTGACTCGCATGACCAACGCCCAGTCATTGTAGTTTGTTCACATGAGCATGGGGTAGACAACGGAGCCTGAGGCCTGCCTGATGACACCCTGGATGACGGGCGCGTGGCCACCATAGTCACGGTGCCATGGTCGGCGCGAAGGAGGCGAAGGTGAGTGCGGACGGCCTTGCCGCGAAGGAGTCATCGACTGCCTTGCTGGTAGAGCCCACTATGAAGACATGTCTTCCAGATGATCAGCGAACACAAGCTCTGATACCACTTGTCGCAGCGGACACGCACGCAGACAAACAACCACGAAGTCGTTTACGACCACGCCTCGTCGCAGCAAGTCGATAGTCGAGCCGCAGCGGATACACACGTAGTCATTTATGACCACGCCTCATCACAGCAAGTCAATAGTTGATAGTCGGAAGTCTCGATTATGACTTATGATTTCCGACTCCCGATTTCTTCAAACACTCGATGATACGCACGTGACACTGAGGGAAAATACGAAGATTTATGTTGCTCGACTACCGTAGCTTTTCTGAGGACTCTTAAGCATCAAACGAGTACAGATCAAGGCCAACATATACCCCCTATGTGCACGCCACAACCTACACGATTCGTGCCATTCCACGATTGGCCATGACACACGACTACTAACTGAAACCAATAAAGAAGCAACTGTTCCCACGTGAACGAGCACGCATTGAACATCTGACACGCACGACCAAAGACCATGCCAACTTGATCAATCATCCTAACATGCCCGCCTAAGCACCGCAGGGTGGGATGAGCGCCTGCTCCTCCTGGCTGTGGGCACGCACAACATAGTGCACACTGTCTCAGTGGTGTGCATGAGCACTAACGCCTCGTAGAGGCAACGATACACATGCAAGCTTTGGGCGTGTGGACCCCGTCCGCAGGCAGCCTTGCTATGGAAGCAGAGGTGGGAAGCAGCACCAAACCTTGCGGGGTCATCGTGGAAGAGGGGATGCTGTTGCATGTGCTGCCCAAGATGATGCATTAGGCATCTATGGAGATGCTTCTCAGCATTCTTATCAGCCAAGCATTGACAAGACCAGGCGTGGGTTCGACACCACTTCAAAATTATGGCTTATTATTTTTGCTACAGTACTATCTTTTAAAGGGTGTATTTTTTTAAAAACAGAGTCTATAGATAGATTGTAGTATAAACTATACCGACCAAAATCTCGTACGGCTATTCCCCTCTATGTCCAGCCTCTCGCGAACATTCCAAAATTTAAAATCTTCAACCATAAGCTACAGCCTAAAAAAACCCA
This sequence comes from Bonia amplexicaulis, assembly GCA_036346245.1. Lineage (NCBI taxonomy): Eukaryota > Viridiplantae > Streptophyta > Magnoliopsida > Poales > Poaceae > Bonia > Bonia amplexicaulis. The sequence goes on along the minus strand of CM070736.1, from coordinate 23,910,446 downwards.
CCCCGGATCAACCTGGGTGAGTTAGATATCAGCCAAGCATATATGCACTAGTGTGGATGCATGATATTTACATATTTTCATCCTCGTAATCTCCTAAAAAAGGCAAGATATAACGATGTTTTAATACAAGTCCATTGCCTTACACGCATAATTTCACCATTTGTCGTGCTCAACTAGCCGTGCAAATTTATAAGCAAAAGCACATAAAAAAGACAATCAATTATCAAAATCCATCATCGGAGGCTACTGCGACTGGCAAAATGGCCGTCGTGGCAACTTGTAGTGGATATCGAGCCAGGTCCTCGTCTTATTGGGCTTTTTCTGAAATTAATATAGTTTGATTTAATATCATTTTACTAATAGTTTGGAAGTATTTTTAAAATCGAGCTAACAAGCCAAAACAAAATTTAATTTCATCCGAAATCGACTTATTCAATGTTTAACCAATTAACGAACGTAACTGATGTAATTTTGAACTGAGCCAATGAGCCCCACTAACAGGCTTTTTTCCACCCCCAAGGATCTTCCTTGCCACGGGCTGCCATAGCAAGAGGAGGTAGGTGGTTGACCGATCCAACCTTGGTCCCTCACACACGAAGCTAGTGAGGGCAACAAGGTGGTTAGTCGATTACAACCTTAGACGTCCGGCATATCTTATCCACCCCAAGTCCAACATGTATAACATGATGGTTGGCCAACCAAGCTGTGGACCGGGCGACCCACCATCAAGCCAAGCTTGTTCAGCCGACCACACCCTAGTTGGCCGACACACATGTGGCTTGGTTAGCTTCCATTGGATTCCACTATGAAGGCCAAGTCCAATCTTGACTTGGTGTTCCAACCGAAACGCTAAAATTTCTTCGCGCCCACGCTAGGAGATTGTGTTCGTCCACATCGACCGAAGACCAAGTAAGGGGAGGCATCTACATCAAATGTGCATTGGGACATGCAGAAGGCCAATCGGCCAACCACGTGATACTCAGCTGATCACTGCCCTGATCACCCGATTGCATGGTCAAGCCTCCTTTCGCACCACTTCTCCACGTTCCCATGAAGCCCGTCGACCGATCCACATCCTAATTGGCTGATCGCCCCCTCAACACTATAAATACCCTCTGCACTCTTCATCATCATCCATCCCATCCATCTCACAATCACTCCATCGCACAACACTTTCCACCACTTTGCAAAGCTAAGGTTTCGGAGTCATCTTCGGAGGTATGTGTTAGACTATGTGGCTAGGTCTAGAATATTTTGGTGATGAATAATTGACAATGGTTAATTTATGATGATGAATATATGATAATATTGCTTACAATGTTATGTGAGATGTGTGGCGTGTGTGGACTGATGTTGGTCAAGTTAGGACGAACTTGTACCGGAAGAATATTCTTTTGTCTTTGCATGTGTAGGTTGAGCATGGAGACGATCATGGTCAGTGACGAGGTGGACCAGGACTAGGATGGGGAGATCCGAGGTTCAGACGGTCAATGAAGTCACGAGATGGTCGGGCTCATGCTTGAGGCGCATGGAGATCAAAGATGGATGATACGTGTTAGAGCTATGGAGGTGCGGTCCGGAGGCCACGACACGTGGTGGATGATGCGTGGAGAAGCTACGGGAGGTGCGGTCCTGGAGGCTTCGACACGTGATGCGTTAGAAAGGTTGGAATTATGGAAAAACTCGTGTTAGGAAGGGTTTCGGGTCTCTTCAAAATTAGTGGGCTAAAAGTCTAGTTGAGGTAAAAAGGCCTAGGCCCAATTGGACGAATTGTATTAGGGTTTTTGAGTACATATTGAATAGGTGTTACAGAGGGCTGCATATATATATAGGAAAATTACATAAGGCACCTGGGTGCCTAGGCACCAACATCAAGATCCGTCCGATATACGTGTATGATTAATAATTTTTTTGAGTTTGGCTATGAAAATATTTTATACTCTTGATATATTTATGGTAAGTAAGTTTTGAATTCAGTTCAAACTAGTTTGAACTACTTTTGAGTTCAATGCGATTACAGTGAGTATATACCATAAAAATAGTTCAAACTAATTAAACTGAAGTTGAATTTAATTTTTTTCAAAGTTTGACATCTCAAATATATTTTTTATGGGTATATGAAGATACCCACATCATCTCAAAGTAAATCAACGGTATTGATATGGGTGCCTAGGCACTGGGGCATAAAACACTTGTTCTATATGTATATATAATATATATATATATATATATATATATATATATATATATATATATATATATATATATATATATATATATATATATATATATATATATATATATATATATATATATATGTATGTATGTGTGTGTGTGTGTGTATGTATATATATATGTATGTATGTATGTATGTATGTATGTATGTATGTATGTATGTATGCGGCGCCTGTTGTTGGTTGTTTTCGAGCGAACAAAAAAAAAAAAGAAGTGCGGCGGCCGGATGGTTGAATCTGATGGATAGTTGATTCTCGTGGGCATGCATGTGTTGATGGAAGCTGGCCTTGAGTGAAAAAGATGGAGTGCTCGCGGCTGCAAAAACGCCTGATGGATAATTGTTGTGCGGGAGGACATCACGTTGATGTATAAGAAAAACGATCTGGCGGCGCGTTTTTTTGTTTCTCGTTGGTCTCGTCGGCATCTCGATTTTCTTCGCTCGCCGAGGCATAAGTCAGTGTCCTGTTAGTTCAAATCCAGCCGATCCAGTCAAAGGTTCTTTTTCATCGTTTCATAGTAAATTGATTAGAGTATGAATTAATAACTTGCTAATATCTGTTTACGTGTTTAGTGGATTAACCATTCATGCGTCTTTATTCCATCCATCCTTGAAAGCCACGCCATGCATACATACATGTACTATTTGATTAGAGAAGTCACTAGTTGGTGTTGGCTCTGAGATAACGTGAATTTTTTGTGCATTGAGAGAGAGAGAAAAAATAATTAATTCAAGGTAATGAGGGAAGACTATTAGGTTTTATGTTTTTTTATTATTAAGTTTTTAAGCTTTTAATTCATGCATACATCAAATATATATATATATATATATATATATATATATATATATATATATATATATATATATATATATATATATTTGGCGGATATTTTGTGTGTGCTTCTGTGATTTGCAGGTTTAAAAATAATAATAAATTTTGAAAAGTTTCCATTAGGCGCTGCAATCATTCACCCCTCCTCTGATTGCCATCATCGATCCTACAGTATGGTATGTGACTGGCTCCATGTACCTATCTACCATTGTATGAGTACTTCATGAAAATATAAAGTGATCATTTTGAGCATGATTTATTGTCATTGATTTATGGCAAATTATTGTTTCTCGATATTTCTATATTGATGTACTGTTGATTACTAATTATTCAGGTAGAGTAGTAATTATTGGATAAGACGTGGTGTCTAGATCTTGAATTATCTTGAGATGCCGGCTATTATGGGTTGATGCAGTTTCTTACGTATCATAATAGGGTGATAAGGCATACCCTCATAATAGTTTGGTAGGAATAAAATCCTAATCTTGCCGATAGTCAGTTGGTGATAATTTGCCTAAGTGCTATAATTGCAAAGGATCACTATATAAAGAAACACCGTACTCCTCCTAATTTGCTCCTCCTGCTACGAAACTCTGGCTAGCTACCCACCTTTGGCTGTGTTGTATCTGGTTGGATAAGTGTATGTGTGGATAAATTCGCTCATATATTGATTACACTTTACTCCTGCTCCAAAAAGTGGGTATAATATTTAGATAATTTGTTAACTTGATATCTCGAACTCATTTATGCTTTCTCGTGGATAAATATGATACTCTGGATACTCCAAGGTAAAGTGCTACAATGGTAAACCACACGTTTGCAGGTATTTATATTTGTGAGACATAGCGACCATCAACAACTAATGAAGCTAAATCATGCGTATCGATCAAATGCTCATATGTACGTGTCCCTGAGCGTCATGGCAACTAGCTCTGAATTCTGGCTTAGAGCTTATCATGCGTGCTTAATTTGTTGACATGATGAATGGATGACCAATGTTTGTGCAACAACGGTGAGTCAATCTTTTGCCCTTCAAATGGATGTTATTTATGGAACAACCAACAGTATTCTATTTTACCATAGAGAAGGACAACATCAGAAAAACTACAGTCAAGAGATGCCAACAAATATATAGTCCTTGGCTCTGCCACTAATAGCTGCAATACATAAATGGTATTAACAAAGCAATTTGTCCATTAGCAAAGGATAAATGTTATAACCATTGAAATGTTTACAAGGAAATAGAAACTTTACATTAATTAGCACTAGTTCCGTTATCCACAAATGATCCCAACCAATTCATCCATTGCTTGTGCCGATCCTTCACTAGTTACATGAACCTAGCCAGCTCAGGGAATTGAATTCAGTATAAGTAACAGACGAGAAAATTGATACTTTGCCATCCTATTCGGTGGGTTTCGATAAAATACCACTCCCTAGAGTGACCACTATAAAATGCCACTCTTAACATTGAAACTTTGATTATTTGCCATTTTGAGAGTTTTTTAGGATTCTTAATCATTTTCAAATTATTTTCAGATTATTTGACATAGGAAAAGACACATTTGCCCTTGGCCTTTTTCAGATTTTTGCTCGGTGCGTGAGACAATCTGTCGGTGCGTGAGACAGATAGGGCGGCTCGCATTCGGTGGGACACGAGAGAGACCGAGAGGGAGGAGGCCCTCCGCCACCTGACGGCGACGCGCCGCCTCCCGGCCGGTCACGGCGTCGCCCTGCCCGACTTCTCTTGTGCGGCGCTTCTCCTCCCGGCCTCCCGACTTCCGGCGGCGACCGGCGTGGCGCCCCCCGGCGGACGGCGTCGCCCCTCCCGGCCGACCACGGCGCCGCCCTGCCCGACTTCTCTTGTGTGGCGCTGCCTCCCGGCGACGGCGTCGCCCTCCCCCTCCCGGCGGCCCGCGCCCCTGCCCGACTTCTCTTGTGCGGCGCCCTCCCGTGACGGCGTCGCCCTCCCGGCGGCGGCGCGCCTCCCGGCGACGGCGACCTGACAATATGAACTCCATTCCATATGACACTCCCTCAAGGTAAAAGCTGTTACTGATTTGTTCTCTTTTACTATTTTTTTTGCATCGAGTTAGATGGAGCTAACTCGATTTATTTGTTCTTTTCTCCCGTGTACAAATCGGTTAGGTTGGATCCAGAGTGTGCGTGTAGAATACGCGAAACAGTCCATACAAGCGAATGTCTCCCGAACCAGTCTAAATCTGATATGCTTGTTACTTGTACAAATGAACCTCTACTCCTTGAGCATGGGACAAGTTCAGAAGTAGCAAGTTTAAATGTAGGTATTGGTGAACAATCGGTTGGGGTGATTGATTGGGATAACTTGGAAATTCAGGAAACACAAGATGAGGAAGGTAGAATTCAGATTATGAGCGAGGATCAGTTATATGGGCTTCTAGGTTTGAGGGATGAAGATGAGAGGGCAAAGAGTAGTAAACATGTTGCTGGTCCGAGCAATGTAGCTGAAACAAGTGGTCTTAGGGTCATTGAGGACACTGAGGGGGCAGTCATTCCTGTTGATGATGCCATACCAGGTGAACTTATAATAAGTTATGACAAGGATAACCCATGTATGGATCTTGGCACTAAGTATCCCTCAATGAAGGAATTCAGGTTAGCTGTGAGGCAATATGCTATCAACAAGGAATTTGAGCTCGGCACTGATAAATCTGATAAGGAGAGATTTAGAGGGTTTTGTACAGCTGAAGGTTGTCAATGGAGAATCGTTGGGCATAGACAGAGTGATAAGAAAACCATCATGGTATTAACTTGTTACTAACTTGGTAGACAATAAAAGCAACCCTAAGCATGACTAATTGATTTCCTTTCATTGCAGGTTACTATTCATAATGAAGAGCATGATTGTACATCGAGCATGAGGATAAAGACCACCACAGCATCACAAGCCTGGGTAGCTGACAAGTCTTTGGATATTTTGAGGGATTCTCCTAACATGGGAGTGAAAGAGTTGCAGAAAAAATTGCAAGATGATTATAAGCTCACAATTGCTTATGATACAGTTTGGAAGGGAAGGGAGAAAGCTTTGCAAGAATTATATGGATGTTGGGAAGAAAGCTTTGCCATGTTGTATAGTTGGAAGGAAGAGGTCTTGAAGAGGTCACCTGGTAGTGTTGTAAAAATTGACACCAAAGAAGTTAATGGAATAGTGTACTTTCATAGGTTTTTTTGTGCACTTCATCCATGCATTGAGGGCTTTGTAGCTGGATGTAGGCCGTACCTTAGTGTAGATTCGACGGCACTAAATGGAAGGTGGAATGGTCATTTAGCTGTAGCTACAGCTATAGAGGGGCATAATTGGATGTATCCAGTTGCATTTGGATTTATAGACTCTGAGACTGAGGACAACTGGATTTGGTTCATGAGTCAGCTACATAAGGCAATAGGAGAGCTTCTGTTCTTCTTTGTGTGTCTGAGATGCTTGCAAAGGGTTGGAGAATGCAGTAAAGAAGGTAAGCTGAACAGAGGGAATGTTTCCGTCATCTTATGCAAAATTTTGCCAAAAGGTACCATGGTGAGACATTTGGTCATATGTACCCTGCAGCCAGGGCTTACAGGAGAGAGATATTTGAGAAGCACATGACCCCCATTATAACCGCAGCTCCTGATGTTTGGCAATGGTTGACACAATTCCATTCATTGAAGTGGATGAGATGTGCCTTCAACACTGAAATCAAGTGTGACTACATCACCAACAATCTTGCAGAATGTTTTAACAATTGGATTAGAGAGTTCAAAGACCTACCTGTTGCTGATCTAGTTGACAAGATGAGAGAGATGATAATGGTTTTGTGGGACAAGAGAAGGAGGATTGGAGAAAGGTTGCATGGTAGGATTCTACCAGCTGTCATGCATCAGTTGAGGGCAAGGACTAGAGGGTTAGCACACTTGAGAGTTGTCAAAGCTAGCTTGCATAGTGCCGAGGTCTGGGACAACAGCATTGATCATGGGAGACATGTTGTTAATACCACGATGAAGGAGTGTACATGTCTTGAATGGCAGCACACGGGTCAGCCTTGTCAGCATGCATTGGCCTTTATAACAACAGAGAAGAATGTGGACTTGGAAGCATATGTTCATGACTATTACTCTTTGCAGAAATTCAAGTCTGCATATGAGAGAGTGATAGAGCCAATGCCAGACAAGTCACGGTGGCCAAAGGTAGATATGTCTTTTAGCTTGGGTGCACCACTAGGAAAAAGGGGTGTTGGGAGACAAAGAAAATTGAGGATAAAAGGATGCCTTGAGACCGGTGGCAAACCTAGTGCACAAAGTGATGATAGGAAGAAGAAAATGATCAGAGGGCCAATCACATGCAAAAGATGTGGTGAAAAGGGTCACAGGAAAGCTAGCTACAAATGCCCACTTAATGGAACAAAAAAAGGTAACCCTTGTTTTTTACATTTTTTAGGTTTGTTAAGTGTCTTCTAATGCAAAAGATTTGTGTGCATATTTGCAGGAAAAGAAAGCCAAGAAAGAACAACACAAAGTACCCACCTGAATCTTCTACACCAACAAGGCCAATCAACAGGGATACTATGCTTCAAGAAAGCCCAGGGATGGTAACAAGAAGGTAATCAAACCTTTAGTTTGTTCTCACATATGAAATCACCATGGTCTTGTTCTCACATAGAAAGTACCCACATGAATTTTTCTATGTATACAGGCGTCTTGCAGTGTTGCTGGGAGAAGCAGGCACTTCTAGAGGTGGGGAACCTTCTCAAGCATCCACACCTCATAAGAGAGCTCCAATTAAAAACAAGAAAAAGATTACTCCCAGGAAAAAGCAGCCACACCTTTGTTGAAAGATTATGTAACGAGCAGTACTCTGATGTGAACTTTGTTCCTCATTTTAGATGGTTGGTTGCACGAATTGTATTGATTTTGGATGGTTGGTTGCATCAACTGTACTAAGTGTTGAATGATGTCTATCTTGCAATTATAGTTGTTCTATTATTTTGTGAATTTTCTGTCTCATTAACAAATCTCCCCACTATGAGATGAAGCAGACTGGCTGACGGCAGGCTGTGAGGCAGCCAAGTTGGAAGGTTGGACCATAGACTACAACAAAGGAGAGGAATGAACATTGTCATGGAAAAAAAGAATCAGTTTACCTAAAACATCACTGAGAATTAGAACAAGAATCATCATATGATCTTTAGTTTGCTATTTTCTAGGCTGAACACTCTGGCAACTATAACTACAAATTAAGGGACTAAACCATCTAAAAATTAAGTGGACCTTCGAATTTTATTTTGTGCAAAAGAGAAGATGCAGCACACATCACTTAGTATTTCCAGTGGCAACCAATCAATGTCAAGAACACTCTGTTGTCTTGGCATCGGAATATGCTGGGGATTATGAGGCCCTGGGAAGTTCTCTTTCAAAGGTTTTGGCAGAATAGGTAAAGAGGATGACATTGCTCCGGAAACTCTGTTGTTTTGAGATTGCCTCCAGTCAAACTTCCTCATTGAAAACAGCGCACATGCTTTGTTTCTTCTCCATAAATCGCACAAGCATCCCTGGCAGCAATCTTCCACTCGCCAGCATTCCGTCTTCCACTCGAAGAGAGCATTCCGTCTTCCACTCGCCAGCCAGCGGCCACCCTCCAGTCCACTTCGTTGCGCCCCCGAGAACCATATCTGAAAAAGACCAAGGGCAATGTGTCTTTTCCCATGTCAAATAATCTGAAAATGATTTGGAAATGATTAAGAATCCTAAAAACCCCTCAAAATGGCAAATAATCAAAGTTTCAATGTTAAAAGTGGCATTTTATAGTGGTCACTCTAGGGAGTGGCATTTTATCGAAACCCACCAAATAGGATGGCAAAGTATCAATTTTCTCAGTAATAGACACCAGACCCACATGAATTGGACTTGCGACTACAAACCGATCCCTCTCCCTAATTCAAATAATTTGCTCCATGCATTTGGTCGAAATGCAACCATGCACCTAGCCAGATCCTAATGGATGCTCCACGCCGACGACACGACCGTTCCTGCCTTCCTCCCCTCGCCGCCGCCGGCGAACCACGACTGTCACATGACCAGAAACCACACCCCGAGATTCCTCGCCGTCCTCCTCCTCGCCGGATGCACCCGACCTCATCCCTCCTCCCCACCGTCCGCTCCTCCGCCGCCCCCGACCTCGACCCCCACGCCCGCTTTGGCGCCGCCTCCGTCGACACTAGCTTCACGACTCCGTCTCTGCAGCCACCCGTCCCCGCCGCCTCGACCGCTTCTCCGACGGGTACCGCTCCCTCAACCAAGGCGACCGCCGCGAGATCCTCCGCTCCCTCGCCACCGACTACAACGTGCCCCGCGCATGCATCCGCGACCTCATGAGCTAGTACATGAGCTTTGTCGCCGCCCGGCGTGGGAGGAGCAGCGGGGGCGGGGCGCGGCCGCGTCGATCTGTACTAGATGGGCGGGGCTCGTGACGCTACCGCTGCGCCAGTCTGTTGGGTTCCTCGAGGCCATGAGCGTGTAGCCCTCCTTGCTGTTCTCCGCGCCGACCTCCTCGCCTTGCTGGGGTGAGATTTTGCATTGACATTGCCACTCTTATTGTTAATTACTAGAGATAGGAGGAGCGTGGCCATTGGGATGGACCCCTAGGACTCATTGGGCATGATCGGAAGTCAGCCGGACGGCGTACGACCACGATGTGGCGTCCCCGGTGAATTTGAAAGTGATCGGAAGTCTATCGGGTAGCGTACGACCACGTTGCTGAGTATCGGGTTGCGGTCGAGCGGCGTACGAGTAATCGGAAGCTTATTCTACCACGTTGCGGAGCCCTCGGCAGTCGGCACTAGGGTTTACGACCACGTTGTGGGATCGGAGCCTCGACCACGTTGGGCGCTAGGGTCTGCGACCACGTTGTGTGGTCAGTGCATCGACCATGTTAGCGCGGGTTCGAACGTGGTCGGCAGTCGTGGCTTGGGTCTACGACCACGTTGTATCGCCTGGCGTTCTACCACGTGTTACGCTCGGGTGCTACGACCACGTTGTGGCAGTCGGATTCGACCACGTGGTCGGCAGACTGACCGTGGTCGGCTGAGTTCATTCAAATCGGTCGTATGAGCCCATGTGGTGTCCGATTATGGTGGGAATCGGTCGGTTGGGTTCCTTGTGAAGTCATGGACCTTGTGGACTGGTTTGTTCTACATCTTAACAAGGTTTGGTAAAGTCTAATTTCGTGGAAAGAGACTTGAGCTCGGTTGATTTGACGGGTTGTGTTTTCTGTGTAGATCGGTGCTATGTGATGGTTTTGTTGTTTGTGTGTTGCAGGACTTGAGCTAGGTCATGGTGAGGCGAGGAGGACCGGGACTAGGCACAGGAGGTGTTGAGGTCCAGACGGTCGGTGATGCCAAAGATGATCGAGGCTGCTGAGGTGGTTGCGAGTCGGGAGACGAGGAACCAGAGCTGGCTATCGGGTGGCGGACACGACGGCGTGGCGAGAGGATCGGGACTAGGCTCAAGAAGGAGTTGAGGTCCAGACGATCAGGATGCCGGGTGCGGTCGTGTACAGCGAGGTAGACCGGACTAGACTCAGGGAGGAGTCAAGGTCAAGATGGTTAAGGCGCCGGTTGCGGGAAGCTTCCGGGAAAGTGCTTGAGTGGAGGGGCTGGTTTTTCCCTCCAAAAGGTTGTGTTGACTTTCTTGCCTCATGTGTGTGGGAGGTGGAAAGTGAGTTAGGTATGACACTTCTTGATTTTCTCTTTTGGTTGTGGAGACCCGTTAGCGTGAGACTATAAATGGAGAGGTTAGGTCTCAGGAGCAAAATGAGGTTGTCCCCTGAGTTGCTCTGAGCTTTTCTTTCTATTTGTGTGAGTTGTCTCTGGGTAGAGCATGGATGCTCATGTACCTCCGATGGAGTGGCTGTAGAAACCTCCATGATAAATAGAAAAGATTGGATTCATCTCTCTGTATCTTTCTAGTTTTATGTTCTTGAGATGATTTGTTTGATCATTTGCCGTCTCTCTGCTTTTCTTGTCATATGTGTTCTCTTTGAGAGTTGGGTGTGTTTCACTTGCTCGAGGCGGGAAGTTGTTTACTGGTGCTTGCCAAGATCTTTCCCAGAGAAAAGTGAAATCGATGAAAACCGAGTTACGTGGTCTGCTTGCTTTGGAGCTCTCTGTTTCAGTTTTCGACTTTGGGTTTTTCTCTCACCATTGCTTAGATCTCTGTTGTTCTTGGTAATTTCACTTCTAGAGATCTCTTACTTGCTAGGATTCAAGTTTTATGTGGTTTGGATCTCGAGCAAAAGTTCTTCAAATTCTTGCTCTGTGATCGCATACCGACAAAACAAGAATTCTTGTGCGGTCTCTTTTCGGTTTATCGACCACGGCTTCTTTGCGTCTATCTTTTGGTTTTCGACCACGGTGCGATTCTCTGCACGGCAGCTCTGGCTTTCTGATTTACGACCTTAGCGAGTTCCGTTCGACCACATTACATTGGTTCTTTAAACTTGCCGACTACGACCGTGGTCTTGATCTCACGACTCGCCGACCGTTTACGACCACCGTTTTCTTGGTTTCGATTATTGGTGAGCGGTTTCGACCACCGTCTTTGTCGGTTACGATCACAGCAGTTTCCTTACGACCACGTTTATCTGGATTTTACGACTTCGTCTTTCGGCTGTGGTTTCGGTTATCTTTTCTTAAGTCTTGTTTCTTTGACTTCATAGCTCTTTAGCTATAGGAGAAAAAGAAGAAGTTGTATACTAGGAGAGGAATTTTTAAGGCATCATTCACCCCCCTCTATTGCCATTTCGGTCCTTCAATTGGTATCAGAGCCGGTTAGCTCTTCTTCATAGATCTTAACCGGTCTCAAAGAGCCATAACAGCAGATAAGTATTCCACCAAGTCGCCCATCTTTGATGGCTGGATTACCCTTACGGAAGAGCCGAATGGAAACATACATCCAGGCTCAGGGGTATGCCATCTAGCGGAAGGTGAAGGTCAGATTCGCTGTTCCTACCGATGAAAACATCAATGTGGCGAACATGCCCGATGTTGAGGCCAATGCAAAGGCAAGGAACATCATGTCTGAGGGATCGGCGAGCGGAATTTGATCGCATCTCTCACCTGTCGTCCGCTCACGACATCTGGGTGACCCTCGATGCATACCATGAGGGCACCTCCCAGATCAAGACGGTGCGACAGGACCAGTTCAGCGAATCTGACAAATTTGAGATGCTTCTTTGGAGAGTCCCTTGACGAGTGTTTTCACGTTTTCACAAGATTTTGAGCAACCTCCGAGCGGTCGGTCTCACATACTCCGACTCGGATAATGCTCGACAAATGCTTTCTGCACTCGATCTTCGGGTTTGGGAGATGAAGGTGACTACCATCAAGGATACCACGGACCTCTCGACCCTCACTCTTGACACGCTTTACTCGCGCCTCAAGACTCACGAGATTGACATAGTCTCTCGTCGGTCGAAGTCTCAGTCGATGGCTCTAGTCACCAATCCCATTTCGACTTCTGGCTCCTCTGCCGATTCTCTTTGCGGGTTCTCCCTAGCTGCTCTCTGTGACATAACTGATGATCAGTTAGAGCAGCTAGAGGATGAACAGCTGGCCCTCCTAGCTCGGAAGTTCTCCCATGCTTACAAGAGAAGGAGGGACGGAAAAGAAGAGGACCGATGATTTGCTTTGAGTGTGGTGGCCCCAACCACATTCGAGCAACCGCCCAAGGCGGGAAGGGCAAAGGAGACTACGGCGGTTCGGGCAAGAACGACTACCCCGACAAGAACCGCAACATGAAGCCCTCAGCACCTGTCCAAGGCAAGAAGAAGTTCCGTAACTTCGGGAAGGCGAAGAAGCTCTTCCACCGCATCCTCACCGCCTTCGACGACCTCGACCTCAGCGAGGTGGAGGGATGGAGCGACGACGACGGACGGGGACCAAGAGCCCAAGGATGGCGGCGACGACTTCTCGGCATGTGCTTCATGGCCCTCGAGGCGAACCGAGCGACAATGTTGTACTCCGACTCGGACGGTATGCCCCACCTACGACCAGCTCAATCATGCTTTTCTTAAGCTAGGTGGTTTCATGCTAGAGCTAAGGCTAGGTGTACTGAGTTAGAGAAGGAAGTAGATAGATTGTCATGGGAGCTTACTTCACTTATATCTGCTCCCTCCCGTGACGACTGTGATACATGCTGTGCCTTGCTTGGAGACATGGAGAAACTAAGGACCTCGCATGATAGTCTATCCTCGGAACTTGACATTGTTAAGGTGGAGAACATTAGTCTTCTTGCTGAGCTTGAGATGAGTAGGGTAGTTCCTGTTTCATCTTCTACTGTTGAGACTATTCCTTGCACCTCATGTGAGGATAAGGACAATGCTTTTAGAGGTCTTTAAACCATGTTGCTCGATCTGCCCGAGACTTGTGAAAATTGCAATAACTTGAAATTGAACCTAAAGCAGTGAGATCATAAAATTCTTGAGTTGCATGCTTCTTTACTTGAGCTTATTGTTTCTTACACAAACTGTCCTAAGTTAAGCACGAACTTGAATATGTCTCAAAACAGTTTCAAGAAATGATTGACTACAATAAGAAAATGGCTCAGTATGCTTCTAAGGCTCCTGTTAGCTCACCATGCAAAGATTGTGATAAACTAAAATCTGAATTGATTGCATTGGATGAAAAATGTGTGAAGCTAACTAAGGACCTTCTAGAAAAATCACATCCTTCTTGTGCTTTCTGTGCTGAAGTGTTGGAAAAGGATAAGGACATGGTAGAGACGTTTAGGAAGAGTTACGAGAACCAAATGGCTAGGATTAGGGCTGCCCCTGTGTGTCATGCGAAGCCCTCAAGGTTGAGGTGGCCGTGCATAAGGAGAAATATGCACGTGCTATTCGCTCTTCTGCTATTGGTTCTTCTCCTTCCTCTACTCCTGCTGTCTCTTCTTCTTCTCCTTGCTCTTCTTGCACCTCTCTCTTTCGGGAGTGTCAGTACCTTATGAACACTCTCGAGAAATTTGTAGGAGGCAAGAAGAAACTCAATCTTATTCTAGACCAATCAAAGATTTGCAAGTTCAAACATGGTCTAGGATATGATCTCTGTGAGAATGTGAGGAAGCATCCACCTGTCGTGCTCAGACCCGTAGCCGCAGGTGTGATTGAGGTCAAGCCCAAGAACAAGAATGTTCAATTTAAATCAGTGGGCTTTGTTCAAAGGATTTCTGACAGCAAGGTGACTTCACCTGTAGCTTCTGCCTCTCAGAAGGCGAAGCCATCTCATACTACTTCAGTCCCTCAGAAGGCGAAGTATCATTGCACCTTCTGTCAGAAGGATGGGCATTTGATTGACCATTGCTTCAAGCGCGCCAAGATCGCGCGAAGAGACCGTGTTGAGTTTCTTAGGCATATTCAGGGTCAGCCCCAGACCTTGAGTGCACCTAAGACCAACATGAGGTCTAGGCTTGCTACTGTTGGTAGCTTTGGGCAGCATCGAGGACTTGGTTTTTCTGAGTCTTTTGTTTTTCGTCCTCATGCTCCCTCGAGTCGTGACTTCCGCCGTTCTTAGGGTAGATCTCGCTTTCCTCGTCAAGATGGCTACCCGCGGCGAGATCAGTGTGTTGCCGGTGTTTCGACTCGCTCTCCTATAGCAGTCGGATCTAGCAACAGCTTCAGGTCTAATCACAGACCTTCTGCTTCTTTGAGCGACGGAGAGCGTAGGGTAGTTAGAGGTCAGTCGTGTGTGACTACTTCTTCTGCTCGACATGTGACTCAGCATTGGGTTCCAAAATCTATTTTGATTTATCCCAGTACTGAGACTTTGCTCTCTTGTTGACTCAGGCTCGCCGGGCAGGGAAGGGAAAGGTTTGGCTTGTTGACTCCGGGTGTTCACGACACATGACCGGAGATTCCGTTGGTTTTCTTCCCTTTCCGTGCTCGGTGATGAGACGATCACCTTTGGAGATGCTTCATCTGGGCGCGTCATCGCCAAAGGTACTGTGCGCATTAATGATTCATTTATTTTGAAAGATGTTGCCTTGGTTAGTAAGCTGCGGTATAATTTGCTTTCCATTTCTCGACCACCGATGGCGACTTTGAGGTGAGCTTTAAGAAAAACAAGCGCAAAATTCTTGATTCTTGAGTAGTCCGGTTTGCGGGATTTCTCGTTATGGGAGGATCTTTCGTGCTGATTTTTCTGAGTCTTCTGGTGATCCTTTCCGGTGTTTGGTTGATTTCGAGTCCGTGATCTTTCTTTACGGCATAGGAGACTTGGTCATATTGGCTTTGATCATTTGATCCGAGTTAGCGGTCACGATCTCATTCGTGGTCTGCGAAACTCAAGATGGTCAAAGATCTTGTTTGCGCTCCATTAAGCACGGCAAGATGGTTGCCGCTTCTCACCCTCGATCCACGGTGACTATGACCGATGCAGGACAATTGCTCCACATGGACACGGTCGGACCGGCTCGAGTGCAATCTGCAGGAGGAAGTGGTATGTTCTTGTCGTGGTCGATGACTTCTCGAGTTACTCTTGGGTGTTTTTTTAGCCTCGAAGGATGAGACATTTACACATTTTCGAGGTCTTTTCAGTAGGCTTTCTGTTGAGCTTCCGGTGCCTTACGAGCGATCCGCGATGACAATGGCACGGAGTTCAAGAATTCATACCGAGAGGTTACGTGGTGAGGCAGTGTAGAGCACCGGTTCTCTTCTCCGCACGTCCCACGCCAGAATGGCGTCGTGGAGAGGAAGAACCGTACCTTGGTCGAGATGGCGGGACGATGCTCGATGAATACTCTACACCGCGGAAGTTTTGGGTCAAGCTATAGCCACCGCGTGCCATGTTTGATGAAATTTTCTCGGGGCACACTTGCACGCACTTCTTATGAGTTGAGAAATGGGCGTAAACCCAGTGTTTCTCATTTTCGTGTGTTTGGTTACAAGTGCTTTATTACGAAGTCCGAAACCTAGATAAGTTGAATCACGTTCTTGTGATGGGATCTTTCTAGGCTACTCGACTTCTTGGCGGGCTTTAGGGTGCAGAATCATGAGTCTAGTAAAATGGTAGAAACACGTGAGGTGACTTTCGATGAGGCGGTCAGGGACTAGGCCCGATATCTCGAGTTCTTTAAAGCGGTCCGAGACCATCTTCGTGGATGATGAGGACGATGGAGACGAGGTTGTCTACGATCCGGTCCCTCATCCACCCCTTGAGGTGCCTTCTTCCACCGCACCTCAAGGTGACCGACCCATGCCTTCGCTTCTTACGGAGCTAGTGGCTCTGTTCCTATTTCGTCAGCTCACGAGGTAGAGGCCGCTTCTTCATCTCATCCTGGACCTCCTAGACATATCCAAAATCTCATCCTTACGGCGATTATTGGAGACCTCTCATGAGCGTGTTACCCGCTCAAAATCGCTTATCTCAATTACATCTTCATTACGCTTTTATTGCCTCCTTTGAGCCCAAAGATGTTTCTCATGCTTTATCGACGAGTCTTGGATCAATGCCATGCATGAGGAGCTAGAGAGAGAGAAACAAGGTCTGGACACTTGTTGAGCCCCCTCGAGGTCACAACATCATTGGGACCAAATGGGTGTTCAAGAACAAGCAAAGTGAGGATGGGGTAGTCATTGAAACAAGGCTAGGCGGTTGCTCGGGGGTACTCCCTGGGTTGAGGGTCTAGATTTCGAGGAGACTTTGCCCTCGTAGCTAGACTTGAGGCCATTAGAATTTCGTTTACCTTTGTAGCTTCTAAGGGTTTCAAGCTCTACGGATGGATGTCAAGAGTGCCTTTCTCAATGGTTTTATTGAGGAAGAAGTCTATGTCAGACAGCCTCCAGGTTTCGAGAACCCCAAATACCCTAGTCATGTCTTCAAGCTTTCCAAAGCGTTGTATGGACTTAAGCAGGCTCCTAGAGCTTAGTATGAGAGGCTTAAGTCCTATCTTTTGAGGCATGATTTCGAGATGGGTAAAGTTGACAAGACCTTGTTCATTCACGGCTTGGCAATGACCTTCTGCTCGCCCAAATTTATGTCGATGACATCATCTTTGGCGGCTCTTCCCATGCTCTAGTTTCATAGTTCTCGGATGTCATGAGCACCGAGTTTGAGATGAGCATGATGGGTGAGTTGACATTCTTCCTTGGCTTCCAAATCAAGCAGACTCGGGAGGGTACCTTCTTGCATCAAGGCAAGTACACTCGAGACCTCCTGAGACGCTTCGACATGAGTGACGGTAAGCCAGTGTCAACTCCGATGGCTTCTACAACTTCTCTTGACCCAGATGAGGATGGCGAGCCAGTTGATCAAAAGGAGTTCAGAAGTATGATTGGCTCTCTTTGTACCTCACCGCCTCGAGCCGGACATACACTTTTCCGTGTGTCTTTGTGCTCGGTTTGAGCTTCTCCTCGCGTATCTCACCGCCAGCGGTGAAACGCATCTTCGGTACCTTCGAGCTACCATTGACTATGGTATCTGGTACTCTTCCTCCTCCTGTCTATCCCTTAGAGCCTTTTCGGATGCGAGACTTTGCTAGTGTAGGATAGATAGGAAGAGCACTTCGGCACTGCCGGTTCATTGGCACTTCTCTCGTTTCTGGTCTTGAGGAAGCATCCGGTGTTACCTGATCCACCGCAGAGGCCGAGTATGTTCTTTGCAGACAAGTTCTTTGTAGCCAAGTACTTTGGATGGTCTCGACTCTGCGGGATTTTGGGTTAGCTATCGACCATGTTCCGCTTTTCTGCGATAACACATCTGCAATTAGCATTGCTAAGAACCCGGTGCAACATTCTCGGACCAAGCACATTGATATCGATATCACTTCCTTGAGATCATGTAGAAGGGTGACATCGTGCTCCGGCCAGGAGAGTGACCACCGGTTGGTCGATATCTTCACCAACCTTTGGATATACGAGGTTTTCACTCATGGGAGAGCTTGGGGTGGTTTGTCCTTATGGACTGTTGTGAGGGGGAGCTTTGGGCTTTACTGCTTTATCATATTCTGTATGCTTATGTATCCTTTCTGTTGCACCGCATTTTTGGGTGCATTGGGCTTAGTCCTTCTAGCATAGGTTAGAGTGTGTCTCTTGCTGAGTGCTTAGACTTCTTGCTCTTATCTTGTGCTTTCAGGATAGCTGTTTCTTATCTCACTAGGTTGAGCTCACTCACTTCTTCTAGGTTCTAGCGAGGGTTGGGCCACCCTCGGGTAGGCAGGGTACGTGTTTGCTCTCTAGTGTGTGTTTTCTTGACATTGTTGTCACAGAGTCATATGGGGTAGATAAGAGTTAGTCTGAGTCATTAGTTTTCTCTATCTTATCTATGCTTTAATGACTGCCTTTCTTGATTTATTTGCCAGCTCTTTCTTTTATTGCTTTGGTTTAGGGGGAGTTCATTGGGAACTTCTAGATCTTAATACTGACATAACTCAACTTGAACTGAAAGCTGCATCACATGTTGAGGGGGAGCTGGATTTTCTGCATTTTCATTGTAATTTAGCTACATGGAGCCCTGATTATTATCCAATCATGACATGTTTACAATGATTTATATCTTGCCATGATTTTTGCTTCATTGCTAATTTGATCATGACCTTATATGTGTAGTCAAGTCTTTGCCATGATAGATTGATTAAAATGCTCACTTTTAACCTAATTCATGTCATGTTAATATTTGAGACTAGTCAGCTTTTAGTGATCTTCTTATGATACTTGCCATGTCAAATAGGCTGAGTTGGGTCTTGAATCCTTGTTGAGCGATAGATTGAGCTATATTAGCTTCTTGATGACACATAAATTAGTACAATCATAAGAAGCAAAAGACCTCTTTTGTGCGAAAAAACTGATCTCACCAATTCTCTCTCATGAGACGGCTTGCCATTGCACAAGGCATGAACTCAAGGGAGTTTTGGATGACCAAGATCATCTTCTTAAGCTCCTTGCTTGAAGTGGTCGCATAAGGCTTGAGGTCTAGCACATGATCAAACTAAATTATGGTTGGAAACAATCATGTGTTTTCTAAAGTAAAATTTTTTTTGACAATTGTGCTCATTTGCTAAAATTTCAAGTACTTAAATGTATCATTCTTGAACTAATAGCTCTCTAGTTGACTCAACGCTAGCTTCTCGGTTCCATTTAGCTTATTGACATGGCCTGTCTCTTTCGTGGATACCTCTAGCTAGACTACAATCTTGTTTGACTTGACTTGCTAAACACTTCAACTAAAATTCAGATTATACCTTATTTGGCTTAGCTTCTCTTTACATATATAGTCATGATCTTGATAGCATACTTGTATGTTATGGCTTGGTGTAATACATTTTGGTCATTTTGGATAATTCTCATGGCTCTGCATACTTTGAATAATCAAATCAGCCATTTCATTCATCATCATGACTTACTCTCTTGCATACTTGATGTGTTTATTGCCAAAAGGGGGAGAATAGATTGGAGAAAAAGAAAATTTTTCAAATTCTGGGATCTTACTAGAGCTTTGGAGATCAATTTGCTCTTTATTTTATTGCTCTAGTGTCCTTTCTGTCGACATGGTCAGTATTTCATTTTCTCTCTTAGGACCATGTCGGCTCCTACAAACTCAACTTCATATTTTTCGGTGTTTGTCAATATACTCATCAAGGGGGAGATTGAGAGATCATGTGGAGATGATCTCATGTTTGTGATGAGTATTTGACCCTTGGTTGAAAGAAAATTGAGTTTGTTTTGGGCTTTTATGCGAAGTCTTAGCCCTGGCCGATGTCCAAGTCATGTACGACTTTCTCCTGGACCGTACGACCATGTTTGAAGCGGTCGGAACGAGATTGGAAGGCGTACGACCACTCTGCGGCTCTCTCGGCAAATTTGGGCGTGGTCGGAAGTCGGCCGAGAGGTCTACGACCACGTTGAAGCCCGTACGACCACATTGGGCGTGATCGGAAGTCAGCCGGACGGCGTACGACCACGCTGTGGCGTCCCGGTGAATTTGAAAGTGATCGGAAGTCTATCGGGTACCGTACGACCACGTTGCTGAGTATCGGGTTGCGGTCGGCGGCGCAGTGTCGAAGCTTATTCTACCACGTTGCGGAGCCCTCGGAAGATTTGACCGTGGTCGGCAGTCGGCGCTAGGGTTTACGACCACGTTGTGGGATCGGAGCCTCGACCACGTTGGGCGCTAGGGTCTTCGACCACGTTGTGTGGTCAGTGCATCGACCACGTTAGCGCGGGTTCGAACGTGGTCGGCAGTCGTGGCTTGGGTCTACGACCACGTTGTATCGCCTGGCGTTCGACCACGTGTTACGCTCGGGTGCTACGACCACGTTGTGGCGGTCGGATTCGACCACGTGGTCGGCAGACTGACCGTGGTCGGCTGAGTTCATTCAAATCGGTCGTATGAGCCCATGTGGTGTCCGATTATGGTGGGAATCGGTCGGTTGGGTTCCTTGTGAAGTCATGGACCTTGTGGACTGGTTTGTTCTACATCTTAACAAGGTTTGGTAAAGTCTAATTTCTATGGAAAAGAGACTTGAGCTCGGTTTGAGCTGAGCAGGTTGTGTTTTCCTGTGTAGATCAGTGCTATGTGATGGTTTTATTGTTTGTGTGACTGCAGGACTTCGGAGCTAGGTCATGGTGAGGCGAGGAGGACCGGGACTAGGCACAGGAGGTGTTGAGGTCCAGACGGTCGGTGATGCCAAAGATGATCGAGGCTGCTAAGGTGGTTGCGAGTCGGGAGACGAGGAACCAGAGTGGTTCTCGGTGGCGGACACGACAGGCGTGGCGAGAGGATCGGGACTAGGCTCAAGAAGGAGTTGAGGTCCAGACGATCAGGATGCCGGGTGCGGTCGTGTACAGCGAGGTGGACCGGACTAGACTCAGGGAGGAGTCAAGGTCAAGATGGTTAAGGCGCCGGTTGCGGGAAGCTTCCGGGAAAGTGCTTGAGTGGAGGGGCTGGTGTTTCCCTCCAAAAGGTTGTGTTGACTTTCTTGCCTCATGTGTGTGGGAGGTGGAAAGTGAGTTAGGTATGACACTTCTTGATTTTCTCTTTTGGTTGTGGAGACCCGTTAGCGTGAGACTATAAATGGAGAGGTTAGGTCTCAGGAGCAAAATGAGGTTGTCCCCTGAGTTGCTCGAGCTTTTCTTTCTATTTGTGTGAGTTGTCTCGGGTAGAGCATGGATGCTCATGTACCTCCGATGGAGTGGCTGTAGAAACCTCCATGATAAATAGAAAAGATTGGATTCATCTCTCTGTATCTTTCTAGTTTTATGTTCTTGAGATGATTTGTTTGATCATTTGCCGTCTCTCTGTTCTTATTGTCATATGTGTTCTCTTTGAGAGTTGGGCTGTGTTTCACTTGCTCGAATCGGGAAGTTGTTTTATCGACCACGCTTGCCAAGATCTTTGGTTTTCGAAAAGTGAAATCTCTGCAAAACCGGCTTTTGATTTACGACCTTAGCGAGTTCATTCCGAGCACATTCTGGTTCTTTAAACTTTACCGTGACTTTGGTCTTTCTCTCACCATTGCTTAGATCTCCGTTGTTCTTGGTAATTTCACTTCTAGAGATCTCTTACTTTGCTAGGATTCAAGTTTCATGTGGTTTGGATTTCGAGCAAAAGTTCTTCAAATTCTTGGTTTGGTTATCTTTTCTTAAGTCTTGTTTCTTTGACTTCATATGCTCTTTAGCTATAGGAGAAGAAGAGCTGAATACGTCTATCTTTTGGCATTTTCGACCACTATTGCGATTCGGTCCTTGCAACGTCTCATCCCGGTTTCGACCCCACGACACCTTAGCGAGTTCGTGTCCGACCACCGTCGTTGGTTCTTTAAACTCTCCGACCACGTTGGTGGTCTTGATCTCACGACTGCCCGTCTGCTTACGACCACCGTTTTCTTGGTTTCGATTATTCGCCACGCGGTTTCGACCACCGCCTTTGTCGGTTCACGATCACAGCAGTTTTTGGTCAAGCTATTAAGATAATTCTTCTAGCTCTACCAGCAGTTTTTGGTCAAGCTATTGAACCATTGGCGCAACTGATGGTGACTGCGTATATTGGTAGATTCGGTTCCTCCTTTTTGTTGCTATGTCCTGTACTTCTTTGCACAGAGTGCCAAATTGTGAATGACATTCAAACAAGTTCTTTGTGTGGTTGTTGAGTACTTTTGGTATTTCAGACTGAGCAAATTGTGTTGTGAGTCCCCAATTTTTTTTGCTATTTTAGAGTGGGGAATTGTGTTATGTTGTAAGAAATTTGTGAATTAGTACTGGCTGAATGCTTTGGTCTACAAGAATGTTCAAACTTGAGGCAACTGATCTGTAATGTGAGAGCAGAAATTGATCCGTAACGATGAGAGCAGAAATGGAACACGAATTTTTAGCTATATGGTCATATTTTTTTCTTTTTAGCTATATAAGTTGTATGAATTCAGTGCGTGGCATTTTGTTTCTTTTTTTTTGTTACATTGCCTGAACTAAGCACAATCTTATGAACATAATTACTTACATTCACTTGTAAACTGTAGCATGTCTGATGAGTTCTACCTACATTATTTTTTAAACATAATCTTGCTTGTGATCTAGGTGTCAATGATAGAAGCATATCTGCGAGCTAACAAGATGTTTGTGGACTACAATGAAGTATGCATTTTTTTGAGTGTTACAGCACTTGGTTTCGATCAGAATATAGACACAGATCTGATAGACATATTTGCATGACCGTGTCCCTTTGAAGGAAATGAAATCAGATTGGCATGCTTGCCTGGACAACAGAGTTGGTGCATTGTTAAGCTCTTGGTTTTGTATCTCCTGGACAACAGAGTTGTGAAATTTGGCTTTCATGGACAACCTGCTGAAATCTAGCACGGCACTTTTGTTATACCAGCAATAACTAGCTGCACAAACACATCAAACCACAGCGTTATGCTTGGTGTTGGTCTTGTGCCAAAGAAAGCCTGTGAATTGGGTCTTCAGGTTTGTTTGTTTGTTTGTTCATACTTTTTCTGCATACTGTTGTATTGCCTGCTTTTCTCATGTACACAATCTGAATTTTCCAGGCTTACAATGCACACAACAACTTGAACAGCAATGAACAGTACCAGGTTTCTCAGTTTTCAACACTGCCTTGCTCCAGCATAACGAACAGTACCAGGTCTGTGCCGCTGCTAGCCAATGCCTCCGTACATGTACATCACAAAATTCAAAAGCAAATATTTGCCACTATTTCACTCATAACAAATTCATGCTTGCAAGCATAGCACAAGTTCACCTATAGATGAGTTCAAGCGTTAGCATGCCCCCATTTCCAATAAATCAATAGAAAGCAGTAATGGCACAATGTGGGGTTGATATACAACATAATTGTGATGTTTGAAATAGTTATTGACATACAAGAAACAAGATCGACTTCCAGCATAGAGTAGATAATGGTGTAGGTGCAGTTTCTACCAGACTATTTTACAGAAGCCACAACACCCATTTTCCATTTTCCAACGAAAAAACACTAACAACTAAGAACGTAGGATGGGTTATAGTCATCAAACTTGAGCAATGAACTAACAATTTGGCACTCTGTGCAAAGTACAGGACATAGCAGCAGAAAGGAGGAACCTAATCTACCAATATACGCAGTCTCCATCAGTTGTGCAAATGGATCAATAGCTTGACCAAAAATTGTTGGTAGAGCTAGAAGAATTAGCTCACTTCTGATACCCCCAGGAAGCAGCCCATTGTTTATTTCTCCGATTGTTATGAAAGGTGCGGAGAGGGGGATCCACGGATGGCAGGGGAGGGGCTGCGGGGCGGCAGGGGCCGGCAGAACAGACGCAGCCGACGGTAGACATACCAGACGCGGCCGACAGTGGACGGGAGAGGGGGATCCATGGACGGACGGGCGCCGAGGGCGAACGGGGTAGCGGGGGTGCGTGAGATGCAACTGAGGGTCGTCGTGGGGGTGGCGAACAAGCGACGATACACAGCCAAGGGGAGGAGTCTTGGGGGTCTGTCCCAATGCTAACGCCATGCTTGCTCGGCCATGTCTGCCCGTTCACATGGGCCACTTGGCCATGTTTTTTTTTTTTGAACTCGAGCTTGTTTCCATTAGACACTTTCTCCGGCCCGATCGGCGGAGACCAAGGCTGAAACAAGGTGGGACTTGGCTCATGAACACCATCGAGCGAGCTAACCACGCCGCCCCATACATTGCAAGGCGATCCACCTTGTTGCAATTTCTCGAGCAAAGCCGAATCTGCGAGAATCGAAGGATGCGCCAATAAACTCTCTAATTTGATTGAGGAGGCTTCCATTCACACTTTGATCAAGATCCATCGAGGTCAACCCCAGCACCAGATCAGACGCATCAGATTCCAGGATAATCCTTGACATTCCCAAATGCGCTATCCTCTGCAGACTGTGTAGGGCAGCCAGTGCTTCGGCTTGAAAAGGGCTGTCCACTCTGCATAGATTGCCACAGCCCCCCTGAAGGAACTCACCAGCACTGTCCCTTGCGATAAAGCCCCATCCTCCCTGACCCAAACCAGCTTTAAAAGAGCCATCAATATTAATCTTGTAAAGATCTTCCGGTGGCGGCTGCCATAACTTGGGGTTGACTTGCTGCTGACTCTTCATTGTTTTCCTTCCCTTTTCAAATTCAGACACATAGAAAGTTATGAGCGAGCAGACCTCAGGGCAAGTGACTCTTTTTTCCCCAGCATTCACCTTATTCCTTACCGACCACCACCTCCATAGAAGAACCACAATTTGTAGCTGGATTGGCTTTGGAAAGGACCAGATTTTCCTCAGCAAATCTCGCCCAGAATGACAAGCTGCTAGGGTAAAGCGATATTCCTCTAAATTTAGCCCTCTCCAGCACTCCTTTACTTCTTTACATCTGAAGAAGAGGTGCCCACAATCTTCATCCAGCCTGTGACACATGGGACACAGGGTATCCTCCTTCATCCCCCTACGGCTCAAATTCCGCCGAACCGCCAAACTATTATGAGCTACGCGCCACAGGAACATTTTCACTTTGTTTGGGACCTCCATACTCCAAATTTTATCCCACCTGAACATGGAATCCCCACTTGGGTCTGGCTCAGAGCTTGCTGCATTTCTACCAAGCTCGTTCTCCCTGTTCTGAATTGCCAACCTATATGCTGACTTGACTGAGAAGATCCCCTTTTTATCAAAGTGCCACGCCGGTCTATCTTCCCTATTCTGGTACACTCTCAGTTTTAGAATGGCCTCTGCATCAAACTCTGAGAAAACATCCTGCACTAGGGTCTCATTCCAAGATCCCAAGCTCGGGTCCATCAGGTCAGCAACCTTTGTCAACACCGTTGCCCCCCCATTTGTAGCAGGGCGTCTTGTACTCCCATGTGGAATCCAAGGATCCGTCCAGATGTTCACCGATTCCCCATTGCCAATGCGCCATATGAGCCCCTGTTTCAGCAGATTCACCCCTTTAAGGATGCTCCTCCAAGTGTAAGAAATCCCATCCTGCACCGCACTCTGCAGAATGCTACCATTGGGAAAGTATTTTGCTTTAAGCACTTGGCCACACAAAGTATCTGGAAAAACCAGAAGCCTCCAAGCTTGTCTAGCCAGCATGGCCAAATTGAACAGATAAAGATCCCGAAAGCCCAATCCTCCTTTACTCTTAGGGAGTGTCAGCTTATCCCAAGCCAACCAATGAATCTTGTTTCTCTTGTCATTCTGGCTCCACCACCACCTGCCAATCATGGAATTCAACCCATCGCACAACCCTTTTGTCAGCTCAAAGCAGGACATAGCGTAGGTTGGGATTGCCTGGGCCACAGCCTTTACTAGAATTTCTTTGCCAGCCTTAGAAAGCAATTTCTCTTGCCACCCTTGAATCCGGAGCCACACTTTCCGCTTGATATACTCAAAAGCTTTCTTTCTTGACTTTCCAATAGAAACTGGTAGCCCCAAATATCTCTCACTCTTTGCTTCTTGCGTGATGTCAATGACCTGTCTCACTTCCTCCTTATCAACAGAGCTAGTGTTTGGGCTAAATAGGACAGACGATTTATCCCTATTGATCACTTGTCCTGAAGCTCGCTCATATGCCTGCAAGATCCTCCTCAATTCCTGAGCATCTCCTCTACAGGCTCTCATCAGGATCAGGGAGTCATCAGCGAAGAAAAGATGGTTAATCCTAGGAGCTTCCCTACACACTCTAATACCCTCAATCTTGCCCTCCACTTCTGCCTTCTGTAACATTGCTGATAAGCCTTCCGCACACAGAATAAACAGATAGGGCGACAAAGGGTCCCCTTGACGAAGACCCCTCTGTGGGTGGATGTTGAAAGAATATTCCCCATTGATCTTAATGCGGTAGTTCACTGTTGTAACGCACTTCATCACCTTTTCCACCCAATGCCCTGTGAACCCCAATTTAAGCATCACTTTCTCCAGGAAACTCCACTCAACTCGGTCGTAGGCCTTACTCATATCCAACTTAATTGCAGCCACTCCCTGTTTTCCCCACCTCCTTTGCCTTAGATAGTGTGTGAGCTCATAGGCCAGCAGGACATTATCAGTAATAAGTCTACCAGGAACAAACGCGCTCTGAGAAGGTGAAATGATCTCCGAGAGCACCAGCTTCAGTCTATTTGCTAGCACTTTGGAGATGAGCTTGTAAACTACATTGCATAAACTGATAGGCCTGAGATCCTTCAATCTCTCTGGGGATTTGGTCTTTGGGATTAGAACAACAACAGTGTCATTCCACCCTTCCGGCATAGCCGCCCCATTAAGCACAGCAAGCACTTCTTCTTGAACCTTTTCACCCGCAAAGACCAGAATTTCCTGTAGAAGACCACCGGCATGCCATCAGCCCCTGGGGCTTTCAGCTCACCCATATCCTTTAAAGCCACCCAGATATCGCGACTTGAGAATGGTGCTGCCAGGTTGTCATTCATTTTTTGAGTAACCTTTGCTTGCACACAATCAAGGACCTCATCGTCCTGGGAACCTGCAGTGGACATAAAAAGTTGCTGATATTGATTAGCAATAAAGTTCTTTAGGTATTTTCCTTCCACCACCCCGCCGCCCTCAACTTTCAGCTTGCTTATAGTGTTCCTCCTTTTCCTTTCTGAAGCCTGAGCATGGAAGAATTTTGTATTACGGTCACCTTTTGCCAACCAGGAAGAATGAGCCCGCTGCTTCCAGTAAATGTGCTGTTGGTCCAGTAGACGCTCAAGCTTATAACGCATCAAGAGCTCCTTGTTTATACCCCCTTGGGAAATGGATGCTCTCCTGATCCTCTCCAGCTCTCTTTTGGCATTTTTAACTCTCCTCTCCAAAGCTCCAAGGACCTCCCGATCCCACTGCCATAGCTCCCCCAACACCCGAGACTGGATTTCCAAAAGGCTTACCCCTCCACCTCTGATAGCCTTTTCCCATGCCTCCTCCACCCGCTCGCTGCACTCCTCCTCCTCCAACCATCTAGCCTCAAACTTCTTCATAACCTCCAGAGGTTTCCTCCATTGGACCTTTTCCTTTGCCCCGGGATCCACAATGATTGGCCTATGATCTGAGTGCCGAGGATCACCATTAATCACACAGACCAAAGGAAAGCGAGCCCGCCAAGCACTATTCGCCACTGCCCTGTCCAGTCTTTCCCTAGTGTAACTGGATGCGTTTTGATGATGGTTCCTCCAAGTAAAAGCGTCCCCCACGAAACCCAAATCATGTAGGTCACACTCCTCCAAAACCTCTCTGAATTTCACCATGCTGCTCTCTGCTCTCGGGGCTCCCCCTTCCTTCTCACAGCTGAAAAGGATTTCATTGAAATCACCACAACACAGCCAAGGGAGCTTCTTTGCGGTGCGATAAAATCTGTGACAACTTCCATGTTTTCTCCTTCTCTTTGCTCCGGGGCTCGCCATAAATTCCAGTAAACCGCCAGGCACATCCATCCTCCTCCTTAATTTTGGCATCAACATGAAACCTAGACCAACTCAGCACCCGCAAGTCCACCTCCTTCTTCCAAAACAGCGCCAGACCACCCTTCGCTCCTACACTCTCCTTAACCACCATATTTGACATGTTCAGTTTCCACTTGAACCTCTCCATCCATTTCTCACCATGTTTTGTTTCCGAGAGAAACAAAACGTCGGGGTCCTCCTTCTTCTGGACATCCAGAAGACCGCGAACTGCCGGGCCGTTCCCCAACCCCCGGCAGTTCCACGCCACAAGCCTCATTGGGATCGGCCGGGCTGACCGTGCAGCCCCGCCGACCAGGGATTTTCCTCCCCCATCTCCACCTCCACTGGAACAAACTGGAGCTTAGCCTTCTTCATAAACTCTTCCTCCCCAACAGCCTCCTCTCCCCCTCTCTTCCGCAAAACAGACGGGGAAGGAAGCTGTTCCCCCACCGATCTCCCAAATTCCCGCGGACGGCGTTTAAAAGTAGACCTCAACTTTTTTGCCTCGCCCCCAACCTTGGCATTTAATTTTCCCCAGCCGCTCCTCCTCCTCGGTCAACCCAACTCGCGCCCCTCCCCAAAGGCGAAGGAGCCACCCCATCCACCTCCATGCCGGCCTTTCCGAGACCCCCGCAAAACCCCTCTCCTGCACCGAGTCCTCCACCTCCTCCCTCCCTTGTGCCAACCCGACTTCCCCTTTCCACCTTTCGACCCCCGGAACCCCTCCCTCGCCTCCAGGACCACCCTTCTCACACCCTCCATCCCCACCCTCCTCCACCGCTCTCCTTATCAGTACTTGTACTATCCCCAAAAAATAATTTTTTTGGTACTCCTCCAGATGTGGTATTGTTTGACAGCATCTTAAGCGGGCTCGACCCATCATCACGGAGCTCATTGTCTTCCAACACCTTTCCCCTGCTTCCTTCCTCACTCTGATGCAACCTCCTCCCCATCTCTCCTCGCCTCCAAGAACCCGACGACTTATGCTGATGACTACCACCTGAACTGCTGCCCCCCGACCAACGACTTCGCTGATCACGTTTCCTTGCTGGAGAGGCTCTCATCCAGTCCCCCAAACTGATGATCATGCACCTTCCAAACCTTCTCGTCACACTCCTTTTCCACATGACCCAACAAACCACAAGAGTAACAAAAGTTTGGGAGAAATTCATATCTGAAATTATACCAACAGCTTGGCTCCCCAACCCCATTCTTAGGATTAAAGCTCTAATTGATGTGCCACTTGGCCATGTTGGCAAAGCTCGGTACCGTGGGAGTGTGCAATGGCTGAGTTCTTTTCTATTTTTAGTCGATTTATGTTTATACTATCTATACTAACTAGCTTTTAAATAATATATTTTTTAAAATTAGGTTAACAGAAAGATTGTACTAAAAAGTGTACTGAGTTCAGCTGTATCGGTCAAAATCATATGCGACTATTTTTCTGTGCGTACTACCTTTTGCGGATAGTCAAAATTCAAATATTTAAGCTATAAATTATAAGCCATCAATCTAGAAGAACCCATCCCATGTAAAAATAGCATTACTTTATCATACTAATAAATTATCTTTACTCCTTAAAAGTTTGAGTTGGTGGTAGTAGGTCCATTCTCATTCCTCTCTCCATAGCAGTTTGATCTAAATAATGAGATCTTCACCATCTATCTCGTGTCCCTCCCCTCTCTCTTTGGCGATCAACTGCTCCACCCCTCCACTTCTAGCATCAGTTACGATCTCCCACCCCTCTTCATCTCTGCCTCCCCATCCGCGTCCCCTCCAACACCTCGTCCCCCTCCCCTCCCATTCCCGTATCCCACCTCCGGAGGTCTCCCTCTCCACCGCGGCCTCCTCGACGCCCCACTTCTTCCTCAACCTCGACATCACCTCTTCCCCTCTCACTCTCCCTGTTTTCATCTCTCCGACCAAGCGGTGCCGCCGCTCGATCTAACGCCTCCGGTAGCTTCCCCCATCGTCAATGGCCTCACCCCTAGATCTCCGCTAGATCCGGTGACCTCTGTCACATCCATCCCTCTTCTCGGCTCCGATCGCTTCACCACTGTCGTTGACATGACGACACCAACAATGATGTGCATCGATGACGATCTTCTTCAGTTCCTTCCTCTCTTCTCCCCGTTAGCCACAGTCGACCTCACCAACTGCCGCGGTTGTGTAGGGAAACGTTACCGCCTCCATATGACGCTGTCCTAAGGACCTCACAGCCGCATCGACGCCACCCTGCTCCCCAAGTCAGCCATCATGCCCTCGACCCTCGATGGCGACCTTTCCTTCCCCTACCCTGCAAGCTAAGTACTCTTTCCCCTCTCTTCCCTCTTACGGATTTTATTGAAGAATTTTTTGTTCTCCTCGACTCCCCTCTTCTTCCTCAACCTCAACATTGCCTTTTCCCCTCTCACTCTCCCTGTTTTCATCTCTCCGACCAAGCGGTGCTGCCGCTCGATCTAACACCTCTGGTAGCTTCCCCCATCGTCGATAGCCTCGTCGCTAGATCCCCGCTAAATCCGATGACCTCTGTCACCACCGGCCCTCTTCTCGGCTCCGGTTGCTTCACCACCGTCGTTGACATGACGTCGACAACAATGTGTGTCGATGACGATCTTCTTTGGTTCCTTCCTCTCTTCTCCCCGTTAGCCACAGTTGACCTCACGAACCGCCGTGGCTGTGCAGGGAACCATCGCCGCCTCCATATGACACTATCCCAAGGACCTCGCAGCCGCACCGACACCACCCTGCTCCATAGAACATAAATTTTGGAGTCTGGATATGGGTAGTAAAACATGGAATTCTGGTAAAAATATTTCTCAAAACCAATGTCCCTTATAAGGTGTTTGGAAGATGCTTCTTATGCAGAGTTATGTTTCGCTTTGACACGTGTGAAACAAAATTTATATTTATTGTAAATTTTAGAATCATACTGATATTATATATCACCTTTTTTGAGAATCCGTTGCAACGCACGGACATTATACTAGTAATATCTTAAATGAAAAAGAAACCATACATGAACCTAGCCAGCTCAGTGAATTGAATTCACCACAAACAACGCCGCTAAACCCACGTGAATTGGACTTTGGAAATGCAAACTCAACCCCTCTCCCAAATCCAGCCAGCCGTATACGTACGGTGTACCTACCGGCGGCACCTAGCAGCAAACCCCCTTGCAAACACCTGGAATCAAAACCTACCATAACACTCCAGCCACCGACAGGTGGGTCCAGGCGCCGAACAGCGCCCTCATGGCCCACGGCCCAGCGGGACAGCCACGCGCGCCCCATCAAGAAGCGGCGAGTTTTGAGCGGACGCTTTCCAAAACTAGCCGTTGCGGCCTCGCCTCACTCGCCCCGCTCCCCCCGATTTCTCTTTTTCTTATTCCTCCTCTGCTCTCTCAGCCCCTCTCCAGGACACACCGACCCGGAGAATTCAAACGGCACCGCCCGCGAGAGCGAAAGGCTCCTCCTCTCCTCACGCGCACACCGGCAGCGGCGCGGCCTCCGGCTCTCGATCTCCCCGCCCGAGCCTCTCGTCGCGCGCGACCGGAGATAGCCGAGATTGCTCGGTCGGGTCCCCTCCCCGCCTGTGCTGGTGAGCGATTTCTCTGCAGCCCTCTCCCTTCCCCCCTTCTCGAATTCTGCATTCTCGCGGTGGTCGCCGAGCTGCAACCTGCGGCCGGGGTCGCCTTCCCGCCGGGGTTCGCGCCGGGAAGGTGAATCCCTACGGGAAGCAGCTGCCGCCGCCGACCGATCTGCCGCGGTGGCACAGCTCGCTGCCGCTGGCGCAGCGCGCCGGATGGAGAAATGCCCGCCGTTTTTTTGCCTCG
This sequence comes from Bonia amplexicaulis, assembly GCA_036346245.1. Classification (NCBI taxonomy): domain Eukaryota; kingdom Viridiplantae; phylum Streptophyta; class Magnoliopsida; order Poales; family Poaceae; genus Bonia; species Bonia amplexicaulis. Next base: position 23,878,613 of record CM070736.1, on the reverse strand, counting down.
TGAGTGACGGTAGATTTGGAAATTGGTTGGGTTAGTGTTGGAGGTTTTGGGCGGTTTGGTATTGGGAAGGAAGGTAGTTTATCTTGCTGCTGGCTTGAGGGTTTTTGGTAAGCGCTGTTATTAGATTGGGCTTTCCATACAATAGTCAACTTACTAGCATGCATCTCCGGGATTGGGCGGCATCTGATTGTGACCTGTGCGATGCAGCTAGCACAGATTTCTTTTAAGGAAATTAGTTTGTTCTTAATGGCAACTCTATTTTTATATTTACGTAATTATTTTAATTTTTTCTCTTGCTATCATTCGAACAAAAAAAAAACCCCCGAATTTGTGCTAATTGGGCTGCCGTTTGCTCATTTATTTGTGTAGTATTGGGGTTAATAATTATACAAATTTTTGAAATTTTGAATTGTTGCTGTCTAGATCGCCGTGCAATATTACTTATAAATGGTGAAGTAAAATCTGTAAATTAAATTTCTGTTGCTGCAGTGCTATCTTTCCTGCATTAGGATACATGATTTGTTTTTATGACGGATGATGATGAGCTGTTACTTCATTTTATATTCGTATAATTTTACAAGAATTTGAACTTGACATTATTGCATTGTGGCAGATCTCGGTGTCCTTTTTGCAAGATTTTTGTGAGAAGGCTGGGTTCTTCTGTGTTTCCCAGCCTTCTAGGTGCTGTTCGAATTCAGGGAACTTTGTAGTTTATATTAGACAACGAGGGTAAAGAAATGGGTGCATCAAGACCGCCATGCACCCCTACATCAAAGATTGAGCGCACACCGACGTCAACCCCTACCCCTGGTGGCAGCTCAAGGGCCAAGGAGGAGAACATCTTTGTCACAGTCAGAGTGCGACCGTTGAGCAAGAAGGAGCTGGCTGTGAAGGATCAGGTGGCGTGGGAGTGCGCTGATAAACAGACAATCTTGTACAAGGGCCCCCAACAGGACCGGGCTGCACCCACCTCTTACACTTTTGGTACACTGTCCACCGATCAATTCTTGACTGCATAGCTCAAGCAATTCTGTTTGTAGTGGCAGAAGTGATCTTCTTATTAACTAATTAATGCCTTTGTATCCCTTCCAGATAAGGTGTTTGGGCCGGCTTGCCTTACAGAGGTGGTGTATGAAGAGGGAGCAAAGGATGTTGCTATGTCTGCGTTAACAGGCATTAATGGTAGATTAATGCTCAATTTGTAGCTTGGTGCTAGTGGAACGATGACCAGTAAGTGATCCATTTTTTTATCTTTGTTTTGCAGCCACCATTTTTGCCTATGGCCAGACCAGCAGTGGCAAGACATTCACAATGCGAGGCGTTACAGAGAGCGCCGTTAGTGATATTTACAGGCACATCGAAAATGTGAGTTTTATACATCTGTTGATGCAACAATTTTGTGCAACTATGGAAGATTGATTTCTAACATGTCATAATTGTTTCTTGCTTTTGTTGATTGCTTAGACTCCTGAGAGGGAATTTATTATCAGAATTTCTGCCATGGAAATTTACAATGAGATTGTGAAAGATCTTCTACGACCTGACTCTGGTCCCCTACGCTTGTTAGATGATCCTGAGGTTTGTTTGCAATTTGGCTCAGTCTAAACACTGCCCCTACAAAATTCTCTTTCATGTTGTAATGATCTTATAAAAAAATTATTTTGGTTCGACAGAAAGGAACGATTGTGGAGAAATTGGCCGAAGAAGTCGCCAAGGACAGCCAACATCTAAGGCATTTAATCAGCATTTGTGAAGGTAACTACTATCACTTGTACAGTCTTCCCTCTAAAAAACGGAAGAAGAAATGTGCAGTGATAATTACTTAATAATGTTTAATGACCTTCCAAATAATTGCAGAACAAAGACAGGTTGGGGAGACTGCACTAAATGACACCAGTTCACGCTCCCACCAAATCATTAGGATGGTATATATAAGAAGAATCCTTCCTGTTTACATTGAATCTTTCGAGAAAACATAGCGAGGAAAGAACTAACTTTTTATTGTGTATATGTCTATCCAGACAGTGGAGAGCAGGCTCCGTGAAGTATCAGGATGTGTTAAATCTTTTGTGGCTAGCCTGGTAAGCATACTCCTACTTTTGGAACGTGGTATGCTGATTTTATTTAATCTGAACGGTTTGGCTTGCTTTATTCGCAGAATTTTGTTGATCTTGCTGGAAGTGAACGGGCTGCACAAACAAATGCAGTTGGCGCAAGATTGAAAGAGGGATGCCATATAAATCGCAGCCTGTTGACTTTGACCACTGTCATCAGAAAGCTAAGGTTGAGTTTCTCAAAAAAAAAAAACTCCACTTATACATAAGAAGTTTGGAGTAGATGTTATAGTGGGTTAGCCTGTTCTATCTTCTATGCACTCATCTGGAAAATAGTCCCCAAGTTACTTAAATTCACTGTTGCACTAGTCTTAATTCTAGCTATTATTGTTGGTTGTGTAACGATCTCAGAATGTTAATGTGGTACCTTAGTGGTAACGAATTTTATAGAGAAGTGCACAGATAAAGTGCTAATGAAATGCATCAGATGATCAGACAAAGAGCACTTAAGAAAGTACATTGGTCTGTACTTCTGACTAGTCTAACTGCTACAATTTTGAGTGAGTCATTTTGCATATTTGAAACCAACTTCTGTTTTGTTAGCATCTCATAGTTGTGAGGTCTGCAATTGGTTGGTAAAAAATGTAAATCCCTTTGTTTGTTGGCTAAATGACTGAAAGTCAAAACTTGGGATTAGGTTTTTTGGTACGTGAGTAGCTTTTTGGTATGTGAGGAATAATAGTGGTTACAACTAACATATTGCAGGGGCATGAACTCATCATGTTAAACTAAATTGCTAAATGATTATTGCATTTAATTCAACTCATTTACTGTTGTCTTCAACTTTTGTTCTTGTTTACTTTAGAATTAATAGACAGATAAACAATGCAAATATATTTCTATATTGGAATATCTTGCAGGTTACCAACATGTGCCATGTTAAATAACTGCTAAATGGATATTGTTATTGCATTAACGTCAGTTTGCTCCTTCATTTATTTTTCTATGTGAACTTGTCAACAATCTAGAAATAAGTTCCAATTTAGAATGAACAGAATTTAGGAATGAGTTAGATGATAGAATCAATGGCTAGATAAACAATGTAAATAAATTTCTACAATGCAAAATCGGCTATCCAACTTGCACAAATTGCCGTTTTCTTTTGCAATGCATACAATTGCTGAAATGTCTTAAGTGTACCAGCAGTTAGCATTCAGATTATGTGTGCAAGAAAATACATGGTTTTTGTATTGGTTTCTTGGTTTGAACAGGCAGATCTCATTAAAAAAGTCCATGTTTATTTGGAACTTTGAACAAACTAATTGTAAATTTCCATTGCAGCTCCGAGAAAAGAACTGGACATGTACCCTATCGAGATTCAAAGCTCACACGCATTTTGCAACTTTCTTTGGGTGGAAATGCAAGAACAGCGATCATCTGTACCATGAGCCCAGCCCTAACACATGTGGAACAGTCTAGAAATACTCTATTCTTTGCAGCCTGCGCCAAGGAGGTCACAAATACTGCAAAAGTTAATATGGTAAGAGTTGTAACTGTGAGACAGCGTTTCTGTCTTACCATTAGTTGTTGAAATCAATTACGTTCATCAATATGCAACTCAACATTCCATGGTAAATACAGGTTGTATCAGATAAGCAATTGGTGAAGCACCTTCAAATGGAAGTGGCCAGACTTGAAGCTGAACTGAGGACCCCTGACCGTGCCTCCTCTTCTGAGATCATCATAATGGAAAGGGACAGGAAAATTAGACAAGTAATGTCTCCGACTAAGGATGAAATGCTTACCTTCAACTTTGAAGGACTCACTGAATACTAGGAATCATCATCATTTTGTAATTGGTCTAATCAAGTGAACCTTGCAGATGGAATTGGAATTGGAAAAACTCAAGAACCAGAGAGATAGTGCTCAATCACAACTTGCAGAACTACGAAAGAAGATGGGTGATAACCAGCCAGTAAGAATTTGCCCTTTTTCATCCAGAAGTTCTCTCTTTTACTGTTAACTAAATCTTTTCCAATTCCATGCTTTTCTTTTAGGGGTGGAATCCCTTTGACTCACCACAAAATGCCCGAAAGTGCCTCACCTTTTCTGGATCACTACAGCCAAGCAACAAGATTAAGATAAGGAGCTCAATTAGGCAATCATCCACAGCTCCATTTATGCTCAAGCATGAAATCCGCAAGCTTGAGCAGCTACAACAGCAACTTGAGGTAGAAGCGAACCGAGCTATTGAAGTACTGCACAAGGAAGTTGAATGCCACAAACATGGCAACCAAGATGCAGCAGAAACTATAGCCAAGCTTCAAGCAGAAATCAGGGAGATGCAAGCTGTTAGATCTGAGAACAGAGACGTTGACATGATTACAGATGAAGCTAATGGGTCTGATTTGAAAGAAGAAATTAGTAGACTTCATATGCAAGACAATGATATTGCCACACTTGAGGCAAAACTAGAAAACGTACAGAGGTCTATTGATAGATTGGTGATGTCACTTCCAAATGTTAGCACTCAGTGTAATGAGACTACCCCAAAGTCCAACAGATCAAAGAAGAAGAAGAGGACCCTTCTTCCGCTGGGTGTGAGCAACATAAACAGACCAAATCTAATAAGAGGAACTTGCTCTCCCCTCTCTTCTAATAGGCCTGCGGAATCAGAAGATGAGAACAAGGCTCCAGAAGGTGACACCATTTCTCATCAGGGTTCAGAAGTAGCTACTCCCACCAAGAGTGAAGATACTGGAGAAATATCGTCACGTGATGAAACGCCACGCTATAGGCGATCCAGCTCTGTAAATATGAAAAAAATGCAGAAGATGTTCCAAAATGCTGCAGAAGAAAATGTGAGAAGCATCAGGGCTTACGTCACTGAACTGAAGGAGAGGGTTGCCAAGCTTCAGTACCAAAAGCAGCTGCTTGTCTGTCAGGTTCTGACCTCACTTAATTTTGCACACGTACTTAATTGTTGATGTCCTTGAAACAATAGTTTGATTTCCTGCTAAAATATTTTATAGGTCTTGGAATTGGAATCTAATGAAGGCAATGACATGGAAGATGATCCAGAGGAAAATTGTGGATCTCTACAGGAAGGTCCCGATTCATGGGACAGATTATTCAAGGAGCAGATGCATCATATTATCCAACTGTGGGACCTCTGTCATGTATCAATCATTCACAGGACCCAGTTCTACCTGTTATTCAGGGGGGACAGGGCTGATCAGATATACGTCGAAGTTGAAGTTAGGAGATTGACTTGGTTGCAACAGCATTTTGCTGAGGATGGAGATGCAAGCCCTGCAGCTGGTGATGACCCTGCAGTTTCTCTAGCCTCAAGGTAAATGTGATAACACGCAAACATGCTGCCTGCTATCTGAGTTTCACAGATTATGTTAGTTAATTCCAGTAGCAAGAAAATAGTGTTGGAAAGTCTCAAAAAAAGGGTAGAAAATATGCTGATGCCTTGCTTTGACGACCTTTAGACATGGTGCCTGGCACCCTGCTGCTGTATTAGCCATTATTCAACTTCCACCAACATGTTTATAATTTAAATACAATTAGACACTTCCCAAATCAAAATGTTTCATTATTCGTAACTGTGCAATCATCATGTAGGCGCCATTTATTTATTTTCACATGCCCCTAATGCAGCTTTCATTCATCTGTACATTTGCAGTATTAAGGCGTTGAGGAATGAGCGAGAATTTTTAGCCAGAAGGATGGGCTCAAGGCTGACGGAAGAAGAGCGAGAGCGCCTCTTCATCAAATGGCAAGTCCCCCTCGAGGCAAAGCAAAGGAAGCTTCAGCTTGTGAACAAGCTCTGGGCAGACCCCAACGATCAAGCGCACATCGAGGAGAGCGCGGATATAGTGGCCCGGCTGGTCGGCTTCTGTGAGGGAGGTAACATCAGCAAGGAGATGTTCGAGCTCAATTTTGCAGTCCCTGCGAGTAGGAAGCCGTGGATGATGGGATGGCAGCCAATTTCAAACATGATTAGGGAGAGGGCTCAACTTTGGTAAGCAGGCGGTGTTCAACTCCCTTGCAACGAGGAAAAGGATCACACATTTCATAATATTCATACTCTGGTTGACCAAGGAGAAGCAGCTGAGCTTCTGGGTTGGTCAAGGGCAGGATTGATGTAGCATGGTGCCTACTACATGCTTCTGTGCAGAATCAACATTTCTCTTTAGCCAGTATTCTTTCTTCTCCAGGGTAGAGAGAATTTGAATGTTCTGACATTCTTTAATGTGTAGATAAATCCTGTGCACGACCAGCAGGATGCTTTCCTTGTTGCCAAGAAAGAGCACCGAATTCCTTGATGGTTTCCTCGTCCGAGAACACCGCAGCCCACGAACGAAGAATGAGATAAATCAGCTAACACACGCACGTACGCATGCAATTCAATCCGGCTCGCATGCATGCACGTACCTGACTCAATAACCAAAACACACATGCACATAGGCAGGACTCAAGAAGGAGCAAACCGACTCAAACAAACTAAACAAATATATATATATATATATATATATATATATATATATATATATATATATATATATATATATATATATATATATATACATGCTAAAGCTCATTTGGTGCTAACATGTGAACTCCGTTTGTGGACCATCGGATGTACCTCAAACGGCCTGGATCTTTGAAGGTGGAAGCACCCACTTCACTTATACTTTTTTGCAAAAATCACCCTACCGCTTCGCTCTCTTTTTTCCCCGCCTCCCCGTCGCGCGTGCATTTTTTCCCTCGAGCGACGCCTGACCTCCCGCCTGATCTGCCGCTCACGCGCGACGCCTAGTCTCCCTCGCGCTCGCCCGTTCCGCGCCGCGCTGTTCTCCCTCGCTCGCTTCTGCTGTTCTCCTCCCGCGACGCAGCCGCCTGGTCCGCCGCCTGCTTCGCGCCACGCGCTGTTCTCCCTCGCGCTCACGTCGCGCTCGCCCGTGAGTTGGAGGCCGATCTGTTTGTGAACTCTGTTTGTGAACTTCCAAATATATTTCATCCTCAAACTTCCAACTCGTTTGTGAACTCGTTTGTGGATTGTGCACGATTTATGTCTTATATTATATTTATATTAGGTTTTTATTGTTTCCTCGACACTTTATTATGTTAGGAGGCATGGAATATATGGCCGGTGAAAGCATTGTAGGAGGCATGGAATCTATGGCCGATGAGAGCGTCGCATTGGGATTGCCAAGAGAAGAAAATGTTGATACACAATCTATCACTCAAATTAGTTCATCTCCCTACCAGTTAATTCATTGTGGTACCCAAAAAAGCGCATCACTCCATTCGTAGTAAGTATCATGTTGTATGCATGTGTTTTACTCCATATGTCAATCCATCATGCTTCACACTTAATCTTTGCATTGCAGGGGTCTTCTTATACACCTTGTGATGACGCAACTATGAAGCCATATGAAGGGATGGTTTTGATGACTTGGAAGTCATGGAGGAATTCTACAAGACATATGCACATTCACCGATTTGGAGTCCGTGTTGGTCCACATACGGTTATCAATGGTGTCATAAGATGGAAGCGATGGATGTGTTCTAGACAAGGTTTTCGATCTGAGAAAGGTAAGGACAATAACACGAGTCAAAGAAAAGGAAATATGTTAGAAAGCTAAGTAGGTGTGGATGTGAGGCAATTCTAGTCATCAAACACACGTCGACAATAAGTTTAGGGTGGAAACATTTATTGAATCTCATACACATGAGTTGGTATCACCTAGCAAACAACGGTGATAAGGTCTAATAGAAAAGTAAATGAGAAGGCCAAGCGTACATTAATCACATGTCATAAAGGAGGCATCGGCACAAGCGGGGCATATAGATATCTCCGTATTAGTGAGGGTGGATTTGAGAATGTAGGATGCACGAGGAGAGACTTGCAGAATTATCATAAAGAGTTGAGAAGTTGTATTAACTCATCGGATGCTCAGATGTTTATTGATAACCTTAGTAAGAAGAATGACATAAATCCTTTATTCTACTTTGATTATGTTGTTGATGACAAGGGCAGATTGGTACATGCATTTTGGGCAGATAGTACATGTCGGAAAAATTATGTCCATTTTGGAGATCTTGTGTCGTTTGATTCTACGTATAACACCAACCATTATAACATGATCTTCACACCATTCACTGGAGTAAATCACCATAAGGCATGTGTCTTACTTGGGGCTGCACTACTAAGTAATGAGAAGACTGAGACATATATATGGTTGTTTCGTACATTTTGAAAGCAATGGGAGGAGTTGCACCTAGGCTCATCATAACTGATGAAGATACTGGAATGAAGAATGCAATTTCCACTGTCTTCCCTACTAGTATGCATAGGTTATGCATGTGGCACATTTTGCAAAAGCTTCCAATGAAGGTACCCCCACATTTGAGAGAAAACCCTATATTGTACCAACGTGTTAACTCATGTGTATGGGCCTCAGAAACTCCAGAGGAATTTGAGGAACAGTTTTCTTCCATCATTTCTGATTTTGGTTTGGAATCCAATGAGTGGTTGGCTACTCGTTACCGAATCCACACATTGACCACATTCTTAAGGTTGTACATCTTCTTAACAAAAATATTTGTCACATTTCCCTGATTCATATACTTTTTCTGATTTTCATTTTGTAACCATGCAGTTTCCACTTTATGCTGGAATGCAAGGAAGCCATGGAGAAGCCATTATTCTCAGCTGGAGCATCTTATTTATGTCTTATGCATGCTATCTTCAGTTTGAAAGCAGTTTACCAGTTTACCAATTGGGTTTGCACTCCAGTGAAATCTGACAGTATTTTTTGTACTTGCATGTGAAACGAAGACAAGTATGGGAAAAATGTTCTTTCTTCCTGAATTGTACCTGAATTGAGGAAATCCTAATTGAAAAGTGAGTTGCCTCAAAAAATTTCCTGAGTTGTGCAATGTAATTTTCATGCAACAGTATCAGGTTTGCGATTGTGAGAAATGCAATGTTCTGAGTTGTATCAGATTGAGTTCACATGAGCAGTAGTAGTAGTAGTAGATATCTGGAAGCAGTTGTGTCAAACTGTTTTTTCAAATGCTTACTGGAAGCAGTAGTAGATATCTAGAAGCAGGAGTAGCAGATATCTGGAAGCAGTAGTAGCAGATATAGGGAACGTATGTACACACAAATGGCTATACATGCTGGCTAATGAATCGTAATTCGTGACACCAGAAATACAAGGAAAATTGACATCTCAGATAATGCGGCAATCATACACACAAATGTACACATGAACAATGTTTCAGGGACATGTCAATGCAAGTCAGGTGACACATACAGTTCACTGAAGTTGCATTCCATATAGGCAAATTGCAAGGACTCAAGGTCATAGTTTGATCGCTCTCACAGTTCACGCAAATTGCTATCATAGAGTCGATCACCGGTGGTTACAGAGTAATTCATTCTCATAAATGTGATGTCGTTACAGTGTTAACATCAATGTAGATCCTAAAAAATACAAATGCTTCCCCAAAATGTTTGAGCCCTCTACAATTATCCAGTAATGGTGTTCTGTAGATCCCAATGATGTCCTTGGAACCAATAACACTGCCCATCCCCTGCAGCAACAATTTCTGCACAGCAGAACATTGCCCACCCTGCATATCTTGATGTGGTACAGAGCTGAAGTCTGCAGAATGCACATTCTCAGATTCATTCAACAAACAAACTCATTCTCAGGTTGAATCTCAGGTCTCCCAGTGGTTCATCAACAAACACATTGATACATTCAGAAGAGCATACACAATAAACAAAAATTGGAGTAAACAAAAACAAGCACTAGGTCGCCTCTGTTCATGGTTCCCCTTCCAGGTTGTTCCTCTGCGCAGCTCGGGAGGAGGGCGGCGGTGGTGGAGGGGGGCGTCGTCGCGACTCGGGGAGGCGGGGGAAAGGACGGGGCGGCACCGGCGGCCGGGGTCCTCGGGAGGAGGGCGGTGGTGGTGGAGGGAGGCCGCACCGTCGGCCCAAGCCCTAGTTGGGTCCGGAAGGTGGTCGGCGTCGCTCCACCGCCGGCGGTGGTGGAGGGAGGCGGCGGCGTGGCGGTGGTGGAGGGTGCGGCACCGTCGGCGGGAGGGCGGGGGGAGAAGGTGGGCGCGCCGGGCGCGGCACTGGGGCCGAGGAGGAGCCACCGAGGGCGGAGGGGCACTGGGGCCGAGGAGGAGCCACCGGGAGGAGCCAAGGAGGAGTCGGCGAGAGAGGGAGAGGAGGGCGGATTGGGAGAGATTGCGAGGAGCGGATAAGATCGAGGGAGGCGAGGGAAACGGCAGGGGCGGGAAAAAGAGAGCTAAGCGGTAGGGTGATTTTGCAAAAAGTATAAGTGAAGTGGGTGCTTCCACCTTCAAAGATCCGAGCCGTTTGAGGTACATCCGATGGTCCACAAACGGAGTTCACATGTTAGCACCCAAATGAGCTTTAGTCTGGATATGTTCCCATATATATATATATATATATATATATATATATATATATATATATATATATATCTCTAAGCAAAGAAGCCAACTACCAAAACTGTGATTCGGATAGAACTAACCAAAATATCTCTTGGATTGCCTTCCTCACCGCGCGCAATGCATGGCCAAGCCCAGCTCCACATGCTTGCTTGTACTCCTTTGCTTCACGCACGCACGCTGCCGGTCACACCACGGCGCCACTCCTTGCGCTTGATCTCTGTGTACGCTGTAACACCCTCCTCTGAGCCTAATATTACCATTTGCAACCACTGCTAATAGTTTTAAGTAACCATTGCTTTATTTACATAGTAGTGACTAGATAAACATTATAATATTTTAACATTAACTACTTTAGCATCTCAGAAGGGTCTAAACATACTAACAAAAGATGATGAGTGAAATGCCGCTTGTACATGAAGTTATATATGTGCTACTCCCGTCCATGTATGACGTTTTTAATGATCACCTAAAAAAATAACAAAACAAGAATAAGTCCGAAAACTCAACAAACACATAATAGGACGATAAACGCTACCAAACACATAAGCAATCATCTAGCCATGTCATACTTCGCATGTTTCAATATTACCATAGACTTAAATATGTTGTTCTCCATATGCATCATCATATTCATATCATCTTGATCATTGTCATTCCATTAGTGTAATGTAACACTATTCTACATGCTTATTTGCTCATCTCATTACATATACCGGTATAGCCTAAGTGAATACACGTCGATGTTCACCTTATTGTAGGCCCGTCCTCGTTGGCAAGGGGGTCTCTTCACTCCCGTGGAGGCCTACCGAAGTCGGTCTTACAGATCCACCCACGGTGGATCCCATTTCTCATCACATGAGTACACATGATGCAAATGCATATACATTGTCCATCATTGTTATAATTAGCAGGTAAGCATTATTGCTTATCCTGAATCATCATCATTGTCATCATTTACTATAAAGTATCATATAGCATAAACATCACATATTTCACAACAATTACCTTCTACCGCACTAGCATGCACTTGCCTATTTATCCTTGGGGATGATGTGTGGATGACTCTACTCCAAGACCTTTGCCTATATAAGTGTCAACCCAACTCACAAACTATAGAGATACACATGCGCTTATACGAACGACATTGATTCTGCACAAAGCCCAACACTGGCATAAAACGCGTGGGGTTGATTCGACGCACATGTCGCAAATCCCTCTTATTTTTTTCTTTTGTTTTCTCTTTTTTTTCTTTTCTTTCCTTTTCTCCTTCTTCTTTTTTCCTCTACTCAACCAACGGCCTTGCCATTCACTAGCTCCTCCCCTTATCTCTTCTTCTCTCTCCATCCTTATCTCTTCCTCCTCTCATTTCTCTCTCTCTTTGGTGCTCCTCCAGGCGGTAGCCAAGCTTAGGCACATTGGCCCCGAGCTCACCATCGGCCACCGGCCGCATCTCATGTGCATGTGCCGCCCTAGCTTCTCCTCTTCTCCTCTCACTCTCCAAATCCCCTTCCTCCGATTGGAGTTGGGGTGCAGCCCCTCCCCGAACCGCTGGCCACTAGCCATCGGCTATCGGTCCTTCGTCGGATCCTCCCCGAGCTGCGCCTCTACTCCCCTCATGGTTCCTCCCCCCCTCTGGGGTGATTCAGCTATCGTTGCCATCAAGGGCCTTGCCGACACGCCGGCGCCCTCCAGCTCGCCTTTGGTGGCCCCTCCATTGTCGGATCTACTGTCACTGCTCCTAGACTCCGGCTAACATGCCCCTATGCCCGATCCCCAAGGCTCGGCTCAGCCCCATTGGAGCCATCGCCCTTTCCATGCGCCGTCAACCTCGTGGCCTCCTCCCTTGACTGCGCCGCCCCCCTATGGCTAAGCACGACTCCGTCGATTCCAGCCCTCCATGGCTCCGGCTGTGGTCATCTTGGAGCACCGCTGACTCTCCTAGCCAGGCCCTCTAGCGTCGACCACTCTAGCACCGTGCGCCACCTCTGCCCCTATCTACAGCACCGCCCCCTCCTAGGCACAGGGCCCTACACCCTCAGTCCCTCACGTCGCCTATTCCCCCTACATTTCCCCGGACCTCCTAAGGCGTGCTACGGCTTCTACTAGGGTTTCTTGCCACGGTTCACCGGCCACCTACTGATCGCCGGTGGCTTCCCTGTCGCCTACTCTTGGCTCCTCTCTCTTTTTTTCTTCTCCCTCTACTATTACTTCTCTCTAGTTCTCAATTTACTTTGAATTAATTTATGGTTTTAAGTTGCTTTTGACTTGTGGATGCGAGGGTGGTGCTACTGAGGCTACTATGATGGGGCTCAAAATCGTCCCATGCGCCGGGGAGTACAGGACGGTTGTCGGGTGTGCATAGCGTGCATGTCACCACGGCGACGTCGCCACTCGGTACCTCCTTTCCCTTCTACCTCCTACTACTCATTGTGCATGAGTGTGGTGGATGGTGATGCTTCTGTGATGGATGCTTATGTGGGGTTCCAGTAATTGGTGGCTTACCTTGAACTTCCTTTGTGCCAGCCGAAGGGAGTGGTTGTGGGTATGGTGATTGTATTCGGCTTTGGACTTGGGTTTGGCTTTGTTATGCACTGGGAAGTGGTTCTTGCCTTCTCTGGCTTGGTTTCCAGTTGGGGTAGGAAGTGAGCTAAGAAAGGGAATGAAGAGTGAGTACTCTATGTTGGCTGCCTCTCTGATAGGTGAGAAATTTTATTGTGTCACGGTTGCACAGCGCGGTTTGTGTCACGAGCGAATCGGAAAGCAACACGTGAAAAGGTACACTATAGCAATAATGTAGATTGTACGGGAATGTAATTTTTAATACCTGCTACAACGCTTAGTTGTATGGAAAAATAATTTTTAATAACTGCTTACTAGTCGTAATCTATGGTCGCAAGCCGTGGTTATATGCCGTGGTCGCAAGCAGTGGTCGTAAGCCATGATCGTAAACCGTAGTCGTAAGCGTTGTGGTTGTAAGCCGTGGTCGTATACTGACTTACGACCACGGCTTACGATCAGTAAGCAGCTATTAAAAATTATTTTTTCGTACAACCAAGCGTTGCAGCAGGTATTAAAAAGTATTTTTTTCGTATGATCTACAGTGCTGCTATAGTGTTGCCATGCCACGCGCTGCTTTTCGATTTGCTCGTGACACAAATAGCATTGTGCAACCATGACATAATAAAATTTCTCTTGCTGGCGGCTCTCTTAAGGAGGGAGGAAAGGATTGGCCTTACCCCTTGGCATGCTATGGTCGGCTGGGAAATGGTTTGATCTTATCTCTACTCTCCTTCCTTTTGACCAGGGTAAAATTGAGGCTTTTACCTCATGGCTAAAAGTCCATGGGGTAAACGGCATTGTGTCTTGAATTGGCTTCTCTATTGCGGTAGGTAAGTCGGTAAAACATGTAGCCGAATTTTCTAACTGCCGAATGATGATGCTCACAACAGCGAGAAGCGTCGACCGGCTCAAGACGGTTTGGGAACCTCTGTGAGCGCTAATTCATTCGACATTTTTAGCAGAAACCTTTTATTTTCTTTTATTCTGTCTTGAATTATTTTCATTTCTCGCACTCACCCTGTAGGCCTCATGTGCTCCCGTCCTTCCTACCGAACCATGCCACGAACGCCTCCATGCCACGCTCGCGCAGTCCTTGGTCCATGCTCGCACGCACTCGTGCGGCCAATGTCACGAACGCCAAGTTGTGATCTAACTTGTCTTTATTGGCCTCCTCCTCTCTTCCCTCTTAGTCTTAGGCTTCAGAGATGTGATAGTACTAGACAGAGACGTAGCTATCGGAGGTGCTTAGTGAGGCTTGAGACTCACCTCCTCCGATGGTAATTCTGTACATAGTAAAAATATAAAAATAGAGAGAAATAAAGAGAGAGATTAACAAATTCAAAGAGAAGCTAACTCTTCTTGATGAAAAGATTAACAACAAGTATGAAATTAAAGAAGAGGAGGAGGAGAAGAAGAAGTGAAAATCATAAAATTAAGAAGTGAAATCATAAAATTAAAAAAAAGCTAATCAATCAATCAAAGAAAGAAAGAAAGTGAAATAATATATGTAAATCATAAAATTAAAGAAGAGGAGGAGGAAGAGTAGTGAAAATCATAAAATTAAAGAAGAGATAATCACTCAATGAAAAAAGAAGAAAGAAAGTGAAATATATATGAATCTTCTTGAGTCCGGGCATGACGATGGAGAAATCGATGAACCTCTAGTTGATCTTCTCCCTCCGCCGCCTCCGTGATGATGTGGTCCTGCAAGTGGAGAGCTCGATGCACCTCTAGTTGATCTTCTCCCTCCGCTGCCGCTCCGTGATGATGTGGTCCTGCACGTACCCCGAAGGCACCGCCGCCACCGAGCCCCCCACCGTGAAAATGATAAGAACATTGAATAGAGTGTGAAAAAAGATGTCACCTTTTGTTTCTATTGTCTAGTGATTTAAATTAGCTTAATTCTGGTATGTTTCATATGATCTAAATTTTCATTGTCATTTATAATTTTCTATTATATTACTAATTTTGATATGTTTATACATAAGTGACTTATCGCTACTCCGCACTCATGGTGCTTTCTATTATCGAGGTATCTACTTTATATTTCTCTATTTTTTATTGTTTGTCTCTATCCAATTTATAATTTCTATATGAATTTGAAATTTTATAAGAGTAAAAGACTAATTTTATGTCAACTTAGTTTAGACCTATAAATAGTTCAGTCCACCCTCAATTTCATTCCTAGCTTCGCCACTAGTACTAGACGCAGTATGACTATTATTCTAGACAGATTTGTAAATGCGAGAATTTAGAGGGAAGAAACGTGCAATGCACAACGCTGGAAAACTTTCAGGTATTTTTTTCCTTCAGAATATGATGAACTTTCGTGAAGGGGAGAGTAGCACATAGGAAGGATGGGGAGTGATAAAATCCATTGAAATAAGAAGACGAGCCGCCAAAACGCACGGGCTTATTTGTTCAAAAAATATATTCTATATTACTTTTAAAACTTTCCAACTGTTATTCCATGTTGTTCTATTATATGCTCAAAAGTGTTCTATTTTATTTGTAGTATTGATGGAATATATTGCAGTCGAAACTATTTTAAAATGAAGCATACAAATATTAAGCTCCCGCTGAAGCCTGTATTAGGCCTTTTTCCATCTCTGCTGATTACGTTTTGTATATTTTTTCTGTCTAAGTAACACGGGAACTATTTGTTGGTTCAAGTAATATAAATATGAAAAATTAGGTGACAAATATTGCTTACCCAGTATTTGTAATCAGGAAAAACAAATGTACTATTTTAAAATAAATATATGTACTGTTGCGTATAGTTAAAACATGGAAAAGCACAATACATTAACTCGATCACCTGTGATTACCTACTCTTTAATGAAATAGAATCAAACTTTTATTCTCTGTTGAGCAATAAACACCTTTTCACACATCACTTTTGACCAACGGAGTAGATAAATTAAGATGTCAAAAATATTTTATAGATAAGATATAAAGAATCACGCATAGGTTTGACTCTTTTGGTACATAATTATGTTTGCATTTGAAAATAATTGGTTTGAAATACGACTTTACCCACTAAGGTGCAATTCCTATATGCCATCATTAAGCACACACACTGCTACAAAAGAGACTATATCGACGGTATATCATCAGAACCATATGTGCTTAAACTATTACGGTTTATAATAGCAATCGTCTATGATATTTTTACAGACGGTTATTAATACAAACCGTTTGTGATAATTTTAATGGAAAATCATGTGCTTGTCGTCCATTATACTGCCAATCTATCCGGGTGTCCAGCATTAGGTTGCGGATTTAGGGTGCGTGCACACGCTTGTGCGCGTTCGCGTGCATCCACCATAGCATACTATAAAGAGAATGGTGGCAAAACAATATCATATTGTCTAGTTCTTTGCGAATTGTTGGATTCCCAAAATCCTGAAAGTAGTAACATAATTAAACTTTTATAAGTTTTCAGACTTCAATATTCTAATTTTGGAATTCCTTTTCTCAATTATCTAAATATAAAATTCAATATATCAATTCCCAATTTAGAGTTATGGGATTTATAATCTTTTAATATTTCAATCTTATATTTTTAAATTTTATCTTTCCATAAACTGAATTCGCTATTCATGATACAGAATCTATAATCTGGCACACAAAAAAATTATTTCGATATTACAATTTTCAAAATTTATATATTCATAAATTCTATTCTCTATTCATAGTTTGGTATCAATAATTTGATACACCAAAAGAATTTTAAAAAGCTAAGCCCTGCTCATTTCAGTTTGAGCTTATGACTTCTAGCTTATTTTTCACTATTCATAAATTTTGTCTTTTTTTGAACTTTTGCTTTTTCTGAGTTTTTTGTCGGTTCTTTTTTTCTTGTATTCGTTTGCGTTGTCCGTGATGAGCTAACATATTTTTCTATTTAAAATTTTTTTAATTTAATTATGTCAAATAAGCTATCTTCAACTATAGTGTAATTTCAACCAGCTACAGTATAATTTCAGCTATAAACCACTGTTTTTCAACCCAACCGAGCGGGGCTGCATGTGACTACTGACCCGCGCATGGTCTTGGATGATGCCGAAACACCGTCTGCTCACTGGACTTTGAACTGGACACGCACTACGTTCAGTCGTTAATCACCAGGATATACAGTTGAGAAAGAACAAAATTAAGAAGACAAATTAACCACCATTGATTAGCAGGAAAATAAGGCCAAACAACACACCATGCACCTTGTTTTGCTCGTACGCTCCAACTAATGCCACAGTTGCATGTAGCATGCATTCATGCATACATCTAATTAACATTACTATTATAAAAGAATGAGTTGGTGGTTCCACTTAAGATTATTATTCTCCTCAAACCGCTCTATTTCCTAGATTATTTAACTTCTCACCATTCTCCACTTCCAACTTCAGAAAATTCACATTTGCCATTCATTAACTCAATCTTTCATTATAAGCTCAAAGGTATTGTAGTCTTTAAACATTCGAATACAACAATTCATAACTCGATAATCCAGTTACCAAACATCCGATATTTAACTATTATAAGCTATTATATAATCCTGCTATAAGCTAGATATAACATCTTAAGTGGAAATAAACATGGCCTTAATTAGATGGGAAATTTGGGTATATGGCACTCCTTATTTTGGCATTCTAGGATTTACCACTTCTCCCAATGTAATTGATTATTTACCCTGGATACCGTCTATTTCTCTAGAATTTGCCGCTATGAATGATTTTGCCCTTACTCCCCCTCTTCTCCTTCTTCATCCATGGCTGCGCCACTACAGCTCCGTTGCTCGGTGGTTACAGCTGCTCACCTCTGGTGCCTCCTTAGCTCCAACCCCGATGCAGCCGCCGCCTCCCCTTGCCACTCTTGGCCACCATGGCAACCTCCACAAATAGGGTTGTTCATTTGGTTTTTTGGGAAATGCTGTTCGATAAATATAGTACATATGGTAAATATGGTATTTTCTAAAATACGGTTTGGTATCGGTAAATCCCAATTTATTTTGATACGGTGTCGGTAAATACCATATTTACCAAAGTTGACATGAATTGCAAACGATATAACGACTAGCGAGACAACTAAACGACAATATATATACTACTGATAATAGAATTAGAACTTTAGAAGCACTCTTATGCATCAGTTCAGTATGTGTATCAATGTATGGCAGCTTGACAGTATATATATGTATGCTCAATCGGTCTGTAGGACTACTGGAGTAGGACCAACTACCAAGCGTCTGCCGTCTGGTACACATAACATAACATGTTCATATAGATATAGTCATATATAATATATTCATTCAATAAACAGCATAACAATACACCATCCTAGCTCCGCCGGTGGCCGCTCGGCTCAAGCCCAGGTTGTGAGGGTTCGAATCCCACGGGTGCAGGCGCGCAGGTTTTCAAGTATCGGTACAGTACTTCAGGTTCTTTTTTTTTTCGGTTTTATCAGAAAAAATGAACACAAAAAAAAAGCCAAAACTTAGATCTCAAACCGAATACCGAAAACCAGTCAAACCAAGTTGACCGATTCGGTTTGGTTTTTTTATTCAGTTTTTCGATTCAGCTTAAACATGCACAGCTCCATCCACAAAGTACTAATTTTCAAAAATAAGGGAGAGATTCAAAGTTGTACTAACTATAGATGAATTAAGGTGGTGATCGGTTCAAAAGCTTATACTGAAAAAACTATAGAGGCTTATTTAACATAATTAAATTTAAAAAATTGAAAATATAAAAAATATGTTAGCCCATCACGGACAACAAACGAATACGAGAAAAAAAAGAACCGACAAAAAAGCTCAAAAAAGTCAAAAATTCAGAAAAAGACGAAATTATGAATAGTGCAAAAATAAGCTTAAGCTTATGAGCTACACAATGAACTTTTGGGAACGAATGATTGAGCACTATTTAAGAAAAGTGACTAGCATGATAAAAAACTAATTTGATTTCATGCCTAGGAGGTTGACCTTGGAGTCTATTTTCTTGACGCGACAGTTGATAAAGAGGTATAAGGAGCAAAAAAAGATCTTCATATAATGTTTATCGACTTGAAGAAACCTTATGACAAAATGTCAATAAAGGTTATATGGTGAGCGCTCTAAAGGAAAAGGTCTAAAGTATATTACCCTAATTAAATATATGTACAAAGATGTTGTGACCAACATCGGAACATGTGGTAGCGATACTAATGACTTTTCTATTAGGATAGGACTACACCAAGAGTCAGTGCTGAGCCCATACATTTTTGTCTTAGTGATGGACGAGGTCATACGGGACATACAAGGAGATATCCATTGGTGTATGCTTTTCAATGATGATGTAGTGGTAGTTGATGAGAGTATGATATATGCCGATATGAAACTAGAGTTGAGGAGGAAGACTTTAGAATCGAAGGGCTTTGGACTTAGTAGGCCAAAATTGAGTATTTGAGGTGTGATTTCAGCGGTGCCAGAGCTAATGATAGATTTGTTAGTCTGGATAGACAAGTAATATCTAGGAAGGACACTTTTAGATATTTTGAATTGATACTACAGTGGGATAACGAGATTGTTGAAGACGTGAGCTATAGAATAAGAGTGGACGGGTGAAATAGCGCTAAGCACCGGATATCTTGTGTAATAAGAAAATCACTCAAAAGTTAAAGGGTAAGTTCTATAGGATGACGATCTGACCTACGATGCTATATGGAGTGGAATGCTAGGCAACAAAAGACAACATGTATAAAAGATGAGAGTAACGAAGATGAGGATTCAATATAAAATTCAATATATCGATTCCCAATTTAAAGTTATGGAATTTATAATCTTTTAATATTTCAATCTTATTTTTAAAATTTATATTTCCATAAACTGAATTCGCTACTCATGATA
Organism: Bonia amplexicaulis; assembly: GCA_036346245.1. NCBI lineage: Eukaryota > Viridiplantae > Streptophyta > Magnoliopsida > Poales > Poaceae > Bonia > Bonia amplexicaulis. The sequence continues at coordinate 23,858,612 of CM070736.1, read as the reverse complement.
CAGAATCTATAATCTGGCACACCAAAAAAAGTATTTCGATCTTACAATTTTCAAAATTTATATAATCATAAATTGAATTCTCTATTCATAATTTGGTACCAGAAAAATTTTAAAAAGCTAAACGCTTGAAGATTAGATATCGGTACAAACTCTGAAAACTGCATGTGACTACTGACCCGCGCATGGTCTTGGATGATGCCGAAACACCGTCGTTCATCACCAGGATATACAGTAGCGAAAGAACAAAATTAGGGGGCCACCGAGACTCGAGAAGGCCTCATGAGCCACTCCCAGACAACTCAGCCGTCCCACCAAACCACCCCGCCACCGTGCTTCCTTCCCCGCCGCCGCCACCAGCGAATGGTGGTGGGGCCTCCTCCCACAGCCGCTTGGTGGGCCACACGGTGAACTAGCGGGAAAGACGTAGGTGACGCCGGACCCAAGATCCGATGTTGGCGGAGCACGCGGCAGGACCAAGAGAGCCAAGCGGCGATGGAGATCCTAGGAGAGGACATGGCGGTGGTTCGTGCTGCGAAAGGTCATCGGCAGCGTGGAACACCATGGCACGAACGACAGCAGCTCGAAGCTGGCCGGATCTGGCATGGAGACGACCGGATCCAGGCAGGACGGTCATATCGCTAAAGTCACCGCGATTGCTAAAGTTACCTGGATATTATCATATCACCAAAGTTGCCTGGCTAGTATCATATCATTAAAGCTACCGGTCATTAACATATCACCGATGCTCGTTTGTTTATTATCACTGTACCGTTCATGCTTGCCTAGTTATAGACTTTTAATACTATATGCATACCACGACGTTCTGGGCTAATTTGTTCACTTGCTCTTAGGTTTATTAGAACGCTTGATTAATTATGCTCTAGAATTAAAGTCTGTAATAAGTGTTTTAGAATTTATACTTAAATCATTAATGTGGGGGTAGCATTTGAACATGTTCCAAGTCTAGGTTTAAACCACTGGCAATCGTTAACATTAGGGTTGCTTTGTTATTTTTCCTGGGATTATGATCCATTACTTGTATGATTTCATATGTGAGTTATGATTGATGCGTTTAATACCTGTTAATCGGACTAATAATCACTCATCGCATAATAAAACTTGCTTGGTTGACAACCCTTGTGTGCTATATTATAATACTTTATTAGAATAATTCTTATCTCGCTATCACTATTTTACCATTCCACATCGCCCTCGTATCAGAAACTATATCCTTCCATTTTCAATCTTAGCACATCTTTTCACTTTTCATAACTTTATTATAGCTTTATCCTCGTCATCTCTTAGTTTCCTCAAATTCATACTTTATAATCTGTCCATGATATATCAGTTACCTTATCACCAATCCCATCTCTCTAGTCTCACGGTATTAAATCATTACCCTCATAACCTTACCTTAATTCATTCATGACTCCCTAACTATATTATGGATAATTCGCTAAATAAAGAACTAAGGGTTATCACGCCGGGACTACCCACATATAGGGGTCATTTTCACCCAACCTGGTAACGTACGGGGGCTGTATATTCTCGTTACACATGATATTACACCCGTCTCATGGTTATCTGATCGAGGACAAGGTTATGTCTAGCTATTATCATATAACCGGGTATGTGGGATAAGGTCGCCGAGGCCGGTGGCGAGACGAGGTGGCGACGGCTAAAGAGGCCCAGCTCGAGGACGGCGTGGATCCTGCTCGGCGGTGAAATTGCCAGGGAAGAAGGCAGCCAAAAATCCGGGCGTGGCGTGGCCGGCAGCGGTCGTACAGACGGCTCCGTTAGGGTTTAGCCGGTGTAACGGGTTGGAGACCCGTTAGCCAAGGGCTATAAATAGGTGTTGGTGGCTGCATACCCCCTTAATGGTTTTAGAGCTCATTCATCCCTTTGTGTGTGTTGTGTTCCTCCCAAGAAGCATGTGAGTTCTTGGTGTTTTTGAGGATTGAGAGGGAGAGGATGGATTGAGAGTCTTGTAACCATTCCTCTTGTTCTAATGTCCATACGTATGGGGACTCCTTTGTAATTTTTTGGTTGGAATGAAATCTGAAGTTTTTCTGTTCTTCGTTCTTCTTCTTTGAATGGATTCAATGGCTTTGGGAGTGGGTTAGGAGCTTTGTGAGTTTTGCTTTTGCTCTCTAGTTGGTGAGCACTGCAGGAAGTCTGTTTCTTGATTGCTTCTGCCATGTCTGCGTGAGTGGAATGGGTGTGTTCATTTGCGTCTGTTCTCAGGATGGAGAATGAGTAGGAGTTGAGTCTGGCAAGAACTCTATGTAATCATTCTAAATACTTGAGCTGTTCCCTGTGATGTGATGAATGTATTCCTAATGTTCTGCCTTGATTCCTTCAGTCTTTTTGTTGATGCTTGTCTTCTATTCTTCTAGCTCTTTTGGGGTTCCTAAGAAATTGCTCCGAACTGGGTACTTCCCAAGGTCTCTTGACCAGTTCTTACCCGAGAGCAAAGATCTCTACTGCAGTACTCCTTCTATAGAATCTGGTTGTTTAGCCTCCCTCTGTTTTGTGCCCTTTTAGGGTTTACTGTTCCATGAGCAGAGGATTCTTGTTTTTCTGTTGTCTCAGCAAAGAATAGATTTTAGCTGCGAATTTTCTTGATCTGAGAACCATTCCATGTTATGATTTAAAGTCTCATGATCAAACGAGTTGAGTTTCACCTGCTCTTTGGATTTTGGTCTTCCTTCTGTTTGGGATTTCAGAAGTTGGCTCAGAGTTCCAATCTGGTATCTTCTTTTCTGTTTTTGGGCAGCAACTTTTGGTCTTTTTCGTGTTGTCTGGTTGCATCTTTTTCTTTTGCTCTTCTTTCCTGATTTCCTCTCTCCCTTTTTGTTAGTATATGGAAGTGAGCACTAGTCAGTTTTTGTAGCTATGGCTTCTCAGTTTACGGCAACAAAGTATTCACTGTTCTTGTTTACCTTCCGTTGGTCACCAGTTTGCTCTCTTCAAACTATTTGGTTTGTCTCAAGCTGAAAATCGAGCTATTTGTCTCAAACAGATCCTTCTCTCGACTGTCTTGATCACTGGAGGGAATTTCTGGCCGAATTACTTGATTCTTGTTTTGTCCTCACCGATCAATCTGGCATCAGTTTGCTCTTTTTCATTCGGCTGATCTCCTTTCTTCCTCTTGTCTTTTGCGTTTCTTCTTTTCAGGTTGTAGTCTCTTTTTAGTTTTGCCTCCTTTTCTTTGATTACTTTTTCTGTTCTTGCCTTCCGCTTTGCTCTGCATTTCCTCAGTTGGCTGTTCACAGCTTCAGGTCAGACTATTAGTATTACGGCGTCGACAGGCCATCTCTCGGCCAGATTAGGCGTCGTGAGGTCGACAACGGCAGGATCCAGTTACGGAGGTAGCCGCCCAGCGCTGGAGATCTAGTGGTGGACGTACCATGGTGGCTGCGCATGGTTCGGCTGCTGGCGTCAGTGCTGGGCTACACGTGGTGGCGCTCAGGGCGACGTTGGATCGGAGACCAACTGGTGGTGCTGCCCTTGGGCGGGTGGCATTGGATCGGGTGTCCGTCGATGCATGGCCGGGTGGGACTATAGCCGGCTGGTAGGCAGTGGTGTGGTCGTTAGTCGGCCACGGAGGCGGACGAAGATGCTAGCGTGGAAGACGGTGGGCGGTGCTGCTCTTGGGCTGGGCGGCCTTGCGAGGTGGTCACATCCGGATTGTGGCAGGTGACAGGATTGTTCCGTGTGGTCTGGTGCCATGCTCTGGGTGGAAACCCTATATCTGGCTCTCTTTAGTAGGATCTGACGATGACAACGTCCTCGGCGTCGTTTCCCTCCTTGGAGGCATCGTCTTGGAGCTGTACCTTACTTACCGTGAGGTCTTATGTGTAACATCCCAAATTCTAGGATATGCAAAAATGAGAAAAATTTAAATTTTTTGAATACATTTTTGTTTCCTTGGCTTTTTATCGGAGTTTCTTTGAAAAGTTTGAATTTCAAAAGTGCATGTAATGCAAATCAAAATTTTAGACCAGGTTATAAAACCTAAAAGGATGATTAAAAGTTGGCATGAGAAAACTCATGGTGGAAACCGTCTTAAGAAGACCATGAGTATAAATTGTGGCACTAAAAAATAAATATCAAAGCAAGTTCTGAAATTATCTAAATTAGATAAGTATAATTAAATTCGACAAGAAGTCTTCTAACATTTTTCTAGACAAATCAAAAGAACATAATACACTAAAATTTTACACGATCAAACTACACTATACGAAGAGTGTTAGTTTCGGCCACCGCAGCCTCTGACTGCTGTTTGCCCCAGGATATCCGACCGCTCTTGCGCTCGGAATCTCCGACTTCTCCTCGCTCTAATCCTTCACAATACCTCTCGGACACCTTCTAATTCTCCTCTGCTACTCGAACGTCGTCCGATGCTCTGAAACCGCTCGAATGCCGTCCAATTCTCCTCTACTACTCAAGTTTACAACTTAAAGACGGAAAAACATCGCCAATTACAAATTGGACTTAGACTCAATTTCTTACTGAAGCTAGACTCTGAAACTGAAAGCAACTTGAATTCCTAGTTCGATTCCACAACCGGATTGAACCGACTCGTACTTTGCACTCGATATTTACCAATCAAGTCTAGATTAATTCCAACAAGGAGCATTCGCAAAGATTGTCATTATCTTTCAAGCTCATCTAATGTGTCTAGCTTTTGCCCAAACCTCTCAGCTCACCTCACCCTTTCTCTCTCTCTCACTATTGAGTGTGTCCCACTTGTAGGACCCTTCTTCCAACTCTAGCCTGCATGAGCATAGGCTAGTGGTTTTGGACGACATGCTCATCGTTTTGAATACCACACCGTTTTTTCGGCTCTACTAATAGCCCATGCCTTGCGCCGCACCTTTCCTCCATGCATCCTGGCCTTGTGCCCAGCTTTGCCTCTTGATTGCTAAGTTGGCCCTCAAGAGCTCCGATCGGTTTGCTCTTGCTCGAGAGGCTTAGACCAGCTAGCAAGCTCTGTTACGAGTGCTTGAGAACACAAGTGCTCGAACGCACAGACTCCTAAACCCTTTTTGCATGTCAAGACAATCCCGTCAGGCCATCTTTCTTCGCTCGCAGATCCGCCAGGCCCACTGACAAGGTTCATCGTCCACCTCACGTGCATGCATCCGCTCCATCGAGGTCGTGGCCCGAGCTACCCCTGGTTTTAGACACCGCACCCATAGTTTCCCCTTTGCTGCTGCCCATTCCTGCCTCACTCGTTGCTCGATGTGACCGTTCTCTTCCCCGCTGTCATCTTCTTCACCTCGCACTCCACGGCAAGAGCCCAAGACTATGCCTATAAAACCCACCCCGACCATGCCATAGCTCTTCAGCTAGCCGCTCGATCTCTTGTGCACAATCCTTGAACACTCCGCTCTCTAGAACGGCGAGAAAACTGAAGTCGTACGCGACTCCGGTGAGCATGCTACTGTGCTCTAGCAACACCGATGAGCTCCTCTCTCCCAAACTCCGTCTCAATGCGCTTGCCTCTTCAAGCACCCCACTTATTTGATTGTCCTTCCATGCAGTGGATCACTCGAACTAGGCCTTCTGCTTCATCTTCGACTTCCCCGCTCCAGTGAGCCATACCTTGATTCCTAACACCCGTACTACTTCATGCATTCATGCAAGCTCATGCGCACCTCTTTTCATAGCTTCTCTGTTGTCGGACATCATTGTCACCGCGGACCCCTTCGCCGCCGACGAGGTCTCCAACGCTAGCTCCTCCTGCTCTTTCTCATGAGCCGCCATCATCTTCGGTGAGCTTCTCCTCCCCCGTAGAATATGTGAAATCGAAAAGAGAAACTAAAGTAATCACAGTACAAAGGAGAACTAAAAGCAATCATAAAGAAAACTGTAGTAGTCAAACACGAGAATAAAACCATGGCAATCGAGGTCAAAACCTTCAACTGCTGCTATGTCGAAACCTTCGATTGCAGCTGGAGTCAAAATCTTCGACCGCTGATGCAGTCGAAATCTTTGACCACTGATATTGTTAAGAACTTCAACCGTTGACGTTGATGAAAATCATCGATTGCTTGTGTGGTCGTGATCTTTGATCGCTTGCGTAGTCATAATCTTTGACCACTTGCATCATCGTGATCTTCGACCGCTTGCTTAGTCATAATCTTCAACCGCTTGCATCATCGTGATCTTTGACCGCTTGTGTAATTGAGATCTTCAACCGCTTGCATGGTCGTGATCTTCGACCACTAGCTTAGTCGAGATCTTTGACCACTTGCGTAGTCATGTTCTTCGACTGCTCGTGTCGTCATGATCTTCGACTGCTTGTGTAGTCGAGATCTTCAACCACTTACATAGTCATGAACTTCGACCACTTGTGTGGTCATGATCTTTGACCGCTGGCATGGCAGTGATCTTCGAACACTGTCGGGCATTGACATCCTCGACCGCTGTCATGTTGAGATTTTTTACTGCAGTTGGATGTTGGAATCTTCGACCACTGACGTGTCGAAACCCTCGACCGCTACCATTGTCGAACTCTTAGACTGTAGTCATAGTCGAGATCTTCGACCACTGCCATTGTCAAAACTTCGACTACAAATGGACTTGTAATCTTCAACCGATGACCGTAGTCGGTAGTCGAAACCTATAGTACCCGATCGATGGTTGTAAGCCATGGTCGATAGTCATAATCCATGGTCGATAATCGTAAGCCATGGTCGATAGTCATAATCCGTGGTCGATAGTCGTAAGACATGATCGATAGTCGTAGGCCGTGGTCGATTGTCATAAATCGTGATCAGTTGTCGTAAGTTACTGTACCTGGTCGATGCTCGAAAGATGTAAGATCGAGGAGGCCGACTAGAGGGGGGTGAATAGGCGGTCTAAAAATTCTCTTCAAATTATTAATATCAATTCAAGACCTTTTCTGTTTTCCTAAACCAAGTAAACAATGCGGAAGCTAAATTCAAGTTGGTTTAGTACAAATAGCGCCTAAATAAAACAAGTTTGCCTAAGTGCACTAATAATTCTAGCCTAGGTCAAGATTTGCAATCCTATGTTGACAAGCAATCAATTTAATTCTATGAGTATTAATTGCTTGAATATAAATTGAGCACATAGAAACAAACCACAATTGACATATTCTCTTTTTACCATGGTGTTCGGAGACTTGCCGGTCTCCCCTAGTCCACGTTGATGTTAGCCCAAACGAATATGTGGAGGTAGGGCTGCAGGTATAACAGAGAAACATAGACTACTATGCTCTAAAACCCCTGGCTGCCACCTCCCCTCGGTCGTAACTCGAAATCCTAGCCGGGCACGCGGTGCTAGCACACCAACACGACGTTCCATCCCGAACGTGTGGACTCGTGGAGGCGCCGCTGCTTATTCTTCTTTGTCGATTGAGAGAAGTGCAAGGCTATTGCGTAGGACGCGAGGAGGAGACATTCAGTTCGTGAAATGATCGACTGCTTCTTCTTCATCAACATGCATCTACGTTGGACTGGGCTGCTCCAACTCTTCTTCCACTGCGCAGCGCATCTAGTGGTAACTATCCATGACTCCCTTACACGCATGTTTTCTGGTTGAACACGGTAGAAAATCAATTGTTGTAGCTAGCGTAGCCTACCCGTTCTCCTTCAGTGGTATCAGAGCAAAACTACGTAGTATATGGTCTGGATCATGCATTTGTAGATGATATGTTGTTTTTAGTAGATGTGATTTATTACTGTTCTTATGCTAGGTTCATGTGATGGATCTTTCGGTGCACGGGTTGATTAGATCAATCGGTCATAAGGGGTTAAAATATGTATGAGTTGATAGCATAATGTGGCCAAAAAGATTAATTCATGCTCCTTCTTTGATGTACGCGCGACTTGCCCCTACTGGCTGGAATCACCATCGGGACTAACTGCGCGCACAGTCAATAGATTGAGCCAACAGATCGAGGTCTTGTGTTGTGGTCTCCTCAAGAATACCGATCGCGATGATCAATGTGATTGATGTAATGAAAATTGAGACATTTTGAATGGCTCGGATTTGGGTTGATTTGATCGGCCCGATGAGATTTTCATAGCTATGTAATTCCGTGAGGTTTTCAGGGCGCTGACCAGCCAATGGGACCGCCGTTGCGTGCACGCATAGATTGTTATACAAACACATTCTTGTCAGGGCGGTAGAATGCGTTCTACGCTTAACTTGTTTTTGCCGGGAATTATGTGAATGGTATGGCATAGATGTATATGTGATGCATGTGTGTTTTGGCGGCCTATGTGTCGTATTAATAACAGCTGGGTTGAGGCTGTTCTTTAATTGTATAGCGACCTACGTGTCGACTTGTGATGCTTGAGCTCCTCATGTAATTCATTTGCTAGCTATTAGTTGTAATAGTTTAGTTCTTTACCATGGAGGCTTCAAACATGATGACAAAGAGGACAGGAAGTGTGGCGAAGGACATCACCGTGGAACCATGGCGATGGCGACCACTACGATTCAAATGGCCATACCATTCACAGTATAATGTGATTACATGCATGTGATGTTTATTTCCTGTCATATTATTCTTTCATGCCATACCTGTAGAGGATGTATTTTTCATAACAGAATAGCTTCTCTTAGAAAAATTAAGAATTTATTTGATGCCCTTCCAATTGCTGTGCCTATAAGAATTACGATCATTTTTTGGTAAGTCTGCCAAAGCAGAGTACCATCAACTATCTTCATCTAATAGGGTGGATATCGGACATCCACATGCATAGTGTTGGTTTACTTGATAAGGCTATCAAATTGGATTTGGGCCTTGGGGCATGGTGTTAGGAGCCGGGGAATTGGGTACCACCCAACAAACAAGAGGTGTTGGGAGCCGGGGAATTGGGTGCCACCCAACAAACAAGAATCACATAAAATGTGATTAGCAAGCGTTGCTTACCTACATCACTAGGTTTCTAGCGGTGATGCCAAAGCTCACTAGAACTTAGATGAACATGGATCTTGACCACTATATGTCGTTAGAGGGAAGACGATTCCAAAACATATAGTGGGAGTGTCTTTTGTTAAATTATTTAATGGAAGATCAAACATGAACATAGTGCTGAACTTTGCTTGTTTATTTTCTGTTGTAGATCATGGCTGCTTCTAGTAACAATTTTGGTTTTAACTTGCGATCTGTTCTTGAGAAAGAAAAACTTAATGGAACGAATTTTATTGATTGGTACCGCAACCTAAGAATTGTTCTCAGACAAGAAAAAAAGGAATACGTTCTTGAGCAACCCTACCCCGATGAACTCCCTGAGGGTGCAAACGTTGCCACCCGCAAAGCTTATGAGAAGCACTGCAATGATTCACTCGATGTTAGATGTCTCATGCTTGTTACCATGTCCTCTGAGCTTCAGAAGCATTATGAGAATGCAGATGCTCACAATATGATTGAGGGACTGTGTGACATGTTTGAGAACCAAGCTAGGACCGAGAGGTTTAACATTTCAAAGTCCTTGTTTGCGTGCAAGCTAGCAGAAGGTAGTCCAGTCAGTCCTCATGTGATCAAGATGATTGGTTACATTGAGAGCTTGGTGAAGCTTGGTTCTCCCCTTAATCCTGATCTGGCTACGGATGTTGTTCTCCAATCTCTCCCTCTGAGCTATGAGCAGTTCATTATGAACTTTCATATGAATAGCATGGAGAAATCATTGACTGAATTGCATGGGATGCTTAAGACAGCAGAGGAAAGCATTAAGAAAAACACCAATCATGTGATGATGGTTCAGAAGGAGAATAAAAAGAGGAAGCGTTGGACGTCCAAGGCAAAGGCAAAGGAAAGGTTCCTAATGAGCACCCTAACTCTAAACCAAAGCCAAATGGGAAGGTCAATCGGCCCTTCTCACGATGATGAATGCTACCTTTGCCATGTCAAGGGCATTGGTCTAGGAATTGTAAGAAATACTTGGAGGATCTGAAAAAGAAGAAGGGAAGCGAGACTTCTGCTTCAGGTATAAATGTTATAGAAATTAATCGTGCAATTTCTTCTGGTGAATCTTGGGTATTTGATAGCGGATCGATGATTCATACTTGCAAATCGTTGCAGGGTCTAAGAAGGACTAGAAGTTTTGCGAGAGGCTAGTTGGACGTGTGTGTCGGCAATGGAGCAAAGGTTGTTGTACTGGCTGTCGGCACTTATCACTTGTCATTACCTTCAGGATTAGTTTTGGAATTAAATAATTGTTATTACATTCCAGCATTGAGTAAGAACATCATCTCTTCTTCATGTTTGGAGGAAGATGGTGGTTATGAGTTCGTAATAAAGAACAAATGTTGTTCTATTTATTTGAATGATATACTCTATTCACATTGTCCATTGATGAATGGGTTATATGTTCTTGATCTTGAGGATAAGCATATCTATAATATTAATGCAAAGAGGTTGCGGCCTAATGATTTGAATCCCGCTTTTATTTGGCATTGTTGCTTAGGTCATATAAATGAGAAACGTATAGAGAAGCTCCATAAAGATGGTCTACTCAACTCGTTTGATTTTGAATCATTTGAGACATGCGAGTCTTGTTTACTTGGCAAGATGACAAAGGCGCCTTTCACCGGTCATAGTGAGAGGGCAAGTGACTTGTTGGGACTTGTACATACTGATGCATGTGGACCAATGAGCTCAGTAGCTAGAGGTGGTTTTCAGTATTTCATTACTTTTACCGATGACTTTAGTAGATATGGATACATCTACTTAATGAGGCACAAGTCTGAATCGTTTGAAAAGTTCAAAGAATTTCATAATGAAGTACAAAATCAGCTAGGCAAGACAATTAAAATTATGTGATCTGATCATGGAGGTGAATATTTGAACCATGAATTTGGTGAACATCTAAAACAGTGTGGAATTGTTCCACAGCTGACTCCGCTTGGCACGCCTCAGTGGAACGGGGTATCTGAACAGAGAACCGGACCTTGTTAGACATGGTTCGGTCAATGATGAGCCAATCTGATCTTCCATTGTCCTTCTGGGGATATGCTCTAGAAATTGCTGTGTTTACACTAAACAGAGTTCCATCTAAATCAGTGGAAAATACACCATACGAGAAATAGACCTGGAAACGTCCTGGATTGTCTCTCCTTAAGATATGGGGTTGTAAGATTTATGTGAAATGTTTGACGTCTGATAAGCTCCATCCTAAATCTTATAAATGCTAGGGAAACCAAAGGATATTATTTTTACAATCGGGAAGAAGGCAAAGTGTTTGTCGCTCAGAACGGTGTCTTTTTGGAAAAAGAGTTTCTTTCAAAGGGTGTTAGTGGGAGCAAGGTGCAACTTGAAGAAATTCGGGAAACACCTGAAAATGTTTCAGCTCCTATTGAACCTCAATAGGATGTACAAGATGTTGTACAACCGGTTATGGAGGCACCGCCCCATGTAGGTCTACAAAGCACGTCGCATGGCGAAAGTTCACGCCCTAACCACGGGACAACGTGACATATTGTTGTTGGACAATGATGAGCCCAAGAGCTACATGGAAGCAATGATGGGACCAGACTCTGAAAATGGCTTGGAGCCATGAGGTCCGAAATAGAATCCATGCATGATAATCAAGTTTGGAACTTGGTGGATCCACCTGATATTGTAAAAACTATTGAGTGTAAATGGAGTTTTAAGAAAAAGATAGACATGGATGGAAATGTTCACATCTATAAGGCACGATTGGTAGCGAAAGGTTTCAAGCAAATTCAAGGTGTTGATTATGATGAAACATTTTCGCCCGACGCTATGCTAAAGTGTATTCGGATCCTCCTAGCGATCGCTGCCTATTTCGACTATGAGATTTGCCAGATGGATGTCAAAACGGCTTTCCTAAATGGAAACCTAAGCGAGGATGTGTACATGACATAGCCTGAGGGTTTTGTTGATCCGAAAATCTTTGGGAGAATATGCACGAGCTTGAAGTTCATTTATGGATTGAAGCAAACATCTCAGAGTTGGAATCTTCGTTTTGATGAAGTAGTCAAAGGGTTTGGCTTCATCAAGAATGAAGAAGAGCCTTGTGTTTACAAGAAAGCTAGTGGGAGCGCACTTGTTTTTCTGGTCTTGTATATAGATGACATATTATTGATCGGAAATGATATTCCAATGCTAGAAGCTGAAGTCTTCCTTGAGAAAAAGTTTCTCAATGAAAGATCTTGGAGAGGCAGCTTATATTTTGAGCATAAAGATCTATAGAGATAGATCGAAGAGGCTAATTGGATTAAGCCAAAGTACATACACTGACAAGGTATTGAAGCGGTTCAATATGCAAGATTCAAGAAAGGTTTCTTGCCTATGTCACATGGCATTAGTCTTAGCAAGACTCAGTGTGCTTCAACACTTGATGAGCAAAAGAAGATGAGTGCGATTCCGTATGCCTCAGCCATCGGATCCATCATGTATGCTATGCTTTGTACGCGCCTAGATGTTTCATATGCTCTAAGTGTTACGAACAGGTATCAATCTAGCCCTAGTCTAGCTCACTAGGTGATTGTAAAGAATATTCTTAAGTACTTTAGAAGGACTAAAGATATGTTCCTTATTTTTGGAGGTGAAGAAGAGCTCGTTGTGAAAGGTTACACCGATGCTAGTTTCAAAGCGATAAATATGATAGCGGATCGTGAGTCGGTTTTGTGTTCGCCTCAATGGAGGCGGTGGTGGAAAAGTTCCGAGTAAGAGGCGGTGGTGATTCGACAACCGAGGTCGAGTATATTGCGACACAAGTCGCAGCGAAAGCTGTTTGGATCGAAAAATTGTTTTGAGTTGGGTGTGATCCCTAGTGTGTCCAGTCCAGTGGATCTCTATTGTGATAATAGTGGAGCCATTGCGCAAGCACAGGAGCCTAGGTCACACCAAAAGTCCAAACATATACTTCGGCGCTATCACCTTATCCGTGAGATCATTGATAGGGGTGAAGTGAAGATTTGCAAGGTGCACACGGATTTGAATGTTGCAGATCCATTGACGAAGCCTCTCTCACAACCAAAGCATGAGGCACACACGAGTGCAATGAGTATTAGATACTTACATGATTGACTCTAGTGTGAGTGGGAGATAATTGTATCAAGTCTATATTTATGAAATTTTGAATAAGGTGTTATTTGGTTCCTTGAATAATGATTGTATGCATTGATTAACAAGTATGTGACTTGTTCGTGAAACTCTTTGTTTTATTTAATGTTATTCTAAAGATCCCTAGTCTTATGTCATTACGTGGGACAACAATGATTTATGGACTAGTACATGTATTGATTGATGATCATGTTTCACGGATCATGGATATAGGAATATCAAATCAATAATGTGGACACATGTTAGAGAACATGGTGTTGGATTGACCCACTCCGAGATGTTGCTGGGATTGTTATGTTAATATGTGCCATCAAGCGATCTCGAGTGGCATACCTACTGGATCCTTCGACCTGAAATCGCTATTGTTTCTCACTGTGTGTAGTGGTGCACTTTAGGTTGCCAAACACTACTCCGTAACTGGGTAGCTATAAAAGTGGTCTTCAGGTGTATCATAAAACATGGAATGGGATGTGAGCGGATTAAGATGGAATTTGCCCCTCCTACATAACAGGAGAGATATCTCTGGGCCCCTCGATGTGGTTGGATTAGGGAAGTGCATGGCCATGCCAAGGTGATTAAAGAGCTAATCACAATGTGACTAAAGGGTTACTCATGAGTAGTAATCCACCACAAGATCGAGTGAATGGTTGAGCTATCACAAGGGTGGCACGAATCTCGCCTTAAGTTCGACTAGTATCGTGTGGCAAAGGGATCCATGTGTGTGTATATCAAGGTTTAGCCGATATAATCTTTATGTGTTTATGGAGTCAATATGTCCTGCTAGGTGCCACTATTGACTTATGGCTTGAAAAGGGTTTTTGGGTCATGGCTGTCTACACATGAACCTAACGGGTCACACACTTGAGGGGCTGGAATTGGAAAGCTTGCCTATATGATTGTCTCTAGTGCAAGTGGGAGATTGTTAGTGATGTGCCCAAGAGGCAATCACAAATAATTCGATTTTATAGGCTAAAAGGGATATTGATCCATATGGAATTAGGGTTCTAATGGGCCTACAACGTGGAAGCCCATTAGCATGCTCTATAAATATGTGGAGGTGGGGCTGCAGGTACAACAGAGAAACATAGACTGCTATGTTGTAAAATCCTTGGCCGCCACCTCCCCTTGGCCGTATCCCAAAACCCTAGCCGGGTGCGCGGTGCTACCACACCAGCGCACGGCGTTCCATCTCGAAGTGTGGACTCCGTGGAGGTACCGCTGCTGTTGCTGCTGTGCTATTGGCGAGAAGCGCAAGGCTATTATGTAGGATGTGAGGAGGAGACATTCAGTTCGTGAAACGATCGACTGCTCCAACTCTTCTTCTGATGCACAGCGCATCTAGTGGTAACTATCCATAACTCCCTTACACGCATGTTTTCTGGTTGAACGCGGCAGAAAATCAATTATTGTAGCTAGCGTAGCCTACCCGTTCTCCTTCACTTCTCACAACCTTCTTGAGAAGATTACCATGCACGACGCTTCCAACACCGTCTAGGAGTCAGCAAACTCTAAGAGTAACAAGACAAACCCCTCGCTTGACTCTCACCATGTGCAACGGATGCACACTTGTACACAACAATTGTATACTCTAATATAAGCTTTAAACAAAGCTTACTTATCCGGTTGTCATTAATCTTCCAACCATTAACACATAATGCAGAAGTTAGATGACAACCCGATTACACATGAGTATATATAAACTATACAAGCTATATATATACTCAACGGATGTGTTTCAAATTAAAGATCCTAAATATTCATATTAGAAGAAGCATTAATCAACACTCATGAAACTCTAAAACATAGAGAGATCTTCCCCTAAATATGTGCATACAAATGTATATAATGAAGACATATGAATATATTCATTTTGGACTAAGAGAGGAGTTCAATCTATATTTTGGATCTAAGGAATACATTAGTATATGAGAATGTGTGATTTCGAATGCATACATCTTTGAATTCACCTTTCCATCTAAATGAGACTAAGCAATAATATACTTGCACAAATATATTATTCTTACGAAAGATTTATCATTTAATCATATATTAGGATGTGAGAAATGCAGCAAGATTAAAAAAAAGATATACTAATACATTTCTTAATAATTTCACCTTTTCATTTAGATGAGATTAAGCATAGATAAACTTAAACAAATATATTAGTCTCATATGAACCCTGTGAACACTACTACAGAAAAGGTCATCACAGACGGTTCAAAAATATCATCACAGACGGTTTTGTGAACCGTCTGAAATTATGGGTCAGTGATAATCAAAGGTTATCACAGACGGTTGTCGAACCGTCTGTGATATATCAATAGCACAGACGGTTTTTAGTTATAAATCGTCTGTGATATATCAATATCACAGACGGTTTATAACTAACAACCGTCTGTGATATATCAATATCACAGACGATTTATAATATATCAATATCACAGACGGTTTATAACTAAAACCGTGCGTGATATTGATATATCCTGACGGTTTTGAGTTACAAACCGTGCGTGATGTTCTTTATACCCTAAATCTATTTCTGTTTATTGGCTAGCCTCAGGAAATGCTAGCCATGCCCTCTGAAACAAGCAGATGAGCAGTATATGTATACATACAATTGAGATCTCAATTCATTTGACAAATATATCACATTTCATTCACAAACATAAGGCATCCATTTCGCAAATGAATTAATTGAAATGAAATAAAATATCCATTAACAAATTCACAATTACAGTGCGCAGTGGAACTCTCCATCGGATCGATGACTTTCTCGCACAAAACCAAGCGAACTCTCCTCGAATTTTTGCAAAGTCCAAATTGTTTCAATGCGAGATGTAGAGATGGCGAAGCTTTGTCGATAGGAAAATCGGTAGCTTACATATATAACGACAAGTATGAAATAAATGTGGGAAGATTGACAAACCTTAGAATTGCTGATCTTCGAGGAATCGAGGAGTAGTCTCATATGGTGGCACACGTAGTATCCACACGTGTTGCCCATACCTTCTTGGCACCGCAAAAATAGAATGTGTTAAATCAAAAGGCATTCTTGCTAAGTGTTGTATAGGATTAATTAATGTGTAGCTAGCGAATACCGGAAATTGCGAGAATGTTTCAAGGGCTTGGCCCACGTCGTCGAGCCACGTGTTTGTTGAATGTATGCGCGACGACCTTCATTATTCAAAAAGTTAGATTAGTCATTCGGAAGGAAAAAGAGTACAATGTACAATGTACTTACTTATCGAGTATTTCGGCGATAGCGTGTACTTGGATTTGTTATTACTTAAAGAATCAAGGTATATAGCCTTGTTCCATTTGGTATAATTACAATTAAAATCAATGGAAGTGCTCATTGTATGGCATAAGAAGAAATTCCTTATCGCGGTGAACCGGCGGTGTTGTTGTAATATAGCTCTCGACGAAGGATGCATCCTCCTTGATGGTATCAATGGCGACCAGCGTGGGTCCAGAAACCAATTGGTAATTTCGATGATCTAGCGGTCGGCATGAATCTATATATATACGAAAAGCAACAAATTGTGACATATATCGGTATGGCGTGAGCAGAGGCGTGATTGTACAGACTTACTGACGTCCGGCATTGAGCGATTTAGGCGTCGAGAGCGTTGAGCATGAAAAGATCAAATATATCGTCAAAGATCACCACGAAGACACAATCACGAACTTCGTCTTTGGAAATGTTCCGCTTGAATTTGGCGGTGATACGGCGTCGTTACGCCTCGGCCTATTAATTTGTTGCATATACCAATTGTGTAATATTTGGCAACCAAGTCCTAGGGTTAAGATGTGCTCTTGCGGGAATATCATCGGCTCGCCTAGCATGAATTTGCGGGCCAATGGCAGGTACGGGGTATCGTCATCATCCTTCATCTTTGATTTGCCCTTGCCACTACCTCGACTGTAGGTCGACTTTATGGTAACGACCATAATGGTTCGAGACGCAAGTTGCTTTGGCGAGAATAGCACCGTGGAGATAGCACCGATCTTGGTAGCTCGCCGACCGCCCTTGTGGAGATAGCACCAGCGCTTGTAGCTCTGGTTCGTGCTGCCATTGTGGAGATAGCACCAGCGCTTGTAGCTCTGGTTCGTACTGCCGTTGTGGAGATAACACCAACGCTTGCAGCTCTGGTCCGTGCTGCCCTTCTGATCCGGCCAGTAGTGAAGAAGCCTCCAGGCAGATGTCGCATTTGGGCCTTTGGATGAATGTTCAAATGGCACGCCCTAGAATCACGATGTCGTCGTTGGGGGCCTTCGGTAGTGGGACGACCTCAAAATTGGCATGCACACCATCCACATTAACTTTTGCGTAACTGGCGCTAAGGTTTACCGTGCACCACGGCCCCGATACTGCATCGATATGCAGCGGCCCCAAGCGTACAAGGGAATGGAGGCACATCTCACTTGGAGCTGCGCCGTAGGCTCCTACATAACGATACAAAATTAGCTACTCCAATAGGTCTATGAATGGAGCAAGCATTGGAGAGATAATAATTTTTACCTAGATGTTGTCCACAGGAAATCGGCCACGCTTTACAGCCGGATTGGATGCGCAACTACTCGAGCGGTTATACGGGCTAGCTACCACGGGAGCGGGGGCCCGCTGACTTTCTGTTTGTTTCCGCACCTCATCTCCGATTACATCAGCCAGCTCACCCATTATCTCCTCTCTAAGAGTTGCCTTGAACTCTTCTCGTAGCCCCTCCTCACGCTCGGCTTTGGTTCTCTTCCTCTGTGATACATTTGAGTCATCTTGGAAACCATGTTTCCAAGGGCGTAAAGCCCAAGGCCTCTCGTCTTGCTGGGTGCTCCTTGTTTCCTAGGGCCACGGAGAGCATATCATTCTCCCTTGTTCCATGGAATGATCCCGGTAGATTCAAAACTCAGCTCTTCCTGCAAGAGCACGACATGTCATTTCAATTGCATGCGAAGTTCGAAGTAATTACAAGCTACGTGCTTGATTGATATCTTACCGAATATTGGGACACTTGCCGGTCTGCGAGTTTTGAAAGGAGACGTCGCCGATGTCGTTGTAGATGACCTTGCTCTAATCCAATTTCGAGCGCTCATCAGGGATATTGGAAAATGGCGGGCGATGTCTGTTGGGCGCCAAGTCATCCTCCGTCCTCCATCTGCGGATTTTACCCGCATA
The DNA here is from genome assembly GCA_036346245.1 of Bonia amplexicaulis. Classification (NCBI taxonomy): domain Eukaryota; kingdom Viridiplantae; phylum Streptophyta; class Magnoliopsida; order Poales; family Poaceae; genus Bonia; species Bonia amplexicaulis. The sequence goes on along the minus strand of CM070736.1, from coordinate 23,840,364 downwards.
CCCGGTATGCCAAGTCTGTGGGGTGCGTGTTTTTTGCTTGGAGGACCTTATGCGCCACACTTGTACTTTTGAAATCTTCAGTTGTCTTCATCGCCTTGAACTCTTCCCATTGTGGTTCCGTGAATGGGTATTTATGAATGGGCGTTTCGTCCGTCTCTCGTATTTCTTGACAAGCGTGCTCTTGAAGTTCTTCCAAGCTTTGCACGCCGCTAGGTAGGTTTGTCGTTGCACGGCGTCTTGGTGTTCTTCGGGATCTCGAGCGATGCCAAAATTTTGGTCCTGACTCACGTTTCCGAGTCTCGGGAGCGTTCTTCCACGAATTGAATGTGATCTCAATTCGCTCTCGTGCAACTATTACGATCGGTGTTCGAATCGCCTCGCTTTGTGAGGAAGGAGAGGGACCCCAGATGCATCGACCGCTGTGATGGTAAATCGGCCCTCAGCCTTCTTTGATAGCCTCTTCCTTGGCGTCTTGATGTTCGAGCGGACGCCTCTGGCGATGGTGTTGAAGAATGCGCGGATGACATGTTGCTCAATTTGTGGGTCTATAAGGATAAAATAAGAAAGTGATCATATTGAATTGGAAGAGAGGAGAGGAGTAGAGGGAGGGAGGCGGCGAGGGCTATGAAGCAAATGGCACAAACCGATGTATCAAGTTCATTGAATTCGATACACGGGTGTACCACTTGCTTCATGCCCTTGAAGGTCTATCGGCATATATTATTACTACAAGGTCTCTAAACAAAGCTCTATGTGGCCATACAGGGAAACGTCTTGCTTTTAGTCATGAGCAAATCATAGTACGTATCATATGTTAGATGTGTCTCATTAGAGTTATTAGAAGAGTTACATACACCAAAGAACTAGTCTTTTACACGTTGCATTTATGCATATTAAGTCTGCATGTTTTATACTGCATGGATTGAGTCCTTCCTTGTATTACTTAAGCCATGTACTCATCGACTAGTTGAAAAATAAGTTGAATAGGAGCAAATGTACTCACAAGGTTACCTTAGTACTTATGCGTCGGGAGGCGGCGGCCGGCGAGGGCTCGGGAGGCGGCGAGGCGGCGGAGGCAGCCGAGGCGGCGGGCGTGGAGGCGAGCCGGCGGCGGTCCTCGAACGCGGACGGCTCGGGAGGCGGCCGGCGATGGCGGGGAGGCGGCGGCGAGGGCTCAGGAGGCGGGCGGCGGGCGCCGGGCGTGAGGCGGCCGGCGTCGGTCTTCGAATCGCGGAGGGCTCGGCGGCGAGATAGATCGGGATTTAGATGTAGAATATAAGCTGCAGCATACGGCGGGAAAACCCTAGCGGAGATAATTATAGGAGGCTTATCACAGGCGGTTCTACGTGGAACCGTGCGTGATATCAATATCCTGAGCGGTTATAAGTGTAGAACCGTCGCGATATATATCTATCACGCGAGCGGTTATAAGTGTAGAACCGTGCGTGATGATATACATATCGAGCAGTTCTACACTCTCTAACCGTCTGATGATAATATCGCGAGCGGTTATAAGTGTAGAACCGTCTCGCGATAACTCTTTGACCGTAGTTATTGAGACAAATACCAACCATTGCATTCATGATCGACCACCAATAGTTTGCATTCATATACAACACCAACCGGTGCATTCATATACAACACCAACCGGTGAATTCACATAGTGTATTTCTTTACATATTTTCTCATTCTCAAAATTGACTACATCACACATTTTCACATATACATCGAGACAAATGCATTGTTATATACATATATGCAAATGCCACATATATGAAGCTCATTCTCATTGTACTTGCTTATTTCCTTTAAAAATGAGCCCTTCATGATGATCAATGCATACGTAACTAGTTTAAATCACGTTGTTCGTCGTCGACCCTTATGTCATTTCAAAAGGAGGTAACTCGTCAAATTGATTGTATTCTTCCTCGTCCACTACATTCTCTACTCCGACAATTCTCCTTTTCCATGAAGAACTACATGGCGTTTCTTATTTTGGGCGGTTACATAGAAAACTTGAACAACTTGGTTGGCGAGCACGAATGGTTCGTCTTTGTACCCGACACGTTGGAGGTCCACGGTAGTGACACCGCACTTGTCAACCTTCACTGTGGGAGATGCACCAGCGGCGTGAAATAAGGGATCTTGAAAACCACGTGGTCGAGCTCCCAAATCTCTTCTATGAACCTATAGTGCGAGTTTCTCGACCCATCCGATCTTGAACGCATCTATCACGAAACCGCTGATACGGTTTGTGCACTTTACATCCACGAGGCGTGTATAGAATGTGTACCCATTTATGTCATATCCTTGCCATGTCACGGTTGTAAATGTTGGCCCTTTGCCAACCATGTCGTCTCACTTGGCGAGCTCCTAGCGATTTGCTCCTTCAACTATTGGTTGAACTGACTGTTATGTTGCCTCATGATCCAAACACGCAGGGGGAAGGTACGTTCGTCCATTATCTATTACTGTCGATGCTAACTCAGGCCTGATGTCCATATCGGCCAAGTCAAGCGTGCGTTGGCGTAGATCCTTTGTTTTGTCACGAATGTTCGAGAAGAGACCAATCAAGTCGTCGCATACATTCTTTTCTACGTGCATGACATCGATGCGATTGTCGAACATCTAGGTACTTCCAATAAGGTAAGTCCCAAAATATTGATCTCTTCTTCCATGTGTTCTTCTCATGAGCCCTCATTTTACGTCCCTTCCGAGGACAACATCTAAATCCTTAACCATATCATAAACCTCGTGTCCCCTTAAATGCCTTGGGTGAGCTGTCTTCCTTCTCTCCGTCAAATTGTTTCTTCATCTTGCGGTATGGGTGAGCCCTCCAAAGGAACCGACGGTGGCGCATGTAGACCGTTTTGCGTGAGTGTCTCGACCACACACTCTCGGTATCATCTAAGCAGTGGGTACAAGCTTTGGCGACTTTTGTACTGCGCCCGATAGGTTAGCAAGGCGGGATAATCGTTTATGGTGCGAGAACAATAAGGCGCAAAGTGAAATTCTCTCGTTGTATGCATCCCATACCATACCCTTCGTTCCACGGTACTTTTAGATCTTCTACCAACGGTGCTAGGTACACATCGATATCATTCCACAGTTGCTTTGGCCCTTGGATAAGTATCGACGACAAAATATACTTCGCTTCATACACAACCAAGGAGGAATGTTATAGATGTAGAGAGTCTGAGCCATGTGCTATGTCGGTGCTCATGCTCTTGAAAGGATTCATTCCATCTGTACTCGGTCAAACCTTATATTCCTTAGTTACGCACCAAAGTCTGCGAAACTCCTATCGATGTTTCTCCTTTGGACGGAATCGACAAGGTGTCTTAGCATTCCATCCTTCTTGCGCTCCTTCGAGTGCCAACGCATGATTTGCCTCTTTGGATTTGCAAAAACCTTTTCAAGCGGGAATTATAGGAAAATACCATGCCACCTTAGCAGAGGTCCTTTCTTCGCCTCTGTTCCCTCATAGTTATCGATTGATTGTTACGTTTGTATCGGCATCGTTGCACACGGACATACATGCATGTTTGCATACTCTTTACGGTATAGGATACGATCGTTCGGACATGCATGTATTCTTTCTACTTCCATTCCCAACGGACAAAGAACCTTCTTTGCTTTATACATGGTTTTAGGCAGCTCATTTCCCTACGGAAGCATGTCCGCTAAAAGACCTAGCGGTAAGTGAAACTCTTGTCGGACCAACCATTGCTTGCCTTCAATTTCAACAGTTCAAGCACGGTGAGCAACCTCGTGTACTTGCGACACGTGAACAAAGGTTTCTCCGAGTCCTCCATCAAGCCCGAATTTAACATACTCTCTCGATCATAGTTCTCTTCTACATCGCGAAGCATCCGATCCAGATTATCATCGTGCAACCTATCCGTATCCGAACCACAATCGACATTATCCGGCGGCATGTCATTCACTTCACCGGCGATGTCATCCGTGGCATATCATTCACTTCACCGCGATATCATCCGTGCATATGATCATTCACTTCGCCATGGTGGTCCAACACATATAACCCTTTTTGAAACCCTTCCGAATCAAGTACGCTTCAATTTGCCCTCGGTTCTTAAACATCTTTAAATTCTCGCGATCGGTATGGACGATACATATATTCCACCCCTAATTCAACATATCCTTCTCGGCGACTCTTGTAAGCGGACCGCCATTAATATACTCTTCACTCACACGGCTCGCGGCATACATCCAGTTTCGGTCCTACGTTACGTACATATATAACAACTCAGTATTAAAAATTAGATTAACTAATTATTACTAAATATATACCGGCCACATGTATTATATTGAGGCTTAATTTGCTAGCTCAATTCATATTATAAACACAACAGCTATTATATAACCAACAATTTTGCAAATTAACCATCTTCAATAACACTCACTAATTACTTAGATCTAAATTGTAATGCAATTAAAGAAAAAAATAAATTTCCTACTAACCATATCTAGAGCTACCGGAAAAGTATGAATGAATCTTCAAAGCTCAATCTGCCTCTTCCCACCAAATTAAGCGGCACGAAATCGCCTAGCTCGCCTCTGGCGAAGGAGTGCGCAGAGATGGCTAGATCGGATCAAAATGAAGACAGAGATGCGGTGCGGCGGCGCATTAAATGCTTAGTGGCATTATCACAGATGGGTTTTTATTACAAACCATCTGTGAATTATCACAGACGGTTTTTTATTAAAACCCGTCTGCAATAAATATTATCACAGACGGTTGTTTATTAAAAACCGTCTGCGACGCCGCCAACACAGACGGTGTTCAAATTAAAACCGTCTGTGATAATGCAAACTCAGAACATATCTCTTGTGTTTCGTGTAACGTATCTCGATCGTTATACGAAGCGTCTATTTCATTAATGTTTGGTATACGAACTATCTATATCATTAATGTTTGGTATACGAACCGTCTGTGCTCAAGGTTAAATATGCACGCCTAATGATCCAGGTCTTGTACATACGTACTGTCCTCTCATCTGTGCTATTCTTGTCATCATCTCCTACTATTCTTACGTACAATATGGATTCTACTGTTCTTGTCATCATCTCCTTCCTCTCATCATTCATCAAGAGTTGTTTGGCGGAATCTTACAGTGACCAGCAATTTACATCTGGGCGACTTCTCGGTCACGCCGCTCTCCTTCCCCGACTTTCTTGCATCCGTCACTCGATCGATCATCCATTGTCGACGGAGGCGTCTCTGCCGCTCAAGGCGAAGCGACCATCACCACGGTTCTTATACACAATGTGCACAAAGCGGAAGAAGCAATTGTGGCATTGAGAGGCGATGGATAGCATTGCCGTTCAAGCGAAGCGGATTCGAGAATCTTATAATGCTATCCTCTACGAGATTATGAGCTATGCTACGATCATTTGACAATCTTTGGAGGAGGAAGTCTTGAGGACAAGGACAATCTTAACGGTGTTCGAGAACTCGTGGCGCTCCTCCAAGTCTCAAAGTCGAAGAAGAAGCGTACGAAGCCCAGAAGATTAGAATCTGGGAATCTCTTTATCTCTGCGACTTTTGTAATAAATTTGCCTCGAATTGAAATTAATAAATTTGCCTTTTATTTGTGATCCCCTATCTCGCATGCGTAGTTGGTGATTGTTATTATGATGACGGTTTTTATTACAAACCGTCGTGTAATCAGAATTATCACGAGCGATTTTAATACAGACCGTCACGAGGCGGTTCATCGATAATAACCAATCGTGATACTCGTCTTCTCCGACGCCGCCTACGGATGGTGTCCAAATTAAAACCGTCGTGTTGGTGTGGTCACGACGGTTTTGTCAAACCGTCTGTGATTGGCCGTCTAGTATTAGACTTTCTGTAGTAGTGAAAGAAGAAAGGGGAGAAAAAAGGAGAGGCAAAATGGATAATTCAAGTTCAAAAGTGTGAAATTCTAGAGAAATAGACGGGATCCCAAGCGAGTAACCAATTATGGTGGAAAGAGTGGTAAATCCTAGAACACCAAAATGAGGAGTGGCATACACCTAATTTTCTCTAGCTAGACGAGGCGAAGACAATAAAATTAGGAGATGCATTCACCGACAAAAGACAAAGGAGATGCGTGCAGTATAAAAAAGTCAATACAAACTCACAAGACTTTTTACAGTGATGTACGCGAGCATGAATGAGCAGGAGAGCATGCCGTAGAAGCACTTGCTGTTGTCCAATTCCACAGATGCCGCTGTATGTCTGGTTGCCCAACGTGGCCAGTGACCGCTTCGCGATGGAGATGGAGCCCGTCTAGCATTCAATCGACCTTCTGTGTTGCTAGGCGCCTGTTTATTTATCTTCTCGCTGGATGGGCTTAAAAGAAACAATAAATCCTCAACTTATCGAATGCGTGAAGGCCTAGGCCTCGTCTCCTTCCTTTTCTTCTCGTGGCAACAATCTTCTCTCCTCTGATTTAGGTTGTTTTTTCCCTTGCATGTGCATACATGCGTAATTATATGTGGTCTGCGGTAATTTTATGTGAACTCTGTCTCTCTCTTCCTTAATATATGCCAGGCATGCGACCTCTCTCTCTCTTTTCTTTCTTAACGATTGGAGTTTGTATACAACAAATTTTGTATATCAATCACCTCGATCTAAATTTAATCTCAACGGTTATAACTCAACTCCACCGAATAGATGGCTAGATGTTTTTTTTACCGATTAACATCAGAATTTCCTCTGAGTGTCTAGTTAGTATAGGTATTAATTGATTGGTTGCTCTTAGCAATGAGAAGCTTTTCTTAGAAGACGATTTTAATGGTCATATTGGTATAACTAGTAGAGGATTTTAGATGGTGCACAGAGGCTTTAGTTATGGTGGTAGGAACTGACAAAATATCGTAAACGTTGCCGTAGTCTATGACCTCATGATAGCTAACACCTTTTTAGAAAGAGACATTCGTATTTAGTTACCGTTAGCAGTGGTCAGCATTCTAGCAAAATTGATTTTGTTCTTATTAGGAGGGAGGACAAACGAGCCTGCATAGATTATAAGGTTATACCTAGAGAGTATGTTGTTCATCAACATATGTTAGTAGTCTCTGACTTTTGTTTTAGGATTCGTGTTTGATAGGCTAAGGCCCCAAAACCACAAAGAAGATTCGTGTTTGATAGGCTAAGGCCCCAAAACCACGAAGACGAAATGGTGTAAACTCAAAGGGGACAACTCACAATCGTTTAAGGACAGGTGACCACAGAAGGGATATAGAACGTGGGCGAAGCAAATAGTATGTGGACGGAGATGGCAACTCGTATTAGGAAGATAGCTACGAGGTACTTTGAGAGACCCGAGGGATAAGATGTGAACCTTGTGGAACGAGGTAGTGCAACAGGCTATCAAGGAGATGAAGATATGTTGATATAGATCCACCTAGCAAGCTAGCTGAACCACGTTGGTTTAGCCCTGATCTTTCACGATACGCCTTGTTGGATGCCCTCCTTATTCTAATGTTCTTGCAAACCCAAGAACAGCATACACCACCAAGAGAAGCCTTCTCCCACGCACACTACAACACGTGAACAAAGGGTAGAAGAACGAAGTTTCAGCGAGTAGAATCCAACACCACAATTGGATTCAACACACCAAGAGCAATTCCTCGATGGAAATCTCAAAAACATGCTAACAATGGCCACCAAACTATGGTGATTTTCTGGTTTCTATTTATCAATTCATAGCCTAAGTTACAATGGGGCTAAGGCCCTGGCCTTATATTAGTGCACAATGCACGACCTTGACTAAAACTCACGCACAACCTAGTCTAAGGCCGAAACAAACTCCAATATGAACTACAAAGGAAATATCTAAACTGCTATCACTGGATTCTCTCGAAATTTGTGACATGACCATGAGGATTCCATGGCTGGCACCTTATCTATTATGTGGAACTTCGAAATAGCTTTCCAACGAGTCTAAGAACGCCCAAATCAAACTCTGTTTGTGAAAGTTATGAACGTTTTAGTATCGGTCTTGCCAGCTGTCCCGAACCGAGTCCGAATCGGCTTCAAATCTTTATATGTTTTGTTTTCTTGTTCAAGAGGCTTCCAAATCCATTTGGAATCTGAAAAGAAATCCTTCTCAACCTTTAGAAAACCATGGTGTAGTCGGATTTTACCCTTACTTGCATTGCAATACTCGGACTCTTTATGTTTGGCAAGTCTCGCGCGTCTCTCCGGATAGCTCGTGCAGTATCCAATAAAATTGTCATAACCTTGTGTAGGAAGCTCCAATCAAGTGTTGTTTGATTCATTGGAAAGTATACTTCATTAGCTTTCCAAATATGTGTTTTGTGCACATTAGAAACCTCAGAATTGTCATTCAAAGTTTCTTGAACATTATGCACAGAACTACAAGCACTAACCAAAGTTGTAGTGATACTTGGTGCCATATCATCCTCCCCTCCTTGAAGCAAAGTTGTCCTCGTCTTTGGGGTAATCTGGGAGCTTGCCTCTTTTTGGCTGTAATTTTTTCATCAGCATGAATAGTACCGTCCAATTTTGGTTTCAACACATACTTCTTTCCCCATGTATAAAAGTGTATGTGTTGAACCGGCCCTCATCCATAGCATTGCGATCATATTGCCATGGTCTTTTCAACAATAACCCATATGCATCCATTGGAACTACGTCGCAATCCACCTTGTCAACATAGTCACCAACAACAAACGAAACCCACACCTTATGAGTTATCTTTAGCCTTCCGGAGTTGTGTAGCCACTCCACATGATGTGGTTGAGGATGCCTCCACGTGGACAGCCCTAAAGCGTACACCAAATATTTGCTAATCACGTTGGTATAACTTCCACCATCTATGATCAACTTGCATGCTTTATCTTTGATCTTGCACTCCGCTTGGAAAACACTCCACCGCTATCCTTTTGTTTTAGTTTCTTTACTTTGCACCTTTCGGACCAAAAGATTAACACCATTCAATTCTGGATCACAATAGACAACACCTTCCTTGGAATCGTCGGATTTCTCACTTTTAGAATCACTACTAGAACTTGTTGAAGCATAGACATCTTTAGTGAGAAGCACTCTTCGTTGATTTGGACAATCACGCATCATATGACCTCTTCCCTTGCACTTGAAACACTCAATTTCTCTAGCACGAGCATTAGAAGGAAAACTAGAATTAGTTTTAGTTGCTTCTTTATCTCTGTTTCTTGCCTCCTTTGAAAGAGCCCCATTTGAACGGTTTGATGTTGCCACCTTGTAGTGTGAACCAACATCATCACCTTGCTGTGATGAACGCCTCCATGGGTTTGTTTGAGTGTTGGCATGTCCACCCTTAGCTTATTTACACTTCAATTGTTGTTTAGCACGTTCAACTTGTTGCACCAAGTCTTGAATGTTGTAATAATAGACTATCTCCACCCTACTTGCACATCCTCATTTAACCCATTAAAGAAACGTGCCATAGTAGCCTCATCATGCTTCTCGATCCCTGTATGGATCATCAACATCTCCATCTCTTTATAATATTCATCAACATTAGAATTACCTTGGCGTAGTTATTGTAGCCGGTTGTACAAGGTCCTAGTGTAATGCACCGGAACAAAACGCCACCTCAAAATATTCTTCAATTGTACCCAAGTATCTGGACGAGCTCCTATGCGACATAATTGATTCCACCAAACAGGAGCATATCCGGTGAACTCAATTGTCGCCAACCGAATCTTCTTATCCTTAGTATAGTGATGGCTATCAAAAATTTGTTCGACGCGCATCTCCCACTCCAATACTCCTCCGGTTCAGCTTTACCATTAAATAATGGGATATAAATTTTTATCCGCCCAATTCCATCATCCACGGCAACACGCTGAGCAAACCCAACACCATCACACATACCTCCACCACGGGCAACACCTCTGCCACGCATGTCCCTACCACGGTCAGCACCACGATAGTACTGAGCACAGCGCGGTTGTGGAGCAAATCCCGCTGCACCATCAAAGACCTCCTCGTGTTTGTTGTCTTCGTATGGTGCACGCCGTTCGGGATATTGAGGTCCCCGTTCAGCATGCTGAAATTATGGTGGTTGATTGCGTATCGCCTCCATCAACGCATCAATTCGTGCCCTCAAATCATCAACCTTGCCTTCAGGCTTCCGGTGACAACTTAAGAAGTAGTCACGTGTCGCTTCAAGCCCGTGTCGCACCTCGGGCAGCAAAGACGCCGCATATTGAGGTGCCTCCCCGATTGGCTCGGCATGATTATGTCGCGCTTCGCCATCTTCAGTCTTCATAGAACCCACCATCGAGAAAAATTCAGCAACCTCGTACCGTGATCAACCACGCTTTGATACCAAGATGATACGGATCCACCTAGCAAGCTAGCTGAACCACGTTGATTTAGCCCTGATCTTTCACGATACACCTTGTTGGATGCCCTCCTTGTTCTAAGGTTCTTGCAAACCCAAGAACAGCATACACCTCCAAGATAAGCCTTCTCATACGCACAGTACAGCACGTGAACAAAGGGTAGAGAAACTGAAGTTTCAGCGAGTAGAATCCAACACCATAATTGGATTCAACACACCAAGAGCAATTCCTCGATGGAAATCTCAAGAACATGCCAACAATGGCCACCAAACTATAGTGATTTTCTGGTTTCTATTTCTCAATTCATAGCCTAAGTTACAATGGGGCTAAGGCCATGGCCTTATATTGGTATACAATGCACGGCCTTGACTAAAACTCATGCACAACATGGTCTAAGGCCGAAACAAACTCCAATACGAACTAAAAAGGAAATATCTAAACTGCTACCACTGGATTCTCTCTCAATTTGTGATGTGTCCATGAGGATTCCATGGCTGGAACCTTATCTATTGCGTGGTACTTCGAAATAGCTTTCCAACGAGTCTAAGAACGCCCAAATCGGACTCCGTTTGTGAAAGTTATGGACGTTTTAGTATCGGTCTTGCCAGCTGTCCCGAACCGAGTCCGAACCGGCTTCAAATCTTCATATATTTTGTTTTCTTGTTCAAGGGGCTTCCAAATCCATTTGGAACCTGAAAATGAACCTTCTCAACCTTTAGAAAGCCATGGTGTGATCGGATTTTACCCTTACTTGCATTGCAATACTCGGACTCTTTATATTTGGCAAGTCTCGTGCGTCTCTTCGGACAGCTCGTGCAGCTTCCAATAAAATTGTCATAACTTTGTGTAGGAAGCTCCAACAAGTGACATTTGATTCGTTGGAAAGTAGACTTCATTAGCTTTCCAAATATGTGTTTTGTGCACGTTAGAAACCTCAGAATTATCATTCAAAGCTTCTTGAACATTATGCACAGAACTGCAAGCGCTAACCAAAGTTGTAGTGCTACTTGGTGCCAAAGTTGTAGTGCTACTTGGTGCCACATCATATGTTACAAGCACATGCAGCATAATAAGAGGGACAATAATGTACAAAAGTACAAAACAACAAAAAAATGCAAAGAAGCAGTGGGTAAGGCACAGGGTAAGACATATGAGGAGTTTTATTAGAAGCTAAGTACAAAGTAGGGCAAGAAGAATGTCTACAAGATGACTAAACTTCGAGAAAGGAAGACGATATATTTCAATCAAGTTAAATGCATCAAAGACGACACAATAGATTTTTGGTGAAAGACGACGAGATCAAGGATAGACAGAGATATTACTTCAATGAGGTGTTCAATGAAGACAATGAGGATAGTATGATTGAACTGGATGATGCTTTTGATGACGCCGATAAAAAGTTTGTTAGAAAAATTCATGAGTAGAAAGTAAAAGAGTTTTTAAAAATGATGAAAGTGGGTAAGGTGTTAGAGCCTGATAACATTCCTATCAAGATGTGGGAATGCTTTGGAGATATGACGATCGTTTGGCTAACTAATTTGTTTAATAGTATTTTTAGGTCAAACAAGATGCCTAATGAGTGGTGGAGAAGCACATTAGTACCAATTTTTAAAAATAAAGGAGATATTCAAAGTTGTACTAATTGTAGATGAATTAAACCCATGAATTACACAATGAAGCTTTGAGAGCACATGATTGAGCACCGTTTAAGAAGAGTAACTAGCGTGATGGAAAACCAATTTGATTTTATGCCTAAGAGGTTGACCACATAGGCTATTTTCTTGACAAGACAGTTGACGAAGATGTATATGGAGCAAAAAAAGACCTTCACATAGTGTTTATCGACTTGAAGAAAACTTATAACAAAGTACCAATAAATGTCATTGGTAGGTGCTCCAAAGGAAAAAAGTCTTAATTAAGCATATGCATGAAGATGTGGTAGCGATGACTTTTCTATTAAGATAAGACTATACCAAGAATCAGTGCTGAGCTCATACATTTTTGCCCTAGTGATGGATGAGGTCACGTGGAACATACAAGGAGATTTCTTGGTGTATAATTTTCACTGATAATATAGTTCTAGTTGATAAGAATAGGGTATGTGTCAATAGAAAACTAGAGTTGTAGTGCTTGGAAGTTAACATCTAACAATAACATAAGAAGAAAATTTAAGGACGATGTTTTAAACTCTCAGTTCAAATGATAGTATGTAGTGCTTACAATTTTAGCCTTATAAATTTTACTACAAAATTCTTATTTCTTTAACCTTAATAAGGTTTTATTTCTAATTTACCCTAATTTGTTTGGAAAAAAAAGCTTTATTGTTATTGTTGTTGTTGTATTCATTGCTTGCTATAAGAATTGAATGTCTTTTCTTTCCCTAGGCACTACCAGAGCTCATATAAACCATGTTCATTTGAGCCAAACATCCATGTAAGCAGTTGCCGTATCATCAAACCCTCCAAAATTCCTCTGTTCCAAAACACCCCGCTAAGGCACTAAGTCATGAAATTTTAATGCAATATTTGTACAAAGTGACTAGGCTTCCTGCAATAGCTTGATCCCACTTTCTGACACTCTTCATGAAGTTAATTTCATGATTGCAATAACGATATCCTTTTGACGACACTTGCATAGTTAATACTATCAGGTAGCAGGCACCACAAACCAGACAGAACATGCAAAACTTGCTGATCTCGGTCCAAAAACACACTTTGTTGTCTACATGATAAGGAAACAATTTGATGAAACACAAGTGCTGCATAGAAAGGACCACATGAACACAAGCAACACGGTTCCATTCCGTTACTCTTCCATAGTATTCTCTTCGGTCTGCTGCTGAGAAACTTTAACCTTGACCTTCGTTTCTTGAACTGAAACCTTCTTGGGAAGCATTTGAATATCCTGCTCCAACTCCTTAGCATCCCTCTCCCGTTCCTTGGTCTTACCCTGTTTCTGTCTGTTAAACAAATTCAGTACATATGAGGCAAAGAAACTACCATTACAAGAATAAACAGTCAATAGTCAATGAATCATAGTACAGCAACCAACCTGTCTGTAATATGTTTCTTCTGCCGGTCATGTCTAATCTTTGTAATAAGTGGGATAGCCTTCAGAGTTTGTTCAGTGACATTCCGGTCGTAGCGCTCTGGCCTGTTCCTCTTCCTCTCAAACTCGAAGGTGGAGTCCTGGTTGATTCAAAGAATGGATTGTGGTTCACACAACGAAAATAAAATATGCTCTCTACTTACTACTGCCAGGATGTAGAAAATAACAAGCTCATTACCTGCGTCATGTCCTTGCCACGCAAGCGCCTGTATGCTTTTGTCCATTTAACCTTACGAGGATTCCTCTTCATCTTGAAATTTTTATGGCATTTTGACCGGCAAAAGCGAAAGATCTGCCAAGGAGACAAAAGATCCAATTACAGGGCACCAACAAAATCCAAATAGATACAGAACTAAAGCTACAAAAAAGGCCCTAAAAAATTACTTCCAAGGCATGAATCACATAATAATTGCTCTATTTTTCACCAAGTATATGGTAAATTTCTCTGAAAATTTCATACGTGATGCAACACGTAGAAACAGAAAAGGCGAAACATAGCAAAGTGTTAACAAATCTAAAGAAAAAAGAAAATGTTTGCACATTGACCTGTTTGCTACTAGGTTCTTAGTACAAGAAATACCATGAAATTCAATAGTCCGATACCTCAACCACATATGAGGCCAACATGCTTGTCACGGCGGAGCTGGGTGGGCGGCATGGACACTCGCCGTGCCTTGGGAGGGGGGGCAGCCGAGAGGGAGGATGTTGCGGGGAGGCGGCGGCTGAGGGAGGAGGTAGCGGACAGGGAGAGGAGGCGGCGGTGGGGAGAGGAGTCGCCGTGGGAGAGACGGGAGAAAGAGGAGGTCGGGAGAGACACGGGAGAGAGAGAGAGAGAGGTCGATCTTATGAAGGGAGAGACATAGGAGAGAGACCAGCTACCGCTTCGCATGTATAGGCTTTTAGACAGGAGAGAGAGAGAGGTGACCAACTGACCGTATGCATGTACAAGCTACCATATGGCGTTCGCCATGGCGTCATGGCACCGTGGTCGCCAGTTATGACGTGACAACCATGGAGGCCAAAGAAATATGGTAAGGACACAGATATTCACATCCTATGAAATGTCGTTCTCTTGTTACATACTAAATAGAGTAACTAAAGATTTTTCTAGCACAACTTAGTACGAAGTCCTAATGCATAGTGAAGGTATCACACGTTAGTCCAGGAAAATTCCAAATAGCACTGCTGTTTTTATATTTCAATCCACAGTAAAAAATGCCAGAAGTTCTTAATAAAGATTATTCATCAAAAATATTGTGGTTAATTAGTTCAAAATATGCCACAACAAAGTTCAAAATTGGAGATATGCCACTCCAAAGTGCAAATTCTTTGAAATATGCCATTATGAACAACTTAAGACCATATTGCCCCCTCCTTCCTCCTCGCCCCTTCTTCCCACCTGATGTGGCGGCACCGATGGAGGAGGATGGCTCACAGAATCTCCTCTTGGTAGAAGATGGCAGCAACATGATTTCCAACAGCAGCGACGGTGAGGAGGCCGGCAGCGGTGGCGACGAGGTGGAGGGAGGCGAGGAGGAGCAAGGAGGAGAGTGGGTGGTGGGGAGAGGCCGCGCAAGTGGTGCACAGGTGGGGCGGCAACCATGGGAGGTGGACATTGGGAGGGGGTGCAGAAGAAAGGAAGGGATATTTTGGTCCAGGATGGCATATATCGAATTTCATCAACTTTGGAGTCGCACATCTCCAATTTCGAACTTTGTAGTGGCATATTTCAAAAGTGGGGAACTTTGCAGTGACATGTATCTAATTAACCCATATTAATAATATTGATTTTATAGGTCACTAGTAAGATACCCGTGCGTTGCAACACAATCTGAAATACACGGTGTACTTTGCAAATAGGACAAACAAATAAGTAGTAGAAGTTTCAAGTGCCATAGTTTCTAACTTGACAAAAGTATTCAATATTGATTTCAAACAGATCAACTCCCAAGCGTATGCCATTCGTACCATTTGAATGTCAAAGCAAATAATACGATCAAATGGGGGTAAGCACTAACAGTGCAACGGATGACACTTGTACTAAATAATAAGATCGGATGGGGTAAGAAAACAATTGTCGTGCTCACTCACTCCATTAAGAATGAATGATATTTCAGTAAAAACACTTTGACATAAAATCCAACAGTTGCACCACCTTAATATGACATCACTTTACAAGACTTAAAGAGTATAAATTCCTTTGTGTGCATATCGAATTTCATTCTGGTTCTGATATGAAATTAGTCAAATGCAAAGGAAAGAAATTTCATGCGAATGCACAGGAATAAGATTGGTTATGTAAGTTGAAATAATCTAAAGCAAAGCTCTTGCATAGCATCACCTCTTACGAGACCATCAGACTGAAACAAATATCTTCCATAGAATTACCCCCCGTCTCCCCCTACATGCAAAAGATCTCATAACACCATCAGTGTGCCATGATCCATACTTACTCTGAACTCTGAAGGATCCCAAGCAGCAAATGAACAAACACCTTATGAGCAAACTATCGCCATTCAACCGCCAACACGAAAGCCCTCACCATTCAACTCCAACTTCCACCATGGCTTCCCATGTGCATTTTCCTCAATCCCATCTCTGTCATCGTCCTCCTCGAGCATCACATGTTCCTCCTCATTGTCCTCTTCAAACATCTACTCCGGCCTCTTAAGCACGTCCCTATCCTGCCATTTCTCAGACGCTGCCAATCTAGCCTTCCTGGTGACCACCTTCGCCCAACTAAATCCCACGTCGGTCCACCTCACTAGCCCGGTCTCCCCGCCAACCACCACCCACTACATGCCCTCTCCCTCACCAGCCGCAGTAGAGGGGCGAGCTCCTCGTGCCAAGACCAACATCAAGCACCCTACAAACCCCTTCGTCGAGCACCTCGTGGGCACGCTCCCGGAGGGAGGGCCAGGGTCCGGGAGATGCCTGCCGACGTGGCGGAGGTCGTCGACGGGGGAGCCGGTGTCCACAACGGTGGTGAGCTCACGGGCAGCCTTGGCGTATTTGGAGAGCTTGAGGGAGAGGGGCACGACGAAGCGCGCGGGGCAATTGCCGTGGAAGGAGTCAATGCGTTCCAAGCACTTGGCGTGCTCGCAAGTAAGGATGGTGTCTAAGTGGCGCAGCCGCGCGTCGTGGGCGCAGAAGCAGTGGCCATAGACAGGGTAGAGGTGGGCAGTGGCGGTGGTGGTGGCGAATGGGGCGGGGAGGCGGTGGGAGGGGTGGAGGAAGGCGGTGGAGAGGTCAAGGTGGCCAAAGGAAGTGGCGGCGAGGTAGAGGTGGATGGCGGCGTCGTAGAGCAAGAGATTGGAGGGGGGCCAGAAGGCGGCAAGATCCCAAAGGATGGCAAGGGATAAGTTATGGGAAGATCATGGGCGCCGTTGCCACCATCGATTCTGGAGGGTGGGACCTTGTTGCACGTATGAAGCGAGGAAAGGAGGGAGCTTGACGACCGGGCCCACATGTCAGCGCTCATTTTTCCCAGAGAAGAGGACACAGAGGGGAGGGGTGGTGAACGGATAAACTACCCTTTTATATTATTATATAGGTCATGATACTGCATGATCTGACAAATAATCTTAAACAAGCAATGTTGAAACCAAATCAGGTTCGCTTAATAATATATAGAAGGAGAAATGGACCCAACATAGCATAATGATCTAGATATTTTATTTTCTACCAAAAGACAATTCATATATAATCACCCAAGGCAGGACTCGGGAAACAAATGGAAATGTTTAATGAATGAAGCAGACTCCATCACTTGTATTTTCCTTTTTTGCGTCCACGCTTTACTTTCCACTGGTATGTTGGCAACAATGCAAGACTACCATATCTAATGTTCATTCAAGAAGACAAAGATATTCTTGATGAATATAAATTAGACAGCTCTGCCAATATAAACTGGCAAGGGAATATTTAAACTTTTCCTCAAATTCTCTGAGCAAACCATTTATAGTTATTCATTCTTCTCTGTAGGTGTTTCAGAAAGAAAAAACAGATATGGACTTATACCTAGCAAGGGGTCAAATGTATGGGACTTTGACTATACATCTTTGCAAAATAAGAAGGCACACGGATAACTAGAAATTACATAAACAAAAGAAATGTAATACAGAGATGGACAGGAATACCTAGAGCCAAATCATACAGATATGAACAGGATCAGTTTGAAATAGGCCAAACAACGTTCTTCTTGATCAACTTATATTCAAACAAGCAGGTAAACTAAGTCCATCTAGTATACTATGAACACCAAGCTATTGTACAACACAAATGACAGCACTAACAGCAACAAGCATAGTTGGCAAGATTATGGACTGACTAAACTTCAGGAACAGATGTTAGCTCTTTTTCACTTTGAACACTGACATAAAAAAATTTACTATGTATAATGTATGTAAAATTTTTATATGTCCATCGTAGCAGCTTAATTTGAGCGAGAGCAACATTAGCCTACAAATAATGATTTGTAGGGGGGCACTAACATGCGATTCGGAGTCAGAAATTGCCACTCTTTCAACTATAAAACGGAATATAAATATACTGCAAGAAAAACATAAACGGCACAACTAACAGTTTTCACATTATTATTTGCGTCCACTTGTTTCACTACTAGCACGAATCCGCAACAAATACAACGAGGAATATGATGCAATCCAAATATACTCCAAGAAACGACTAAAACCTGAAACCCATGAGAAATTACACAGCAACCAGGCACGCAAAAGGGCGCGTTCTGTATGTAACAACAGAAACTTACAAGAAAAGAAGGGAATGAGCAAGGGAAGAACCCGCGGACCTTGGCGTCGTTGCGGACGAACTGGATGCCGTGGCCGGGGTAGATGGTGGAGGAGCAGAACCAGCACTTCTCCAACCTCATCGCGCCGCCTCCTTTGTTGGCACGACACTACAACCTCCAAATCGCGGCGACACAGAGGTGCTGCAAACGAAACCGCCGATCAGGAACAGGGGGGGATCAAACTCGTACGCCAATTTAAGCGCGCTGGGAGATGTGGAGAAGAACGGGGGGCGAACCCTAGCTGAGGGGCGGCGCCGCGGTGGGGAGGAGAGACGAAGGCGGAGGAGGGTGTCCGCGTGGGCAGAAGGGTTTACTAGTAGAGGTGCCAAGGGGGTGGTGCGGGCCGCGCCAGCCGTTACATGGGCCTAGTGGCCCATGAGAAAAATAATCGGGTAACGGGTCGGGCCGGTTTTTTTCCCTGTGGTTTATGACTTTGGTTTATGTTTTTGAGTTCTACCTGTTTTGCTAAAGACAATACGCAAAGAAAAATAGTTTATATAATTTTGAATGGTATATCTGAACTTGGTACAGTATGTACTATAATTGATTTATAGACACTGTCTTGAAAAGACGCACCGTTTAAAAACTAGTTATTGTATAGAAAGTGATAAGCCAAAATTTGAACCCAGCCGAACCCACTAGGCTTTTGGTTCTATCTTGACTTTGAATTATGAATAGTAACAAATTGTAGAGAAGTTTATAGAGAGAGACATTCGTGTGCGATTTTAGTTGATATATGTGAAGTTGTTGCAGTGTATACTACATCGACTAGTAGATTCTACCTTGAAAAGATACTTAATTTAAAGTTAGATACTATAGAAAAGTCATTTATGGTAGAAAAGCAGTTTTTAGAAACCAATATGAACTGAGTAATCTTTTGGGTTTTTTTGCTTCGGCTTCTTTGAAACAAACTAATAATTTCTCGAAGCTATTTCTTTGAACGGACTTTTGAGCCCACTGACACATGTGTCATTCATCTTAGCTTATCTTTAAAAAATACAGGTAAAAATCATCGATTATAGCAAATATGAATATGGCTAATCATTGGAGGTGGACATCGAGAAAGGCATCATCATACCTATATTACATATGGGGGGATTCTGGCGTTCTCCTTGTGTCCACGTCAGCGATTTTTTTCTCTCCGATCGACGCGTGCCTGCGCTGAGTGGGGCGCTCTCCTTGACCAGGCGTTTGGTATATGCCGCGCGCGTTGAGACGGAGCTGAGGACACCGCGCGTACGTGGGTGAGCGCCCGACCTAGATGCAATGGGCCTGTACGACGAAATCTGTTAGCTAGCTTCGGATGGAGGGAAATGGTTCTGTTTCTTTATGTCTTCTTCTTCTTTTTATTTACTTGCAGTTTTTTGTGTTGTTATATGTATTTCTTTTCCTCATGTCACTTTTTTCGTCATTGTTTTATTAATATTTTTTATTTTGTTTAACTAATTGTCTTGATTTGTTTCACTGTTGATTTCAATTGTTTCACTAATAACCTTAAATTGTTCCACAAGATTTTCTCCACTAATATTTTTTATTTGTTTTGAACATCGTTGATGAACCATTAGAACATATCGACAAATTATTGAAACGTTGAAACCAAACGTGTGGACAAACTATTAGAACATTGAAACCAAACGTGTGGAACATTGACCCATTCCACATTTAGAACTTAATGCGTGGAATATCATCGATGAACTATTGGAACGTCATCAATGAATTATTATAACATTGACATATTCCCTCTTAGAACTTAATGTGTGGAATATTGTCAATAAACTCTTAGAATATCGAAAGTAGATGTGTGGAAATTTTTATTTTACCTACTGGAACATCCACCTTGTTTATTCTCCCAACTCAATTCGAAACATATGTTCTGGAACATCGTTCATGAACTATTGGAACATTTAGAAAATAATACATGGAACATTGTGTTTTTATATATTAGAACATATGATATCACACAAGCTAAAATACATATAAGCGAGGTCATGTTTTGAGGATCTCTTTGTAAGAAACATGATGGTTCAAATGATCATAAATTGACGGTCAATTTTAAAAGATAGGATCACTTTAATTTTTGGTTTGCAAAAACATATCTTTTTGGAAGGTGTGTGCTGACGTGTGATTCATTCCGTGCGTATTTTTCTTAAGGGACGTTTATATTGATTGCATCTGATGTTTTTTGGCTGTGACTGATAACATTTAGTTGAAAATAAATAGTAGTAGTTGAAAGACGTGGCTTTTAGAAATAAGGGTTAAACGATGGGGAAAGTGAGAAAGATATACGTGCGTAGGAAGAGAGCGAGAGGAGTGAAGTACATTATACATCCGTGACCCTCTGCTTTATCTCCAAAGCCAGACTTTAAAAAGTTAGGTGTTCAATAGTTGGACCCAAGATGATTTAAGTAGCTTTGAAAAGTCACTTGGAAAATCAGTCGGTGGCTTGCACCCGAGGTGCGGACTGCGGAGAGTTTTTGCTTTGTCGTGTGGGCTTCCGGGAGTGGGCGGCGGGTGGCCAATCGCCGGCCCCCATCGAGATATGCATCGGCCTCACGCACGCCCGGCGGCGAGGTCATATGACTCGAGCGATCGCAAGGCAGTGCTTGATGTGAATCCCACCAGCCCGCCAGGGTAATGGTTGGACGAGTTCACTTAGCAGCTAATCAAGGGTGGAGATGGAGGCGTACGGAGTTATGAAAATCGGACGGCTCAAATCAATTTCAGTATTTACTATTTACCACTGTTACTGTTGGTGTCATCGCTGTCGTTTTATTTGAATCTACCTCGTGTGTAACTGAATGCAACTAAACGCTGTAACCGTGAACCGGGGTTTATAACCGGAGACTTTCCGTGAATAAGAAGAGATATCAAATTAGTGTTCCTTAGCCAGTGGTCTAGAGTAGAACCATAGTTTATCTCTGCTCTTCCATTACCAACGAATGTATGCTCAAATTTATCCATTTATGAGCTGGCCCATTCTGGTACCTGATAGCACTTAACTCCCTAAAGTACAAAATTGGTTTTTCTACTCCCTAAACTTTAAATATCAGGGCATTTAACCCAATAATCTTCTAGGATGTGTGGTTTTGAAGTCGTTTTTGCCACCATGTACGAGGTATGAACGACATGTCATCTCGGAAATGTGCCATGTTGGCCAGATATATATCTGTCTCCTAAGCACACAACTACCCTACTCTCGTCCCCCACCAGCGGTAAAAAAAAAAGTTTAATTCTGGCTTGTTTTAACGTTTCTAGCTTTTGGCTATTGGTTTTGGTTGAAATTATATGTATTAGCTGTTAGCTTTTTTAATTATTCAATTAAAGAAAAATAAGAAAATAAGGAAAACACGTTGTTTTATCCACGCAAATGCAAAGAAAAAATGAGAAAAACAAAAAAAACATAATTAATAAGTCAACATTTTTATTGTGACTTATAGCTTCTAAAAGCTAGAAGCTAAAATCTAAAAACCGAAATAAACGGAGTCTAAGTATCCACTTCGCCAACACCTAAGTGACGCCAGAGTGCTGCCTCCACTGTTTTTTTTTCATCTTTTCAGGTTCGCGGGTCAAGCATGTTGTGTCCAAGGTGCAAAGACTCCACCGATTTACTTCTCCTAAACCCTCTCTAATATTCTCTTTTATAATCGGCATGAATCCACCAATCATCGTTATGTATTTACCACAACGGTCATCCACTCTTCCTACGACTCTATTTATCTTCCTATCACTTTACTTTGTAAAAGCAGAAGCTTTATCATCGTTTAGCTTTTGAAATATAATACATAGAAAACCTCACGAGACTTAGCGGTTTAAACAAAACATATTGTATATGAGAATGCAATAACGATGGCGATTGATTCCATCCACCGTTACATGGCATCGCACCATATGCTTAATCCTTGATTATAGCCGCTTAACTTATCAACGAGGCGACACCCAGACAACACAAACGGGGCCTTGCGCCCTTCACTTTTCCATTCTCACCCCAAATCATTTTGAAACGAACTATATCGGTTAAGTTTCCCATGTCCGCCCATGACCGTGGGCACGGCTATTCGAATAGTTTTGACTCTGCAGAGTTTGTACACTTTCACCACAAGAGACAATCAACTCTTTGCCCCACACGATTCCTTAGTCATGTGGTTGAGCAGACCATCACAATGACTGTTCAAAGTATCTAGTTCCTTTTGTCATCTCACCTTATGGGCTTCTCCCACTTGCGGTGGGTCCCATCTATGCAGGATGTTCTCCACGATTACTAGCAGTGCCCACTTCCCGCAACGCTTAGAACGGTGGAAAAACTTCACCCTCCCTTGGTGTCCCTTTAGGCCTCCCTTGCCCTTGCTTATCCACTTCAATCCACTACCGGTGAGATGAGTCCAGAGTTTCGATACAACTACTTAGCCAAGTTGTACTTACTGGACTTGTGGTTGCCTTTGTTTACGTGGGAGATCATGACAAGATTCGGTCCTTAGCGGTATCCGGGCGATTCTACCACAATCCACTTTGTGCCTCCACCGCACCTTTCACACACACCAACGAACCATTCGCCCGAGATATTCAAGCAAGTTGGGGTTTTGGGAGCATAAAATAATAGTTCAAACATTTCTCCATCATTCCCACCATGACCGCCCAACCAAATTTCTCATGATTAAAGCGATGCTTGGCGTTTTCACGCCCATGAATATCTATGCAACACTACGCATGGCGTAATAAATTACGGACTTATTTTCAAAAGGTTACTATCATAATTTCGCTAGGGCGACAAGGATTACATATTCAAATATTCAACAAGGGGGTGTAATATTAATCAAGGTAAACAATAGGCATATAACTAGAATATTGAATTAAGCATGTATTTGTACATAAAATAACAGCATGCAATTTGATAATTTAAACAAAAGTAATTTGCATAAAATGTAGGTTCAACATGATCAAAGTATTGACTACTTTGGCGGTTTACATGATCTTGAGCTCACACAATGTTTTCTCTTGAGCTTTTGGTCTCTATCTTCTTTTCGAGCTTGACCTCGCTTGACCAATTGAATCTTCACGACTTCCAATTTCTAATTACGCGCTAGATGACTGAATCCAAATAAAAGCAAATAACTCAAAAGATCCAAACAAATCCGAACAAACTCAATTTGGTTTTATTCTGGGTTAATGTGTGATTCGAGGCAAGGTCGGTGGTGGAATGTGATGACTTGATCTTTTTATTAGCAATCTCTTTTAGTATTTTACATTTATTTAGGAAGTTCCATGAGGTAGGTTAGACTCACGATTTGGTGTATTTTGTCGGGTGCTAATGTTCAGGGCATGTGATATATACATATATATATATACATATATACATATATATATACATATATATACATAAGTAATGTTTGCAAATTTTAGCTTATCGAGTTAATCCTAGGGTTAGGGTCTATAGCATTTTATGGCGTGATATTTTATGTATTCTTAGTTATCACTAGGCTTAGTTTAACTTGAGTTAGGATCTATTTATACGGGTCCTAGCTTGTCGTATATATAATTATGGGCAACGCTTGGTATATAGCATTTATGTGACCCTAGTTACTCGTGTTATTGGTTACATGTTTACTTTAGAGCATTTATATATATGGGTTAGCCATTTTAATGCCTATTGACCGAGGGCTATTATATTTTGGTACACGTATATTAGTATAACTTTTTGTTTAGAGGCACTCTGGAAATTACTGATACTGATATTTTATTCCTTCACTTAGCATTTGACATATTTTAATATTAAGTTGCCTTTGTTATCATTTTAGGAGATCATATCTCTAAACAACACTCCTACTAAGCCTTTGGTTAATAAAGATTTAAAATAATTATCCAAGGCATACTATTTTCCGCATATGATGATTAACCCATGATTTGGTATTTAAGAAGCTCACTTACGTCCTAAATAAATTTTTGCATCTTTTATCAATAAATATTCAAGCCATATTAATAATTTATCCAGTATAAAATCTTAAATACTCTTATTCTCATCCTAATTAATTTTGCATTAACTATTGGCTAATCCGTGATTTTCTTTTCTTAATTATTCCTTAATCCGCTTTTATCGCTGCTTCTAGCAAATGGGTAAAAATCCTAACTCTCATGGGCCGAGATTGAACGCAGCGCAAGTGCGAGAGCAGCGCTTAGCCAACTCGCCTGCGGTTGTTACCCGATGGAATGAGGCGATAAGCCGATAAACCGAGCAGAGTAGGGGGTCGAGGCAGAGAAGCCGGGTGGGCGGCGGCGGTCAGGGCCTGCGAGGGGCCACGGGAGGCTGCCGGTGAGGAGAAAACAGGTCTTTGGGTCGTGAGGAGACCGATGGAGGTGTCGGCGGGGTCCGGGGCTTGCCAAGCCGGCGGCGAAGCGGCGGCGGCTCGAAAGGAAGTCGATGCTGGCTAAATGTAGGCCGGAGGAGCTCTGCCAGCGCTGGAGTTAGACTCACCGTGATCTTAGGAGGAGTGAGAGAAAGTAATGGACCAAGGTGGCTTATATCGGTGGGTGGCTTGGCTCGGACGGAGAAGAAGAGGCGCGTGGGAGGAGGGCATGGGGGTTCAATCGGGGGGGGGGGGAGGACAAGAGTCGGCGGGGTGAATGAGCTGCCCCTAGGTGCTCTAGGGGTGGAGGGCCTTAGGAATGCAGAGGTGACGATGGGTATTTTATAGGGTGGTCTTTACTTTTGCTAGCCCTTACTCTAGTGTTTTGCAAGTTGATGATTTTAGCTAAGGGTACATCTCGTAATCCTTACCTGCTGAAGATTTTTTTTTTGTGATCTCTCGTACGGTTTGATTTGGCCAAACACAAACTTGCATCTGTGGTAGGCATACATCATATCGCAAAAGTGATTACACGCCATAGTAGCCTTCAACATTTGGTCTACTCTTGCTACCCCTTAAAATAAATGACATCTAACATTAGTTCACCCCGCATAACGAGTACTTGAAGACTCATTCGTTGTATCTCACCGCCTTGGTTAGCAACGGACTCATGAAGCAATCCTTGGCGATGGTCTTGTCCTTCGCAGAGAAAACAATCTTGCCGGTCGGACATTCTCCTCAAGGGTGGTCTTCATTGGGCAGCTAGTCAGACATTGATATGTCCCCTTTTCCACGCCTACAAGCTATTAGAGTTGTGAAGGGTCATCCATAATGATATTCCTTAAGATAAAACAGAGGGAACGGGCATTGTAGTAGTAATGTCCGGTTTGTCCACAGTGAAACAGCTCCTTGTCCAAGTTGTCGAGTGGAGGGCGTGTTGTGCGACATGTCCTTTGCCACACTCACTACATATATTATTCAAGCAGTAGCCTCGTCCGTGACAAAGCTTTTAAATGGTTCTCCTTCGTCGGAGTTGAGGCGATGGTGACGGCATCCATTACTTGATGGGACAATTTTCACATTGTTTTCCAAACACTTGTCTTTCTTGCATGATGGTACCTCTCTTTGGTCCTTCTCAGAGTGAAGTCATGCGATGGTTGGTACACATGGTTGGGGCTATTATGCAGCATCGATTATTATTCTTCCCTTCTTCCGACCGTGGTAGTGGTCTTGCTTCCATCCATTGCCTAGTAGGGTTTTTCGAAAAGGTGAGGGAAACAAGATGAGATGAGTGTCACATCGTAGAGAAAGATACTCTAAACCCATTAAATTTTATTTAAGAGAGTATAAAATGATACGGAACCACACAAATTTTGAAGCTTTTCCCGTGATCACAAATAGGGCTCGAGGGCAAGAAGGCAAAGGCAAAGTGAAATCTTGCAACAATACAACGTCTATTCGGGAAGCAAATAAGGGCACAGGGTTCATCCATAGTTTGTTTAAACGAAACCACTTTATCTTCATGACGATCTTCAACGCCCTAACCTTAACTGCTTGGAGTAAAAACATAATTAATAAGTCAACATTTTTGAAAAGAAGCTAAAATCTAAAACCGAAATGAAACTGTGTTTGTGAAATGAGTTTGAAAAGAATTTCAGAGTCTAAGTATCCACTTCGCCAACACCTATGCTCGATACCAGTCAGGATTTAATGCACTATTCTGGATCGAGACGTAAAATGCCAGTAAACTTACTCATGGCCGATTAGGCCGAAATCAATAAATTGCGCACGGAAGAACGAAGCACACGTGAACCTCAGAGTGCTGTTATGAGAGCGAGTGAGCACACACAACCACCGTGTTCACAGCCAATACGTAATGCAAATATATAGTATGCATGGCTTATCGGGTGGTTTTATTTGCTCGAAATACCACAACGGTCATCCACTCTTCCTACGACTCTATTTATCCTATCACTTTACTTTGTAAAAGCGTAAGCTTTATCAAGCTTTTGAAATATAATACATAGAAAACCTCCCGAGACTTAGCGCTTAAACAAAACATATTGTATATGAGAATGCACAGAAAGCATGTGGTTGAGCGCACCATCACAAGGATCGCTCAAATAGTTCTTTTGTCATCTCACCTTATGGGCTTCTCCCACGCGGTGGGTCCCATCTAACGGGATGTTCTCCACAAGCACACGCAGTAGAACACCGGAAAAACTTCACCTCTCCTTGGTGTCCCTTTAGGCCCCCTGCCCTTGCTTATCCACTTCAATCCACTACCGTGAGATGAGTCCAGAGTTTCGATACAACTACTTAGCAAGTTGTACTTACGACTTGTGGTTGCACCGTTTACGGGAGATCATGACAAGATTCGGTCCTTATTCGGGCGATTCTACCACAATCCACTTTGTACCTCCAGCACCTTTCACACACACACCAACGAACCATTCGCCCAGATATTAGTTGGGGTTTTCATAAAATAATAGTTCCAAACATTTCTCCGATCATTCCCACCATGACCGCCCCAACCAAATTTTCTCATGATTAAAGCGAAAGCGTTGCCACGCCCATGAATATCTATGCAACACTACGCATGGCACGGACTTATTTTCAAAAGGTTACTATCATAATTTTATTACATATTCAAATATTCAAAGGGGTGTAATATTAATCAAGGTAAACAATAGGCATATAACTAGAATATTGAATTAAGCATGTATTTGTACATAAAATAACAAAGATGCAATTTGATAATTTAAACAAAAGTAATTTGCATAAAATGTAGGTTCAACATGATCAAAGTATTGACTCAGCTTGGCCGGTTTACCGGTCTTGAGCTCACACAATGTTTTCTCTTGAGCTTTTGGTCTCTATCTTCTTTTCGAGCTTGACCTCGCTTGTCACTACCTTTAAGAAACAAAGTTCATTTTATTTCTATAAAAAGCATGCAAAATTCTCCTAAAATTCTAAATAACCTCACACGAGAAAAGAATTGAGTAATCGCCCCTATTACGCCCGTGGGTTCATGCAGCGAAGCGCCACGTCGCCTCGCCGGCGCTCGCCCGCGCGTGGCGAGGAATCTTCATCTGATCGGTGTGTGGTTTTGCAAAAAGCTCTGCGTTTTCCGAAATTACGTCAGATTCCTTGGTTCTCATAAAAGTCCCTACCAATTTTTTAGCCCTCAATTTGCAGGATAGCCCCGTGGTTTTAAAATTACGCACGGGTCTCCGTTTGTTTACGTCTGGTCCTTGTTTTTTTGCGAAAAACCCTTTGCCTTTTAATCGCATTTTGCCTTGATTTTTTTAAAAACTTCTCACGAATTATCGTCTCTTTTATTTTGGTACGTACGGTGGCTGACGCGGCGTGGTGCCGCGCGTATGAGGCTAGTAGTAATATTATACGAGGAACCGACTAAGATGACAGCGCACCCCACTTTTCAGCTGCATGCAGAAGACCACCGAGACCGAGAAAAAGAGTGGATCATGATTCGAATATATATTTCATTCCTTATTTGTTAGATAGCACAAGTTCCACCTTCTCTGCCAATATACATAAAGAGATCGGTTAGGCTGAAATAAGCTGATTTATTGTTAAAATTGCACTGTAGCTAACTAAAATTATATTGTAACTGATGGTGCCTTATTTGGTGTAACTAAATTTAAAAAAATTAAAAATAGAAAAATCATATTAGCCCATCACGGACAACGCAAACGAATACGGAAAAAAGAACCAACAAAAAACCTCAAAAAAGCTAAAAAGCCGGAAAAGATAAAATTTAGGAATAGTGAAAAATAAGTCAGAAACTTAAGCCGAAATGAGCAAGACCTCAAAAAAAAACTTGAAGAGAGAGAGAGCGATCAGTTCACTATCAACTTATTTGTCACTATTATTTCTTCTTTGCTTTTTGTTCTAGTACTACGATTTGGTTTCAAGATAGTCCACCTTAGGTGCAATCAGGTTCACCAATCTTCTCCATCTTCATGTTTCAGTTCTATTATATTACGATATTCTAACATGTCTTTTCTATACATAAATATGTTTTCACAGTGTCTGAAATTATATTATATTACAACATTCTAACATGTATTTTCTATACATAAAGATGTTTTTCGCAGTGTCTGAAATTCTACGACATAACAACGTTACACAAAATTCTACCACATAACATCATTGTACGCAAACAACGTAAAATTACTCTTGGCGGCTTGGCCTATAGAAGGGTTGGTCTATTATGGTGCATGGCAAAAGGATATCCCATATGATGAAATGAAAATTATGCCGACTCGTCAAAGATATGGCCCAGTTCATATTAGCTTCTAAAATCTATTTTTCTATAATAAAGTGCTTTACTATAGTACTTAACTGTCAAATGAGATGTCCTTTCAAAACGGGATCTACTAATCGATTGAAGTATGCACTGTAGTGATTTTATTTATATTGGCCAAAATTGCTCGTAAGTTTCTCTATCCTCGTACGGCTCTCCATAAGCTATTATTATTATTCATAAGCTAAATCTAAAAATCATCAGCAAAAGTTAATTTGAACAGGCCTATAATTTAAGCAATTGGGAAGTGAACACTTCTTGTAGGAGTAGGGTCTCTTCTTTTCAAGTTATAGCTCCTTCAAATAAATAAATAGGATGGCTTCTCTGTCACCTTTTTTAAGTGGCTTATCGGGATAGCCTTTTCAAAGCGGCTTATCGGCATTCGGTACGTTTGCACAAGCGCTCATGTTAGGGCCAAAAGTCATCAGCCGTATTTATAAGCCATAAGCTACAGCCGAAAAAACCACACTAGTTCTAAGAAGAATTTCAGTATGTGATGTTCGTCTACTCAAATTATTCTCACACGAACCAATAAGATATATGGCCATGTTCCAAACAGCTTCTGCCTTTTAGCTTTTAGAAGCTGGTTTTTGAATGGTGTGACTTCTTAAGATAGTTTCTATAAACTGTTTGTAGAAGTCACAGCAGAAGCCACTTTGAGTGAAGTGGCTTCTCAACGTGAATGTCTCTTACTCTCTCAATCTATTTCATAATCAGCTAAAAGCCACAACCAAAAGGCAAAAGACAAAGACCATGTTTGTTTTGGGCTTAAGCTTAGGCTTAAAAGGAACTTTTGAAAAGCCTAAGCCACCCACATAACTAAAAACTAAAAACCAGTCCAGAGGTGCTTTTTTTTTGCCTTTGTGGGATGGAAATGCCCTTTGCCACTGAACTTAAAAAAAATACTCGCAGGAACCTAGTATAAAAACTCTAATTGTTCCTCCCAACCGCCATTCTCTCCCATCCCCCCAAAAGTACCCTTGGCAATTAGGGTTCCCAAACAGCACCACCTCCTCCCCCAACACCGACGCTACCTCCTCCCTAGACTCCGCCCTCCTCTCCTGACTCCACCGCCTCCTCCCTAACTCTATCGCCGCTTCCTCCCTTGACTCCCTCGTCGCCTCCCCCCCAGACACCACCGTCGCCTCCCCCGATGCCGTCTCTAGTTCGTCCCCTGAAGGGCGACTAGGGTTCACGCGAGGATGAGCAGTGGGCTACCCGTCCATAGCTTTGCCCAGTTGTCGGCAATCTCCATGGGCCTCGTCGACCTCCGTAGCCTCCCGCGACGTCCGTCGACCTCAACCTCCACCTGCCTCGACCTAGGATTTGGGCCACGCCACACACTGCTCGTTGGTGGCCAGTAGCCACTATCGGCAAGCCCATCGAGGAATTTTAATTTTGGGAAACTAACAATGTAACTCTAGATCAAGATTTCTCCTTTTTTTCCTTATTTAGATAAGGGGTTTTAATTGTGGGAAATTGTACGTGTTGCAAAATATCTTCAATTAGTGGATAGAGCATCGAATTACAATTGTATGGACAATGATTCAAAATGTTTGTATGGCTTAAGAAAGCAATTTCAAATTTTTGCTCTATTTTTGTTTTGCAATTTGATATTATATGAACAACAATTCTAATGTTTTTCCTACGATTGATTGCTCACTTGGAATATATAATCTAGTTTAGTAAGATTTCGTTATGATAGTGATGCAAAGATTTTATATTAGCTTATGCTTATCAGGTTATAATTCCTTAATGAATTAAGAATTTTGATATTCAGCTCTATTTTTGTTTTGCAATTTGATTTTGTATGAACAACAATTCTAATGTTTTTCCTACGATTGATTGCTCACTTGGAATATATAATCTAGTTTAGTAAGGTTTTGTTATGATAGTGATGCAAAGATTTGATATTAGCTTATGCTTATTAGATCATAATTCCTTAATGAATTAGGAATTTTGATATTTAGTTTTGATAATTGGTATGTGTTCATTGATATCATGCTCTAACTAAAAAACGATGATATGCAAACCTTTTCTTAGTACATTTGAATAAGGGTGTTTTAGACATTTCATGCCTCATAATGATAAACCAGCCCAGCAAAAAGCCAGTCCGCCAAACAGGCTGGCTTGGCTTAAAAGCGAATTGCTTTTAAACTATTTAAGCGAAAAAGCTGGTTTCTTAAGCCCAAAAAAAGGGTGGCCCCTTCTTTTGGGCTTCTAGCTTGTTGCATTTTGGCTTTTATATAGTAATTAGTTTTTAAACGAAATGTCTTTTTAAGACGGGTTTATAAGTTAATTGTAGTAGGCATTACAGTGACTTTATCTATATCAACAAAAATCGTATATCGATATCTATCTCCATACTCTCTCACGAACAATAAAAAATCATAAACTATAATCATATGCTATAGATTAACAGAATAGGCCGAACGCACTTTTGAAGAGGGCCACAATTCAGACATTTTTTTATGACAAGAGTCCTGTCTAGCGGCAGCATCCACGTCAGATCTGTCCAGTGACGGCGCGCGTGCAACCGAGCTGCCGCCACGCAAACGCCAGCTTGCATCCGAATCAGCCGTTTGCCCGCGCCTCGGTCCGATCCGCACCGTCGATTCCCCGACGCTCCTTCCAAATCACACGCCTCGTCTCGTTTTTATCTTCTCCTCGATCCTCCCCTTCGTGCCCCACCCGCTGCATCGAGTCGCCCGCGCGAGATCCGCCCGCCCCGCCGTGCAACATGCCGCGCGGCCGCTCCCCTTCCCGACCCGGCCGCGATTGAGGTGGGGATCTCGACGCCAACGACTGGATCCGAGAACCGGACGATGGAGGCTGCCGGCGGCGGGGCGGCCGCGGACGAGCGGTGGGCGTCGCTGTGCAACTGCGTCGTGAACTTCCTGTTGGAGGAGAGGTACCACCTCACGGCGCTCGAGCTGCTGCAGGAGCTGCAGGAGGACGGCCGCCACGCCCACGCGCTCCGCCTCCGCTCCTTCTTCTCCGACCCCGCGCTCTTCCCGCCCGAGCTCGTCGCCCGCGCCTCCTCCGCGCCGCCCGGTACCCTACACCCGCCCATTCCCCATCTCTCTTCCCAGCTCCTCCACCCTACGCTCTGCGCTGCCCCTGACACGCGGGCCCGCTGCTCACTTTCTGGATCTCGCGGGTGCTTTGTACTTACGACCTTGCGCCTCTCTGGCATGGCGCACAGCTTTGCTTTCTCTATGATCGTATTTGAAATGAATTTAGTTCCTTGTTCTTGCGTGCAGTTAAATTGATCGTGTAGCTGTGTTAAGTAATGTACCTTGCGCACAATTGACATTTTTACGGAAATTTCAAATTTGGTTGGAAGTGCAGGGCGTATTATCTGCAGTAGTGCACTAACATTTGGAGTAGTACGAAATAAACCCTTAAGTGAAAATAGACTACAGGAAGATAACATAGGGGTATTCATTTTTATGTCACAAGTTCTAACTTTCGAGATGGTGTAAGTAAAGTGCTTGTTTAATTTATTCGAATTGATTCACTCAACTCCCTACCTTGACAGAGAAATGCCATTTGTAGAACAACAGTAAATGCACTTTTTTCTTTTGTTGAGATCTTATTACAGGTAGATGTTACTTTATCCTTGTATAGTATTTCAATCAAGTAAAATTCGGGCTGAGGAATGCTAGATGGAAGAGTAAAGTGAAATTAGTTGCTTGGCTGTCTTAGTATAACGTAATAATCCAATTTACTTGACTCATTTTTTTTGCACAAGCTTATCCAGGTACATGAAGTATGCGGTGTTTACTTGCAATATGCCAGCTTTATTAGCAGGTTCATGAGATGAATCATGTCTATGTTTTTATTGACAGGTGCTGATCCACAGAGTTTGCTAGAAGAGAAAATAGCAGCGGAAGAAAAGTTGGCGCTCACTGAGTATGATCTCCGACTAGCCAAGGAAGATCTTTCCCGGTTGAAGCTTGAGTTACAAAAGCAGCAAGAACCATCTCCTGATGACTCAAATGGTTTGTGACCTTGGAAATGATAGATAATGTGATACATGATATATTAGCATGCTTTGACTTTTCATTATGTAGTGCTAATGAAAACAACCAATTTTCTGTCTCGACGATGCCACTTTGTGCATGCTGTCAAATAGACATGTCAATTATGTGTTATTATATAAGAAAATGGTAATGGCTATAAACAGATGAAAGGTCATGGTGATGACAAGTTACTCAAGATAATGAGAAAACAAAAGCTTTACAAAATTAGTTAAGCCAAAACATAAATTATTATTTATTGGGATTGAGGTTTTGTTTTGTTCATTGCTTTGATTGGAATAGATAATACAGCTGCTGGTACTCAAATAATTGTCATAATACGCCGTGCTTGTTGAATGGAAGCTATAGGGTTTAGAGGGAATGAGAATAACTACCATCCAAAGAAACAGACTGCAGACGTAATAAGCATTTCATGTGGCTTGTACTGAAGGTGTCTGTAGGAGCTTTGGCAATCAACAATTAAATTAAATTTGGCAAAACTGATTCTGTGTTGGCTTTGTTCAATGTCTCCATAACCTTGCTTGAGACCATCTACTAGTTTATTTTAGCAAAGGACCCCCCTATGAAGTATGAACTGTTTTGATAGAAAAAACAATTC
Organism: Bonia amplexicaulis; assembly: GCA_036346245.1. NCBI lineage: Eukaryota > Viridiplantae > Streptophyta > Magnoliopsida > Poales > Poaceae > Bonia > Bonia amplexicaulis. Next base: position 23,806,772 of record CM070736.1, on the reverse strand, counting down.
AAACACTTTCCTCTTCAACAGCAGCTAGCTGGCACATTGCACAGTTTGAGTTTTGCTAGTAACTGTACTGGTAAATATACACTGGCCGTGGCCGGTCCACTGGTGCTGGAGTAGAATTCCTTGCATGGTGTTCCACCTATCAGATGTGCCATATATTGATTCATGCCATTTTAGTTGATTATATGAGCTCCACAAGAAGATAAAAGAGTTTCCATGAAAATAGAAGTCTTTGGTTCTTTCACATTTCCTTTTGATGCCGCAGAGCAAATAATTTAACTCCTTTCTGGACTATCTAATAGTACTGTGAAATCTTCTTTTTGCACCACTAAGATCTTTTCTAGAGAGTGATACCCGTTGCCATAGTATCTTGATATGATTCTGCATTTTGCATACAGGGCCTCTTTCAGATGCTTCTACACATGAAGGATCTAGTCAACAGGACAAAAGAGATGTCAAAATTTCAGCATTAGGCCCTCTGAAGGATAATGAACGGAAAGATCTGAACTGTGCTGTAAAAGAATACTTGCTTTTGGCTGGGTATCGACTTGCAGCCATGACATTCATTGAGGAGGTCCGTATTATTTATGTATTAGTAGTGTTTATGTTACTGTTGTAACTTCCTCTTAATATTTATCGGCTTTTGATTTTTTTATCACTTTTATCTTTCTTGGAAAATGCTATTTCATAATGTTATACATGTACCTTTTATCTATTTGTCATGTCAAAGTTGATAATGCTGGAAACTATATTTCGAATGGCATAGCCACTTTTTGTCAACAACTTTTAGGCCTTGTTGACTGACAGACTGTGGTCTGATGTCTCTAGTAGCATCACAAAAGTACATGGGAGAAACAAGTAGAGAAAGTTATTAATTAAAAAATAAAATCAGATGCACATCATCTTCTTCAAGGCTGCATTGGAGATGATGGTGGTAATAATACTCTGGACATGTTCATATTGATTTCTAAAAGCTGCTTTTCTACAGTAAATGGTTTTTTTTCCTATAGTATCTAGTTTTCAAACGGAATGTGGGCGGGGTCTACTAGTTGATTGTAGTACACACTGACACACTGTAGTGATTTCATTTATATTGGCTAAAATCGCACGTAAATGTCTCTCTCTATAAGCTTCTTTACAACTGTTACTATTCATAAGACAAAGCCAAAAGTCAGTATGAACAGGCCGTCGGGCCCAAATGTAAGTTCTTTTATGCAAAGGAATGCATTTGTGAAGTTTGAATGTTGTTGCCATATGTAATTGCTACATGATCTGAGCACACACTTGTTGTCTAAGAATTGCATTTTTTTTAAGTTAACAGCAGTCGTATTAGCTGTTTTGGTGCTATGGGCATGTGAATAACGCTATTACCAATTATTGTAATGATATTTATAGGCCTTTTCCTTTACTATTCTCAAAGTGAGATTCGCTAGGGATAATAAGTTAAGCCTTCAGTTCTGTGCCATGAACACATTGTACCCCAATAAGTAACGAACAATAGAAATGTATGCTAATTGAAGCTGGCCTGATCATTCATTGCTATTAATGGTCTTTAAATGAGAGGTGCTTCATTGCTCTCCCAAAGGTGAGAAGCACACATTTTAAAGCATATCGAGGGCCTGATTTGCAACCACCGACACTACTAACAGTATTGCTTCAAGATTTGCGCAATTTAGTTCTCGGAAAAGCATAGAAGCACTGTTCTAAGTGAATCGTATGAGAAAAAGGTAAAAGAACGTGTATAAATGTTGACCATACTATGATTGATTATGTTATGCCTTGAAGTCCTAAAATGAAGACCAAGAATGTCGTTGTTGGTCACTTAACTCGGTAGAAAAGTACTGTATTAACAGATAACGACCAGTTCATCCTTTCACAACAGCAGTATTCAACAGCTATGACATGTCACATTTTTTAACTGCCTATAGTGAGAACATTCTGCACAGTCAAAGTTTGTTTAGTCCCTACTATCTTAGTAGATAGCAGTCCAATTTTAGTACATTTGGACTGTGTTTAGGTTATGTAGGGTCTGTTCTTTTTGGCTGCGGCTTATGGCTTTTGACTGAAATTTTTGAATTTTGGCTGTTTGCGATAGAGATTGCGGAGAGAGAGATACCCGCTTGCGATTTTGGTTGATACAGATGTTAGGCTTTTAACGTATACTACAATTAACTTGTAGATCCGTCTTGAGAAAATACTCCATTTAAAAGTTAGGTACTATAGCAAAAGCTAAAAGCTATTTTAGAAGCAGCAAAGAACAGGCCCGTAGATGCCTAATTAATCATAGGGCCTGTTCTTTACGACTCCCAAAAGCGGTTTTTGGCTTTTGCTATAGTACCTAACTTTTAAATGGGGTATTTTCTCAAGACGGGATCTACAAGTTAGCTGTAGTACACGTTAAAAGTCCAACATCTGTATCAACCAAAATTACAAGCGAGTATCTCTCTCCACAATCTCTGTCGCAAACAGCCAAAATTCAAAAATTTCAGCCAAAAGCCATAAGCCGCAGCCAAAAAGAACATGCCCATATTCATATGATGATCATTGGCTGAAATTCAGTCGATTGAACGCTTCGCCGGGCCTTTCCTGCTCTATTCCATTTTCTGTTCTTTTTTCTACTACAGGTTCTGTGTTATGCCAATTATTGTGTAATACAGCTTGCCTGTCGTTAAATGCTTTGATTTCATTTATTGTTAGCAAGAATGTTACGGCGTCCTGGCGGTCTTGGGAGGATGTCGTGGAGCTTCGCCTCGGCGGAGGGGAGGTGGGGAGGAAGGAGAGGCGCGGGAAGGCGGTGGTGGGGAGGAGAGGCACCGGGAGAGGTGGCGGCGGGGAGGGAGGCGGCGGTGGAGGACCGGAGGAGGCGAGGCGGCAACAGTGCGGGGAGGAGGCGGCGGCGAGTGCGGGGTCTTGGTCTGGGGGGGAGGAGAGAGAGAGAGAGGGGTGTGGGAGGCGAGAGTCGGTGGTCTTGAATCGCGTTGCAGAGTACTACGTATGTATGCTGGAATGGATACGGACATGCACAGCGGCGACTCGCCTGGTGTCACCGTGGCGTCCAGGCGTCCCTCACTCGCCTTGGTCGCCAACTCGCCGTAACAACCATGATTGTTAGGAATTAGCTATTTTCAGTCACAGAAAGGTAAATGGGACCATTTCCTGTTAGAAAGATAGTGCAAATTCATTGGAGTTACACATGCATCTTCTATTCTTCTAGTTAACTGTCATCAATGTGAGCTTTGGAGGAGCATCATGTGTAATTGATTTTAATAATCTTGGAAGTTCTCCATGCAGAGTTATTATTTACTTTCAGTTAGATGTTCATATATTTTACTATCTTCTTTTCTCTGAAATTTAAAAATGTGTGTGTGTGTGACTTAAATACTCAATCATCATAATTGCAGGTCCCCGATCAGGACCTTGATGTTTGGACTAACAGTTCAGCTTGCGTGCCTGATGCCCTTCGGCGGTATTACTATCAGTACCTTTCATCTACCACAGAGGCTGCAGAGGTAATAATTAACATCAAGTTGCTAACTACTATAAAACAGTTGCTAATTACTTGTACTAATTGTTGTACACGTGCGATGCGTGTGGCAACATCTGTCTATTTATAATTAAAAGAAGTCACCATACTTTGCTCTGAGGCTTGAAATTCTCTTATTAATAATCAGAGGGAAAAATATCTGTGCCACTTCCTTTATGAGTCCAAATCACAATGGTGCCAAATCAGATAAATTATAAGACTTGTTAAAGTTGTATAATGAATCCAACTATTCCTTTAATCGTAGGAATTAGAGCCGTATAACAAATGCAATACAACTCTAAAGTTATGTGTTGTAGCATCTAGCTGTGCAATTACGTGGGATTTCTGGCCAATTATAGTTTAAAGAAAAAAATTAAAAATAAATACAATCATATGTTTTATGTGACAGTTCAAATAGGAAGATTTATCCAAGTGCTCAAGTCTCATGCGGTCTAAAAGCTAGGGTTAATGACCTGTGTCCATGTGGCTCCAACAAGTGAGCCTGAATCGAGACCCAGAGTCTGTAAATGACAATAAAAAATGGGAGTTAGGGTGAGAACCGGAGGGGAGAATGCTCTTGATCTATGTGGAAGGATCTGAGGGAGGGAGGAGGGGTAGTATCGCAGTTGGGTGGGCCCTTGGTTGCACTGGATGCAGAACTCGGAGCATTGGTTTAAAAGAGGCGAATCCCGCAGAGTATAGCTGTCTGATTGTACTGATTTGGTGGTGATGAGAGGTGGAGCCGTGGAGATGATGCTACCGAACCAGTCAATGGCTAGTTAGTATTGTTCAGAGGGTGTTAGGTTGACAAATCCTAATCAAAACTGTTGCACTATACTCCCTCTGTTATGAATTTTAGTTCATAGGAGGTAAACACTGCCGAGAGGAGCGGTGTCGGCATAGAGGGAGAAGGAGAGACTAAAGATGGGAATGACTTTATCATTTCTTGCTTAGCTTCAATAGCATGCGGCAGCCTCCTTTATATAGATAGACCCCCCTAACCGATAGAATCTAATTTCAATCATATCTCTAACAAATAAAACTAATATCATATCTCTAATAGATAGAAACTAATCTCTAACTTAAATAGAAATCAATCTCTTCTTCCTAATAATGGCCGGTTGGTGGGTTGGGCCTAGGGCCTATGCTCATAACACCCTCCGTTTCACAATGATTGTCCATAGCCTCAGGAGTCTCCATTTCAAAATATTTGTTCATTGAGAAAATCAAGAGTGTAGTTATTGCAATGTTTCTACTCTCTACCCCTACCTAAATGCTTTGAAAGATGTTAAGTTGTTGTAATGTGTCATTTGATAGGGGTACGTACGGTAATTTGTTATTACTTTTTCTTAGATTTAGTACTTCCTTGGTCTTTGCACATGGTGGGGCGTGGACAAATATTGTAAAATGGAGGGAGTACAATAGTATGGAACTATGGATTATCTGGCTACAGCTTATATATGACAAATTAACAACTATTAAATGCCTTGTACTTGCCATTTCTTGTTTCATCAATCTTCCACTCAGAGTAAGCATTAAATTAACTTTGCATCTTATCAGAATGGTTCTTTTTCTAACCAATGTACTCCAAAAGTGATGAAAATTTACAGAAACACAGCATATACTAGCATCATGCATTTCTTTGACAGCGACCAAGTAGCCTGTTGGCATTCAGAAAAATCTACAGCGTAGTCAATCATGGTTAAGTACATTCTATGAGCATAATTAATGTGTTTATGTTATACATGTAGAACGGACAGTTCTAATGACAAAAGGCAGTGACAACTGCTGCATAAGCGATGAGTCGATGGCTCATTTGGCTAAATGCAATGCAAGGATTGGAATCAATCAGTAGCAAAATTTGCCATTTGATGCCTTTGGTCTTGAAACTTGAATGGAGTTAATATCGCGATTCTGTTTAACTTAATTTTTTGTTGAGCACTTTAAATGTCAGTTTATCTTGTGTTTTTCACTGCAAGCCCAGAACCTCTAAAATTCTTAACTTGATCATTCTTATTACACATCTCAGGAAAAAATATCCATTCTTCGAGAAAACGAAACACTAACGAAGGACAATGGAAGGCTCTGCGCTGAAAAGGACACCTTGCTGAAGAGCAGGGAAGTGGCTAATAATCAGGTTGCTGCTTTAAGAAAGTCTTTGGAAGCTGCACACATGGACATAAAAGAGAAAGAGAAAACAGTAATAGTCTCTCAGAAATCATCCACATAATTGATACTCTTCTGAACTTCTCTAACGTAGCAGTTTTATGAAAGGTTCAAGACCTGAAGCAATCACTGGATGTCCAGAGGAAGGAGCTGAATGACTGCAGAGCTGAAATTACAGCCCTTAAGATGCACATTGAAGGGACTCGATCAAGTAAACAAATGTCTGTTGGAGATACTGATGATTTGACTTCCCAATCCATTGCTAATTCTATGGGCACAGCAGCAGCATTGAGCAATGAACATAAAAACCTACAAGGATCTGAATCCATAACAGCTAAGCTAGCATTGGCAGAGAGTCTAACTGAGGGCACACAGAAAGATCATCAAAGTATTGTAGGTTCCCCAGGTTCAGAAGCACCGGTTTCTTCCTCAACTGGTGAGAACAGTAGCTATAATACTTTAGGAGAAGATGAATCGGGCACAAATACTTCACTGGAAGGTATATCTGTTAATGGCAATCTGCATGGAGCTGGTTATTGCCAGGGGAATTCAGGTAGCATATCCGTTTATCTATCTGAAGATAGAGTTCATTCCGAGAAAGTAGAGAGTCCAAGTAAACAAAAAACGTCGGATAAGATGGTTAGTGGCTTGATTTATTCTGCTTTCTGTACGAAGTTTTTCAATTTACTTCTATGTGCATGTCATTACTCACGCTGTTCTTATTCAATCCTGTAGGCCTTGGAGACTATCAAGATAGTTTCAGATGCTCTTCCAAAGATTGTTCCTTATGTGCTCATAAACCATCGTGAGGTTTATCTGTAACCTTTGTAGTTTGCATCTATCTTCATTTGAGTATAACTAATGTTACTTGATGCTACATGGTTACAGGAGCTTCTTCCATTGATCATATGTGCTATAGAAAGACATCCGGATAGCGATGTACGGGATTCCTTGACTCATACGCTGTTCAATCTGATAAAACGGCCTGATGGACAACAGAGACGCATCATAATGGATGTATGTTCCTACAAGTGTTGCATGATACAGAATGTTCTGGGCTTCTAAGGATGCCACTTGCAACTTATTCTACATGAACACTTCATCATATCCTGTAAATTGCCATTTTGTATTTACTCATGTACCTGTTTTCCTTGTCATGCAGGCTTGCGTGGAGCTAGCCAAGAGTGTTGGTGAGATGAGGACAGAGACTGAGTTACTTCCGCAATGCTGGGAACAGGTATTCCACATTTTTGTGATAGATCTTTTGGCCTTGTTAGACATGTGATCTAACATTTATTGAATTGGTTGGTGTTTAGATAAATCACCAATATGAGGAGCGGAGATTGCTTGTTGCTCAGTCTTGTGGAGAACTTGCAGTATATGTTCGGCCTGAGATACGTGATTCCCTTATCTTATCTATTGTGCAACAACTTGTCGAAGATTCTGCAATGGTTGTAAGGGAAGCTGCAACACATAACCTGGCATTGCTGCTTCCTCTGTTTCCAAACCTGGATAAATACTATAAGGTCAGTCTCACTAATGGTCAGAATCGGTACTGGGGAAGAAATTTGATTTCAAAGAATTAGATAATGTAAGCTGTGTGATGGGCTAGAACATTTGGTTTGGAGAGCTTGGTGGGTAACAAATCACTGAAAGATAATACTCTTTTGGAAGTCCTTTAAATTTCTCTTTGTTTGATAGGTTGAGGAGCTAATGTTCCAGTTGGTCTGTGACCCTTCTGGGGCAGTTGTGGATGTTGCACTCAGGGAACTCGTTCCTGCAGTAGTAAAATGGGGAGGTAAACTGGATCAGATATTGAGTGTGTTACTGTCACATATCCTGGCATCTGCTCAGGTATGCATGCTTATGAATTTTTGGGACCTTATAATTTCTATTTTCTATGGATTGCCATATGTGTTCTGATATAACTGTTATGTTTCAGCGGTGTCCACCCATTTCAGGGGTTGAAGGTACAACAGATTCTCATCTCCGTGTTTTAGGGGAACAAGAGCGCTGGAACATTGATGTCCTTCTTCGGATGCTGACTGAGTTGCTACCATTTATCCATCAGAAAGCTATAGAGACTTGCCCATTTACTCCGTCAGTAGATGCCCCTACAAGCTCTACTCCAGAAAATTACTTCTCAGAATCCTGCCTAAAACAGTATGCAACGTAAGTTGTCTCCCCATATGTGACCTTTTCTGTTAATAAGCAATTATTATAGACAATCAAAAATGATTTATCATTTATCCATTGATTGCATCTTGGGGCACTTGACAGAGGTGACACGGAATGGTCAGCATTTGAGTGGATGCACACCGAGTGCCTGCCGGATTTGATCAAGCTTGGCTGCTTATTGCCTGCGAAAGAGGATAGCTTAAGAACAGTGATCACAAAGGTAAAATGTACAAACCACATCATATCCAATACATATCCTACCATCTGCAGGTATAAATTCTGATCAATCATTTCTTGAAAATATTAGTATCTGTTGGCTGTATCTGGATGCTATGGCAAAGATTATTTGGAGCACATTATGCTACCTGTATTTCTTGTAGCAGCCGGTGATATTGATAGTGGTGATTTTACCTATTTCCCTCTGTCAACCCAGTCAAAAGTTCGTGGTAAGAATCCATGTATTTAAAAGGTGGGGCTGTTTGGTTTAGTTATTTTTTTAGACCTTTGTACTGATTGTGTTGCAGGCTTGCGCCCAAAAACTTCTGTTGCCGAAAAACTTGCAATCATTTGTGTCTTTCCATTGCTGTTGTCTGGTATTTTGGGTTCTCCTTCCAGTCGTCAACAATTAGAAGAATATTTGAGAAAAGTACTTATCCAAAACACGAAGGATGGTTCATTTTCTATGCATCACACTGCCGAGATCATTGATGCAGTCCGGTTTCTTTGGTTCGTATTGACTAACTGCAGGAATAATGTAGCAAATATCATCATGATGCTGTTGAACATGCTCCATTTTCATGTATTCAACTTCTTATCATTGTGTAGCATATTTGAGGAGCACCATGGAGTCATCTTTAATATTTTGTGGGAGATGGTTGTGAGCTCTGATACTAAACTAAAAATCAATGCTGCAGATCTACTGAAAGCACTTGTAAGTGTACTGTTACATGAATGAATCACTACTGGTCTGCTATGCTCCTTATGGTATTCTTATTTGTTTTAACACACAGGTACCCTACATTGGTGTGAAAGTTGCATCAACTCATGTTTTGCCAGCACTTATTACTCTTGGATCTGATCAAAACTTGACTGTAAAATATGCTAGTATAGATGCATTTGGAGCTGTCGCTCAGCATTTTAAAAATGATATGGTATGAAAACATCCTTCACAATTTTCTTTAATAGTTTACATACTTTGTGTAATGCCCTTAGTCCGCGACTGCTGCCAGGTTGTTGACAAGATACGTATTCAAATGGATGCTTTTCTTGAAGATGGATCGCATGAAGCTACTATTTCTGTTATTCGTGCACTTGCAGTGGCTGTTCCACATACAACAGACAGACTACGTGAATATATCCTACTCACTGCATTTAATGTCTACATTAGGACCAAATGTTGCATGGTTCACTAGCTCACTTGTGTGTTCATAAATTTCTATATCCATTTGATTTTCTGTTTTCTTTGACATGACATACATCTTTTAACCAAGATATTTAAGCTAACAAGTGTCCCACCTACCGGAAATGATATTGAACGGCGTCGTGAAAGAGCAAATGTATTCTGTGAAGCGCTGCGTGCTTTGGATGCTACAGGTTGGTCTTATCCGAAATTAGCTAGTCCTTTTCTTAATTTACATGACAAGTCCTCAACTCTGTATCGAGTCTGCCTCTATATTTATCTGTAGCATTGTCAGTACCTTTTGCGTCCATTTCAATATGATTGTGAAAATTATATACCTATCATTCACAACCTGAACGATACCAGGGTATTAGAACTGCATGTGCATTCATTTATGGACTTTAATATCCAGCTCTGAATCCATAGTAACAGGTTAATGGCACACACCATTTTGTCCAGGGTATCTAAACTGTACCCAGCCAATAGAACTTGTTTGAAATAAGTTATCATTTGCGATCAATACTAAATCATTCAAGGTTAGAGGGGCAAAAATAAGTCATAGACATATAAAAGTAAATTCCGATGTGCTCTTGCTTGAGAATAAAATTGCCATAGCCTTTCTGCTTCAGTTGGGATAAAAACACAATCAGTGCAGGTTGTACTATAGTTTTTATCATCTTAGAAAGGTAGAACATGGTAACAAGGTTCTACAGTAACTCTTTGGTTCTTGAGTCCCATCAGTTTATCAGTAACTAACAGAGAACTGCCCAGTTATGTTTTTATTGGGAACTTTACTAGATGGTAATTTATTAGTTAAGCTCAGTTAGAATCATTCTCTAGCTTATCCATAACTAAATCAAAAGCAAAACTATATGAGTTCCGTATGCCACCCTTGACCGATGTGTGGTAACGAGCTGATTTCTGCCAGTTTATTAAGCCTTTCAAGCTTAAATTACCGTACCTCATGTATGTTTTATTTTTTTTCCTTTGTTCACTGCAGATCTGCCTGCCACGAGTGTACGCGATCTGCTTTTGCCCTCAATACAGAACTTGTTAAAAGATATGGATGCTCTAGACCCTGCGCACAAGGAGGCACTAGAAGTTATAGCCCGGGAAAGGTCGGGTGGTACACTCGAGAGCATCGGCAAGGTAATGGGGGCACATCTCGGGATTGCTTCCTCTATGAGCAGTTTCTTTGGCGAGAGTGGCCTCCTCGGGAAGAAAGAGAGCGGAGAGGAACACGACACTGCTGCAACCGCCCCCTCTCAGCCCAGCCCACAAGCTCAGCAAGAGAACACGAGGTTTGGTCTTATAATGAGGGGTGGCTTTGGAGACATGTTACGAGGCAAAGCAAAAGGCAGTGGTGAACCCAGTTGAATTGATCAACTACACGCACAGCTGTCAATGCTAGAATTTTCCAGCTCGGTTTCCTTTGTTGATGTGTGGTATGTCTATGATCGTCAAGGTAGAGAAATTCTTTGTTCATTGTTGTTGTAGTAAGGTGACAAAAGATAGCCATGAGGATGCATTTTCCCCTTGCCGAGATTTAAGCCACTGAGATGTTTCTGTTGTAATCTCAGACCCCAACTTGCTGTATAGAGGAAAAGTATATATCTTCCTGATACTCGATGGTGTACATTCTCGCAAAGAAACACTAGGAGAAACTGCTCTCCTTGGTGTTGCTCTACAATCAGGGAACAACCAATTATATTGAAATGCAGTGCCATCTTTTTCTTTGGTAAGGAATGATATATAATATAGACCCAAAATTTTTGGGTGTTGCTAGCGCCTAGAAGTATGATGAGATCATTATCATCGTACACTCTTCTTACCCATTGGATCTTACTTAAGAACTCATCCCCCATTTGCTAGATCTATGCTCAAAGTGACATGACTCTTTGGCTGTCGTTCACAAGGGTGGCATCCGGAGGAGCGGTGGAAGCAGCCATGTTGCCTCACTCCTGCGGCCATTGGCCGCTTCGTCACCCTATTCTTTTCAGTCTAGAGAGAGAGAGAGAGAGAGAGAGAGAGAGGAGCTCATCCAAATTTCATTTATTGCAACAAAAAAGTCAAGAAGTGCAACAATTAATTTTGAGCTTGCAACAAAAAAAAATTCAAGAAGTATAATAACTAATTTTGACCTTGCAACAAAACGTCTATTCGATTGCAACAAATCAATCACAACAATCGGTGCAACAAATCAATCACAACAATCGGTGCAACAAAACAACAACCCTATTACAACAAAGAAAATAACGTAATACAACAAATCAATGACTTACCGCAACAAATGCCTCTTGTTATAAAGATTTAAGACAAAAAGACTACAACAAATAAAATCACTTTCTGCAATATCAAGGAAAGTGTGTTGTTACAATTTGAGAAATGTATGCAACAAAAGTACACCTAACACAGGGAGACATTCGGCAGCTACGAGTAACTAAAGCTCGTTCAAAGGAAGAGGAGGCCTACCAACCTCATTGGAACACCCGGGATCTAACCGGAGCAAGACTAGCCTAGTGCCTCGCCCTCTCCTCGGTGAGTCGGTGAGAGAATGGAGAGGGGTATGGAGAGTGGATCTACTACCACTTGCGATGGCAATGTTGTATCAACAATAAGCATGGGCATTTGGATGTGATGATTATTGATGCTACCGGTGGCAGGCGACATGGGACTTAGGAGCAGCATGGCTATAGGAATCTAGCTTTGGGGAGGACAACTCCAGCAGCGAGCCCTACCTCCAACGAGCTCACTAGATGGGGGAGGGGATTGGGAGGTGAGTGAGAAGGGGATGAGAAATGATGGAATAGAAGAGGACGAGGAAGATGTGAAAAGCTTTAGCAGTGGTGGGCTTGAGAATTAACGCAACTGTGAAAGAGGTGCGAACCTGGTAGTGAAACATTCGATATGTCTGGTGCATCTGGTCGCATGAACAGTACCAATCTCTATTTGGGGGAGGGGGGTTAGTGGAAACCCCGTGCACTTTGTTAGGTCCGCCACTAGCTGAGAACAACCTTAGTGTGGTGGTGGAGTTGTGGGCGTATGATTTCGTCCACCATCATTTAAATCTTGGTGCCCACTTTTACATATACACAAATATGCTTCAATAGAAATTTTGTGAGGTCATAAATTTATCCATAGCCTCTATCTTTCTAGTCGTGTGCTTAAGGGGCACACTCACGACGTGTTGGTGTGGTGTGCATGCATGCACACGCGTCTTTCTTGTGATAAAAAAAGTCCGCCACTACCTACAAAAACTCAAAGTCTGCAAAACAAAATTTTGGCTATAACAGTATAGAAGCTTTGACCGCTTAGATCACTAGCCAACCCGGGAGGGGGCTGGGGGGTGATTTCGTTTATACCATTAGTTACGGTTCACTTCCCGCTTTTGCGAATAAAATTTTCAACCTCTCACTTGTGCCGCCATTCCGTTAGGTACCTGTTAGGTTTTGCCACTCCGACATGCATTCTGTCAACAGCGCTTGGCCATTAAGAAATAAGCAATTTTAAAAACTGAAGAAAAAAAACCATAAATCATAGAAAATTCAAAAAATGTCAAAATCATTCTGAACAAATTCTTATACTTTCAAAAAAAAATACACTAGCAAAATTTTAAGGATGTTCCCTTAAATGCTGAGAAAGATTGAAAAGTTTTACTCGGTGTAAAATTTGTTGAATATATGGGCAATATTTTAATTCCAAGTTTTACTAGAAAACAAATATAATAAACTAGTGATGTAAAACTCGCAACTAACAACAGTTACTCATCATACTTCAGAATATACACAAGTAAATTATAGTATGAAAGTTGAATGAACGCGCGAACGACTTACAATTAGGCTTGATTAAGAATGGGAAGCAGCGCAGGCTTGATGCAGTGCAGGACGTAGATAACGCAGTGAAGTGAGCGGTCGCACAGATATGCGTTGCCCAGAAAACTTATTGTCGCCCGTGCAGGTCCTCTCTACGGCAATGGTTCGGAGATAGCCGCTCTCCCTCCTTTCAAGTGCACGCCGAGAAGAAAGGTTGGCGAAGTTCAGACAACACAATACAAAAGCACAAAATCACAGAGAAGAAGGAAATAGAGACAGTGTGATTCTCACACATACTCTGGATATCTCCAGGCATATAAATAGACAGACTGATAACTGATATGAGCATGGGACAATGCTCGGGGAAGTCAACCTGCAGCTTATACGTCTTGCCGGCAAAGAGCATGCTCGCCGCTCCGGTCACCTCGATTACCCACCTGTTTACTCATCAAAAGAAAATTCTATTAGGCAAGTAGTTCAAATCCATCTCCACAAATAACAATTAGGAGGAACCCCCACGGAAATCTAAGAATCAAGAACCAAAATGGGGCGGAAAAGGATCGTAAACCCATCTGAAAGATGGCAACATGATATTCATCCACACCAAAAAAGTAAATTTCACAGTTAGCACATTGCCTAGAATGTGCAACTAAAAGGGGATTCACAACAGATAAATTTATAATATATACTGAACAAAAACTTGCATTAAACAAGCAATGTGTACAAGTGTAACTGCAGAGAATATCTACACATAATCACAACTAGCATCATATAACTACAGGAACTACCACTAAAATCAAATACGTTTAGTAAGTAATACTATGAAATCACGCAAGAATCCCTTGGAAATAACTTCAATCATTCTAAATAATCGATTTGTAGTTGATTGCTTCTGTTATTTGATCAACAACTAACAGAAGTCCACACGGACAAGCAAAAACACATGCAAAATTAACATAACAAAATTGCGGAAAGTAGGAAGCAAAGGGGAGCAATAGGCGAGAGCTTGAGGGATGAAGGGCATACCTCTGGCGAGGTTGCCATTGCCGGCGAGAGCCGGTCATGGACGGCCACGCGGCAGGGCCAAAACCCTAAGGGTGGGGCGGTAACGCGGTCGCTGAAGAAGGCTCTTGTTGGCTCAATGGAGGCCGACGTCGAGGAACGCCATAGAAGCCGTGGATGCATTGAGGCCGGCGTCAAGCTGGCGGTGTTGTCCGGCGGTGGCGGCGGCGAACTGGGAGAAGAGTGAGGGCGAGAGAGAGACGGATCGGGAGATATGGGGGTCGTAGGCGAAGCGATTGCGGCAGACGCGGCGAGAGTGCGGCGGTGGTCGCGACTCGCGAGGGTAGGAGGGGACGGCGTTGAGGAAGAGGAGGTGAATAGATGGCCTGCGGTGAAGAAAGGAAAAAAAATTCTTCGGGTTATGGTTTATATCATACTTTGTGATTTAAATTTTTGAATTCTGGTTATGTAAGAGAATATAAAGAGAGATACTCGTATATGATTTTAATTAATATAAATAAAATTAAAATAGTATATATTACAATCGATTTATAGATTCTGTCTTGAAAAAATCATTTTGTTTGAATGCTAGTTACCGTAGAAAGTCAAGTCATAAGTCCAGAAAAACTTACTCTCGCTCTTTTTTCAACCTATGGCTTATGAATTTTTCAAATAAATAAATAGAATAAAAGTATTTTAAAGTGATTTATCAGATTATCGATATTCGATTCATTTTACAGGTGTTCGTGCTAGAACCAAAAGCCTTCAACTGCAGCCAAAAAGAATCTTCCTAGCGAGGCGGCTACATGACAAAAGGGGAGAAATCCGCGTCCACAAGAAGGCCACAGAGAAACATGCCGAAAACAGAAGAAGCCCGTATGGAAGAATCAGGTCGAAACAGAAAAGCTAAGGGTCGGTGTTTTGGACTGTGACTTATGATTTTTAACTTAAATTTTTGAATTATGGCTGTTCGCACGTGCGATTTTATCGATATAGATAAAGTCAGAATATTATCTACTACAATTGACTTGTAACTCTCACTTTAAAAATATAATCTGTTTACTATAGAAAATCAAACTATAAACCAAAAAAATAGCCTAACTAGGCTGAAAACGGAAAGCTACTAGTTAGCTAACGAGTGAATATTCACTGTATAGCAAAACCGATTTTAAATACTATAATTAGAAGAAACTTGGCTTTAAAAAACAATCAGAAGAAATTGGTTCTCACAGAAAAATCAAAAGAAATTGGGATACTAATCTTTCGGTACCAGCAATTAGTGGCCGAGTTCTTTTTTCACTTATAACTTCTAGTTTCTCTCGAATAAATAAATAGGATAATTTTTACGTTGTCTTTTTAAAACGATTTATTAGGATATACTTTTTAAAATAGCTTATCAATATCGGTTTATTTACATAAACATTGATACTATAATTAAAAACCATAAAATTACGGCCAAAAGAACCCATCCAATAGTCGAGCAACTCAATTTCGAACATGTACCAGCACAATATGAAGTCAACTTGCATGCCAACTTCTAGACACATTCAGAGAGGCTCTGAGCAGGGTAGGAGCCAAAGTGAGGATGAGGACTTAAAGGTCTGTTTATATTAGTTTTTTTTTTAAAGAAGTCAGAAATTTAATTTTTAAAGTGGTTTCTTACTTCTCTTATTTTTATATCGCTTTGGAGATAAGACAAAGACTATGGATGCATCAAGTACTTTACTCTTCTCGCTTCTATCTCATATACGCATACCTCCCTCATTTTTTTCACCACTTATCCTCTTTTTCTAAAAATTACTTTTTAATAGATATTATTTATTTTCAATCAAAAGCATGAGCGTACTCAATATGAATGGACTTACCATCCACGTGGTCTGTAGATGTAACGGGGGATGTTTGCAGGGAGTTTTTTCAAAAGTGCCAACTAGTTGCCCCTCCCGCCTTGATCTAGCCCATTCGCTTTGGATCGGATGGCTGTGATGGAAGTGGTGCAGGGGAGTACATGAGTGGGAACTGGGAAGCACCCCCTGCTACTCTGCTTTTCGTCGCCGCCCGCCGTCGGTTCGAGGAAATGCCCCATGCGGTTCCCCCAGCCGCCGCCTCTCTCCGCTCTGCTCCGCCGCCTCTCCTCCCATCCCTCCCACTCCCCTGCTGTGCACGCCACCCTTCTCAAGTCTTCCTTCCTCTCCAGCCCCATCCCGGCCACCGCCCTCCTCACAGCCTACGCCAACGCCGGCCTCCCCGGCTCCGCGTCCCGCCTGTTCGACGAAATACCCGCGCGCGACGCCGTCACCTGGAACGCGCTCCTCGCGTGCCTCGGCCGCCAAGCGCGCCCCGCCGCCGCCGCAGAAGCCTTCCGCGGCATGGCCGCCGCGGGGTTCGCGCCCACGGCCGCCACACTCTGCACCATGCTCAAGGCCTGCGCCGCGTCCCGCGCCCTCCGCCCCGGCCGCCAGGTCCACGCGCGGAGTGTTATTGCGTGCTACGGCGATGTCATTATGGAGACAGCACTTGTTGTTCTCTACATGAGCTGCGGCCTTGTTGAGGAAGCCATGCGAGTGTTTATGCACACGGACTGCCCAAAGGATGCCGCGCTCTTCAACGCTGTTCTTTCAGGCTGTGTGGAGAATGGCCGGTTTAGGGAGGCTTTCTTGATGCTAGGGAGGATTTTGCTCAGTGAAATTGCATTGACATGCACTCTCACAGCCTGCTCAGTGACAGCGAATTTGGTGTATGGTATGCAGTTGCATTGCAAGGCTCTCCGTTGTGGGTTTGGTTCAGAGACCATCCTGTGCAATGCACTTATTGACATGTATGCAAAATGTGGGCGGACAATGGCTGCACGTGTGGTGTTTGATCGGATGGCTGGCAGAAATGTGGTTTCCTGGTCCAGTATGATTGATGCTTATAGTCGCCATGGGCATGGCGAAGAGGCTTTGGAGTTGTTTAAGAGGATGGAGAAAGCTGTGCCCATGGTCTTGCCAAATGCCATTACATTTCTTGCTGTTCTTTCAGCTTGTGGACACTCTGGTCTTGTGGATAAAGGCCGAGCTATGTTATATTTGATGAAAAGCAAGTATGGGATTGATCCAGGACCAGAGCACTACGCATGTTTTATTGACATGTTAGGTCGTGCAGGCCAGATTGATGAGGCATGGGATCTCTACTGTAGTTTAAGTGCGAACCGGAACGAGCTTTCCGGTGCCATCTGTGTGGCTATGTTGAATGCATGTAGAGTTAACATGGATGTGCCGAGAGGCAACAAGGTAGCTGTGCATCTTCTGCAGGTTGACCCACAAAATCCTGGAAATCATGTGTTAATATCAAATTTTCATGGTGCTGCTAGACAATGGTCTGAATCTGATGAGTCAAGGAGGGCTATAATAGACAAGGGTCTCAGGAAAGAAGCAGCTAGCAGTCATGTCTCCATTGGCTGAAAACTGATTTTGTACAAATCTGTAGTTACAATTCATCAACTCACGTGAACTATACACCACCAGAAGTATGCCGAGAATTGCTTTTTTTGAGGAAAAACAAACCAAGAACTCAACCTCATGCTAATAGGACACAATGAATGATATTGTTACAGAGACTCACAAGGTCTACTGATTACTTAATATGAAATGAAATGGTGCCAATTTTGCTGACACTAGTGTGAATTTTACAACAGCTAAAACTATTGAAAGACTCCAAATGTTTCAGTGGTGCCTTATTATGCGAAATGGTGCAGTTGTATCTAGCTTACCTGTGTTAGTAAACATGCCATGAACTGCACTATTGATTTTCAGTTGTACATATCTTTGGAAACTTGTGTTGCAGTGATAATTGTTGTGCAGTTGGACATGGTGATAATGTACCTGATTTTAGATTGACTTACTGTTTTTTGTGTCAAGAACTAAAATGTAGCAGAAGTGATGCAGAGTGTGTCTTTCCTCTAATAATATGTGAGTGGATTCTGAATCTGAAAATGTTTTATCTTTTGGGCAACTATACTCTGATATATACAGCATTTGAAGTTATGGCTTCTCATTTGTCATATTAATATTTTTTACTACATAAAATTTGAGGATTTTCTTGGTGCAAAAGTTTTGTTAAACAACTGCAATTACTTGATGTAACATGAGTTACATGATGTATTTTAGACTTAGGGGGTGTTCGGCAGGTAAGAAGCCGGACGGCTTCTCACTTTTGCTACAGTACCTAACTTTTAAACGGAATATTTTTTCAAGACAGAGTCTACAAGTTAAATGTAGTACACGTTAAAAGCCCAACATCTGTACCAGTCAAAATCGTAAGTGAGTATCGGTCTCTCCGTAATTTGTACCGTAAACAGTCAAAATTCAAAAATTTCAGCCAAAAGCCATAAGCCGCAGCCAAAAAGAACACCCCTTTACACATGAAATTAGCTTTATGTGATTAAATTGTTGGAGTAGTTCACTGCACCACAGAAGTACCAAACAAAAGAAGATAAATACCTTTTGAAGTTGCATGTTTTGAAAGATCAATGTGACATTACGATGCAATCTTGTGATGAAAAGGCTCTTCTGGCATAGTTGAATACTACATTTTGATAGCAAATGCTTTACAGTTTTGAATACTACATTTTGTTAGCAAATACTACATTTTTGACCGCAAATGCTTTACAGTCATAAATACATGTCGTTTTGGGATATGTGCAGTCAAAATTTTGAAACTTTGACTATCGATTTCTTTTTAAATATTTAGATTAGATACATGAAAATTATATGTATAGATTTGTCTCGAAAAGTATTTTCATAATATTATAATTTTATTGGGTTTATAAATATATTACAAGTATTTTGGGGACTGTGTCGGTGTCTAAAATGACATGTATTTATGACTAGAGGGAGTACTATAGATATTTCGATAATATGGTGAATTTGTCTTAACTTACATAAGGGACAGGGAGAAGCTTTCCAAGCCTGGTAGTCTGCTATTTACATAAGGGAGGAGCACTTTTAATGCTTGATTCTCTGTAGGAAATAGTCTCCCTGATAATTATGATGAGGTCGGTCAACTGTTCTCTGTCATAGCAAAGATGGGTCTCTCACCAGTTACTTTAAGGGTGACAACTGACAGGAACGACAATCCAAATGGTTACTGGCAATAATGTGCTGTTACTTCTGGCTAAAACACTATGGAGATGAACTTTAGGCTTTAGCAGTTGTGGGCTTGTGGCCCAGTTTGGAACACCATTTCTGATGAAATTTGGTAGATCAGCAAGTGTCTGCACTTTTCTTTTTCCCAATTGATCTTAAATACTTGCGCTTAAAACATGGCAGAATACTATTATCAAATACTTCATCAGCAGGGTTTCCAGTTCTTGGTCAGCTGGTTCCCAAATCCCAGTTTCCACTGGGATAAGGATTAAGGAATGCTTTTCTTATAACTAAATAATCTTCTGTGTTGTCATCACCTACCTGATTTGGTCAGATTTTAAATTCTTATTACGGCACCATGGATTCATATTATTACTTTATTATTGGATCTTAAGTTAAATAACATCCAGGGCTTCTACTTGCTTTGTTCGATCAGCAACAAAATGAGAGCATGTCTTTTGGTGGCTCAGACAAAAACAAGGAGCTGATAAAATATTTGAAGCTATGGTAGGTTCAATACTAATTATCCAAAGTTTATTGAACAACTAATGTTTCAGATTAATCGGTATAATTTAAAAACATCCTTTTATCCTATGATATGTTGGATTGCAATTGTTCAGAACGCACAGACCCGACTGAATTCCAGGGCTGCAGGAGTAGGTTAAAAGATGCTTTCCATCTTATCCTGGGGATCCTGGAGCTGCATGCGAAATTGGTTCTGAAATTTTTCAAGAAACAATCAAGTAGGCAATGTATACTAGCTCAAGGGCAGTTCTCTTGCATACATCATGGATGAAATAACAATCAAGTTCATGTTCACTACACAGTACACACCAATAATAATTCCATATTCTGCCAAAAAGAAAAGGGTAATACTCATCACATGCATGATGCAGTTAGGGTAAGCCGTTTTCTTTGGCCTTGTCAGTGTAGAAATTAAGAACTTGTTTTGTATTAACCTGCATTGAAGGGATTTTTCCTTTTAATATTCAAACTTTTCACCAGCCACCGTATGAGTTTATCTTGCAGTGTTGGAACTGTAAATGGTGGTTGTTGTAGTTCATATATTCCGTCCAATCTGTACCTATTAGTATGTATTCTGTGAGTCTGCTTTCCATAATTCTTGCTGTAGTTTTGTCCATTACATTCTTGGTTTCGACTTAGGGCCTGTTTGGAAGAGGGGTATTGCTCTAGGAATTTTTAGCATTTAAATCCTAGGATTTGGATCCAAATCCCCCCTTTCCAAACAGGCTCTTGGTGTCAACTGTTAAATCGTATGACTACATCATGTGTTTTATCGTGCTCATCAACACATGGAGGGATCCACAAAGCTGAATAGAAACTAGGAATGTAAAGACAAAGTATATCTGCTTCGTGAAGCTTGACTTCGTTTCAGATATCCCCATGTGTGCTTATTATGGCTTGCAACACTGAAGCCATGAGACATGAGTTCAGTAGGCATATGGCTCCTCAAACATTTGTTTGTTTGGTTTGCTTTCATTATTGATCTCATGAAGTTTCTCAAAATTCCAACTGCCCAGGTATCTTGTTTAGCTCATTCCACCATGTTCAGTTCGTATTGATCTTGTTGTTAATTGTTCATATAATCATCCTTAAAAAACAAAGTTTCCAATTTCATTGTTACCTGTATATTTGACTTTGGAGTACAGTTTTTCCAATCTTGGTAGTTTGCCTGTAGGTTCAAATGATAGGAAGCCTAGTTGGCCAATAAGTAGGTGTGGTCCATGGTGGCCCTATATCTTTTCGTAGAAGAAGTTACGTAGTATCACAGTGTGGAGATTTTCTGCTTTAACAATCATGTCAAGCTGATTCTGGACATTTCGTACTCTTTGCACCTAATTGGGGTTCCATCTCCATGTGCATTTGCAAGTGTCATATTCACTTTGAGTTTAGTTATCTCAGTGATTTAAATATAATTCAACTGTAATATTTTACCTGCACCATATTGCTGAATGTTTCCGCAGGATATCACCTCGTACATGTGTTATCTCGTCTACGCCAATGTTGCTTCTTGCTGCTTGCAGAGATGATAGCGGTGAAGCTGAGCTATCTGAACCTGAAGATGAAATCTCATATACTTTTTGGGTTCAATAACTGATAAGCTAAAGTGGTGCCAGCTGGAAAGAACCCAAATGCATCTCGGCTGATTACTCTTGATCATATGTAGCAAATGACAGCGACCTGCAATTGCTTGAAGTTCACTGTGCCAACATTTATCGACAGCAGATCATCAATCAAGTCAGTGCAATGCAAGATAAGCAATTTCCGTGTTTGGTTCTTCCTTCAACCCCTCTCCTTTGTTTGCAGGCCATTGGAATTATTGGAGTGAGCAATCTCATCCTTCCGAATGCAATCGCTTTTATCATGTTACCGATACCCTCCAATGATTGAGATACTTGAGTTTACACTTGTATCCACAGAAGAAAGCCCTATACTACCATTTGGTCCCTGGCAATACGTGACTGGCACATTGTCCATGAGCATGTTCCTTGGCCCCACATGTTGCTGCGGAGGCCTACTGAGTGATGGGCTGTTGAGACTTCCTTGTAGCAGGAATAGGTCCCCCACTCTAGCTCCATGCAGTTCCCACAATGTCCGTTTCGTTTGTGTTGTTTCTGAACAACAGGAGCCACCTTTTTGCAGTGTGGAACTTCAGGGATGAAGCCTGCATGAACTCATCTCAGAAGGTAAATTTTCTTTATGCGAAAGCAGTTTTTTTTCCTAAAGAAAAAAATGAATTGTGATGTAGTGAATTTTCAAGGTTGCCTGTTGCACTCTCATGATGTTGCATATCATTCCCTGTATCAATTAGATGATAAATTCACCTAACCATCTCTCAGAATATCTTTGCCCCCATCATTTACACCACTCCTCTGGGGCCCTCCATAAATAGAAGCTGTGCATGCACTTAAGCTTGTTTGGTACATGTGCATTGCATATATGTTTATTTATACATCACATCAAGAAAGTTCAAAAGCATAGTCTTTGCTGGTTGCCGCCACATCCATCTTGTTCATGTTCTTATCCAATAATTGCATTTAGCTTCTAGCTTGTAACTTGATGATATTCTCACAGTGCCAAGGCATATTTGTCGGCATTTCTTCTTCCTTCCTTTTTGTAGGTTAAAACTACAGGTGAACTTTTGTCCTTGCATTTGAACAGCACACTGCGAGTAGTTTCCTACCGAACATCTCTATTTGCCCCACCATTTAAGAGGTTAAAATGTTGCTTCTTGTTACAGGATGGACACCACCCTATGGGCTACAGCTCCTTCGAAGGCACATTGGTGTGTTGCTATGTAGGGCCTCCAAGGTACCTGTCTACCTCCAGTTCCAAGAAGAAGCAACTTTCCGAAGGTCCTCATTCATTAGACCACACTGACAGTTGCCAGATTATTATCTTGATTATAGGGGGTAGTTTATAATCGGATGGCTTCTTGTCAGTCCTCATGTGAAGGATCTACTCACAAAATATTTGGGGGTTGTTTGGTTCCTGGACTTCTTGAAGGATTATCTTACCCAAGGTGTAAATTGGGCTCCAAAGGAATCAAATCCACATAGATGAACATACCTTCCAACTTCCAAGGCCTTCACAACAGCAGTTCCAAAGTCCTTGGAGATGACTCTGCTTTTTGAAGATTTTTTGCACATCCTATAGAGGTTCACGGCTCTTTAGCTTGCCCCCAGTAGGTCTTCAATGGCCTAATATCAGTCCTTGATACCATAATAGCCACCATCATTCTTGATGTTGTCACGTCATAGTTGTTAGGTGCTCATTAGCTCCAGCACATGGAATTATCTGTAACCAGCATATGGAATGGAAAGTTGTACGGAACGATAAAAATTACTATGATGCCCTTGTTTCTAGTGTAATCTCTCTGTTCACCAATATAATTAGAGGATAATGCTACTTCATTTGTAACATTTAAGAGTCACGTGCACTAGCAGTTATATAATTCTTTTGTTCTCCATAGTTTAACACCCGAGCTAGCTAGGATCTTGCCACAAGATTAAACCTATCAGGTCTGACTGCACAACATTCGAATAGTTTTTTGCTCAAAATCAGTTGATTTTTTCTACCATTAGATAGAGATCCAAAGACCCATATCACTCCGGATCTCTCGAACATAGATCCATCCTCAACACCTAACCCTAATCACTCCACCCACTGCCTCACCGTTGCCACCCTCGGCACCGGTGAGGCTCACCATCAAGCCATTGTTGCTGCTTGCCTCCCTCCCTAGCTTTGGTGGTGCCACCGCTGTCGTTGATTCTTGTCGCCCCTACCGTGGCACCACTGCTATGACCCATATCCTTCCTCCACCGCCTTGGCCTTTCTCTAAATCCGGGTCCCTAGTGAACCCTGAATCCTAACCCGGTGAACCCAAGCCTATATGCAGCGAGCCCCGCACTTACTCGCCACCACCGCCATCAGAGAAGACAACTTTGCCAGCCAGACCACGAATCTCCAAGTAGATCGCAAGGTTAGAAATTCAACTGTTTTTCTCCAAAACAAACATTTGACAATTTTTTAGCAATTCTTACTGTCTTCTTACAATAAGGGCTAATTTGGTGTTACTGTGTTGCTGCGTAATGCTGTCAAATCTTTGCCAATTCCAGGAAAAAGGTTTATGCTATGGCTTCAGAAATGTGGTTATCAATTGTTTAACATATCCAATATTAAAACAATAAACAAGCAGATTAAAAGTAACTACATTGCCAAACTAAGACTGAATTGGTTGTCAAGTTGAGTACAGATCTACCAGACAAAAAACTTACACGGTATGCATGGCAGCACAACAGTTGCTAATAAAGCTAGTGTTAAACAAAAAGCAATTACAGAGCACGAGCGTACGGTTTAAATTCATCTAAATTAACATAAAGTCCGCACTAGCATACTAAAAACAGTTGGTAGCACATGACCCAAACACAATGGCTGGTGTTACTATTCACGTGTTTAGCAGAGAGAGAATAATTCTAGTTCCATTTGCTGCAACCTTTCTTCGCAAAGTACTATTTATTTTATTTATTGTAATGATTCATGGACGCTCCAGTGGTTTGATTCGAATCCCCTCCCTTTCGATTCTGAGGCAAAATGCGGTGCCACAGTATTGTGCCTTTTCTCGCAGCCACAGCTAGTTAATTCAGAAGTTTTAGGTGATTTAGTATTTGTTGAAGTATATCATCGGTCTTTCCTCGTCATTTTAGCTTAAACTTTTAAGTGAATTAGTTGGTGTATGAAATTTAATATAGTATTAGAGTCAAATAGTTGTGAGTTCAAAACACTGTTAACGCAATATAAAATAATAATAATTGAGACTCACTTCGATTCCATGTCTTAGGCCTGGTAAAGTCTATACATGAGGAGAAGTATTGAAATATATTATTTACTTGTTAGAGACATGTGCGTTGCAACGGAGTCATAAAAATAATGAGACAGAACTTACTGTTTGGCCAACTTCACACATCAAATATTGAAGAGCAAGCGACAGAAAAAGAAGGGTAGCCAGAATGCGCGATGAGATGGGAAAAGTGGAAGGGGTGGAGCGGTTGTATCCTGAGAGAGAGAGGAGGAAAGAGACGAATGATCCCGATCAAATCGGATGGCTGAGAAGAGAGGAGGGACAATGAACCAACCACGAACTCACACTTTTATAATAGTGAAGATCTTTTCTCATCATCTTAACTTTTGGGTGAAGAAGAGTGTTGAAGTAAATTAATCTTTTCTTACCATTTTAAACTTTTAAGTGAATTAGTTGGTACATAAAACTCAAGAGTAATCAATTATTAAGGTCATGCATTTTTTGCTATGGTAGTTTATACGTGAATATTGGTTTATTGAATACCCGTATCGATTTTAAAATGACATTTTGGTGCTTTGGTATCTCCCTGTGCATGTCTCGGGTAAAATATTGGTTGTACCTTCTAGATTTCAATCATCTAGTGACGTTAAAAAACGAGCATTGCTTTTACACTCTCTAGGGAATCACAGTGCGTAGTTACTATGCAGGAAGGGTTATCAGAATCTCCATTATGATCATAAATCCTATATTTCTCGGATCTAAATTGACTAAACCAATTTGATCCTATGGTAGAGCCTTAATTTAGTTAAATCTTAATATTACTATGATTCTAATAAAAAAATTGCATGATTATAATCAAAATTTTCATATGATCCTATTCGATTCTAATGATTTATTATAAATAATTACTTACATATGTCCCTTTAATTGTAAATTTTACTTTTTACTTCTTCCTCTACATTATAATTTGCATAAATAACAAATGATCTATCCTTTACACTACATTTTGTAAACAAAAATTCTAAAAGTATAATTTTAAAATACAAGGTAGATTTTTAAAAAAATTCTTTGATATATTAAAACAGATCTTAGATTCTACGTCAAGCCTATGATTTATGATTCTACTAAAGAACCTATGATCCAATTTATGATTGTAATTCTAACAACCTTGTATACGGGTGATAAGAAATACCACGTCACTCAGGTGCTAACTTTGTTATTAGCACCTATTATCTCTTCACGTGGGACTCAAAACTAAATAAAATATCACCCTCTTTCTCCCACTCCATTCTCTTTCTCCTTCACTCAACTCATTGACAGATGGGCCCACCATTTTTTTATTTGCTTGGTACCGTGCTTGTGTGGTACCAAGGCTCGAGAATCTTTGATTTTTTTAAATAATCTATTTTGTTATTAATATTACATAATATACCACCGAACTAAAAAGTAAATAATGCTCTGTCACCACTTAAAATGACATTATCCTACGTGAAGTCCTGCATAGCATCATGCAGAACTCCATCGACAGTCTAGCTAGCGACAAAGCTGGCGACAAAGTCTCTGTCGCCATTCCAACTGGCGACAAAGGACCCACGATAATTACTAGAGTAAAAACATATGCTACCTATTAAATTTCATGGAAAATATTAACTTTCAGTAATCTCAACATTTTACTACCTATTAACTTTCATGAAAAATATTAACTTTCAGTAATCTCAAAATAATAGTTAACTATTAACTTTCAGTAGTTTCAAAATAATAGCTAAAAATTAAAAACAGAGGACTGGCCATGGAGTCATTTATGTAAATATTAGCATCTTGTACGTGTCTCCTCCCTCCCCTGTCCTCCTGTTTTCGAGCTTAGCTTGCCTAGAGTGTCCGCTCTGGTTGTAGAGTCTAGCCCCCTTTTATAGGTGTCCAACACGTATTGTTTCTGAGTGAATTTTGCTGAATGAAAGTGCACTCACATCCGTGAGAGCAAATCTTGTGAGCACAAAACATGTCATGTCTTTGTCGATTCAGTCAGAAAAACTGGAGCATGTTCTCTACTCACTGAGAAAAAGCTGGTGCATCATGTGTAATCACTAAGAAAAGCTGGCACATCATTGTCATTTCACTAAGAAAAGTTTGTGCATGTTGTCAGCTCATTGAAAAAAGCTGGCCCGTGTCATCCATTTGCTGAGAAAAGTTGGCGTGTGCTATTGATTCACTAAAAAAAGATGTTACATGTTGTCTAGTCACTGAGAAAAACTGGTGAATATAAACAATATTGATTGACTTAGTTCTAGTATGGCCTGTGGGGGAAAGCCCCTAAAGCAAAAATGGTACATGGTAGGGCACCTACATAGAGTGATGGTCATCAGGGTGGCGTGACACATGGCTGGTTGTCGTGGTAGTGGCAAGCGTAATTGCAGCTCAAGTTGGCGCAACAGCAAAATGGGTGGTAGCCGTTGCCGAGGTGGACCACTCCTAGTTGTTCCTCTCCCTAACCCTTTGCCTGCGGAGCTCACCGTTGTTGATCCTCTCGGTTTGGACACTCCTCGATTGGGGGGAAGAGAGAGTAGAGATGGAGAGAAAAGGGGGAAGGGAGCAGGATTATCCAATTTGAGGACAAAAGTGGGGGAGGAAGGATAAGTTATGGGAAGATCATGGGCGCAGTTGCCACCATCAGTTGCAGAGGGTGGGACGCGCTGCATGTATGAAGCGAGGGAAAGGAGGGAGCTTGACGACCGGGCCCACATGTCAGCGCTCATTTTTCCCAGAGAAGAGGACATAGAGGGGAGGGGTGGTGAACGGATAAACTACCCTTTTATATTATTATATAGGTCATAATACTGCATGATCTGACAAAAAAATATTAAACAAGCATTGTTGAATCCAAATCAGTTTCGCTTAATAATATATAGAAGGAGAAATGGACCCAACATAGCATAATGATCTAGATATTTTATTTTCTACCGAAAGACAATTCATATTTAATCACCCAAGGCAGGACTCGGGAAACAAATGGAAATGTTTAATGAATGAAGCAGACTCCATCACTTGTATTTTCCTTTTTTACGTCCACACTTTACTTTCCACTGGTATGTTGGCAACAATGCAAGACTACCATATCTAATGTTCATTCAAGAAGACAAAAAATATTCTTGATGAATATAAATTAGACAGCTCTGCCAATATAAACTGGCAAGGGAATATTTAAACTTTTCCTCAAATTCTCTGAGCAAACCATTTATAGTTGTTCATTCTTCTCTGTAGGTGTTTCAGAAAAAAAAACAGGTATGGACTTATACCTAGCAAATGTATGGGACTTTGACTATACATCTTTGCCAAATAAGAAGGCACACGGATAACTAGAAATTACATAAACTCATGATGGATAGATGAGAGGAAGGAGATCAAAAGAATTTTAAATGCCATTATTCAGAAATGTGGTGAAGAAGATGAGGAAGAGGACAATTTAGAAGAGATTATGTTTGTGGTATCAAGGAATTGTACACCGTGTTGCATATAAACCAGAATGATGTGGAATTTTAAGGGCCTCTTGCATCGAAATATTAACAGGCGGGCGCAGAACATTTAAGTGACATAGACGGTTCGTATTCCAAACCGTCTCTGCTATTAACATCACAGACGGCTTGTATTCCAAACCGTCTCTGTTATGTGACTTATCATAGACGGTTTAAGTTTAGAACTATTTGTGATATTGATATCACAGATGGTTCTTAAATAGAACCGTCTGTAATAAGCCTTTATATATAACCCCTCGTTAGGGTTTTGCGTGTACACTGCAGTTATTAGCAATACCAACCAAGCACAGAGACTTAGTCGCTCTCCCGATCGAGCCCGTCGCCGCCGCCGTCCCAGAGCCGTCGCTGCCGCCGCCCGGTCCCCAAGCCCGTCCGCCGCCGCCGTCCCCAGAGCCCGTCGCCGTCCGCCCCGCCAACGCCGAGCCCGTTGGCGCCTCGTCCATGCTCGAGCTCGAGTTCCTCTAACATCGCTGAATTCCTCGGTGAGTCCATCTTCAATTTCGGTAATTTAGATGCAGTTGAGATGTCCATTTGTATTATTGTTGTAAGTAATGTTGTATATCTAAGTAATGAGCATCGATTTGTAAGTAATGTTGTATATCTAGGAAAGAATAGACACTTGAAAATAATGTTTTTACTTAACAGAGCCCTGGGATGTTTTATGTTTACGAAATGAATTGAGATGTGAATTATGTGTATACATGTACATGTTGATCTGCTTATTTCAGAGGGTATGGCTAGCATTTTCTGAGGCTAGCCAATAAACAGAAATAGATCTAGGGGTAGAAAAGAATATCACAGACGATTTGTAACTAAAAATCGCCTGTGATAACTGATAATCACAGATGGTTTTAAGTAAAAATCGTCTGTGATTATCACCTATCACAGACGGTTTTTAGTTACAAACCAGCTGTGATATTTACACACAGACGATTCGAAAACCGTCTGTGATAACCTTCGATTATCACTGACCCATAAATTCAGACGGTTCAGAAAACCATCTGTGATGATGTTTTTGAACTGTCTGTAATACGGTTTTCTGTGGTAGTGGGAGCTCCTCCCGCATTTTTCTAGGTGGATTTGGAGAGTATTGATGTAAATCTAGGCATGTATTGGATATGGTTGATCCACCCACTCGATGAACTTGTAATCCGTTGTCTGCAAGCAAGACAAGGTGATTACAATCGATGCATGTGTACAAGTACATATAGTAAACGAATCACTTACCATAAACAGGGGTAGCAAAAGAATAAACGTCCTGGGTATATATTATCGTCAGAAATCTGGATCACCACGTCAAGTTTGTGCGTAGTCACAGAGGGAATTCTAGGGATGTATGACTCCCTGGTATTGAATGTAGATCAAAGCTTAGGGATTTGGGATGTAGAGGATCATAGATGCTTGTGTCTTCGAGGTAAGCGTCACGGTCTCGAAACTCAGCCAGTCCCCGTCGTCCCTCCCACACTTTGACCTTCCAGCCCTATCTGCCATGTTTTCTTCTCCTCTCCCCTTTCCCCTGATTTTTTTTTACCGAATTGAAATGAATTTCGGCCGGTTTCCAGACTTAAAATGGGAAGGGGCATCTATCACCATTTGAAATGACAATTGAGGCCACGGTGGCTTCTGTTACCATTTCAATTAACGATTGGTCTATTTGTTGTCAATCAATATGACGATAGAACACATGGTGCCCACTTGGCACTTGGTTTGGCGACAGACCCTTTATCGCTATCTCAAATGGCGATAGAGCTTCTATCGTTGAACCAATCGACAATAGAGCATCTGTTGCCATTTGAAATGGCGACATAGTATTATTTCTATAATTTTTTAATCAATGTTATTTTTGTAATATTAATAAAAATAAATTATTTTTTAAGAATCAAGAATCTTTCGTGGTCTCTCCCCCTCCAATGTTGTTTCTAGCTTTGTACCAGTACCAAGAATCCCTGGTACCGGCAAAACATACACACTGGAGGTGGCATAAAAGGTGAGTAGAAGCCATATGGCTAGCAAGGAAATACAAGAAGTTGTTGATTGTTGGAAATAAACAGCATATGATTTGTTTCGAATCCCCACTGATATGTATAGCATTGTGCTTTTCTTGCAGCATTGCGAGTTAGCATTTGTATCTTTTCTAAAATATCTTAGCATTGGAGGCAGTTAATGTAGAAGTTTCTATGTGCTTTAGCAATAAATTAGGATTGTTCATTTTAACTACGGTAGTTGCTACACCCTCAGTCCAAAAAATATAAGACGTATTTTTTAAATAAACTTATCTAAAATGTAATATTTTTTAAATAAACTTATCTAAAAATATAAGATATATTTTATATTTTAATATAAAATTAGTGTGATATTCTCTTTATATCATAATAAATATCTAGCTTTATTTGATATTCTCTATATGCATGTATTGAATATATCACTTAAATATAATAATTAGGAGTAGTCTAGTTGCTTTTAATATCTCGGGTTATGTATAAGAACAAATGCGCTTTATAAATTTGGATGGAGGAATAAATATTATTGATTCCTTGAATAACCACAAGAAATGATTAAAAAGGTTTTTTTTGTATTTACTCTGATATCACATTTACACACTTTTGCTTACATTTCAATTGTCCAACCACGCTAAAACTGAGTATCGCATTTTTCATGCTCCCAAATGGCTAAATCGCGCAGTCAAAAATCCTAAAGCAGCCGGTGGGCAACAAATCAACAAGCAAGGGTCATGGATTTTTTTTCTTCAGCTCTGAGAAAATCCCGTGTTTATTAATCAGAGGGCAGGTCAAAATCCTAAAGCAGCCGGTGGGCAACAAATCAACAAGCAAGGGTCATGGATTTTTTTTCTTCTTCAGAAATTAAAAATATAGAAATATCCCGAGATGTTTATTAAAACAGAGGGCAAAAAGCTCAAAAAAGTCTTTGCGAAAACATAGTCAGAAGTCAGCCATAAGCTATATGTAAAACGCTCTGCAACATAGTCAGTCATCGCATTCACAACTCATACGCAAACGATAAAAACCGAGCATCATTAGCTGGAAACCGGGAAGAGCTCAAGACTGCAGCAGTAACAGAAGCCGCGAGATATCCGACCAGTGCCCAACGACGCTAGTAGCACCGCATTCACAGCGCATGCGCAAACGATAAAAAACTATCAATGAGCATTAACCGAGCAGCGTTAGCTGGAGACCGGGAAGAGCTCGAGACTGCAACGGTAAGAGCCCCAGAACATCCAGCCAGTTGCCCTGTCTTTTTGCGTAATGACAAAAATTCAAAATTTCACCTAAAACACCAGACCAATGCCGCTCCGCTCCCGGATACACTCCCTCCTACACTACTTCGAATAGCAATCGCTTACCATTTATGATTTTTTAGTTATGACTTTGGTGCCTTCGGTTAGACTGAAATAGACTGATTTGTGGCTGAAATTATATTGTATCTAGCTGAAATTACACTGTAACTGAGATGATTTATTTGGCGTAACTAAATTTTAGAGGATTCAAAAATAAAAATAACAGATTAGCCTATCACGAACAACGCGAATAAATATAGGAAAAAAGAATCAACAAAAAAGTTTAAAAAAGCTAAAAGGCAAAAAAAGATAAAATATAAGAATAGTGAATGGAGCCTTATTAGTTTAATATATAATTATTACTAAAAAAAGTTATACAAATTAATTGAAAAGAATCGACGAGATCGAAACAGCGGAAGGGAGGGCCATCATCCTTGCTGCCCACTGGCCAGCGAGGCAGCGAGAGCCAGCACGGGATTTGAATTCCCCCCGAGTCTCAACTGGGTACGCGAAAGCCAAACCTTTCCGTTGCGACCCACCCTCCCTAATCATCCCACCCCACAGCAACGCCTTGCTTTATTATTTTGAACGAACGCTCCTCGATCCGTCCCTCTCCCCCGTCTCTCTCCTCTGAGCTGCAGCAAAGCCCCACCCCGCTCCCACTCCCAAGAGAGAGAGGAGCGCGATCGCCTCCGCCTCCGCCTCCGCGCCACCTAACGCCGGCCGATCGACAGCGCGGAGAGAGAGTGGGACTCGATGGGGTTCGACGGGCTGGTGGTGGTGTCCGACCCCTACCTGCAGCGCCGCTTCACGCAGGCCGACCTCCGCGCCCTCCAGGCCCAGGTACGCACGCGCCGCCCCTCGTCGTCCTCCTCCTCTTGAGAGCTCGATCCGCGCCGGCCGTTGTGTGCGCGTTGGCGCTGCATGCGCTGATCGGTGTCTGCGTTTCTTTGTTGGTGGCATGCAGTACGCGGCGCTGCGGGACGCGTCGCCCAGCGGGAGGATGCGGCTGCGGGACCTCCCCGCCGCGCTCTCCAGCCTCGGCGGGAAAGGGGGCGCCGCGGGCGGGGACGCCGAGAAGGAGAACAGCGCGCCGGGGCTCACCGACGAGGAGTGGGCCTCCGTGCTCAAGGCCGTTGCCCGCGCCGACGACAGGCCGCACCAGGACGTCAACTTCGAGCTCTTCCTACGCGTCTACGCCGAGATGCAGCTGCGCCTCAAGGGTGCAGGGGGAGGCGGGAAGAAGGCGGGCGGCGGCATCGCGCGGTCCTCCTCCTCCTCGGCTGCCGCGTTCCTCACGGCGGCCACCACCACGCTGCTACACACCATCAGCGAGTCCGAGAAGGCCTCCTACGTCGGCCACATCAACGCCTACCTCGCCGAGGATCCGTTCCTCAAGAACGCGCTCCCCGTCGATCCGGCCACCGATCACCTCTTCCACCTCACCAAGGACGGCGTGCTCCTATGGTGCGTTTCTGATTGGCCTTCCTGCTTTGGATCCAGTGTTTCGTGCTCTGATCTGCTTGCTTTCCTTTTCGGTTATTTGATCCAGTAAGCTCATCAACTTGGCTGTGCCGGGGACGATCGACGAGCGCGCCATCAACACCAAGAGGCTGCTCAACCTGTGGGAGAAGAACGAGAACCACACGCTTTGCCTCAACTCCGCCAAGGCCATCGGCTGCACCGTCGTCAACATCGGCACGCAGGACCTCGCCGAGGGGAGGGTAGGATTCTCCCCTTCTCTATAATTCAATTTCCTACTTTTTCTGTGATCATCCCATTACATATTTATGATAGCATGAGATTCAGAGTAAAGCTGAATGTTTCAGTTTGTTCCTTTTTAGTTGGGTACTTGGGGGTTCATTCGCAGAGGTTGCTGAGGACGAGTGAAGTCCATGTGATGTACAGGACTGTAAAGCATTCTGTGTTGGTTCTGTACTTCCTGGTGGTTGTCATTAGAACACCATGGAACGGTCATTTCTAATAAAGTTGGAGTGGTAACATTGGTTGGTTTGATAGTTCTTGTGTCTTTCAGGTTTAATCTTTGTCACACTGAAAATTTGGGTCGCACAATAGTTTCATGTCCTTGAATTCACCACTATATTCTGCTGCAGGTTTCAGAAACATTTGGCTTATGCCTCTGTGTTCTCTTTTGTTGTCATAAAAGTTATTTATTATGTGTTTGTATATTCAGTTTCTCTCGCGATCTTCTAGTTAACTTCCATAGTTCGGATTTAAGCTCTAGTTGTAGTATGCATTTCCTTTGGTAGTTTTCTCATTTCACTCTTTTTATATATCAAAGCATTCATATAATCTTTCGGTGAGCTTATGAAAATTTTCTCTTATGTACTTGCAGCCTCATCTTATCCTGGGGTTGATATCTCAAATTATCAAGGTAAGTCCTTGTCTTTCGATACTATTTCCATAAGCTGAGGAGCTACATTTGTCTATGTGTGCGCACAACATTGTGTTTGTTTCATGTATGAAACTGTGTGATAACATATTATCATAATGACTACCAGATACAACTATTGGCAGATGTAAACCTGAAGAGCACACCTCAGCTGGTTGAACTGGTTGAAGACAGCAAGGTAGTTCATAATTTCTATTCATTCTAATACATAGTGGAGACTATTTTGATCTGTGTATTATGGGAAAAGAACTCACTGTCAATGCTTTGAGTGATTATTGCAGGAGATGGAGGAGCTTATGAGCCTGTCTCCTGAAAAAATACTACTAAGGTGGATGAACTTTCAGCTGAAGAAAGGAGGTTTCCAGAGAACTGTAGCAAATTTTTCATCGGATATAAAAGTATGCTCATTTGATTTCCAATACAAACCAGGCTTCTTTGGTTTATGTTAGTTGCTGAACATTCACATTGCACAATAGTTAGCCTCTACAATTGGGAATCTCATATATATTTAATAATTTATCAGGCAATAGAGCTGGCTCAGTAAGCATGTTACTGATTAGTAATTACTATAACTAAGAAACACATAAATGCAATTTTGCAATGCTGTGCTACATATTTCTGTTGTTATTCAAATTATTTGAGAACACTATGTTAAGAAAATCATATATACTGAATTATTGATATATTTATTTCTCTCTAACCTAAATCATTATGGTTCTTGGTAATCATCACGACTTCATGAACAAATTTCCCCTTCATCATAATATTTCTGATTCTTGAGATTACATTCTGGTCTAAAGGAGTATACAGTAAGAATGTAAATTAATGAATGAACATTAATCTATCTATCAAGTTTTTTAGTTCCAACTATAGTCCAGTATGAAGGATAAATCTTTTATTTACCTTTGCGACATGAAAATACAGGACAGTGAGGCGTATGCTTGTCTGTTGAATGTCCTGGCACCTGAATGCAGTGCTAAACCATCCCCAATGTCAGTAAAAGATCTTCTTCATAGAGCAAGATTAGTTCTTGAGCATGCGGATAGGATGGGCTGCAAAAGATATTTGACCCCAAAAGACATAGTTGATGGTTTACCAAATCTAAATCTTGCATTTGTGGCTCATATTTTCCAGAAAAGGTATGTATTTTCAGCAGTCCTTCCGCTCAGAACTTCTGTATTTAAGTTATAATTTGTCAAAGAAATCGTGTTTCTACTGATGTTCTTATTACATAGGGACATTGAAGATGTGCAATAATTCTTAAAAACTGCTGTTAGCATGTGATAGTTATTCGTACTATAGTTTTGCTTTTGCATAGTCCTTGCCAGTTGCTACTATCCTGGTTAACATATTGTAATAATCATTTAGAAAATAATATCTCATTGAAGCTGGTGATGTTAGGGTGTTACGTTGCTTTCACTATACAAGTTGAGTGCCACCCTAGGAAAACTCCCAACTCTAACGATCTTTTCTAATTTTGATCAAGAACAAGGTTTGCTTTGCATGATTGACTCAGAATGGATATAAAACAATATGCATATGTTGGAAAGGTCAGACGTCAGAATGCAACTCTTTCTTGTTTTTCTCATTGATTGAAATATGTGTGCATCCAACGAAAAGAAATTCATGGTGTTTTCAGTTCGTAATGTTTACCAATGTGTACTATTGCATTTAAAAGGAGATAAGAATTTGTGGTGTTAGAATATGCATGCTATGTTATTTCTGACATGGAAAATGAGACCATCACAAGGAATGACAGGTACAAATTTGTTTTTTGCTGAAGTTTTCATAGCATAGCAAAAGAACATAGTGAATCTAGATACAATTGTCGTTGTTAACTTAATCAAGCTGAGCAAATATTTCAACTAGAAATTAGAAACCCTACAAATGTTCATGATAACGTATCTTCTACTGAATTGGCCAGGAATGGACTAGCCAGTACGAACATGTACATATACTACTATTACTATATACCAATCATTTGGGTGACATGGATAAACTAAGAAGCAGCCTGATTGCCAATGACTTATACTAGTACTACCGGTAGATACACAAGCCATATAAGCCTGCATGAAGACCTAATGATTGTACTTGGTAGTGCACTATTTTGATTGTATTTGGCTTTGTGGTCCTTTTATTGCAGGAACGGGTTGTCCAAACAAATGAAACAAGTTTCCTTTGTGGATGGACTATCTGATGATGCTCAAGTTTCCAGGGAAGAAAGGTCATTTCGGCTATGGATTAATAGCCTTGGAATTTCTACTTATATCAACAATGTATTTGAAGATCTTAGAAACGGGTAGGCCATGCTTCTACTTGTCTCCATCGTAATCTTCAGTCAAGATCAAGCTGATGCTATCTCTGACAATTTCATTATGGGACAATAGATGGGTTCTCCTTGAGGTGATTGACAAGATTGCTCCTGGCTCAGTTAATTGGAAGATGGCAAACCGACCCCCAATAAAACTACCATTCAGGAAAGTAGAAAACTGCAATCAAGTTCTGAAGATTGGAAAGGAAATAAAATTTTCCTTGGTGAATATTGCTGGCAATGATATTGTACAAGGAAACAAGAAACTGATATTAGGTAAGTGGTATTTTAAATCGGCTGCAAAGGATAAAACGTACTTCGATTTTGCACATAATTTGAAAGTGATCAAATATGCAGAAACTTAAACATAACAATTTGGACTATTGCTTATACAAGTCAATCATGCCTGCAAGATATTGATAAGTTACATATACACTCAATTAGATGGTTATGATACATCTTAAATTATGGGTTTATTAACTGCTTTTGCTGAATAGCTCTTACTATTTCCGCAAGTATGTCACATACATATGATTTATGATTAAATGCTTTGTTGGGCTGTTCTTTCATGGAGCATGCTGGACTGCTGACAGTTCAACGATGTGAATGGCATGTCAAACTTTATGACTTCAATCATAAGAAATATGGATTATAATTGATCTTGGTCCAAGCAATCTTTTATATACCACGTCATTTGTTTTAGTATGGTCTTTTGCATACAGAGTCTTCCTTGTAGTTTTTTATTAGATCATGTGATCACATGGTACATTTCTGCCCCAGCTTTTCTCTGGCAATTGATGCGGTACAATATCCTTCAACTGCTGAAGAATCTTAGATTGCATTCAAATGGAAAAGAGATCACAGATAATGACATATTGGTGTGGGCTAACAAGAAAGTAAAGGATTCTGGAAAACATTCAAGAATGGAAAGTTTCAAGGTTTGTGTCTTCAATATATTTTCTAATGTGCATCACTCTTCGATCATATCATATCATATATTTACTTGCCATTAAGTTGCTTAGTTTTTTGTTCTTTAGTGATTTGAAATGCTCTAAGTACTGTTTGATCTTAAAAATACAATCAACTTACAGTCGTTATGCCACCTTTTGTAACTAGAATAATTTTTCTAGTTGAAGTTGGCTTATATCACAAATCATGATTAATCTGGTAATATTCAATTGTAACTACATTTCAACGATGTCATTGTCAAGTACACTGCTAGTCCGAAGGGCCACTTGCATAGCTACTGTTACTTACTATCACTTCTATGATGCACAATGGTTTCAATTACAATTCTCTGTTTTTCTTTTCTCAAATTTTCTGTTCAGATTTATTCATTAAATTACATGTACTAATTACAGGATAGAAGCCTTTCAAGTGGCATATTTTTCCTCAATTTACTCAGTGCTGTGGAGCCTCGAGTTGTGAAATGGAGTCTTGTAACCAAAGGAGAAAAAGGTTGATGTCTCATGTCTCTGATGCTTCTACAAATTTCCCTAGTCTCCCATTATTCATATTTCCGTCTGTTCTTATATATATGGAATTATGAACCTCCATCTCCTTCTCAATGAAACAAAAGCTAGCACACCTAAATTCCTCAGGTCTTTTTTTTTCTTAGAGAAAATTCTTAGGTCTTATAATTGGTTCGAATTATATCCCATTATTGTACTTCTTGCATTCTATCCTTATAAGTAACAACTTTTTGTATTCATGTTTGCTAATTTTTGTAGCCAAAATGTTTTGTGCAAATCACTGAATTGACTAACAGCATGGCCTACATATTAGTTCTTGCTGTGCATGTTTGTCAGAGCTTGCTTCCTAAAAATTTTACATTGTTTCTGTATAGATGAAGAAAAACAAATGAATGCTTCATACATCATCTCTGTGGCTAGAAAGCTTGGTTGCTCCATCTTCTTGCTACCAGAAGATATACTGGAGGTAAGAAATTCGATTGAAAGAAAATTTTGTTTCTCACGTTTTTCTCACAATGACATGTATGGATGTTCTTCATAAATTTTAGTTTGTACAAGAAACTGTATTGGTAAGCTGTAAATATGTTTCTTTTTTGGTGTACTTCTCACTAGCACAAATACTACAAGAGCCATATAGGAAAATTTTAGCTGTAAATCTGTTTCTTTTTCAGCCTATGTTTTTTTTTCAAAGTTGGGTTTTATGAAAAATGTTCTCAAATAGATCATTTTGATTGGTGTGATATCGAATTTCGAAATATCAGTTTGGATGCCTACTGAACTCAATTTGTTAGTGTGCTCCCAAACAGCCAAGTTTTGCACAATAATAATCCCTTTTTCTCTCGTGTTATCAACAAATTAACATTTGCAATATGATTTTTTTCGATTTGTCTCAGGTGAACCAGAAGATGATGCTGACTTTGACAGCAAGCATCATGTACTGGCATTTGAAAAGGCCAGCATCATATTCATTGGACACTGAAAACGGAAGTTCATGCGAGACAAGCTCCACCTCAACTTCAGATGATTCTGCATCTGAATCATCGATCGATGATAGCGGAACTAGATAGACGAAGGGAAGTGGTTTGACTGCTATTTTCAAAACCCGGGATACTCCTCATCCCATAAAGCGTTGGTTATGTTCTTGATTCTTTGCTGTAATTTGGAGAGCAAATGCATTCAAGAGTGAGGGGAGAGAATGGTGAAGAGTTTTGGGTGTTTCGTTTGAGGTTTTGCAGTGTGGAAATTGATTTGGTGATCGATGTGTAACATCCTGTAAATATTGACGCAGGTAGCCAATATCTGTAACATCATATAGTTGCAGTGATTTTTTTTTTCTCAAAGTTCACATAGATAGGTGATCCAAGTTGCCGTTCGGGTAGAAAGTTTAGAACTTGATTGGTTCTATGCAAGGGGTGAAGAAATAATTAAATCTTGCATTGGGGAGGAGAGTAGTGTCTATGTATGTATTAATTGGGAGCATAGTATGAAAAACCGGACTGGCGAGGGAACCGCTCACCTGGTCGGTTCACGGTTCATAGGTCCAACCGGTGGTTTTTTCTGGTCCGACCGCGGTTCAATAGTAATACTATTCTAGTATTTGCTGATAAAATCAATCAAAAAATAAATGGTGGCGGTGTCATCTACTAGACAATGGCTCTATTCAAAAGAGTTGTGGCTTTTAGCTTTTTGTTGTGATTTTTGGCTAATTACGAGAGAAATTAATAGAGTAAGAGACACTTGTGTTGAGAAGCCACTATGTTCCAAGCAACTCTATAGTAACTCCAACAAATAGCTTATAGAAACTATCTTGAGAAGTTGTTCCATTTAAAAATCAATTTCTAAAAGGCAAAAACCAGAAGCTATTTAAAAACAAGGCCAATATAATGTAATAAAGATGTAATGCTTATTATAGTACGACAATGACCATAGCCCAGTTGATTCGGCCTAGCGTGGGGAAGGAAGAGGTCTTTAGTTCGATTCCTAAGCGAATCCAGAGAGGAAACCAGACCGGACCAAGATCCGGCCCTGGTTTTTTCCCAGGAAACATTTCGTATGGCTGGGAGAGAGGAGAGAAACATGGAAGAAGGTGGACTAGACTTCCATCGGTCCGACCTGATTTTTCTACTATGATTGGTAGGGAGGGGAAGAGACGTAAGAGAAGGTGGACCAGTTTCGATCAATTCGGTCTAGTTTTTTTGTACATGATTATGATCGGGAGGGAGCAAGCGGAGAGAGAAATATGGGAGAAGGTGGCTCAGCTTCTTCAGTCTGGTTTGGTTTTCTCTTCTATGATTACGAGGGAGAGATGGTTTGATCCGATTTTTCGTGCTATGATTGGGAGAGAGAGGAGAGAGAAACAAGAGAATGTGTCAATTTATTGATTAGGTAGACATTATGTATAAAAAAATAATATCTATATTTGTTTCTAGGTAAGATGAAGGATATAAAATAACACGGTAATGGGTAACTGAACGGAATAGTTTAGGCTTGTGATTGGGTAACAAGGCCAGATGGTCAGGTTGACTCCTCGGGATGTACAAAACTTTTCACCCTACCACTTTACTAGGGTCAGCTGCCTCGCCTTTTCATAATAATCACATGCCGCGATGAGGAGGCAAGCCACTACTGCCTCGGGGCTTGCGACTCCTTGTCCCTCGTTTCAGCTCTGTCCTCGCAGCTCTGGCAGCAGAGCAGACATTGCTGCTAGTACTTGGCGATGCCATTTGGCCATATAGTTAGCCTCATGTTGTCCCATGTGAAACTTGTTTTCGCAATATGGCAATTCTTGCGTAGGACAAACAGATAACGGCGATGCTTTAATTGCACAAAGAAGTAAGATTTTGCTGAATTTGCTGCCACCTGCCAGCGTGATCTAAGGGTACTGAGCTCCATGCAACACCAGGTATATGACGTGAACTCGAAGTAGACACTATTTATTTCTTTACAATATTGAGTTAACTGGATCTTATGTCTCATTTCAATCAGATTTAACTTTTGATTTATGTTTTTTTCTATTTTTTTGATTTTTTTGATTTTTTTTTTCTTTTTTTCTTTATTCCTTTGCATGTCCATACTCATATAACTTTTTTATTTTTTTATACAGATAAATCAATAGCAGATACAATACAGAATAAGCCATAAGCCCTAGCTTATAAGCTACTTAGAGCAAGCCCACTCAGATCTACATACTCAGTGGCAAAGCCAGGAATGAAATTGAGGATGTGCTGAACTATTTATTAGTCTAAACTAAGTTGACATAAAATTAGTCTTTTACTCTTATAAAATTTCAAATTCATATAAAATTATAAATTGGATGGAGACAAACAATGAAAAATAAAGAAATAAAAAAGTAGGTTCCTCGCTAGTAGAAAGCATCATGAGTGCAGAGTAGCGATAAGTCACCTACGTATAAAACATATTAAAATTAGTGATATAATAAAAAATTATGAATGACAATGAAAATTTAGATCGTATAAAACATACCAGAATTAAGCTAATTTGAATCACGAGACAATAGAAACAAAAGG
Organism: Bonia amplexicaulis; assembly: GCA_036346245.1. Taxonomy (NCBI): domain Eukaryota; kingdom Viridiplantae; phylum Streptophyta; class Magnoliopsida; order Poales; family Poaceae; genus Bonia; species Bonia amplexicaulis. Next base: position 23,765,701 of record CM070736.1, on the reverse strand, counting down.
AAGCATTTTTCCACTCTATTCAATGTTCTTATCATCTTCATGGCTTGTTTGTTGATGCAAGCAGGGAGCAAGGATTAATTGATTGACATGGACGACTCGAACCTCTTCATACAGTGCACCAGGACTCCTCGGCCGTCGTCGTCACTCCCGTATACACTGATGGCGGCGGCGACAGCGAGGCTGCTTCCTTCCCCTCGCTACAAGCGCTCCGTAGTGCCTCCCAGACCACTGCGGCCGCCGGCATTCGGGACCTCACGGTGCAGGTCGACCACCAGGCCAGCAGCTAGAGCTTTGGCGACAACCCCGCCGCCGTCATGGACCACGACACGGCCGCCGGGTGGTCCCCCCACACCGCCCTCGCTAGGACCTACGGTGGCGGCGGCAACAGACCGATGAGCTGAAACTTCAACGCCGCGTGTAGCCAACTGATGAGAGCGGTGGCGGGGGCGTTGTATTGCCGGACGCCGCTGGGGCTGCTATAGCTCATACGCCGCCCGGGAAGAGAGGGGGCAGTGTGGCGCCCGTTGCGGTAGGGGGCTCGGCGGCGGCGACGCCTTCGGGGCACGTGCAGGACCACATCATCGTGGAGCGACGACGGAGGGAGAAGATCAACCAAAGGTTTATCGAACTCTCCACCGCCGTCCCCGGACTCAAGAAGGTTCATATATATTTCACTTTCTTTCTTTGATTGATTATCTCTTCTTTCATTTTACGAATTTCACTACTCTTCTTTTTCTTTTTCTTCTTCTTCTTTTATAATTTTATGATTTACATATATTATTTCACTTTCTTTCTTTCTTTCTTTCTTTGATTGATTGATTGATTAGCTCTTCTTTAATTTTATAATTTTCACTTCTCCTCCTCATCGTCTTCTTTAATTTCATGCTTGCTGTCAACCTTCTCATCAAGGAGAGCCAGCTTCTCTTTGGTTTTGTCAATCTCTTTCTTTCTCTCTCTATTTTTACTATGTACAAAGTTACCACCGGAGGAGGTGAGGCTCAAGTCTTACTATGCTCCCCCGGTGGCTTCGCCTCTGTACATACTCTTATACCATATTAAGTTTTACACACCTATTTTTTTAAAAAAAGTTACATATATCAATCAATTCATATAAATATTTAAACTAATAAAAAAAAGCAATGTACTTCAACACGGGCTTTGCAGCATACGTATGGGGAAGACACCTACCTTGGCATGCATGCGCGATCACACTCCACATATACGCGCCGTGGTGCATGCGTGAGAGTAAACAACTTTTGAGGACCCCACGAAGCACGCATGGCATCTCGAGGGCGTGCAGCGATCATTTCTTCCCTGCTTAATTAGTTCGAACAGCGCGACCTAGTTTTTTCCTCCATTTATTTAGGATAGGACATGAACGAATACGATCGAGCAGAGAGACTTGCTGCCTCTTTTCTTTTACTTTTAGCTCCGCTGCATCTACTGACCTCATTAGTGGTGAAATCAGAATTTAGTTACGCCTTGAACTCAGTGGTAAAATAATCTAGGCTATCTGACTATAAAATGTTACCTAGACTGAACTAAATTTACTCAGTCTATACAATAGATATTTTTTTCACACTCTAGACTAAAGCCTACTCTGCCTGAGGTGTGAATCCGCCCCTGGGCCCCATGATATGGGGTATATGCCTGTCATATTTGCCCAAGTAGACAAGTTAGTTCATTGTTAAAATTCCGAGATGCATGGCAAAGTGAGCTAATTCGTAAGTTTACGGGTTAAACTTGTATCAGATAAGTTTGGCCCTTAAACTTATTATATGTATAATTGCATGGCTAGATATTTGATACAATTATCTTTAATATACAATTTTATTTTTATAATTGAAATGCGATTGTATTTGTTATATAACTCTAATATCTATATATAATTAATCTACAATGTTATAATCTGGCCTCACCAAAATAAGTGATGGAGATCATTCTCTTTATTTCTTTCAATTAATGTGAAAACTTCTAGGAATTTTTGAAGGATTATTGTGGGATTTTCTTACCTCAAAACGAAGAAAGCGTCTTGCATATCACCAGTTGTTTTTTTATATAGATTAGGGGCATACGTGGATTGACATCCACTTAGATGCCAAAATTAGTGATTAAGATGTCTAGTTTAGATTAGCCTTAGACAAGTTTAAGGATATGGTTCGAGAATAGTGTTTTTCTTTTCTGTTTTTAAGAGTGGTTCGAGAATAATGCTGATGCACCTATGCGGTCTTGGAGAAAAGCAAGACTACCGTTACAAAATACAATGCAGAATTCCCAACAAGATGTGGAAAAAAAATATATAAGTCGGTCTTGGAGAAAAGCAAGACTACCGTTACAAAATGCAATGCAGAATTCTCAACAAGACGTGGAAACAAATATAAGTCAACGATGAATCTTGCTTAGTGCATCAAAAGCAAAATTTTAGAACTCTTAATGTCAGCGATGTTGGTTGTATGTTTTGGGGAGAAGATATGACGTGTGAATTGTGGTCAACGACAGTTCCAACTTCCATCCAAACAATGGCGTTTATTCTAAGCTAATCCTGCTGCTAGCATAGGATAGAGCATATAGAAGCCACTGGTTCAGATAGGAAAAACTGCCGTCCAGCCAAAGCAGGCAATCCGGGCAGGCAGAGTGATGTTCAAACATCGTTGGCAAGGAAGTTTGGAAGTAATGCTAGGGCTACTTGCCTATCTGTACTGTCTCAGACTCTAGAAGCACGCATGGCTAGATGACGTTAGCAATCCGGCAAAGGACAGGTTTCATTCTATACAAGAAAAAAAGGGCGAGTTTTTAAGCAAAATAAGTGATAAATAGGAGTGATAATTTGGACCCCTGTAGAGCCAGCACGGCCCAAGCCCATCGTGCCGATGCGACCGTGCCGTGTCGGCTCGGCCCGATCATGTCATCGTGCCGTGCCGTGCGGCCAGCGTAAATCTCGGCCAAACCCAAGCACGCCCAAAGCCCACCGTGCGGCGTTAGTGCCGTGCCATTAAGCCCGGCCAAATTACTATCTGTGAAGGCGGCACGACGATCGTCATCTTCCTTTCTCGTACCGCCTCGTTTAAAACTAGTTAAAATAATTGAATTAATTGCATAAAAACATGGGCGCTAATGACATAAATATTTTAGGAAAAGTGGAATTTCTTTGATATTTTAGAAATACAATGTTACTGTCTCGTTAAAACCTTACGCCCGAGTGGGGTTTCCCGAGTAAGGAAAAGAGTACAGCAACAACATATTTATATACTAATTATTACAACATGAGTAGATAATATCTACTCGGCAATGTCTAGGTCGGCCTATCGCTGTCACGATTTCGGGATCCTCCAGTTGATGTTGTTCCGCTCTTTGGCTAATTCCGTTTTGGCACATGTGATTGCCTCCACCATCACGGGCGTAAGGATGATCTTCTCTCTTCTATTATTCTCCCTACTGTCTGAATGTAAACACGAAGAGGCGGTGGACTGGCACCAAGAGAATATCTCGTGCGAAATGTGACAGCACATGAAAGATTCGCTTGTTGTTCTTCCACCACTCGAGCAAGTCTATCTTGCCTCCATCGAAGATCGGGATCAATGTTTGCAAAATCATGCTCCAAATAGTGGTTCAACTCCGAGACAGAATTCCACTTGGAGGCCGTCTGAGACAGAGAGGACGAAGAAGTAGACTTGCCCTTTAGCTTCTTCTACAAGTGTGATGACATGTTTGTCTTTCCATGTTGCGTCATTGTGAAGGCTCCGATCTTCCGCTGCTACCAAGCTTATCATGATACAAGCGAAAAACACGAAAAAGCTCATCTTTCACATGTCTAAAGCTTCGAATAATCTAGGCCAAGACATTCACCTATCCCTCCATACCTATCTGTAAACACGCCAACTTTTTGTAGGATCAAAATAATAGCAAAACAATATAAGTGTGAAAGAGAACCAAAATATTTAACAAATTTTTCTTCCATTGCAACGATGACGGCTTAAAAGAGCATCGACCCTAGATTTAGCAATTCTATCCGAATTAACCAAACAAACTCTATAACTAAGCAAGAGGTAGGATAATAAATACCGATAAAACCTTTGTTGCTTTATAAAAGGTTTTAAAACTCTCGAAACGACTAGCAATCGCCAATCTGTATTAGTAACTACCAATTCATTATTTTGAGAGTTGACATTGACAAAAAGCGGATATGACATTTTCGTAACCTTGTAACTTTTTAACATAATATATGTTGAGTTCCACCTCACCTTCATGTCAAGACCAAATTTTCTTGGCTCTTTACCATTAGCTGCCACGATACTCAGAACACGGCTATCACTTGTGGAGAACTTGTGAGGTAACGAATAGTATCACGGATACTGTGTAGATATGAACCAATTACTTGCATACCATCTTGAACAACAAGATTCAAGATGTGGCATACACATCTCTGGTGGAGGACATAACCACCAATATATGTTTGTAATTGTGAGGTGAGAATATTCATAGTCATTGTATTTGCCGATGCGTTATCAAGAGTTATAGAAGCAATTTTATTATCTATCTTAAAATCATCAAGTACGTGTAGTATACGCTTGGCAATGGCATCTCCCGTGTGTGATTCATTTATTACTTTAAATCCTATGACTCTCTTGTTTAATTTATAATTATCATCTAAATAATGGGCTACAACACTAAGATATGCACTTCTTTGGTGGGATGATGTCCAAATATCGATGTTATGGCAAAGAATCTTGAACTTGTTGGAATAATTCTTTTAACTCTACCGTTCCTTTTGATACATCCGTAAAATATCGGATGTAGTAGTTCTCCTACTAACATGTTGATGCTGTGGGCAAAAGCCACGTTAGATCATTCTTTCGAACGCGCGACTTTCACCCATTCTAATCGGCTGATCTTTTGAAACAATATATCTAGCAATTTCTTCACGGGCATTAAGCGGGTTGTATACCCAAGTACTTACAGAGCCATCAGCCTCGAAGTTTAGTTGTATCTGTACTCCTCCCCCTCGGCCTCGGCCCTGTGCCGCCATCTTGCGTAAGCATGCTTTGTAGTGGCGGTTCAAGTTTCATGTCCCTACATTTGTCTGAGCACTTAATTTAGCATTACAATAATTATAAGTTGCGATATCTACCGTTTGTCTCGTATTTCGACTTGGTCATGCTTCCAAACAATCAGCCCTTCGTGCAGACCCGCCTGGACTCGGATTCATTGTCCCCATTGACTCGGACCGCACGGTACTCCTCGTAGCCCTCTGCACCGTCCATATGGCGATCATCCATGCCGTAATCTCCCATGCTTGGCGGGCGACGAGCATCAGCAGGCGGAGGAGGACTAGGGGAGCGACGGCGAGAGCTTACACTAAGTCGTCCCGCTGTCCTTTTCGAGCTTCGATTCCTCTTCATACTGCTTGAGTGTTCCCTGGTACTGTGACTTCTTGGTAACATGATGATTAGTTAATAAATAAGAAGTACAAATACAATAAATATACTTGTAAAATAAGAAGTAACAAATACAATAAATATGCTTGTAAAATACAAATAAATAAATAAAGAGTACAACTATAATAAATGAAGAAATGAGAAGGAAAGGAGAATGCTACGTGAAGAAATGGGAATGAATGACGCCGTGATTACGTGAAAAATGGTGGAGCCTTGGAGGCTTAAAAGCGGAGTGAAACGTTATTCGTGAAGAAACTAAGGCTCAGTAAATGCATGCGTGAAGAAGCGTAGAGCGGAGAAGCGAATTTATAAACATTGAATTGGAACATTGTTGCCATACGTTATGTGAGCGTTACAACGCCATACGTTGTAAACATGGAATCATAGCGTTCAGATTTTCGACTTTTCCCGTCAATCCTCTCTTTTTACCCGTCAGGCTGCCTCCTCCTCACTTTTTTCCACCGTCCAACCTCTCCTACGCCGCCACGTCCCCTCCTCTGTCCTCCCGCCATCAAGTCGCTGCCTCCACCTTTTTCTTCCCCGCCCCGATGACCGCGCCCGCGCCTCCTCGTTGTCTCCGCGCGGACCGCGCCTCCCTCCGGCTCTCCGCCTCCCTCCTTGGCTCCCTCCCAGCACGGCTCCCCGCCGCCCCCTCCTCTGGTCCTCCCCACCACGCCCTCCTCCCTCCGGGCCTCCCTCAGCGCTCGCCCCTCCCTCTGCCCTTCCTTCCCAGTGCCACCGCCCCTCCGCTGCCCCTCCTCCTCCCGGCTTCCCAGCACCGCCTCGCCTCGCCTCGCCCCTCGGTCCCTCCGCTCCGCCACCTCCTCCCCATCTCCCGGTGTCGCCGCCTCCTCGCCTCGCCTTCGGTCCCTCCGCTCCCGCCTCCTCCCCGCCTCCCGGCGCCTCCTCCTCCCCACCCTCCTCGGCCCCGCCTCCTCCCCGCCTCCCGGCGCCTCCTCCCCACCTTCCCGGCCCCCCGCCTCCTCGCCTCGCCCCTCGGTCCCTCAGCTCCGCCTCCTCCCCGCCTCCTCAGGCCTCCTCCTCCTCCCTGACCTCCCGTGCGCCTCCTCCTCCCCGCCTCCCCGGCGCCGCCTCGTCCCCACCACCCTGGCATGGCCGCCTCGTCCCCGCCTCCTCCGTGGCGGCCGCCTCCCCTACCTCCTCCCCCGCCTCCTCCCCTACCTCCCCAGCCCGCCTCCTCCCTACCTCTCCCAAGCTCCCGTCGCCGCCGCCTCGTCCCCCACCTCCCCCCCCCCGTCGCCTCCTCCACCTCCATGCCGAGGTGGCGACCTCAACCGGATCCGGCCGAGGTGACGACAAGCAATGCCGCCGTGACGCAGATCTTAAGTTCCCGAATCCGGCGGTGGTGTGCTAGTGTGTATGCTTGTATTTGTATAGTTGTATGTGTGCTTGTGTCTTGTGTGATTTGTGCTTGCCATGTTCATCTTCCCTTCATCTTCCAGGAGTCCCATGTGTGCCGCCGTGCCGCGGTGTGCCGCCGGCCGTCGTGCCGCCGTCGCCCACCGTCTTTGGATGGTCGGGCCCGGCTCGGCCCACCGTTCGTCTTGGCCCGCCACGTGTCGGGCGGGCGGTGCTGGGTCGTCTGGGGCGGCCGTGCTTTGGGCTAACCCAAAAACACGGCCCAAATCCCGCTCTACCCTGTGTAATTTCACGCTTCGTGATCCGAACTTAAGATTGCACTTTTGTGCCATTTTCGCGAACAGCGTGGTTGTGCCATTCATTATGAACCAAGACGTTACAACAAGCGCTCAATGTCTCGATTTTTTTTCTACTTGCTCCTTTTTAAAAATGACATTTTGGTTTTTAACGGTCTTTGAAACGTGATTTTGATCGTTACTTTTTTAATTTTATCTTATTCTATACTAATAAAATTTATAAATATTATGAAAGTATTTTTAATGGTAAATCTAATTATATAATTTTCGTGTGACCTATCTATATAGTTTTAAATATGTTACTGGTCAAATTTTAAAAAATTTGACAGTGCAGAATCTAAGATATCACTTTAAAAAGAATGGAGATAGTGTCTTGAAAGTAGGCAGCGATTTTGAACGGAGCAAATTGACATTTATGCCATTCGAGCAACGAGAAAGAAGATGCGATCTCTTCAGATAAGCTGCGAACGAAAACCATGCAGAGAATTTGTATGCTTAATTGGCGGAAGACGAGTACCCCACTACTTGCGGCCAAACTGACGAGTTGGCGCACTTAAGATGGAGGCCAAGGTTGGCTGCCGAGTCGTTAGTGCCTGCTGTGAGAGTGACATGAGCCTACACAACACACGGGTTTTCTGTTTCTATTTTTTTTCCCGCATCTGCACGTGGAATTTAGGCTTAGCTCAACCAGCTGGTCTGCCAATTCTTTTCAGTTTCTAAAAATTACTTTTTAATTTTCTTTATAAAGTAACTAGTTTTTAAACGAAGTGATTTTTCAAGACAGAGCTTATAAGTTGATTGTAGTATATATTATAACAACTTTATTTATATTGGCCAAAATAGCACGTGAATTTATGTTACTTAATACTTTCTCTCACAAATTAAATGAAAACTATAAGTCAAAACAAAAAGAATAGGCGGGCCTATTAATGTAACGCGTTTTTTTTTTAGATTTGGCTGCAGCTTGACCGTTGATTGCATGGCCGACGACATTGTAATTGCTGCGTAGTGGCACCTGCCAAATATTATTGGAAAAATTAGGTAACTAAATACAAAGGCCTAGCCAACTACCGAGCGAGGTCGCCGGGCTTGGAACTGGCCGAGTCAAAGCTGGAAGGTGGAAATCTCCGATTATTAGATTAACACCTCGTGGCACGCATGGCTAGGCCGTTCGCCGCTTGTAGGTGCGGATCTACCGGGTTATTTGTATTTATTGAAAATAAGTAAAAATGGTTGAAAGAAGAAGCCAAGGACGAATAAGATCTACATGTAAGTATTGGGGTCAAGTGAACCCAGAGACTTTCTGCTATGCCCAATATAAATCCTTTTTGCTAGATTCTTTTAGGTCTATGGTTTATAATTTTTGATTTATGCTATAGTAACTATTTTTTTAAATGATGTATTTTTTAAGGTGGGATATACGAGTCGATTATAGTAGACATCATATCAAATTCATTTATATCGATTAAAATCACACATAAATAGTTCTATCTATACTATCTCTTACGAACAGATAAAATTTAAAATTTTAAATCATAAATCATAAAACACAGTTTAAAGAATCCTTCCATGTACTGCCCCTAAGCCGCTTGTCACGCTGCCTCTCGGCGACTTCCGAGCGAAGTCGCCGTGCTTGGATCCGGCCAAGTCAAAGCTGGAAGGTGGAAATCTCCGATTATTAGATTAACACCTTGGGCTTGGTTGTTTGTATTGATTTCTATAATAGGTTTTTTGTTAAAAATAAATAAGTATCTGTTAAAAAAAGTAGTTTTTAGAAATGAATGGTGCAAAAAAAAATGAGGGGGAGATACGTGCGCGAGATGAGAGCGGGAGGAATAAGATGTGTGATACGCTCGTGATCTCCTGATTTATCATTGGAGCGAGATAAAAATAAGAAGAATAAAAAAACTGTTTCAAAATATTAGATATTCATATTAGCACTAAAGTAGAGCCAACTAAAAACAAAGCCTACATGTGAGGATTTGGGTCATGTGAACCCAAGGACTTTCTGCTATGCCCAGTATGAAACTGAATCCTCTTCATAGATCTGCCCCTAAACCGCTTGGCACGCCGCCTCTCGCCTTGGCAGAGCACCTAGCAGCCTAGCATGGACCAGAGCAGCAGCAGCAGCAGCAGCATCCATAGGGGACCCAACCGGAGACGTCACTTTTTGGTCCTGGGTACGTGAAGAAGGAACCGGCTGACAGTGGCCGTTTAAGGTGGTGATCATTTGGCTTTATTTTTGGTGGTTTATGGCTGAAAAGCATTGTGGTGGTGAAAAAACAACATGGTGATAGAGGCTTATTTAACATAATTAAATTTTAAAAATTAAAAATATAAAAATATGTTAGCCCATCACGAGACAAGCATAAGCGAATACGGGAAAAAAGAGCGGGCAAAAAGCTCAAAAAGCTAAAAGTTCGAGAAAAGACAAATTTATAAATAGTGAAAAATAAGCGGAAGTCTTGAAGTTTGAAAATAAAGCGATCACGACCTAAAGCCTCGCTCTGGTAAAATAGGGTAAAATAGGGGTTTATGCCTAAAATTATATTGTAATTATCTGAAATTATGTTGTAGCTGAATGTAGTTTATTTAGTATAATTAAATTTTGAAAAATTTAAAAATAGAAAAATATGTTAGATCATCATGGACAACTCAAACGAATACGAGAAAAAAAACCGGCAAAAAAGCTCAAAAAAGCTAAAAGTTCAGAAAAAGATAAAATCTATGAATAGAAAAAAATAAGGCAGAAGTTAGAAGCTCAAGCCAAAATGAGCGGGATGTAAGGTTGCTCGTTTCGGGTTAAGTTTTTAGTTTCTGATTTATTTTTTTATTTTTAAATTTTGGTTTTTGGTTTTTTTAACTTTTTTACATGATTTTTCATATTCGTTTGTATTGTTTGTGATGGGCTAACATGTTTTTTCTATTTTTAACTCCGTTTATGTAGTTTTCTATATAGTATGTCCTAAGCCAGGAAAAAGGAGGAGGATTATGTTAGGCTTGGCAAGCCAACGTAAAAATCATGCCATCTTTTTGTAGAATGAAACCTAAATTAAAAGTTTCGTTGGGGCGTAACCCTCTTAGCAACATGCTATATCAGAACCCGGGTGTGGTGATAAGTGAGCAAGGTTAGTGACACGCTACGTCGACGCTCGGATGTAGTGGAAAATGGGCAAGGGTCTTCGCAGTTTAATCGACGAGTGCGAGGGGCAAGGAAGCTAATCGAGGAGAGTAGGATTCGTATGGGTAGTTGGAATGTAGAGTCCTTAACAGGTAAGTTAAGAGAGATAGTTGATACAGCGATTAGAAGATGTATAGATATCTTGTACGTTCAAGAGACTAAATGGATGGGTTAGAAGGCAAAGGAGGTAGAGTATACTGATTTTAAGCTGTGGTATTCTAGAACAGAATGAAATAAGAATTGAGTGGGTATCTTAATCGATAAGTGCCTCAAGAGTGGAGTTGTCGACGTGAGGAGACAGGGGGATAAGATTATCCTAGTCAGGGCCGTTCCTGTCATCTTGGAGGTCCTAGGGCATGATAAAAGTAAGACTCTTCATTCTAATATAACTATATACCAATACATTTTATATCAGTTGTAAAAGGTAAAGTTCAATATAGTAACCATTAGACAGTACGTCACAAAATACAAAATACTTGCTAGCAATATTAGGCTTAGTGCATTACAAAATGGAAAGTACTAATTATCGACAAAATGCATATATACATATTAATATACATGGGCTAAGGGCCCCAAGTTTTCATGGGCCCTAGGCGGTCGCCCTTGCTGCCTAGGCCCAGGGCTGACCCTGATCCTAGTCAAGCTAATCTTTAGTGACTTGGTTTTGAATATTGTTAGTGCATATGCTCTACAAGTAGGGTTGGATGAGACTGCTAAGAGGAAATTTTGGGAAGACCTAGATGACATGGTTAGAAGTGTGCCTATCAATGAGAAGATTTTCTTAGGAAGTGGTTTCAATGGTCATGTCGGTACAACTAGTGAAGGGTTTCAAAGGGTGCATGGGGGTTTTGGTTATGGTGATAGGAATAAAAAGGGAGAAGATATCTTAAACTTTACCATAGCCTATGATCTTATGATAGCTAACACCTTCTTTAGAAAGAGACATTCTCATTTAGTTACATTTAGCAGTAGTCAACACTCTAGCCAAATCGATTTTGTCCTTATTAGGAGGGAGGGCAAACAAGCCTGCATAGACTTTAAGGTTTACCTGGAGAGTATGTTGTTCAGTACATGTGTTTAAGAAGAGGATGGTCGTGGAAGGGACGTGAGAAGTGGGAGAAGGGAATAGCGAAGTGAATAGTATGTGGACAGAGATGACAACTCGCATTAGGAAGGTGGCTATGGAGGTTGTTAGAGTGACCCAAGGGACAAGAGGAGAACCAAAAGACACATTGTGTTGGAATGAGGAAGTGCAAAAGGTTATTGTGGAGAAGAAGATATGCTACAAGCACACGCATTATGATAGGAGCGATGACAACGTATAGAAATACAAAGCAGCAAAAAAGAATACGAAGAAAATGGTGAGTGAGGCAAGGTATATGAGGAAATTTATCAGAAACTAAGTACAAAGGATGGAGAGAAAGATGTCTACAAGATGTCTAAACTTCGAAAAAATAAGACGAGAAATTTCAACCAAGTTAAATGCATCAAAGACGACACTAATAGACTTTTGGTGAACGACAAGAAGATCAAGGATAGGTGGAGAGATTATTTCGACAAGTTGTTCAACCACGATAATGACGATAGTATGATTGAATTGAATGATGCTTTTAACGACACCGGTAGGTGGTTTGTTCGAAGAATACATGAGTCGAAAGTAAAAGATGCCTTAAAAAGGATGAAAATGGTTAAGACGTTGGGGCCTGATAACATCCCTATTAAGGTGTGGAAATGCCTAGGAGAAGTGGCGATTGTTTGGCTAACTAAATTGTTCAATAACATTTTTAGGTTGAACAAGATGCCAAATGAGTGGCGGAGGAGCACATTAGTACCAATTTTTAAAAATAAAGGAGGCATCTAAAGTTATACTAATTATAGAGTAATTAAGCTCATGAGCCACACAATGAAGCTTTGGGAACGAGTGATTGAGCACCGTTTAAGAAAAGTGACTAGCATAACGACAAACCAATTTTGTTTTATGCCTAGGAGGTCGACCACGGAGGCAATTTTCTTACTACGACAGTTGATGGAGAGGTAAAAGGAGTAAAGAAGGATCTTCACATGTTATTTATTGACTTAGAGAAAGCCTATGATAAAGTGCCAAGAAAGGTCATGTGGTGAGCGCTCCAAAAGAAAAAGTTTCAAAAAATATATTACCCTAATTAAGGACATGTATGAAAATACTGTGACTAATGTCAGAACATGTGGTAGTGTGACTAATCACTTTTGTATTAAGATAGGGCTACACCAAGAGTTAGTGTTGAGCCTATATATTTTTGCCCTAGTGATGGATGAGGTCACATGGGACATACAATGAGATATCTTTTGGTGTATGCTTTTCGCTGATGATGTGGTGCTGGTTGATGAGTGTAAAATAGGTGTTAATAAAAAGCTCGAGTTGTGAAGAAATATCTTAGAATTGAAGGGCTTTAGACTTAGTAGGACTAAAACTAAATATATGATGTGTGATTATAGTGGTGCTAGGGTAGATGATGGATATGTTAGATTGGACGAACAAGTAGTACCTAACAAGGACACATTTTGTTATTTGGGATCGATGATATAGTGAAACAGTGAGATTGATGAAGACGTGAGCCACATGATAAGCCATAGGATAAGAGCGGGGTGGGTGAAATGAGATGGATGAAGACATAAGTCAGTTTTCATAGGAAGCTACGAATCCAAAAATGAACTAGTAGCGAGTGGGGGTGGGTGAAATGACGCTAAGTATCTAGTGTCCTGTGTGACAAAAAAGTCCTTCAAAAGTTAAATGGTAAGTTCTATAGAACGACGATCAAACCCACGATGATATATGGAGCAAAATGTTGAGTGACTAAAAGACAACATATACAGAAAATGAGTATAGCGGAGATGAGGATGCTATAGTGGATCTATGGTCACATAAAGCGGGATCGCATCCGCAATGATGATATACGTGATAGGTGGGGGTAGCATCAATTGAAGAGAAGTTTGTCCAACATCGCTTGAGATGGTTTGAACATCTCCAACGAAGGCCTCCTGAGGCACTAGTATGTAGTGGAATTTTAAGGCATGCTGAAAACGTAAGAAGAGACAGAGGTCGATCAAGACTGACGTGGGAGGAAACAGTTAAAAGAGACTTAATGAATTGGAATGTATCTAAAGAATTAGCTTTGGATAGGAGCGCATGGAAGTTAGTGATCCATGTATTGGAACCATAAGAAAGTTAGGGGTAGTGTACTCAGATAGCAGGATTTACTGCTTAGGATTTTAGTATTGTAGGTTTTTATTTCAAGGCTCTCAACTCTTTGATTTGAGAATGTTTTATTTCTAGACTGCCTCAATTTGTTTGGGACAAAAAGTTTTGTTATTGTTGTAATTTTTTAAATTTAATTATGACAAATAGATCATCATCAGTTGCAGTGCAATTTCAGCCATAATCCACTTTTTTTAGCCCAAATGAGCGCAACCTAAAAGTTCCAATTTCTAGCTTTCAAAGTCAGAATCGTGTCGATTTTTTATTTATTTTTTTAGGTTTTTCTTTTGTCTTTTTATTTCTTTACAATGTTCGTGATGAAATAATAGTTTTTTATTTTTTTTTCTTATTTTTTGACTTTAAAAAATTAACAGTCATTACAATACATTAAAACCAACAGTCGAAGTCAGAAACTGAGACTTTTAAACCGATAGCAGGCAAGAACAAGATTGGAAGCCGACGGGTAGCCACAAGGGAGGGGCGATTTGAAGAAGAATTGAGCCCAGAAGCCGAGCTGGCAAAGCCGATCCTAGTAACAGTGTAGTGTGTGTGTGGAAGGCTGACAACGGCTACTCCCATGCATGGACCACACCAACCAACGACGTGCTTTGCCTCCCCAGCAGGTAGCGCCGTCACGTGCCTGTCGCGGCTGGCTGCACTTCCCTTCCAATCCAAAGGAAAGAGACGATCCACGCGGCCGGGGCCGCACTCGCCGCTCGTCGCGGAGCCACGCGCCCTTCCGTTCGGCGGGCGGGGCCACCGACGATAAACCGGCCCACACTGCCTCACTAATCAATTAGTACTACCAACTAGTCACTGCTAACTTAGAGCAAATCTTTTTTAGCTGTGATTTATAATTTATAATTTAAAATTTTTAATCTTGACTATTCGCGAGGGACGACACGTAAAGAAAAATAGTTATATATGATATTGGTATGTACAACTGAAGTCAGTATATTTCTTGCTATAGTTTTCTTGGTGACCTCGTTTAGAAAAACACATTATTTAAAGTTAATTATTATAGCATAAGTTATAAATTATAAGTGAAAAAAGAGAGCCATACGTCAAGCAGTGAGGTAAAAGAGTACGTCCGTACGATTCGTTTAACGTTAATTGCCATACAATGCCGTTGGAAACCCACTCATTAATTGATTCAGGCCGTAGGCAGTATACCATACAGTACATGATCATGGTTGTAACAATGAGTTTAGACCCTTTTCTTTTCGATTCATGGCTTATAGTTATTGTTGATATCTTTTAATACTAGTATAAATATCTGTGTAAACACTAGTATAAATGTCTGTGTAAATACTGATAAATCGTTTCAAAAAAATTATCATAATAAATCGTTTCGAAATAACAATAAAGATATGTTTGATCTATTTGTTCAGAGTATGTCATAATTGACCGAAAAGAAGCGGACTGCTTAAGCTGCTTCGTTACGTAGTACTAGTACTTCTATGCAGCCCCAGATATAAGTTAAAAAAAAAGAAGTCTCTGGGTTCACACAATTAGGCCGAGACCAACCAGGCGATGTGAGAAATTTACCAGAGCGGCTTGCGGGTAGCATCTCTCTCTCTCTCTCTCTCTTGGAATGCAAATCCCAGTTAGCTCAACTCGACCCGTAAAAGCTAGAGGCTCGCTATGGCGTTGCGCGCGTTATTTTTTCACAACTACTTTTCTCAGCATAGTATAGCGTACATAGCAACGACAAAATGACGCACATATTATCTGTTAATGTAATACAACCTGCCTGACAAGCTGTTTAGGACAGCTGCAACTAATGTAGCGGACACATGGAGTAGAGGCTAGCTAGAGGCAAGAGTAGAGTACGTACGACTCATTTGCGTTAATTGCCATACAATACCGTTGGAAACCCACTCACTAATTAGGCCGTACGGCAAGGCATCAAGCGGTCTTGGCCTTTTCTTTTTAAGCTTATGGCCATTTTTATATTTACTCCTAAAAACTGCTTTTATAGTAAATAGATTTTTATGATATCTAACTTTCAAACAAAATATCTTTTCAAGATGAAATATACTAGTCGATCGTAATACTGTAGTAACTTCATTTATATCGGCTAAAATCGCACACGAGTGTTTTTCTCTCTACAAGCTATTACTATTCATAAGCTAAAACTAATATGGACGGGACCCTATGTCTTATAATTTATGGTTTCTCCCAAACAAACAAATGAGATGGTTTCTCCGCTATATGGGTAGGTTCTTTTGGGTTGTGATTTTTGACTTTTGAATTATGGCTGTTTGTCCGGTACAGTTGAAGTCAATACAATATCTACAATCTACTTATAGATTCTATTTTAAAAAGACACGTCATTTAAAAGTAAATTACTATAGCGCTGTATATAAGCAATAAGTAGATTCAAACCCACCCATATAAAAGGCATAAGTAGATTCAAACCCACCCATATAAAAGGCATTGCAACCAGGGCTTGTGTGGCTCAACTTCTAAACAGGATAAAACTCATTACTCAATCAACTCTTTGGGTGGACATACTGTTGATATTATAGGAGGTAGACTCGTTTCCCCAAGGCTATCCATCTTGAGCAAAATACTCATAAAGATTTAGTAATTACGTTTAAGTCCTTGGTTTTCACAAAAAAATCCCTAAATTCTTGCGAAAAAACCCTGCACACTTTTTCTTTGGTAGCGACCCAGATTTCCGTAATTACGAACATGCTCTTATTTCAAACCCAGGCCCTTGGTTTTTGCGAAAAACCCTCCACTCTCCTTTTGTGCGACAATGCCCTCGATTTTTGCAAAAAACCCTATACTTTCTTTTTCAGCGAATTTTGCCTCTTTACTTTGGTCCACATGGTGGTGGCGTGGCATGGCGTGGACTAGTTTCATATTCTTGTAGGACGATGGCAATTTCCTCCTCACACGCCTAGCCAGTGTCCACCACCCATACATATGCCCAGTTAAGGCCAAGCGCAGCCATGTGGGCGATTTACTAGCTAGGGCTGGGCGGTGTTGCTAATTAGCACTTTCGGATGAAAATGTAACACAACACAAATACTTGTAATAACCTAATGCTATGAAAATTTGACAGAAGCCGCTCATTTTAACACAATGCGAATAGGCACCAAAGGACATCTCCGATAGGGCAACTTCAGCCCTTTTTTAGCTATACCAAGTTAATAAAATCATACGTGAAGTAGAGTTAAGGCGAGGAGAGAATATGCTATCTCTTATGCAAGACACAACTTCAAGCTAAAATCTTCTAATCAATGGTGGGCCAACAAGCATGCAACCAATCCAAATAGTGAGGAAGTGTAAGGGAGGAAGTTGTGTGAAGACCATTGTTTTAAATATTGCGCTATAGCGGTCAAGTTACCCCGAGCACTACATATCGGTTGTTGCGGTTTGATGCAATATCTCTGATATATCGAATTGATACATGCATTATCCGCTACAAGTTATATCAGCAATACTGTCCAAGAATGTTCAAACTATCTCTAATATAGAGATGCACCTCTTGATTTGCTAAGTTTCACTAATACCAAGCTTTCCATTGAATGTGCTTTCATATCCCCATCTAATCCAATTAATTAACCTTCCATATCCAAAATCTCTAGTTTTGCTAATTAATAATATTTCATCTCTTTCTCTACCCATTGAAAATTTCTCTCTCGTCAAAAGAGGAGGGAAGAGCCATGTATACCTAAAGGCTGAAACAAAGTAAACTTAATTATTTATCAATTTTTCTTGTATGATTTACCAAACAAGATAAGCATGTATTATCAAAGGATAACGAGAAGCCAAGCAGCAAATATAGATTCTCCATGTGGACAGAAAAAATGAACAAAGGGGACATTGATTTCCTATATTCTTCATCGTAGGATGAAGATTAATCAATAAAACACTACATAACTTTTATGATTTTGATTGTAATTTTAGATATAGATCTGTCAGACTTGATATTTTGGATGTTTTATGCAAATTATAGTTGAAACTTATAGTTTAAGATTAAGTATATTTATATTTTAAGTGTTTTATAGCTCAGTATATAGCGCTCGCTATATCTCCGAGATACGCTATTCTCTATAAAAATAGTCCACCACTGTGCTTCTACTACGCTATTTAAAACCTTAGTGAAGACAATAGAAAATAGTTTAACATTAAGTATCTTTATATTTTAAGTGTTTTATAGCTCAGTATATAGCGTTCGCTATATCTCCATCCTCTATAAAAATAGTCTACCACTGTGCTTCCACTACCCGCTATTTAAAACCTTAGTGAAGACAATAGAAAATAGTTAGAGGAATGATTTTAGAGACAAATAGTTGGAGATATTGTTTCCAGTGTTGAATTGTATCCTTAGAGACAATCTTAAGAGCCAGATTATTATGGTTCCGTTTTAAAGTGATGTGTCTTTTGGCTGAAATAATACTGTAGTGGTTGTTAGCTTTTTCTGAGGTATTCAATTAAAAAAATTAAGAAAAAATGATAATTAAAATACTGTTATATTTCTATAAATAATACAAAAGAAAAGAAAGAAAAATCACGTTAGAAAATCAATGTATTCTAAAATCTTTTAATTTCTAAAAATAAAAAATCATTCCTGTTTGGAACGGACCTAGGCATGCCCTGATCTGTTTTTCTATCATCCGAAGGTGACAGTCTAATAGACAGCACAGTAGAACGGGTCCTCAAGGAACCTGCCCATTTGTCCCCTTGTCACACCCACCGCTACTGAGATAGCCATGAGATGCCGTCAGAGAAACAGCGCTCTGCCGTCCTCTGCACCTCTCGAGGTCCACACCCGGAATATAATAATAACGAAAGGTACTTGGGGCATTTACCTCTGCTGTTTCTAACCTATACTATCTCCAGTGGTGGATCCAGAAAGAAATGGATCGAAGGTCACCACACACGTTACCACGTCTATGTAGAGTCACTTGGCTTAAATGATAAGGTGCATATCTATGTGTCTGTGAGTTTTAATGAAACAAAATTATTTTAGACTCGGTGTCCCATACATCTCACTTGGCTTAAATGGTAATGTGCACATCTATGTGTATGTGAGCTTTAATGAAACAAAACTATTTTAGACTCGGTGTCCCATACACCTCTGTAGCTTTACGTGGATCTACCTTGGACTATCTCAACAAAATTCTACGTGAAGAAGAGAGAACGAGGAGAGAAGGGAAGTCATTGTTCTCTCACGTGATGACCGTAGCACGTGAACCAACACATGAGGCGACGATTGCACACATTGTTGGAGAGGAGCCGACCATCATCCACGCAGTTTGTGGGACCAACGTGGTGGCGTGGTCTGGACCCGAGGACACAACCACGACGGCTACTCCATCGGCGAACGACTCAGCCACAACATCTGGCGAGGAACATGAGGGCGATCGACAACATGACGGTGAGGAACACGAGAGCGACCGAAGGGTCACTCGATCCGGTCGAATCCGGCTCGTCGGGCACTAGATCTAGTTGGTGGGGAGGGTCGGCGGTGGTGGGGAGGCTAACGTCGATGGCGGAGAGGCGGCGAGGGAGGGAGGGCGGAGAGGCGGCGGTGGGGAGGGGCGACAATCAACGTCGATGGCGAAGAGGCTAGCGACCTACGTCGGTAGGGAGAGAGCGTCAGGGAGGGAGTGGACGGTAGAGGCTGGGCGGTGAGGGAGAGGGCGGTGACCGGTGTGTTGACGGAAAGGGTGCGACGGGTGGGCGACAGCTGGTGGCCGACGGGGCAAAGAGCGATGGGTGGAGGGAGATGGAGTTCTAGGATGCTAGAGATGATAAAGGGAGGGAGGAGTTAGTTGAAGAACCTGACATATGGGGCCTATTTTAGAAAATTATAAAATAATTGATATTACAAAGTATGCTAGAGACAGTGTATCAGAGATGTTGTCTCTATAGATGATCTAGCAAGTGGTAGAGACTATAATCATCTAAACTATTGAAGATGTCCTTAGGAGGTTTCTGGCAGAAATAATACCATCAAAAAAAAAAAAAACAATTCCAGTTCTAAATTCTATTGCCCTGTTCTTTTCAGTTGCGGTCGATGGCTTTTGACCTTAGTGAGTGTGCTTGTGCGAATGAATCAAATACTGATAAGTCGATAAATTACTTTAAAAAGATTGTCCTGATAAATCGTTTTAAAATAATAACAAAGAAACTGTTTGCTTGTTTAAGATAAATTATTAGATAAGTTATAAGTTATAGGCCAAAAAGAACTATGGTCCTGTTCTTTTCAGCTTCTAAAAGCTGCTTTTCGACTTTTCTACAGTAATTAGCCTCTAAATAGAGTATTTTTAGATAAGGTGTACTAGTTAATTGTAGTACATACTTTACTGACTTTATTTATATCGACAAAAATCGCATGTAAATTTCTGTTACTCTGTAATCTCTCGTATAAACAGTCTAAAAGTTACAAACCACAGCCAAAAGCCAGAAACCCAGTCAAAAAGAACAGCCCTATGAGTGGCGCTGGGAGCACACCAAGAAAAAGAATAAAACCAAAACCCCTTTCTCCCATGCCCCCCACGCTTCCTTTCTGTTCTATTCTCACTCCCCCACTCGCGCAGCGCGTCGCCATGGTGCTCCTCCTCCTGATCCTCATCGCGCTCCACGCCGCCGCTGACGCGCTCACGCCGGACGGCCAGGCACTGCTGGTCTTCAAGGCCTCCGTCCTGCGGGACCCCACGGGGGCCCTCGCCGACTGGGACGCCTCCGCCGCCGACCCCTGCGCGTGGAACGGCGTCTCCTGCGGCGCCGGCACCCGCCGCGTCGTCGCGCTCTCCCTCCCCAGGAAGGGCCTCTTCGGCGCTTTCCCGGCGGCCCCTCTTCCCGACTCCCTCCGCCACCTCAACCTCCGCAGCAACAGACTCTTCGGCGCGCTCCCCGCCGAGCTCCTTGCCGGCGCCGCGGGGCTCCAGAGCCTCGTCCTCTACGGGAACGAGCTCTACGGCCCCATCCCACGGGAGCTCGGGGACCTCCCCTACCTCCAAGTCTTGGACCTCTCCTCCAACACCCTCAATGGCTCCCTCCCTGAGTCGATCTTGAGATGCAGGCGCCTCCGCACGCTGGCGCTCGGCCGGAACAACCTCACCGGCCCGCTGCCCTCGGGGTTCGGACGGGAGCTGTCGGCGCTGGAGCGGCTCGATTTGTCCTACAACCGGTTCTCCGGCGCCATCCCGGACGATATCGGAAACCTGTCCATGCTCGAGGAGACGGTGGACCTGTCGCACAACGACTTCTCCGGGTCGATTCCGGCGAGTCTTGGGAAATTGCCGGAGAAGGTGTACATCGATCTCACGTACAACAATTTGTCCGGGCCGATTCCGCAGAACGGGGCGCTCGAGAACCGGGGGCCGACGGCGTTCGTGGGCAACCCGGGGCTGTGCGGTCCGCCGCTCAAGAACCCGTGCTCGCCGGACGCCATGCCGTCGCCCAACCCGTCCGTGCCGAAGGATGGGGGGTCGGCGCCAGCTGGTGCCGGGGGTAATGGGAATGGGAGGAGCAAGGGGTTGGGGACGGTTGCCATTGTGGCCATCGTGCTGAGTGATGTGGTGGGGATCTTGATCATTGCGCTGGTGTTCTTCTACTGCTATTGGAGGGCGGTTTCCTCCAAGGAGAAGGGACAGTGTGGGGCTGGCTCTAAAAGGTCGAGGTGTGGCAAGGATTGCGGCTGTTTCAGCAGGGATGAGTCCGAGACGCCGTCGGAGCATGTAGAGCAGTACGACCTCGTGGCGTTGGACCGGCAAGTGAGGTTCGATCTTGATGAGCTGCTCAAGGCATCGGCGTTTGTGCTGGGGAAGAGTGGGATAGGGATTGTGTATAAGGTGGTTCTTGAGGATGGGCTCACGATGGCGGTTAGGCGGCTTGGCGAGGGCGGATTGCAGAGGTTTAAGGAGTTTCAGACCGAGGTTGAGGCTATTGGCAAGGTCCGGCATCCCAACATTGTTACCCTGAGGGCTTACTACTGGTCTTTTGATGAGAAGTTACTGATATATGATTACATCCCTAACGGCAGCCTCTCTGCAGCAATTCATGGTATGCACTTGCTTTGGTGACTTACATTGAGCTCTACAATGCCTGCGCTGCATCCCTCTTTTATTGATCGTTGTTGTTTCATAGAACTGACTTGTGAAAAGTTACATCGTTGAGTCATCTCTTTGTGTAGGTTAGAATTCTGATTCATTAATTTACTGCGCTAGTACACTAATTAGGTATGCCTTTGGCACATAACACGTTTTTTAGTTCTACAAATTAGTACTAGGAATTCAATTGGTATCAACCTTTTTATTTCACTACGATCTTCGATCAATAGTTTATATAGTTTGGTACATTATGGTGTCATTTGGTTTCTGATAGCTGGCAAATTTTGACTTCATTCATTTCATTCTGATATGAATCTTTGCTATATTGCACTTGTACCTACTCTATTGTATAGCTCTTCTCATTTTTCAGAAGTTTGGAGCAAATATTACAGCTTACATCCTCACCCCATAGTTGTCCTGTGGCTATTTCAAGCTAGTAAGACCTTTGCTGATTGGCTTTGGTAATTTGCTATTGCTTTCAGGTAAACCTGGGACAATGACGTTCACACCATTGCCATGGGATGGACGTCTAAAGATCATGAAAGGAGTCGCCAAGGGGATGTCTTTCTTGCATGAATTTAGCCCCAAAAAGTACGTACATGGGGACTTGAGGCCAAATAATGTCCTTCTTGGAACAAACATGGAGCCTTACATTTCAGATTTTGGCCTCGGGAGACTTGCAAACATTGCTGGAGGATCACCTTCTGCACAATCAGATCGAGGTGGTTTAGAAAAGGCTCAGAGTCAGCAGTCAGATGCCTCAGTGAGCCCTCTTGTGAGCAAAGGGTCATGCTATCAAGCACCAGAAGCACTGAAAACACTGAAACCATCACAGAAATGGGATGTCTACTCCTATGGTGTGATCTTGCTCGAAATGATTACTGCCAGATCGCCCATTGTTCTTTTGGAATCTATGCAGATGGACCTTGTTCAATGGGTCCAGTTCTGTATTGAAGAGAAGAAAC
Source organism: Bonia amplexicaulis (assembly GCA_036346245.1). Lineage (NCBI taxonomy): Eukaryota > Viridiplantae > Streptophyta > Magnoliopsida > Poales > Poaceae > Bonia > Bonia amplexicaulis. The sequence continues at coordinate 23,743,134 of CM070736.1, read as the reverse complement.
CATCCGCTGATGTGCTTGATCCTTTCCTCGCCAGGGACTCCGAACGGGAAGATGAGATGATAGCTGTACTCAAAGTCGCTCTCGCTTGTGTCCAGGCTAATTCTGAGCGGAGACCGTCGATGAGGCATGTCGCAGAAACGTTGGAGCGCCTCAATGGTTCAAGCTAGAAAAGTACTATCATGAAAGGTGGTGGGTGATTTTGGAGAGAATATGATGGTTGTACAGCTCGAGCATGGCAAGGAAGCTTAGGGGGACATCAAGCTCCATTAGTTCACTATGTAAAATTACCATTTTCCCAGGGCTCACGGACTCTCTTGGGCTCTTAACAAGTTAGGTTAGCTTCTGTTAGTTTGCTGTTGTGACTTGTGTCTCTCTTGTGGTTGCCTAATAGTGATTTGTCGGAACGAATGGAATTAACAGCGTATATGTTTGCTCTCTGTTACGAGTGAAAGCAAATAGTAGTACAATATTGAGCATTTTCTTTGGAAAACTGAACCATGGATGCCTTTCGCTTTATTTGCTTTGTTAGTGTTATGTGTAATTCGTGATCTATTCCTGCAATGAAAGCGTGTTTGGCCCAAAATTAAGTACTGCATCTCTAAGCTGGGACTCCTGAAAGCATTGATAATTTTATAGTACTCAACCTTTGGAGGAGAGAGATTATGGCAAAGCGCTAAAGTGACAGTGATTTAGCTTCAACCTGGTCTTGTAAAATTGATGTGCTTCTTTTTAGTTACCCTGTAGGAATTTTTTACCTGGGCACTTTTCAGGGAAAGCGATATGGTACCATTGGTTTGTTAGTCCTACGAAAAGTGGCTGTGTGGCGGCGGTGGTACACACTCTCATTCTTGGTAAGTGGTAACAAGACTTTTCTTAACTTTGCATAAGCTGCTGCTGCAGAGGAATCTGGCTGTGTTGCTCTAAAACAAAAGTACTACTGTGAAGAGAGAATTCGGCTGTCTTCGGGATTATTTTTTTTGGCTGTGGCGTGTGATTTTTAGTTGTAATCTGTGATTTCTGGTTGCGACTTGTGAGAGATTATGGAGTAATTGAAACTTATGTGCAGTTTTTGCCAATATAAATAAAGTCGGTATAATATGCACTACGATTAACCAGTAGACCGTATCTTAAAAAGACACTTCGTTTAAAAACTAATTACTGTAGAAAAGTCAAAAGCTACAAAAGAACAACCCTTCATGTACTGTATTGTAAGGCAAATCTATGGGCATGTTTTTTTGGCTGCGGCTTGTGGCTTTTGGCTGCGGTTTGTGATTTTTAGGCTGTTTGTACTAGAGATTATAAAGTAACAAAAACTCACATGCGGTTTTTGACAATATAAATGAAGTCAATAAAGTATGTACTACAATTAACTAATAGACTCTATCTTGAAAAAATACTCTGTTTAAAAACTAGTTACTATAAAAAAGTTGAAAAACAGCTTTTAGAAGCTGAAAAGAACATGGCAGAATTCAGTTAAATGCACCGTGAAGCTTGCTGCAGCTTTCGCGCGGTTGCGTGGCCGTTACAGTTTTGTTACCATAAGTGCTATTTTATTGTACTGGAAGTGTTCTTCGCTCCTCAGAGAGCACGGTCAGCATTTATTTTGGATCTCACCTCGACCACTGCACCATGGATGGGAAGGAGCTGGTCCTGGTCCTGGTCCTGGTCGTACTTGTTACCAGAAGACCCGTGTGGTTGCTCCCCAGGACCAGATCAGCTTAAACCATCATTGTTCATGTCCTCCATCACACGCGTAACATACCATAAAGTCTAGCACATTCATTAGGCACGCAATGCGTCGGCGCGAACATTGACAGTGGCTTATAGCTTTTTTTTACTATAACTAACGCATTTTTTATTTGGTATAATTAAAATAAAAAAATTAAAATAAAAAATAGGTTAACTTATCATAGACAATATCAAGGAATACGAAAAAAAAAATCCAAAAATAAAATTAAAACATAATGAATTAAAAATCAGAAGTCAAAATCATCGCCGAAATGATCGAGCCTAAGCTTGATTGTTGTAGAGTTGCTCTGCCCCTGCCATTGACGAAAGGAATGCCACCGTTAAGGTGTACATATCATGCATCTTAATGAAAACGAGAGTACAAATGCTGGGGTACTCTTGTCTCGTGGTACATAAAACATTGCTTCTGTTAGAAAATCTGAATCTGGACTTAAAGCTTTGGTCTATAGTGGACATCTCACCACTAGGATATATATAGAGAGTCTCATTGGTTATTTTGTACATATGTGAAAGAGAAAACAATAAGAAAAACACAAGAGAGAGGAATCGATCGGACTGGACTCACCAGCGACGGTTCCTCAACACGTTATCAGCATGAATCGCTCCGTGGATCGAAGGTAATCATTCAAACACTCATAGATTGAATTGCATATATCTAGATCGCTTTAAATTCGTAGATTTTGCTTTCTAGATTATTTTCTACAGTGCAAATTCGCTCTAATCTGCCGCAAACAGACTTGAAGTCGTCGACACAATGTTGATCGGTAAATTATATGGAAGAGTAGATGTTGATTGCACTGTAGATTAAAAAAAAGAGAAAAATCGCCTTGTTGAACACGTTGTCGACCTGTCTGCGGCCGTGCCGTGAGTGCCTGCGCCGGACCACCGGCGCCATGCCGCGTGTCGTCCGAACACAACCGCGCCGCCGCCGCCGCTATACGTGGCCCGTCGTGGCCACGGCCGCCTCGATCGTCTGCGCTGCACCGCTGCTCACACCTACGCTCGCGTTGCGGCCGCCACCTAAAGCCACTGCGCCCGGTCGAATCCAAGCTTGGCCGCTGGCTGAAGCCGCTCGATTGCCGCTGCTCAGGTCCACTGCACACGACACCGTCGTCGTTGGCTCCGTAGGTGTCGCGATTCGCCTCCCCGAGGTGTGTTGCCACACCGGCCACCGATCTCTGAGCGCCTGGACGCTGCTGCTGTAGAGGAATCTGGCTGTGTTGCTCTAAAACAAAAGTATTACTATGAAGAGAGAATCTGGCTGCCTTTGGGACTGTTCTTTTTTACTGCGGCTTATGATTTTTTTGCTGTGATTTGTGATTTTTGGCTGCAACTTATGAGATATTACAGAGTAACTGAAACTCATGTGCAGTTTTTGCCAATATAAATGAAGTCAGTATAATATGTACTACGATTAACCAGTAGACCGTATTTTAAAAAGACACTTTGTTTAAAAGCTAGTTACTGTAGAAAAGTTAAAAGCTAAAAAACAGGTCCTTTATGTACTGTATTGTAAGGTAAATCTATGTCTAGATAGAATTCAGTTAAATGCACCGTGAAGCTTGCTGCAGCTTTCGCGCGGTTGCGTGGCCGTTACAGTATTGTTACCGTAAGTGCTATTTTATTGTACTGGAAGTGTTGCCGGTGATCATGCAAAGGAGGTTCTTCGCTCCTCAGAGAGCACGGTGAAGTACGTACATAAACTCTGAAGTTCGCGACATAGAAGAACCAGGAGAAGCTCTAGCATTGTCAATTTGCCACGGATCTCACCTCGACCACTGCACCATGGATGGGAAGGAGCTGGTCCTGGTCCTGGTCGTACTTGTACCAGAAGACCCGTGTGGTTGCTCCCCGGGACCGGATCAGCTTAACCATCATTGTTCATGTCCTCCATCACACGCATAACATACCATAAAGTCTAGCACATTCATTAGGCACGCAATGCGTCCGCGCTAACATTGATAACGGCTTATAGCTTTTTACTATAACTAACGTATTTTTTTTACTGCAGTTAATGATAACTTATTTAGTATAATTAAAATAAAAATTAAAAATAAAAAATAGATTAAGTATAAAACGTTGCATCTGTTAGGAAACCTGGATCTGGACTTAAAGCCTTAGCCCATGATAGACAACTTACCACTAGGCTATGTATAAAGAGTCTCATGGCTATTTTGTACACACTTAAAAGAGAAAGTAATAAAGAAAGAACAGGAGAGAGGAATCGATCGGACTGGACTCACCAGCGACGGTTTCTCAGCACATTATCAGCACGAATCGCTTCGTGGATTGAAGGTAATCATCGAAGCACTCATAGATTGAATTGCATATATCTGGACCGCTTTAAATTCCGTAGATTTTACTTTCTAGATTATTTTCTATAGTGCAAATCCGCTCTAATCTACCACGAGCAGACTTGAAGTCGCCGGCACAATGTCGATTGGTAGATTACATGGAAGAGTAGATGTTGATTGCACTGTAGATTGAAAAAAGAGAAAAATTGCTTGTTGAACATCATGCCGCCCCGTCTGACATGCGTGAGTGAGCATGCATGACCGCCATGACCATGCTAGACCGCCGCCGCCATGCCGCCGCGTCGCTGAAGCCGTGCCGACCGATAGCGCCGCTCGTCTGTGACCACGGCCGCCTCAATCGCCGGCGCCCGTCTTGCACCGCCGACCGCCGCTGAAGCCGCGTGCTCGGTGAATCGAGCTCGGCCTCGGCTCGAGGCGCTCGATTCCGCCGCTCGGTCCATGGGCGAGGAAGGCAGCGCCGCCACCGCACACGACACTGCCGTCATTGGCTCGTGGGTTGTGCCATTCGCCTCCCGAGTCGGTGCCGCATCGGGCGAACCCGAATAGCGCCACCCCGCCACCGATCCCGGCGTCTGGGCGCGCCCGCCCACCGCCGCGCTCTGCACGAGCCACAGCCACCGCCCCGCACACGCTCGCCAAGCCACGCCACCGCCGCACGCTCTCCACCGGCTCCAGTGCCGCCACTCTTGCCGGCGTCGCCTTGCCGAGGCCGCCGCCGTTGATGCCGCTCCCGCACAAAGCACCGCTAGCCCGCACGCCGCCATCCCCACCACCCCTCACGCCGCTGATGCCGCTCCATGACGACGCGCCCGACCATAATCTTGCCTCACACGTAGCTCGGGCCACCGCCGGGTGGGAATGGGGTAGGGGAACCCTACCCCAGCGTCGAATGGGTCGAGATGGGCCAAAGAAATAGAGGAAGGAGGCCGGCGCCGGCTATTTTGCAAAAAGGCCATCCAAATTCTGGAAATTATGGAAGGATCCCTAAAATTTTAGAGCGAGTTCAGTTTTTCAAAAGGGCCCTTGGGAAATTAGACAATTTGCTCTTTTTTTTGCATACAATTGATTCTTTCACAACACTTTAAGAACATGCTTTACATGCTTTTGATGCTCCTCCAATGTAGCACTATATACTAAAATATCATCAAAGAACACCAAAATAAATTTCCTCAAGAATTCTGCAAGGATCTTATTCATCAAGGTTGGGAAAGTAGCTGGGGTATTAGTTAATCCAAAGGGCATTTCCAAATACTCATAGTGACCTACATGTGTGCTGAAAGCAATCTTGTAGATATCTTCTAAACTCATTCGGATTTGGTGGTAGCCTGCTCTTAAATCTATTTTGAAGAAGTATTTGGTGCCATGCAATTCATCTAGCAGGTATTCTATGACTGGAATTGGGTACTTGTTCTTAATTGTGCTTGCGTTTAGCTGCATGTAATCAATGCATAGCCTCCAGGACCTATCTTTTTTCTTTACTAATATGCTGGGGAAGAATAAGGACTAACACTGGGCCTGATAGTTTGTGATTGTAATAAACTTTCCACTAATGTTTCCATGTCATCCTTTTTGTAATGGGGTAGCCTATGTGATCACACTCCCTGGTTGGGGGTAACTCTCTAGGCTCTTCAAACACATCAGCAAAAGGTGCTAATACTTCTTCTATTTCTGTTGTAATTTGTTGCTACTCATCATCTTTATCCTGAATCCACTTGGCATAAATAAGGACACCTACACACCCCTTTCCTATTAATCTTCTCAATTTCTGATGAGTGATCACACAATTCTGTCCAAGGTAAGTCTCATTAATAAAAGTGACATTTCTTTTTCTTTGTTTGCAAATGCTAAATTCTTTGCTTTTTAGATTCAGGCTTATTGGACTGTGTTAGTAGATCCATCGGTTCCAAGTATAGCATCATACCCCTTCAACTCAAGGATCCTGAAATTTGAAGTAAAAACTTCCCCTTGTATCTTATATTGATAGCCAACACACTTAGAGTTACTTTACAGAGTCATACCGTTAGCCACAGCCACCTATACTGGAGGATGATTTTCCATTATACAATTAGCTTTCATTGCTAAAGTTGGGGTCATAAATGTAGCCGTACTTCCATTGTCTACTAGGGCTGCTGCACTAATCTTCCCAATATGAATTTTTAGTGTGAATCTAGTAGCCTCTGTGGTAGTACCAACTACTGTATGCAAAGATATTTGAGTACCACTTTCTTTTGATGCATTGGACTATCAGGAGGAGTGTTATATTCTCCATCAAGATTATCTTCATTTTCTTCTTCATCTTCAATTGTCACTAAGTTGAGTTGTTTCTGACACTTACACACCTTGTTACGACCTCTTGACATCTAAAGCACTTCCCTCTTGCCCAGTTGCTATTAGTGCCAGCAGTCACCTTCTCCCCAGTTTCCTTCTTGGCTACTGCATTATGCCCTTTACTCACAACATATCCTTGGTGACAATTTTGTCACTGCTGCCAGTGTTCCAAGGGGTATACTTGTAAGGAATACTATTTTCATAGTTCCTCGCATGTGCGTAAGCCTCAATTAGTGTAATTGGATTATGGGACTTGAGGGGTATCTTGATATAATTCTTTAGGCCAGAAATGAAATACTCCAAGAAATACCCTTGTAATTCAGGACTATTCCTTTTAACCAATGTCATCAAACCTTCAAACTTATCAATGTAATTTTCAATACTTCGGGACTGAGTTAACCCCAAAAGCTTGATGATGTGAAGGACCGAGCGGCAACGGAGGGGGTGAATGGTGCCTTAAAAATTCTCCACAATTAAACCTAATCTTTTCTCGATAGCTAAAGAGCTATGAAGAAGAAGATTGATTGCTTCTTGAGAGCAGAGAGATCGGAGAATAGCTGCAGACTAGCAGAGAGCAAAGAAATCGAGAGAGAGGCGGTCGAAAAGTCATGTATTCATTTGACTTTCTGCGTGGTGACGCCAACTCGTGGTCGATCGAGCCAAGCGGACTATAGCTATCGGTTCTGCGGGCGAACACTGCGTGGTCGTCGACCAGCGGTGGTCGAACTACCGATGTGGTAGAAACCGAGCAGGCGTCAGCGTCGGGGCCACGGTCGAGCTCTGCTTGAAAAGCAGCGAGAGGAAATCAAAGCGGCGATCGAAAGTCCTCTGAGAGAGAAATGAGCTGCGGTCAAAAGCGACTTGGATAAATCTTTGGTGGTGAAACCACATCAGAGAATCGGGCCAAGCCAGAAAGCGAAGCAGTGACCACGACCATAGCGACCAGCGGCGAAATTGCCATGGTCGTAGGCAACGATGAATACTACGTTGTCGGGCATACGACCATAAAGCAAATTTGAAGAACTTTTGTTCGAGATCCAAAGCATGAAACTTGAAACCTAGTAAGCATGAGATCTCTAGAAGTGAATTTACCAAGAATCTCCAAAGACTTCATAGCGGTCGGAGAGAACGACAAAGTCGAAATCCTAAGCAGAGAGCTTGAGTGAAGTTCTGACAATTTCTCTCGATTTGTTCTTTGCTCTCGGGAATGGTCTTGCCAACTAGCCTTGAGACATATTCGAGTTACGAGCAAATCAAATATAAGCCAACTCTAAAAGGAAATCTGAAGGAACTAAGAATGAAGAGATGGCAAATAAATCAATGAAAGCATCTCAAAACGACCTCTCAACCCGGATCACAAACACGGACCCATCTCATATATAAACTCTAACAAGTGCGAGAGATGAGTCCTCTCAAATCATAACACGGAGGTTTACGCAACCACTCCCACAGGAGGACAAGCTCTACCCTAGAGCTAAACACAGACAAACTCCCACGGGAGGGAGGCGGCGCCTTCAAGGCCCAGTGAGCCAACTCAAACATTCTCGTGCCTCCCTCTCCCTTTTATAGCCTCACACGAGACTAACCTAATGGATCCATCCATTAGTCCACACTGAGGATAACCGTAAACCCCACCTAACATCGGGTTTTATCACTCACTTTGCCCGCTAACTCAAATGCTTTGCTGCTATCCCAGAGACCCGCACTTTGCCCATTAGCGCCAACAACTCCTTTGCTTCGCAGAGACACGACTTCCCTTTGCGCCTTTGGCCATTTCTCCAAAATGCCCCTCTGCGCCTTCAGGAAGCTTCCTCCACCGCTTTTCTATCCATCTTTGTCGACCCACTTTGCACGACCGTCCTCTTGGCTTTTCCACGTCGTTACGGACCTCAACAACTCCCTTGTCTAGTCCCGACCTCCTAAGCCTCACCAAGGCTGTCTCCAAGGTCATGCTGCAGGCCGTCGGACCTCAGGCTCCTCCGAGTCTAGTCTCGGTCTATTCCGCCGCCTACGACCGCACCCAACCTCGGCCGTGCGGACCTCGGCTCCTCCACGAGCCTAGTCCGGTCCTCCTCGTTGTTGCCGTCGTGCTCGGCTCTGGCAGTTCGGCTCGGTTCCTCGTCTCCCGGCTGCAACCACCTCACCGACCTCGATCATCTTGGCGTCTCGGCCGTCGGACCTCAACACCTCCCGTGCCTAGTCCGGTCCTCCCCGCCTCACCATGAAATAGCTCAGAAGTCCTGTGACCACACGGACAAGCAAACCATCACATAGCACCGCTCAATGCACTGAGACCATCAATCGGCACAAGTATCACGGCACAACACACAGTCGTAAATTCCCTCGACCACTCAAAAGCGCAAGACAAAGTGGTCAAAACCACGGAAGACTTCCTGCTTCCTCCGACCACCGACATGTCGTCACGACCATCACAAAGCTCGTTACGACCATGCGGACACAAGCCACGACCATCGCTAGCTTGCTACGACTTTATCGCACAAAGTCTAGACCTCATACGAGCACTCTGTTGCACCAACCGAGACACTCGAGCCCATCGAACCTTCTTGTAGCCTCGACCGACACAACCACGTAGCTTGCTACGACCACCACCACGTAGCTTGCTATACGCACCGCTCAACCCGAGCTCAAGTCTTTTGCACAAATTTAGACTTGTCAAAATCTGTCAAAATGATGAACAAACTAGTCCACAAGGTCCATGACGGTAGTACAAACCCATACGACAAAACCCGGTGAAATCGACCACTTCCGGAGGTCATACGACCGGTTCAAAGATGTGATCGACCACGGTCGTCACAGCCGATAACGTGGTCGAACTCCGTTCGACCACGGCCATTTCTCGCGTTAACGTGATCGTGTCGGGTGCTGGCGTGGTCGATAACCGGGCGTTACAGCGTGGTCGAGCCACAGGGGCTGGCGTGGTCGAACCACCAAGCGCGCGTGGTCGAACCACGAGCACCATAGCGTGATCGTGAACCCGCAGCGCCAGCGTGGTCGTGCGCTCCTCGGTGGCTCTCGACCATGTCCAATGTGGTCGTAAATGGCCACGGTGGCCTCAGACCACGACCCGGTGGTCGTAATCACCAGCGTGGTCGTACTCTAGCGTGGTCGAACCGCGAGTGCGAAATGCACCAGCGTGGTGGATGTCGAATGTCACAATCGTGGTCGAGCTTGGCGCCTGGCGTGGTCGACTTCTGAAACGCAGACTACCGACCATGACCACATAGTCGTAAACCCGACCACGACTACCGACTACGACCAGCGTGGTCGTAAACTCCCGGTGGCTTCGATTACCTTCAGCGTGGTTGTCGACACCCGACCACGCCATTTTCACCGGGATCTTGCAGCGTGGTCGTATGACCTTCCGACCACGACCAGCGTGGTCGTCTGACCTCGAAGGGTTTCGTCCACGACCAAGCGTGGTCGTATGACATAACGTGGTCGTGCTCACACGAGACTTTCGACCACGGCTAAACTTGTCGAGAAGGCCTGGCGTGATCGTAGATCTCCGGGCGTGGTCGTATAGCCTTGAGCCACTCGTGCGCGGCCGTGACTTCGATTGCGCCCGGACTCGTCGAGGAAGCCGTAGCGTGGTCGTGGCGCCTTCGATCACGGCGGTGGTCGTAAACTTCCCAAGAGACCTCGACCACTCGTTCAATGCCTCACTCGGTTCCAACTAAGGACAACGTGAGCGTGGCGATCTGGCGACAATTCTTAAGGCTTACGACTTTGCAAAGTCGGCACAAACCTCAAAACCAAACTCAATCTTTCTAGATCAAGAGTCAATTACTCATCACAACCATGGGGTGACCTCCACATGGTCTCACAATCTCCCCTTGATGAGTATATTGACAAACACGAAAAAGCATGAAGAAGAGTTTGTTTTGAACAAAGAAAGGAAGGAGATGCAAAAGTCACACATGGTCTAAAAGAATAAAGAAGGACTCAAGACCATGTTGACACGAGAATGAAATGGAGCGACGAAACTCCAAATCACACAAAAGTCCAATCTTGCTCATGGTCCAAGAAGCGGATGCTCACATGACCATTGTCATAGCAAGATGACCAAGCATTCTCCCCTTAATGCCTTTTATCCTTCTCCCATCCCTTGATGCATTCTCCCATTTAATGCCTTTTGCACCCTTAATGCCTTTTCTCTATCCTTCTCCCCTTTTGGCAATAAAGTCATCAAGATGCAAGGAAGAAACATAGAGCATGAATGAAATGGGGTGACTACAAGTAATTCATTTTAAGCAAAGGGAGCCATGAAATTATCGAAAGTGACTTCACGAGAAAATTATATCAAGCCATAAAGGTGACAATGCTATCTAGATCATAACAAACTATGTATTGCCAAGCTCAAGCCAAATAAGTTATGATCTTTAAATTAAATGGTTTGATTAGCATGTCGAGTCACTCAAGAGTATAGTCTAGAAGAAGGTATCAAGCGTGAGTCAAGCCATGTCAATATTCTAAGTGGAACCAGAAGCTATAGTGAGTCAATTTTAGAGTGCTATAAGTTCAAAAATGAGACATTTTGTTCAAGCACTAGATATCACAAGTAATTTACTACTTGTAGTACTTTGGATACCACTTGTAGAATACTTGTGGTGAGCAAAATTAGCACATTTGGCACTTTTCTTTAGAGATCACATGGTTGTTTTCAACCATCTTTTATTCGACCATGTGCTAGACCTCAAGCCTTATGCGATCATTCAAGCGAGAAGCTTAAGGAAATGATCTTGGTCATCAAAACTCCCCGAGTTCATGCCTTGTGCAATGGCAAGTGTCTCATGAGAAAGAATTGGTGAGATCGGTTTTTCGCACAAAGAGATCTTTTGCATTTACTTGAATTAGTTCATGAACAAAGAGTTAAGACTTAACTCATGCATCACTAATGAACTAACTTAGCTCAATCTAAACCTCAAAAACAGATTCAAGACTCAACTTAGCCTATTCGACATGGCCTGAATCAAGAGAGGATCACTAAAGCCGGACTATTCATAAGATTGAACAAGACATGATTTGATTCAAGTTGTTCTCATTTAATTAAGCTAGTATGGCAAGAGCTAAGCAACACATAGAAGGGCATGATAAATCAAGCTATCACAAGACATGGCAAGATATAAATCATGATATTATATCACATAAAGATAATATTCGGGGCTCCAAGGCTATACGAGGCATTCATGTGAATGTTACGCACTATTGAACAAAAGAATGCACATGAGATGAACTCCCACGAAACATAGCCGAATAGCGAGAAGGATCCAACTCCCCTAGAAGGCAAAGAGAAGAACCAAGAAATTTGGCATAAAATCCGAGAAGAAGGTTCTAGCTCAAAGGGTGATTCCCAAACACATCCTATCCTCATGGTCTCTAGTCTATAACGTCATACCACGGGCAAAAAGCACACTATGTCAATGCAAAAGACTCTAGTGGCCAAGAAAAGTTCAACCTAGGTAGAAGAGAATCCTAGAGAACCAAAGCCCAAACTAGGTAGTAAATAATCCTAGAGAACCATTTGGATGAGAGGTGTGAATGAGACAACATCACCTAGAGTTGGCTCCTCTTGTCCAAAAGACCCTTCCTACCACTAGAAGACATATACTATGCAAAGCCAAGTGGCGGGAGGCGAGCCTTGAAAATCATAAGGAGAACCAACCTTTGTAGCGGTTGCTCGGTTGTTTAAGCCGTATTCGTGGCAATTCCATGTCGAGCGTGGTCGTAGTCAAGTCGGGGCGTTGTCGTAGTCGCGTCCTTCTCGTGTTCAACGTCGAGTCAGGGTTCGCGGTTGTATCCGAGTCGGACCGTGATGAAGTGATCGAAGGCGCGTAATGGTGCGGACCATGGTCGTGATCGTAAATGAGTGCGGTCATTGCGTCCTTGGCGAAGTCGTAACACGAGTTGGTGAGGTCGAACCATGGTCGTGGTTCCTGACGTGGTCGTAATGACCGAGGGCGGTCGTGGCAGTTGTATCACTCTCCCTCATTCATACGACTGCGGTTTAATCATGGGGAACAAGCGGTGTCCTAATCTTGGGGTAAATGATATACAATATGGAACCGATCTTGAGACAAATGGTAACAACATGATAGCATCGCTAGTATTAAAGACATAGAACACATGAGAACACGCGCCGCCACAAGCTCAATCTAGCCCTCAACAAAGGCATCTAGGCGACAAGCCTAGAGCCACCAAATACTAGAAGAAGCTTGTGACCTAACCACAAATCTCATGATATCTAAGCATAAGCACGAGACTAATGCTACCAAGATGTCATACAATTTATTTCATGCCATAATGACAATAAGATCAAAGTATACAAGCATCACAATGAATCACAACCATACACATAGCGAGATGGCGAGGCGATCACGAAGCATATGCTAGCATGGATAAAAGCATGTATACTAGAAAGATACAAAGGCATGAATAAGCGCACCATCATGACACAAAGAAACTATCCAAGATATACTCAAGCTCATCTTGTCCATACATATGCATACATCATGTAGACATACAACATGGCAAATCAACATCATGAAAAGTATGCTAACATGTATAAATAATGATGAATGAACATAAGGAGCAAGATATGAACCATGATAGATACTACGAGCATAAGGTCATGATGATACTTGACTTCTAATGCACACATTCTACTTAGCTCATGAAGTCAAGTCAAAGCTTAAGCATGTAACAAATACAACAATGTACATGGATACTTAGCGACATACACATAAAGGCATGACATGAAAGCATTGAGAGAAAAACATGCGTTATGGTACAAGTGAGCACATGAACAAGAACAACATGCCAATATGGTCAAACATGAGTATAAGGGCATGAAGGTATAAGTAGCTCACAAAGTAGGTGGAGGCGTAAGCGTGAAGGTACATGCCTCTTGGAGGCCATGAAGTGGAGAACCAACAAATGTTCTAGTCACGTGATGAAGCGAAGACTAAAATCCATTCGATCCCATGTTCTCCATCCAGCGTCGGACACCTAAAAAAACAAGAACAAAGTGCCCAAGTCTTGGATCCCAAGTGGTTAGAAAGCGGATGCTTGAACCCAAGACTTGACACACGGCCACTCAAAAAAAAAAAAAGTGGTCGTTCGTACTACGACTACGGTCGAGAAGAAATGGCGTGGTCGTAGCACGAGGCGTGGTTTTGAATGACTACGGTAGAGATGTGATCGTTGGTCATTACAACCACGGTGGGAATTGCGGTGTGGTCGTAAGTCGATTATGACCACGACAATCGGCGGCGTGCTCGAGAACCGGCGATCGTGATCGTAGGGACTTTCGACCCACGGTAACAAGCGGAAGTGTCCGCGGCGGACATGGTCGTATGCAGCTACGACTATGTCGAGAAGCGAAGTTGTGGTCGTGAGGCATTACGACTATAACGACGACACTGCGGAGGAACTCGGTTTCTTGCACTCTAGTAGCTCATACTCCTCTACACAAGTGCGGTGAGTCAAAGTTTTAATTTCTCATTTGCGATTTTAACATTCAAGTAGAAATTAAATTTTCACCGATCTCTGAGAGAAAGACTCACAACCTACACATGAGAAATGAGATTTCAACCTAGCAATAACAATCTAGCAATTTATAATCTAGGCACCTCACAATATCCAGAAGAGCAAGTATATTCATCTTGGACAAGGCCAAGGTCATAATAAGTTTTACCTTGCTCATGATAAGTCGAGCTCGTCCTTATCATTATTATCCGTGTGTTCTCCAAGGCTTTCTCCTTCACGCCACTTGATTAAGCAAAGGACAAGAATGTACCACAAAGCTCACACTTGTGGTTTCTTGCAAATAAAATCATCCTCTAGCGAAATCAAGCCTCTTGTCTCAAAGGACATCATTGGCAAAACACCCCAATAAGATTCAAAGGAAAGTTTACAAGATTCCCTACTAGTTGCCAAGCTCCGGATCGGTTAAGATCGGATCTGAGCCAACCTTGCTCGATACCAATTGAAGGACCGGCGGCAACGGAGGGGGTGAATGGTGCCTTAAAAATTCTCCCACAATTAAACCTAATCTTTTTCTCGATAGCTAAAGAGCTATGAAGAAGAAGATTGATTGCTTCTTGAGGAGCAGAGAGATCGGAGAATAGCTGCGACTAGCAGAGCAAAGAAATCGAGAGAAGGCGGTGAAAAGTCTTGTGTATTCATTTGACTTTCTGCTGTGGTGACGCCAACTCGTGGTCGATCGAGCCAAGCGGACTATAGCTATCGGTTCTGCGGGCGAACACACGTGGTCGTGACCAGCGGTGGTCGAACTACCGATGTGGTAGAAACCGAGCAGGCGTCAGCGTCGGGCCACTGGTCGAGCTCTTGCTTGAAAGCAGCGAGAGGAAATCAAAGCGGCGGTCGAAAGTCCTCTGAGAGAAATGAGGCTGCGGTCGGCGACTTGAGATAAATCTGCCGTGGTGAAACCACATCAGGAGAATCGGGCCAAGGCCGAAAGCGAAGCTTGACGCCACGACCCTTGACCAGCGGCGAAATTGCCATGGTCGTAGGCAAGCGATGAATACTACGTTGTCGGGCATACGACCATAAAGCAAATTTGAAGAACTTTTGTTCGAGAGATCCAAAGCATGAAACTTGAAACCTAGTAAGCATGAGATCTCTAGAAGTGAATTTACCAAGAATCTCCAAAGACTTATAGCGGTCGGAGAAGCGACAAAGTCGAAATCCTAAGCAGAGAGCTTGGTGGAAGTTCTGACAATTTCTCTCGATTTGTTCTTTGCTCTCGGGAATGGTCTTGCCAACTAGCCTTGAGACATATTCAGTTCGAGCAAATCAAATATAAGCCAACTCTAAAAGAAATCTGAAGGAACTAAGAATGAAGAGATGGCAAATAAATCAATGAAAGCATCTCAAAACGACCTCTCAACCCGGATCACAAACACGGACCCATCTCATATATAAACTCTAACAAGTACAGAGAGATGAGTCCTCTCAAATCATAACACGGGAGGTTTACGCAACCACTCCCCACAGGAGGACAAGCTCTACCCTAGAGCTAAACACAGACAAACTCCCACGGGAGGGAGGCGGGCGCCTTCAAGGCCAGTGAGCCAACTCAAACATTCTCGTGCCTCCCTCTCCCTTTTATAGCCTCACACGAGACTAACCTAATGGATCCATCCATTAGTCCACCTGGGATAACCCGTAAACCCCACCTAACATCGGGTTTACCACTCACTTTGCCCGCTAACTCAAATGCTTTGCTGCTATCCCATGAGACCGCACTTTGCCCATTAGCGCCAACAACTCCACTTGCTTTCGAGACACGACTTCCTTTGCGACCTTTGGCCATTTCTCCAAAATGCCCTCTGCGCCTTCCGGAAGCTTCCTCCACCGCTTTGCTATCCATCTTTGTCGACCCCACAGCACGACCGTCCTCTTGACTTTTCACGTCGTTCGGACCTCAACAACTCCCTTGTCTAGTCCCGACCTCCTAAGCCTCACCAAGGCTGTCTCTGGATCATGCAACCGACCGATCGGACCTCAGGCTCCTCCGAGTCTAGTCTCGGTCTATTCCGCCCCTACGACCGCACCCAACCTCGGCCAAATGCGGACCTCGGCTCCTCCACGAGCCTAGTCCGGTCCTCCTCGTTGTTGCCGTCGTGCTCGGCTCTGGCAGTTCGGCTCGGTTCCTCGTCTCCCGGCTCGCAACCACCTCACCGACCTCGATCATCTTGGCGTCTCGGCCGTCGGACCTCAACACCTCCGTGCCTAGTCCGGTCCTCCCGCCTCACCATGAAATAGCTCAAAGTCCTGCTGACCACGGACAAGCAAACCATCACATAGCACCGCTCAATGCACTGAGACCATCAATCGGCACAAGTATCACGGCACAACACACAGTCGTAAATTCCCTCGACCACTCAAAAGCGCAAGACAAGAAGTGGTCAAAACCACGGAAGACTTCCTGCTTCCTTCGACCACCTGACATGTCGTCACGACCATCACAAAGCTCGTTACGACCATGCGGACACAAGCCACGACCATCGCTAGCTTGCTACGACTTTATCGCACAAAGTCTAGACCTCATCGAGCACTCTGTTGCACCAACCGAGACACTCGAGCCCATCGAGAACCTTCTTGTAGCCTCGACCGCACACAATAGCTTGCTCGACCACCACGTAGCTTGCTATCTTTACGCGCTCAACCCGAGCTCAAGTCTTTTGCACAGAATTTAGACTTGTCAAAATCTGTCAAAATGATGAACAAACTAGTCCACAAGGTCCATGACGACCGTACAAACCCATACGACAAAACCCGGTGAAATCGACCACTTCCGGAGGTCATCGACCGGTTCAAAGATCGCCGATCGACCACGGTCGTCACAGCCGATAACGTGGTCGAACTCCGTTCGACCACGGCCATTTCTCGCGTTAACGTGATCGTGTCGGGTGCTGGCGTGGTCGATAACCGGGCGTTACAGCGTGGTCGAGCCACAGGGCTGGCGTGGTCGAACCACCAAGCGCATAGCGTGGTCGAACCACGAGCACCATAGCGTGATCGTGAACCCGCAGCGCCAGCGTGGTCGTACGCTCCTCGGTGGCTCTCGACCATGTCCAATGTGGTCGTAAATGGCCACGGTGGCCTCCGACCACGACCGGTGGTCGTAATCACCCGGCGTGGTCGTACTCCAGCGTGGTCGAACCGCGAGTGCGAAATGCACCAGCGTGGTCGATGTCGAATGTCACAATCGTGGTCGAGCTTGGCGCCTGGCGTGGTCGACTTCTGAAACGCAGACTACAGACCATGACCACATAGTCGTAAACCCGACCACGACTACCGACTACGACCAGCGTGGTCGTAAACTCCCGGTGGCTTCCGATTACCTTCAGCGTGGTTGTGCGACACCGACCACGCCATTTTCACGAGGATGCTGCAGCGTGGTCGTATGACCTTCGACCACGACCAGCGTGGTCGTGCGGCCTCGAAGGGTTTCGTCCACGACCAAGCGTGGTCGTATGACACAACGTGGTCGTGCTCCACACGAGACTTTCGACCACGGCTAAACTTGTCGAGAAGGCCTGGCGTGATCGTAGATCTCCGGGCGTGGTCGTATAGCCTTCCGACCACTCGTGCGTGACCGGTGACTTCGATTGCGCCCGGACTCGTCGAGGAAGCCGTAGCGTGGTCGTGGCGCCTTCGATCGCGGCGGTGGTCGTAAACTTCCCAAGAGACCTCCGACCACTCGTTCAATGCCTCACTCGGTTCCAACTAAGGACAACGTGAGCGTGGCGATCTGGCGACAATTCTTAAGGCTTACGACTTTGCAAAGTCGGCACAAACCTCAAAACCAAACTCAATCTTTCTAGATCAAGAGTCAATTACTCATCACAACCATGGGGTGACCTCCACATGGTCTCACAACTCTGTCGTGTGGCAGGTACACAGGGTTCTAGAAGGATAGGGGTTTGGTGGAGGATATGGAAGAACATAGGGTGGATTCGAGGTAATGAATTGTGGTGCAAAAGATGTATTAGCCAGAACTGAAGGATAGACACTAATTCCAATGTACATGCAATGCTTTCCATATTTCCAACTAGTGTGGGTACTCCACTGTACATGCGAAAGCTAGCTCCTGGAGTAGATAAGGCGACTGGAGAACTAATAGCTGTGGGTGGTAAGATAAAGGGTAAGGAAAGAGTGTCACCATATTGAGTACCTCCAGTGAAATGGTGTGCCATGGAATGGCCACTACCTGGTGTTGGTAGTCTCACAAAGCCTTCTTCTCCTTCTACAGCCGCCATATTACTAGCCACCTTGTTCGGGCCTGACTTTTCCATCATGGTCTTAAGCATTTCCAACACTTCTCCATTTGAGCCGAATTCTTCTGCAGTTGATTCTGGAGCTAATTCATTTGCCACTGCATATGGCTCGAATTGGATTCCACCTGTTGTTGCAATTTCGCCATATCCTTCTTGATTCCTTCCACTTCTGCTACCATAGTCACCTCAACTTCCTCCTCGAGAGCTCGACCTCCCTTCGGCATCTCGGCAGCTCACCTCTATTCGCCTCCCTAGCAGATCGGGGATTTTATAGGGAAAGATCTATATTCCTTCCAAACCTTCTCTGCTAGTTTTCTTCAATTCCACTTTCTTTCCCACCGCAGATCTGAGTTTCCTAAGTTGGCTTAGGAATTTTATCGAGGAAACTTGTTCCTCAACCCTCACCACTCAGAAACAACACATATCCATGCGTGGCCAAGGATCGTCGTGCTCTGATACCAGATGTCAGGACCCAAATTGATAAGGCCCGATTTCAGTTCAGATTTGGGGAAGAAATTGGGGTAATCGGGATTTCGCCAAAAGGGAAAGAGTAAAGCAAAGAACAAAATAAGTAGTAGGTAATAACTCGGGTTTTATTCCACACATTATCTAATACAAATGGTGGCTTAAATAGCCTCCAAATAACAACAATAGATCCGGCGACAAAAGTAATAGGCGTGATCGGGAACAATAACGGAAAATGAGGGTGATGAGTGGTTGAAGCGTAGGATGCATGGTCGAAGCGCTATCTGTGTGGTCAAAGCGCCATTTCCAGATCCCACCGTCCATTCTTCATAACCTCCATAAGTGACGAGAACCAGATGATATCATTAGATGAAAGGGTATGCGTTAACTTTAGCCATTAGATTGCTGCTTCCTCTCCCATTCTAAACCATCTCAAACATCAGGTTTTCAATACTCTGATAGTATGGGTGTACTCTTCTCAATTTGGTACTAAACTCGGATGTGATTTTTTTTGAGAGAACTCGGATGTGAGTTGTTGGTATCTTGTTGCATTCATCACTTGTGCTGTCTTTAGCTAAAAAAATTAGCCCACCTTGGAATTGGAAAGTTCTAGTTATATATGCAGATGCATCTCCATCCTAGGATTGAGCTCCTGAATGATAGTTATGTATGCCATTGTAACACAACTCTGAATGATTGAGCTCCTCTGTTTCCTCTGTTTTTCATCCAGCATGATTCCCCTAGAAAGATCTTGCATTTCAACACTTCATTACTTTCCATGCATGTCTGAAGTTACCATCGTTTGATAAGCCCTATTAGACTTGTACACCAGCTTCTTTGTTTCTGTATTGTGCTGAGGTGAAAAAGGGCACCCTTTTGCTTAGTTGCTAGATCAGTGGAATTAAAATGTTAATCTTTACATCAACCATTGGACAAGTCTCTGAGCAAGCCACAAACCTGAAATACTGAAATAGTACTACAATGTGTTTACTCTTTTTTTTACTAGTTAGAGAGACTCGTACGTTGCAACGGAGTCATAAAAATAATAAGATAGAACTTACTGCCTAACCAACTTCACACATCAAATATTGAAGAGAAAGAGAGAGAGAGAAGGGTGGTCAGAATGCGCGAGAAGATGAGAACAGTGGCGGGGTGGGCGGTTGTATCCTGAGAGAGAGAGGAGGAGAGAGACGAATGTTTCAAATCAAATCGGATGGCTAAGAAGAGAGGAGGGAGAACGGACCGATGACCACCAACTCAAATTTCTATAATAGTAAAGATTTACTGCTTCTACTGTTATAGGATGGTAGTAAGAGAGGAAAAACATGTGGGAACTAGTTTCATTGTGCTCCAAAACTATGAGGACTAGTTTCAGAACATGTACAGTAAGCTAAAAAAAATGGGGGAAAGGGCAAAGTAGAACAAGTGCAATCCTCACCCTCCTTGTTGATTCCAGAGGTGCTTTTTAAAAAATGAATCTTATGACGCATTTGGATTTGTCAATCACTTGATGCTATATGAACAGGAGAAGATAGAAAATTTGACTGTTGTTGCTATTGTTGGTCCCCTACCACACGCGCTCTCCAATATTGTCACAGCTCTTGAGATTATCAAAACTGGTGCAATTTGTACCATTTCAGATCAATGAAATTGACAACTGTTGCAATCTGAAACTGTAACTATGTATTGTTTTCTTGCTGTCATGTTGAAAATGATGTTGGTTCCAGTCTATGTTTCCCAGATATCCTGATACGGATACTGAGATCGCGATACGGCGATACCGCGATTTGCCATTTTCCTAAAAATACCGATCTGGCGATACGTATATATATATATATATATATATATATATATATATATATATATATATATATATATAAATATAAAATAAAGATAAAAATAAGAAATTAATGAATTCTTATAAGGAATTGAGAAACTGAGAATACCTTAATACTGATGTAGGCATATAGCAACTTGCTTGGTATTTCAGTTCTCCCTCCTGGCTGTTAGACTAATATAATAAACCATCTGCGAAGAATAACAGAATAGATAAGTACATGTACAAAAATAATGAAATAAATAGCAGAATCACAAGTCATGAGTCATGATTGATGGTTAGGTAGTAAAGTAAGTATTTGACTCTATGGCGAATCGCGGTAATCATGATTGATCAAGTCATGAATCCACTCTTGATCAGTGAACCGCATCGCATTATCAGCCACACGCCGAATACACCGCAGCGACGAGTTGGCTCTCATATGTCTGCAAGATCTATAAACTTGCAACAACCACAGCTGAAACCCTTATTGGTCATACCTCTGTGCTTTTGCAATCACAAATGCTTCCAGAGCCCACTTTGTGTAACATAAATTAGCAAAGAAGGTGTTCTTCTGCTGGGTTGCTATAAGAGTTAGAACAACTGGGAGCAACGCTGACCACTGCATCAAAATAAAATAATGTATTAGAACATCTATAACAAAATTTCCGCACTTTTTCTTGACTCTTGAGATGGAGCAAATGCTTATATATAAAACAGCTCACCAGCTGTGCAGAACCAGGCTGTAAGAAGATGGCAAAAGTGTAGCCAATTCCTGTCACACGGTAGACAAGCGCAAGAACAACATAGTTTTCCAGTTTTCATTTCTTTTGTGAGAATTTATCATGCTGATTCCAAAATTTTGATGCTTATTCTAGATTTTCGATTAGTAAAAGCAAGAGAAAAAATAATTATTTTTCTGATTGGTTGCAGGAACACCACCAAGATTTTAGTGGCAGACGCTCTTGAAGTGCACGGAGGTTTTTGGTAAATGGCACAATTGCAAGGATGTTATTGGTACCTTTTGGCTGTGTATTTCCTTGTTGGATTATAATGCTAGCTACTAGTCAAACAGTTTCTTTTGGTAAGTATGGATAAGATGGGTATTGGACTAGATATGCATCTCAGCTAGCTAGCTGGATGTGGTTTTATGTATTGTGTAAGTGATAGTTAGATGATGTGATGGCATCGTCCAACACACAGGGATGATGTACGTATGTGACAATATTATGTTTATTTCCACTACTTTGTGCCGATTTGATCATTCAACTTGTTTTGCTTCCCATGAAATCCTGATTGTAAATAAGATTTGGCAATATATAGTATAAACGTACATATGGTTCTCAATGGCAGTGTGTCCGTCGGAGATTCTCCAAAATTCAAAATTGACTGAATTCTGAAATGCACGTCGTCAGTCGACAAAAGCCAAATCCAAGGTGTTGACGCTAGATGCACGTACAAATTAATATCTGCAAGAGCATAGGTTATTTGTAGCTTTTCACTGAGCATTCTAAGATATTGAAATCCACAGAGAAGTGTCGAAGAGATTCACTACTATTAACTAAAGGAATGATTAAGATGTTGAAAGTAACTACTGAAAAATCTACCAAAGCTAGAACTAGAGAAAGTAGGTTTAACCAAGATGTGAAAATTCCTCCCTTAGGCGAGGTTCACCTACTGCAACGAAATACTAGATCGATCTTAATAAAAATAGCACCTAATAATACTATGTTGGCTCTCACCCTACAGATCAATACCAGCCCCTTCATTGTTCACCTATGTCATGGGTCCATCAAACTAATAAACACTGTCATAACATGCACAACTTGATATAGATCCGCACCCTAGATGTAAACACCATGTCTACATCTAGAGCTAAGCAATCGATAATCATGAATACCTAATTATCAACTTAGGAAGATGTATAATGTCAAGAAGATACAACTGTAGCATAAAAGTACTAAAATAATAGATCAATCCATATGTCTTAGGTTACACAAAATCTCCACACAAGATCGGATGGTTGTAGATGATGGAGAGTCGAAGAGGAAGACACAAGGAAGAGCGGAGGTGACGGCATGGGACGACATAGATGTGGCGTCAGGTAGTGCCAAGCGGTGCCAATGCAGCGCCGGGCAGCGCCATGGAATAGGGCTCCTTGCACTCGATAAATCGACGGCTTCTCTAATTGGCTAACCCTAATCTTGTGGTTTCGATGAGTTTTGGCGGATTTCTTCAATGGTTTCGATGTGGTAGAGCCTCCTCTTTATATAAGGACCCCAAGGAAGAGTCCCGATCGAAAATGGCAAAGGGAGGAGGTTGGCACCAAGTGGCGCGAGGGTAGCACTGGGCGGCGCCAAGGCCCTGCAATGACTCAAAAGTCAGTTCTCAATCCTTCCAAAACATGATGTTGAGCAGTGCCAGGGCGGTGTCGGGCTGCATCATATCCTTGGACTTCAATTTGGGCCGGTTAAGGGGTCATAGGACTTTGGGCGTTGGCTGGCGCCAGCATAGCACCGAGTAATGCCAAGGTCCAGGGGTCACGGGACCAGCATTCTTTGGAATTATAGAAAATAGGCCTCACTCATATGAGACTATTTCTAATACTCGTCGAGGGGGACCCACCCCTAGCCCGTAGATGTACTAATAGGTTTCTTTGTACAGCTAGCTGGTTCTTGTGGAGACAATATTCTTCTTAGTGTTGCTGGAGGAGCAAAATCGATAGGAGGCGTTGGCGGTTGGTGCCTATGCATAGCAGCATCCGCGTTTGTTCTTGGCGTCTTCCGCGGTTGTGTTCGGCGACATTAGCAACTCTGCCCACGTAGGCTCCACCGTCTCCTTGCCTAGAGCTGACTAGATCTGCCTTGACGGTGGAGTCTTGAAGCCAGCCTCTGCAATCTTCTCTAGCACCCAGCCTCGACCAAGTCATTGTCCTTCTCCTCGATGGGGAAGGTTTTTTCCTCGGTGTCAGTGAGCTGTCTCCTTACCCCAACTAAATAAATTGCTTCCCTTTTGTGGTTATGGTGTTAATCACAGTCTTGGTCGGTAAGCCACTTCCTCCGGCCATTGCGTATCTCTCCTCCAGCTCTGTCACTCTGGATCCCCCACCCGCTACTCCCTAAGCGGCATCATTAGTATAGGTGCTGAGACTGAAGATCAAATCATCATTAGTTCTTGATGGCCAATCGGAGTTTTACCAAGTACATCGCCATCTCTTGCCGACGATAATATTCTGGTGTCTCCCTCAACCTCCAACCAAAGGAGACCCATTTTCCTCTTTCGCCGCTTGACATCACCGGCAAATGCACAACAGGTGGTAGAACCATGGCCAGATACAAGTGTTCAAGGCGAGGAGCATCGAAGGCGTCGTTCTTAGCTGCTAAAGGACTTGGATGTAATTTTCTCTTTCTGTGTAGTCCTTTTCTTATGTGCCAGGAACCAAGTTGTGAAATGTTTCTTCCTTAGGCTCCTACACCTACACTATAATTTTAATCCAGAGTTAATGGCCTCATGGGCCATATTAGCCCCTAAAAAACCATATCTGCACTTCTTTTCAAAGTTTACACACCTTAGTAATTAAGTACAGCACATTTAAGAAAAACGTGTTGTACTTCCCAAGAAACTCTATAATATTTTTCTTTTTAAAAAGAAATTATTAAAAGAAAAATAATTGAAGTTTGCGCAATACAATAGACTACAATATTTTCCTAGGAACCCTCCAAATAGTTTGTATGAAATATTGCATAACAGAAGAAATCGTGTTGCGTTTACAGTCGAGGTCGACTATTGTCATACCCCAAATTTTAACATCCAGAATCCTCTGTGATTTATTGCACTATTCTCTGGATCAGTAGATAGTGCTCACAGTTATAGAAAATGAATATCAAATACATATCTTGCGGAAGCATAAATATATAAATATACTTACTCATGGGCCGATTTGGCCGAAATCAATAAATTGCAGCAGCGGAAGAACGAAGCACACAGGTGAGACCTCCAGGACATGCCCACAGGCAGCCAACTGGAGGTTCGCGGCCTAGCCCTTGACATATTCATCTTCTTTTCCATCATGACCAATAGAGTTGCTGAGGCGCAGTGATCTGATTCTTGATTCTGGATTTGTTGTGAGAGCGAGTGTGAGCACACCAACCACCGTGCTCCGCGAGCCAATACACAGAATGCAAATAAATAATATGCATGGCTTATCAAAGGAAAGCTCGGGTTATTTTATTTGCCATAAATTGCTCTTGGTAGCATTATTATTAAATCATAGTATTATTGTTGCTACCTAAAACTCCACACGGCGATTACCATAATTGACTTATTCCACCAAAGATACATTTTCTTTACTCATTGCTGTCTAAGACTCCAAACAGCGGTGACATCATTTATTTAATTCACCGAACATACACTTCCTATATTGATTGCTGTCTAAACTCCAAACAGCGGTGACATCATTTATTTAATTCACCGAACATACACTTCCTATATTGATTGCTGTCTAAACTCCAAACAGCGGTTGACATCATTTATTTAATCCATCGAACATGCTCTTTCTATGTTGATTGCTGTCTAAAACTCCAAACAGCGGGTGACATCATTTATTTAATCCACCGAACATACACTTTCTATATTGATTGCTGTCTAAACTCCAAACAGCGGGTGACATCATTTATTTAATCCACCGATCAAACACTTTCTATATTGATTGCTGTCTAAAACTCCGAACAACGAGTGACATCATTTAGTTAATCTACCGATCATGCACTTTCTATACTGATTGCTGTCTAAAACTCCGAACAACGAGTGACATCATTTAGTTAATCCTCCAATACCTTTTGTATTCCGTATTCCTAATAAGCCAATCTTGTAATCACTATTTCTCAACTCTTCACTTCTGAATTCTAATGATTCTCTAACATGATTCATCGGTATTTCTCCACCAAGAATATCATTAATCAAGTTTATACCTCAATTATCATATCTCCAAATTTTCCACAAATTCAATTCATCCATCTAGATCAAATCCCAGTAATCCCATTAAATCAAGCAATTACCTTTACACTCTTTTAAATGCTCCACAAATCATTTAAATCATCTATCTAGCCTATTCATTTAGACTCCACCAATTTATTTCTCCTAGACTCCTTTTTGTCATTTCCTTCTTATAATCGACATGAATCCACAAATCATCGTTATGTATTTACCACAACAGTCACCTTCTTTTCTTACGCTCTATTTATTCTTCTCTCTATTTATTCTTCTTGGCATTTTTTAGGAGAAGTATCATCATTATTTGCTTTTGAAATATAATACATAGAAATTTCCTGAGACTTAGCAGTTTAAACAAAAACATAATGTGTATGAGAATGCAATAATAGTAGCGATTCAGATTCCATCCACCGTTACATGGCATCCGAACCATATGCTTAATCCTTGATTATAGCCGCAACTTATCTTTGGGCGACACCTAGGGCAACACAAATTAGGGCTTTCCGCGGCCCTCCACTTTTCCATTTCCACCACAAAGTTTTTGAAATAGAACTATATCTAGTTAGATTCCCATGTCCGCCCATGACCGTGGGCATGACTATTCGAATAGTTTTGACTCTGTAGAGTTTGTACATTTTCACGACAAGAGACAATCAACTCGTTGCCCCGCATGATTTCTTAGTCATGTAGTTGAGCAGACCATCATAGTGACTTTTCAAAGTATCTAGGTCCTTTTGTCATCTCACCTTATGGGCTTCTCCCACTTGCGGTGGGTCTCATCTATACACGGGATGTTCCCCACAGTTACTAACGCAGCCGGGCTCCACTTCTCGCAACGCTTAGAGCAGCTGAGAAACTTCACCCTCCACTTGGTGTCCCTTTAGGCCTCATTGCCCTTGCTTATCCACTTCTTTCCACTACCAGTGAGATGAGTCCGGGAGTTTCGATAAATGTACTTAGCCAAGTTGTACTTTACAGACTTGTTGTTGCACTGTTTTACGTGGGAGGTTATGACAAGATTCGATTCTTAGGGGTATCTGGGCGGTTCTACCACTAACCACTTTGTGCTTCCACTGCACCACACACCCTTAAACCATCCGCCCAGATATTCAAGCAAGTTGGGGTTTTTGGGAGCATAAAATAACCATATCCAACACATATCAGTCATTACCACCATGACTGCCCAACCAAATTTTCTCATGTTTAAAAATGATAATGATGCTTGGGGCATTTCAGCGCCCCTGAGATCTACGCAATACTAAGCATGGCGTATAATTACGGACTTATTTTCAAAAAGTTACTATCATAGTTTTGCTAGGGCGACAAGGTTCACATAATCAAATGTTCCAAAGGAGGTGTAATATTAATCAAGGCAAACAATGGGCAGGTAACTAGCATATTAAATTAAACATGTATTTGTATATAAAATAATAGCATGCAATTTGATAATTTAAACCAAAGTAATTTGCAGAAAATGTAGGTTCAACATGATCAAAGTATTGACTCGCCTTGTGCGGTTTTACCGCGGTCTTGAGCTCACTCAAGATTTCTCATTTGTTGGTCTTGCTCCTGATCATTGGGGGTTGCCTCGGCTTCGGCTTCGGCTTTCTGAGCTTCGTACGCTATTTTTACGTGCGCGAAAATTTGGATTAAAAAATTAGCAAGACAATCGAAATATCATCAAAAATTAAAATAAGCTCCAAAATCTTGGTTTCGGTTCCATTGGATAGTTCTTGAATTTAGAAATTTGTTTCATTCAATTTGGAGTTAAAATGAATAAGTTATGCCTATTTAAAGCTTTTCGGTTCAATTAAAATATTGAAATTATCAAAATCTGACATGTGGTGCCCACTGGCAGCGACCCACTCATGCGGGCGCTGATAGGCGGGGCCGGCGGCGGCTCTCTCCCCTCCCGCCATCGCGGGCGGGACCCAGTGTCGGCGGGACACGTGTGGCGGTCGGACATGTGGGGCCCACATGTCGGTAAGAAAAAAAAAAAAGGCTCAATCTCGGCTGCGGGCGGGGCTCGAGCAGCAGAGGGAGCCACAGGGGAGAAGAGAATTAGCGGCTGCTAGCTAAGGGATTCACTCGGTGTTGCTTACCCATATAGGGTAATAAACCCTCTTAAGCAGGGGCCTTACCTTGAACAGAGAGGCTCGGGGACGACGGTGGGCGGCAGTGGCGCCCGGCGAGGAGCTTGGGTTCTTGGAGTCTGGCGGGCGATGGAGGTGTCGGTGGGGTCATGGATCGCCGGAGGTGGGTCGGCGGCGTGCGGTGGTGGTGAGCTCGGGAGGCGTTCGGTGGCGAGGTGCGGGTGACGAGGAGCTCGGGCGGGCGGGAGGATGTCGGCGATGTTGGGAGATGGTGTGGGAGTGGGGTGGGTTTCTCTGGCGAGAACCGGTGGGATTTGCGGAGGTGCCGTGGCCGGAGTTTGAGAAGAAAGCGGTGCGGTGATTGGATGGTTGGAGGTCGATTCCTTTCGGTGGGAGGATGAGGAGGGCCAGCGATGCGTTTGAAAGCTCCTCGGGTTTTATAGGCGGCGGGACATGGCGGCCATGAGTGGCTCATGGCAGGACAATTGGGGTGTCGGGCGATGGCGTTGCCGGTGGCGGCTGCAGCGAGCATGGCGGCGGATTGGGCGGCGCCATCAAGTGTTCTCCACGCCTGCCCGGTGGATTCATGGCCGTGTCGCGCGGTTCGAGGAGGCATGGCGGAGGGGGGTCGGGCGAGGAAGAAGGAGCGGGGGTGGACCCCACGGTCGAGGGAGAGAGGCGGGATGGTGAGGTGGGAGGTGGGCCGTTCGGTCGGCAGCCGGCTCCCCTTTCTTTTCTTTTCTTTTAATTTTTTGGTTTGTGTATTTGTGTTTGCACATATCTAAATATACATATGTGGAATTCATGTTTTAGGCCAAGTGTCTCCCTCATTTTTATGGATCATCTTTTCATATTCGAATTTTAAATTTAAATTTTCTATTATTTAGACAGGTGTGCTCCTTTTTTGAACTTTTTAACTTTTTTGGAACCTTAACCAATTTCAAGAAAATACTATAAAAATTCAAACTCAAATATAATATATTGAAAAATAATTCAAAACATTATATTTTACAAATTTAATTTTTCAAGATGTTACAACTGTACCCGCGTCTCAAGCAGTAATTCCACACGGAGGCTTCGCAATACCTGAAATACTACGCCACGAAGGGATCAAAGAAATCAGACTTCAGGAGATTGTTGACGCTAGGTACACTTACAATTAATATCCATAAGTGCATCTACACAAACAAACACTACCACCACCACCCTATAGGGGAAGGACTCCTTAGCACCTTTGTCCACCTCTGGATCATCATTCCGTCATATTTATCCAACACTTGGGCTTGTTTGTCCACTGAATGGTTTCTTCGTCAGACTAGTTTTGTGGTTTAATCTATTATTTTTAGAACATGTTTAATGTTATTTCTATGTTATTCATGCTTTTATTCTTTACTTTTGAGTAATCTATTTAGTTCTTGAGGTCATAGGGTATCCCAACATAGAGTTCTTGTGATAGATCGGGATTCGATATAGTGATAGATTTGGATCTGATATGGTTTAATATATTCTTGTGATGATATTCTCCATGATGGTTGTATGAACGCCAAAGGATAGCGCCGCTAGATGAGATGGGAATGAAACAGGGGCGTAGCCATCGGGGATGCTTGGTGAGGCTTCAGCCTCACCTCCCCTGGTGGCAATTTTATATAGAGTAAAAATAGAGAAAAATTAATAAATCTAAATAGAAGCTAGCTCTCTTTAATGAAAAGATTAATAATAAGTATGAAATTAAAGAAGACAATGACGAGCAGGAGGAGAAAAAGTGAAAATCATAAAATTAAAGAAAAGCTAATCAGTCAATCAAAGAAAGAAAGAAAGTGAAATAATATATATAATCAAAAAAATAAAGACGAAGAGGAGGAGTAGCAGTGAAAATCATAAAATTAAAGAAGAGATAATCAATCAAAGAAAAAAAGAAGAAAGAAAGTGAAATATATATATGAACCTTCTTGAATCCGAGGATGACGGTGGAGAGCTCGATGAACCTCTAGTTGATCTTCTCCCTCTACAATCACTCCGCGATGATGTGGTCCTACATGTGCCCCGAAGGCACCGCCGCCGCCGAGCCCCCTGCCGTGAAAATGATAAGAACATTGGATAGAGTGTGAAAAAGATGATGTCTTTTGTTTTTATTATCTCGTGATTCAAATTAGTTTAATTCTGGTATGTTTCATATAATCTAAATTTTCATTGTCACTCATAATTTTCTATTATATCACTAATTTTGATATGTTTTACACATAAGTGACTTATCACTACTCCGTACTCATGGCTCTTTCTATTATTAAAGTACCTACTTTCTATTTCCCTATTTTTTATTGTTTGTCTTCATTTAATTTATAATTTCTATTTGAATTTAAAATTTTATAAGAGTAAAAGACTAATTTTGTGTCAACTTAGTTTAGACTTATAAATAGTTCAGCCCACCCTCAATTTCATTCCTGGGTTCGCCACTGGAATGAAAGGTAGAACGGTGATAGGCTATATCTGATTCCTTAGATAATTCCCGCTTATTTAAACATCAGGACTAGACATTTGTAATACAAAACTTATCACTCCTCATGGATATGATACTCTTACTGATTCAAAATAGCCAACGATACTGTACACTTGCGGGCTCCATCGCTGGGAGTGCAGTGCTTTCGCTTTTGTATTTAGTTTAGTTTCATTTACTATTTTTATTTTGAATTTTGGTTTTATTGATTATGGGTACTCACACTACTATAAAAAGCCTAATACTAGACGCCAAATCACAGACGGTTTGACAAAACCGTGCAGTGATAACTACTACGAGCAGTTTTAATTTGGACACCGTCGTGTTGATGGCATCGGAGAAAACGAGTATCACAAACGGTTCTTATCGATGAACCGTGCGTGATATTCGATATCCTGAGCGATTTTAATTAAAAACCGTGCGTGATAATTGAGATATCACGACGGTTTTTATTAAAACCGTCGTGATATGTTTCCGCCTGCAATTCTCTAAAATTTCATAATTTCCCGCCTGAGTCCGAGTAGGATTCAGTTTTGAGACACCTTCGTAGCTCCGCCTCTTCATCCCCTATAAATAATTCCAGATTGACCCCACTGTTCTCCTCCATGCTGTATTCTCCTCCTCCGTGATATTCTCTTCCTCTTTGTTGTTCTCCTCCTCTTTGCTTTCTCCTCCTCTGTGATATTCTCTTCCTCTTTGTTGTTCTCCTCCTCCTCCTCCTCTTCCTCCTCCTCCTCCTCCTCCTCCTCCTTGACTCATACCATAATAGCCCCACAAGCAGAGATGATGCACAAGGCAGTGCTCAATCAACACCGACGATGGTGGGCATCAAAGACATCCAGCTCGTCTTGTTGCATCGAGGCGAGAAGGCCTAGGCATAGAGGATCTTTGCTTTTCTCTGTTCTTGTTGTGTTAGCTAGATGGGTAACCTATTTGTTGTTTTGGGATATTGTAATAGTAGCTTCTAATCTTAATAAAAATAAAATATGTCTTGTGTTTCATACTATATTTGCTTGTTTTCATTTCAATTAATTGATTTGCGAAATGGATGTTTCATGTTTGTGAAATGAATTGAGATGTGAATTGGATGTATACATGTGCATGTTGATCTGCTTGTTTCAGAGAGCATGGCTAGCATTTCCTAAGACTAGCCAATAAATAAAAATAGATTTAGGGGTAGAAAAGAATAGCACAGACGGTTTTTAACTAAAAACCGTCTGTGATATATCAATATCACGACGGTTTTCACTAAAACCGTCGTGATAGTCGATAATCACGAGCGGTTTTAGTTAAAAACCGTCGTGATATCACCTATCACGACGGTTTTACTTATAAACCGTGCGTGATTATCGCTATCACGAGCGGTTTTAGTGAAAAACCGTCGTGATATTACCGAGCGGTTCGAAAACCGTCGTGATGATGTTTTGAACCGTCGTAATAGGATTGTCTGTAGTAGTGTCAAGTTCATACCTATAATTGTGTGTTGAATGAACATTCTTTAGCTGAAAAGGCTAATTACTTGGATAGTACTGCATATCCTATGTCAAATAGAAATTATGAGGTTAACCCTCAAACTATTGGTATGCTTCGAAATAATCAAATTCAACATAGATCAAATGAAGACCCGTATGCTCATATTAATTTCTTCAAACATAGACGCACTACATTTAAATCAAATTCAACATAGATCAAATGAAGCTTAAATTATCCCTATTTTCATTGAAAGATAGGGCTTTACATTGGTTATCTACTTGGCTCTCTAGAAGTTTTACAACTTGGGAAACATTATCTACTGCTTACTTAGCTCATTTTTATCCACAGAAAAAGTCATATGGAGCTAGATGGTTAATTCTGGATTATAGACAAAGAAAGAATGAAAGTTTGCTTAGAGCTTATAAAAGATTTAGAAATTTTATTAATGAATTGTCCCCATCATAATATTCTTGAATGGTTAGTTTGATGTACTTTTTATAGATGACTTAGTAATAAGTGCAAGAAAGAAGCTGACCTTCTAGCTAGTGAAGCATTCATGAATTTTACTATTAAAGAGGCATGGGATATGATAGATAGAATTAATTCAAACTATGAATCCTGGGAGCTCGATGAAGGTAATGATGGAGGTAATGATTATGAATATGAATGTCTTGAATCTTGTTAAATTTGCAAGTTGTCAAAAATCATAGCAAAGAATATTTAGTTGATTCATACATTATAATGAACATCATCAAAACATATTCCAGGCATATTGAAGTACCTAAGATCAATTTGGTAGAGTATAATGGCCCAGTTAAAGAAGAATCACCATTTAGGGTAGAATCCACTAACATTGTGGGTGAGATGCTTAAAGGAGAAAATGTGGCAACACCTCGGTTTACCGAACCATTGCCATTTCCATCAAAACTGGTTCAGCATAAATTGGAGAAGTGATATAAAATAAAAACATTATTGCTCAAGTAGCAATAAAAGGTAAGGTAAAATCTCATGTATCAATTGTTAAAGAATTAATTTTTAAAGATAGGGTAGCAATGAATTTTATAAAAGGTATAGCTAAAAACAACAACCTTGGTAAACCCATTATACCTTGCTCATTTGGTGATAATTTTACCATGCTTTATGTGATTTGGGAGCTAGAATTAATGCTATACATTATTCTCTTTATGAAGAATAAAAGATGAAATTCGCCCGATTAGATTAAGGAAAACTAAAATGGAATCCAATTAGCGGATAGAAAATTTTAAAAGCCCGATGGTATACTTATTGACGGGAGTCAACAAAAATTTGTTGGTGCTCTCTAATGGGGAGAACTATCAACTATCTCAAGTTAATTTCCAACATTGCTTTGTCGCAACTCACAGGTCACTGAAGTCTAAGAAATAAGCAATCGACCTTTTTTCCCTACTCCAATAATCGTGTGATGCTCACAAGTTTGGTGAATAGATCAAAGTATGGTTTCAGCCCATTTGTATTGTAGGCGAGAATCACACTCATTTCTTTATTCAACGCGTTTGTATTCTTCCCTACTATTGCAGGCGAGAATCACACTTATTTCTTTATTCAATGCATTTGTA
Source organism: Bonia amplexicaulis (assembly GCA_036346245.1). Classification (NCBI taxonomy): domain Eukaryota; kingdom Viridiplantae; phylum Streptophyta; class Magnoliopsida; order Poales; family Poaceae; genus Bonia; species Bonia amplexicaulis. The sequence continues at coordinate 23,709,989 of CM070736.1, read as the reverse complement.
TTGTACTACCTCTGTTTTTTACTTATATCCTTAAATCCATGCTATAAAAAGAATATAGTACGATCAAAAACAGTAACAAAAGTACGCAACGACTTCTCCGTACGTGACATGGACATGAGAGAAATCACAACAGCATATCTTAATTATTATAAAAAAAGGAGTTGGTGATTGGTGTGATCTCTCCCACCTTTTCTATCTCTCTTGACAAAAAAATACTTTGTCTGATGTATGGACTCACCCATGGACCCACCTCTCCCACGTCCGTGCGTCCTGCCCCTCACCCTCATGAACCCGTGCGCTCCTTCCTCCTGATTTCTCCCTCGCCTCCTCCCTCCCTCCTCCGCCTGCATGTTCTAAAAAAATTTACCATCCGTTATCAAAACATATAGTATAATTAAATTTTAAAATTTGTAGTAATGTACAGGTATTCAGCTAGTAACTCAAAATAGGACAGGTACAAGCGAAGTCCAAGCGCATCATACAAGATCTACTACTTGCTTTACGAATCCACTCCACACACGTCGACATCTCCAAATCACGGAAGCGTGAGCCCCGTTCCACGAAACCTGCAACGGACGGTCTCGTCCAGCCGCATCGCGATCTCCGGCGTCATGTGGTTCACCCAGTCTCCGGTGACCCCCTTCCTGAAGAAAGCTGTAGGGCCCCGCGGAGCCACTCCTGTTCACCTCCAGGCAGGGGCGGATCTAAACCTATGGCAGCATGGACTTTAGCCCGGGATGTGAAAAAATTACCAGTGTATAGCCCAGGTAATTCCAGCTCAGTCCGGGGTATAAATTCTATAATTCAGCCATATTATTCCTAGTACCCAATCTTCTTTTAGTAAATTCAGCCTGGGGTGTGATGCAATCCTAGATCCGTCACTGCCTCCAGGCCCTATCTTGTCGAAGCTACACGATGCCTGCGACGGCGCCGGCGTCCTCCTCGCCAGCCGAGAACGGCCGGCTCATGGACTCCGCCAGCCTCGTCACGTTCTTGCCCGTGTCCTGCGGCAGGTCCTCGAGCTTCAGGACGAGCACGCTATCCGGGTGCGCGACGCTCGCGTGCCGATAGGAGAGGATGTGGTCCCAAACCGGGCCGGGCGACACTGTGCCGTCGCAGACGGACTCGAACGTCTCGGCGAACGACAGGTTGGGCTGGGCGTGCCATAGGAAGCGCCACAGGGAGACGGGCATGTCTTTGGGGTCCCTGCAGATGTACAAGACCTTGCAGCCGGAGCCAGCGCCTCCGGTAACCGACTCGGGGAGCAGGGTGTATGAAACAAAACCGAAAATTTAAAAGAAATTTGAATTCTCATTTGGATTTGATTTCCTTTAAATCTTGGCCTATTCTAGCTCAAATCTTAGCCATCCAAACCACAATTTCTCACCTGCTGTAATACCCTGGAAATTGTTTAATTAATTGTTTAATTAATAGAGAGAGAGACTTTTGTGAAATAATTAAATTTATAAGAGTTTTGAGTGGTTTTATGAAAATTTAAGACAATCGGGCTAGGCCTTGGCCGATTGGGTTTTCTTGGCCCAAGAGGGAGGGAGGCCACCTCTTAAAACCCTAGGCGCCCCCCACCCTGCGCCTCCACCCCCGCCGCCGCCCGTGCTGCCCGGCGACTTCTTCCGGTCTTTGCGTCGTCGTCTCCTCCCCGGTCTTGCCGTCGCCGGCGTTCGTCATTGTCTGCGTGGATCCGGAGGAAGAGAGGAGGAGATCGCGGGCGTGTTCGTCGCCGTGTTCGTCGTGTTCGTCGGCGTGTTCGTCGTCGTGTCGTCAAGGGTAATCCTAGTAGTCTCTAGATTGGTTTTAATCGAGTTAGATTAGTCGGTTTTTGGGCTCTGGGACGATAGTTGTTTCTCGGCGGTTTTGATCTAGTTTCGTCGGGATTCAGGTCTGGACCCCTTCTAGAAAGTTGTAGAGGGTTTGATTATCTTTCCAGGGAGTACAAGAACACATTATTGGATCTGTGTAGCAAAAGTTATGAATTTTCTAGTGCACTGTTCTGCAGATCGGGGTAGTTCTGGACAGAGTTTAGTAGATCGGTTTGTGCGACTGAAATAGTGGCAATTCAGGAGTCCTTCAAATTGGGAAAGTTGTAGATAAGTTTCTTAGCTTTCAATAGAGGTAAAGAAGTCCGGATTCGAGTTTCTGGGTGAAAGTTATGACTGTTTTAGTGCGCTGTCCAGAGAGTCCGACGTGAATATTGATGCTTTAGAAAAGGGTTTGGATCGGCTAGTTAATGGAAGAATCAGAGAGTCTCCCCAACTAAGTTTTGTAGATAATTTAATTATCTTTCCAGAGAGTCCAAGAACGCTTAATTTGGAGTTACGTACTGAAAGTTATGATTTTTGGAAGTCGGCTGTCTGTGGTTGGGCAGATTTGACCAAGGGAGTTGGGGATTTAATTGAGATAAATTGTTGGGTGAATTGGGGTTGCTGCTATTTTATATCTAGAAACCGCTACTGTCATGTTAGTAATTATTAATTAATTATTCAGGAGGAGAGCGGATTCGGGGTTGTGCCTTCTACGCGTTCTTCATTTTCTCTGGTTGAGGCAAGTATATTTGTGATGTGAAAATCTGTGTGTTTATGGATTTGTTGAATTGTTTGGATGATGGTTGAATCATGACTGTTTAAATTGTGAGTATGAGTAAGTGATGAATTGAGAATGCTATTTATGTTACATTTACATTATGGCATTTATGAGATTGGTTGATGCGTAGTATGGTGAATGCTCGTTATCTTTTGATACATTCACATATATGCATCATATTGAGAATTGAAGTCTTGATCATGCGGTGATCAAGCATCGAGGTCCCCACACTTGCGGTGTGGGCAATTGATCCTGTGCAGAAGTGCAGGCATGGGTGTGCATTGACGGATGCACACTCCGCGTCTGGTAAAATGCAAAGAGATGAGAAAGAGGAGCTTTTGATCATAATGCCTGACATGAAATTCATATGTAATATGTTTAACTTGAGAGTTAATGTTCATGCTTGCATTTGTTACGATTATACTATTTGAGTCATTGGACTCACTCTTCTTTGTTGTTTGTTGTTGTTGTTTGTTTATTTTAGGTACCTTCACGAGGTCGACATGCATGGGAATAAAGAGGATTAGTATTGTTGCACTTGCGAAATATTCACCATGGAGAAGATAGAGAACTCTAATTATTATTTGTTGATTAGTTCAAGTGGTATTTGATTATGACCTTGATTAAGATGTAATAATGGATTAGAACTTCTTTATATTGCTTGGTGCTTTACTTTAGTTTTATAGATGTTTACGCTTAGTAGCCAAATTACTTTGCTTGCGGTTATTCATACCTTTTGATAATATTGTTAGAACTTCATTTTATCAATAAACAAAGGAGGCTCTGCGAAATTTTATAGAATGCCTTAGCATAGTTTTATTATGTTGTTAGTTTGGTAGCATTTCGGGCCATTGTTTGGTGGGGTGTTCTGATTGGTATCGAGTGGGCTTTAGGTCCGTGGTAATTAAACTAATAAATTGACACCTTTGGTGCCTGATGGGATGGGATGGGTCAAGCATTGCATTTATGCTTTTGACATGTTATATTGATGATTTACATTATGAGATAATCTTGTATGCTTATTGATAATCTGGTATGATTATGATTTGCTCCTATATTTATTATGGTGAGAATAGTCAATGATATGATGTAGATGTTGTGATGTGCTACCTTGGTATTGCAGATTATATCATTGTTTGTAGTATGAGGATTAGCAATGTAGTTACCTCGGGTAACTTAATTGCAGTGTTGGTGAATTTATTAGAAAAGTTGTTATTATCCTTAAGTTGATTTGACCAATTCTTGGTGATTGCGATTAATAATTTCTTTTGAGATTGTGGTTCTTGCAGTTGAGGGTATGCAATTGGTCTCTACATTCCTTGAAGCGATTATTGTTTCTTTCAGGACTCTTGAGATACTTTGCTACCGTGCTTTTTGTTGATTTGTAAGGTTAGTTCCTTCGTGGGAGTTTGTCTTGTTGCGAATCATGGCTCATTGGTTCGCTTGGTGTTTTCTTTTATTAATGCGAATTTTGAGTTGCAAAACTCATTGTTATGTAAAGCTTTGGATCTATGTTTTCTCTTTATCTCGGCGTTGAAGTTTATTGTTCCTTTTCCTTTTGAAGAGAGTGTTAAAATCATTTATGTTGTTTTGCTATGCTTAAGTGGAAGGTGGTAGTCATATAAACTAATTCATAAGGATGAATTATCAAGTTGATATGTTAGCATAGTGTATAATTAAATTTTTTTACTAGTATCCTTGGAAGTGTAGTTGTGTAATTTGATATTGCCTGTAATAGTTTTAGAAGAACTATGATTAAGAATTTGTTTACTCATGATAGTAACTCATGGAGTTATTGAGGAGTGTAATAAGAACCGGAATGATTATTATGATTGTTAAAATTTCTATCATGATTGGATAAATTGAATTATCTGTGTCTTTAGTAATTAATCCGACCGTTTGGAATGATTAAGTAAGGAGGTGTTAGAATATTACCTTGGTAATATTGACCCTTAATATGTCTTTTATTTAGATGCTTTATGAGCATGCACAATTGCTAGTTTCATCTATCTTTTACCATGCTAGATTGTTGAAGAATGTATAAAGAAATAGATGAGGGTTGAGGTATTGATTAGTAGGAACTTGTCTTACAAGTGGTATTATTTAAGATTAAAGTCATTTCCGTTCTAGTTTCGAATGTAAGGTAGGATCTTGAATCTATGTTCATGATTGTTTTATGATTGTAAAAGCGAAGTTAGGATCATGAATGCCGTTGCGATAAAATAATAATCAATTATTGCGGTAATGACTAGAGTACAATTAATTTGTGCTAAATTAAAGTTGAGCATCCATAAGAATTGAATATATGAAATCTAGTAAGAGATTTATGCTAGTATGTTTTGTGAGATTGTCATGTTCTAGTATCATCTTGTTTAAGAGCTTTGTTCTATTTATGTGGCTTATGCACTAGGTTCTCCTAGATCAAGTAGTTGCAATCTTATTTAGATATTAGAAACATGATGAAGTGATTTCTTATGTTTATTTTGGAAAAGTTTATGAAGGAGTTGAGGATATCATGATGCTTGTTAAGAATGTATTATTCTGATGTTAGTATGTTGGTCCATTTGTGGTTATGATGGTAATGTTGAAGGTTCATTAAATAGAAGAATTTGAATAAATTTCTTGGTACTATCTAAATCAAAAGTTTTGATAGTGTGTATGCGATCTTTGATCTCATGATTTATGTGGTTGCTGAAATTGTTTTAAGCCAAGTGTCGTGTTGAGGATTTTATTAGTTTTAAAGAATTAATGTGTTGTGGTCTTCAACTCTTCTTTGTTGGAATTGTTGAGGTGATACCGTAATCAAAGAAGGTTGTTCTCTTTGTTAAAGGAAAAGTTTGATAAAAGTTTTGGAGGTTGAAGTCAAGTTGTGTAATCTTTGTGAAGTGTGTTTGACTTCTTATTTTCGCCGCTTAAGAGTTTCTTGGGCTCAAATGACAATAATGTATTCGTATTGGTTGAGATTTGATGTTTTCTTCTTAAGGAGGCACGTGCTTTCAACTGTGGTCTCATCTTTTGTTGTCCAAGATCTTTGTTTTCTTGGTCTTGTGTTTATTGCAGATGGACTTTGTGTTGAAATTTCCTTCTTTTGCTTCTCCAAGAAAGGGTAAGCGGTTTGGGTTGCAAAGACCTTTAAGAGGTGTATGGCAACCGGTTAGTGTGGTTGTGGGATCGATTTTGGTGGAATTGTGGGTGTCAAGTCGTTTGAGATTCATGGAGTGATAAATTGATTACGTCGAATAATTCTCGGTGAGGATTTGATTTAAAAGAAGATGTTGTCCTTGGGGCTAACTAGTTATATTGTCGCAACTAGAAGAACCTAGTTATGGTTCATAAGTGTTACGTTCATTTTGTTGGAACGTTATAATTATTGTAAGTATGAGAATCTTGATCAATTTTAGTGGAGCATCATGATTGGGTACTTTGCAAGGATTAGTAGGATGATTATGATGGTGTAGTTAATGAGTATATAAGCGTGAAGAAGCCCAACCGTTACGAGAATTGTTGGGATAGTAAGGATTGTTGAAAATTATGGCCATGTATGACTTGGCTTGAGTAACCCTCCGGAGTTAGAATCCTCTTCTGAGATAATCGGGTTGAGATTATGTTTTCATGTGGTTGTGAAGGATTGAGTATGGTTGATTGTGGAAATTTTAGTCACTGAATTTAAGAGTCTTTGTATTAAATATATCGAAGTATATGTATAGAAGCCTTGGAGATGGGAAATTTTGGTTGGTGATCTATGCCGAACCTTGGAGGCTAATGTTATTGCGTGAGAATAGTGGAAGAGTGGATTACGAATATTATGATGTTCCTTGATAGTATCCTTTGGATGTAGTAAATGGGTATGTGGTAGAAATTCATGTTGATTGTCCTTAAGATTTGTGGTGAAGTGTTGGTGGGTGAAAAATAACGATGAGGTGCATTGGAAATTATTTCGTTAAAGTAACATGTGGGAAGAGGAGTTGACTAGAGTATGTTATTATGAGAATAGTAGAGTCCCTCTACAAAAGTGTGTTGGATGCACTCGGTTTGAACATAGAGTTGATGTTGCCAATTTAAGAGAATTGAGCTAGTATGGTATGGGATAATTTGGAACCTCGTGATTCAAGAGGAAGTTTAATAAAAAATCGGTAGTAAAATGCTCCCGATTCTTGTTTGAGCTACGTGATGAGAGAAAAGTCTTTTGTGGTTTGAGTTGACTTTTGTTGGCTTGTGTGGTTTTAGGTTTAGGAAAAAAATGGACAGGTTTGACATTTGAGTGATTCCCCTTTGGCGTATGTGTTGTTTGTTTGCAAACCACCTACTTGGAAGGTGGAGAGGTTCTTATGTTGAATCCTCGATTTTCTTTATGATTTGACCCTTTGGTGGGGAGTGGGTGATGCGTGATTGCAATAAGAATCCCTTATTTTCGGTTGTATTACGTGTGTGAAAGAGTGGGTTTACCTTGACCCCTGTGGTGTGCCCGTGTTTAAGGGGTGCTCATTGCTAAGGTAAAGAGATCGATTGAGAATGGAAACATGAGATATATGTCTTTGTCAGATTGTGTGGGTTGATACTAAAGGGAATGATAACCCGATGTGTATTTAATCGCTTTTGTTAATTGCGAAGTTTTAAGGGTTTGTGTATCACTAGGACTACCTTGGGTTCTAGTGTGGGATACAGCGCTTTGTATGACTCGGTATCGAGGAGAACTTGAAAGATGCGGGCGTGGGCTTCATTAAAACCGTTGACCAACGAGTAAGACCGACCACCATTCAAGAATTAAAGCTACACAATTCGAAGTGTTGTAGGGCGTCGTTCAGCAGTGGCCTTGGTGAGTCGAGAATCATTGCGCGCCGAGGCGGTGAAAAGTTATGCGAGATGTAAGGAGCAAGGATCGGGAGGTTGGCAAACCACTTGGATCTTCAAGAACCTATGTGCGAGGTGCAAGCAATTAGAAAAAAATATTTAGTATGTCAAAGCGCTTTGGTCGCAGAGAGAGAGAGAAGCAACTTGGGAATTGGAGTCTCGCATGTGGCAGTACCGGCGTTGTTCACGTCGGTGCTAGTTAATTGCTAGTTGGTTGTTTTGTTTCTGTTGAGGTTGCGGTTAGAATTGGGGTCGAATTCTGTTTAAGGGGTAGAATGTAATACCGGAAATTGTTTAATTAATTGTTTAATTAATAGAGAGGACTTTGTGAAATAATTAAATTTATAAGAGTTTTGAGGGTTTTATGAAAATTTAAGACAACTGGGCCTAGGCCTTGGCCGGTGGGTTTCTTGGCCCAAGAGGGAGGAGGCCACCTCTTAAAACCCTAGGCAGCCCCCCACCCTGCGTCTCCACCCTGCGCCTCCACCCCCAGCCGCCGCCCGCGCTGCCCGACGTCTTCTTCCCGGTGCGCCGTCGTCGTCTTCATCGTCGTCGTCTCCTCCCCGGTGCGTCGTCGCCGGCGTTCGTCGCTGTACCGCGTGGATCCGGAGGAAGAGAGGAGGAGATCGCGGGCGTGTTCGTCGCCGTGTTCGTCGTGTTCGTCGACGTGTTCGTCGTCGTGTCGTCAAGGGTAATCCCTGGTAGTCTCTAGATTGGTTTTTAATCGAGTTAGATTCGTCGGTTTTTTTGGGCTGCTGGGACAGTAGTTGTTTCTCGGCGGTTTTGATCTAGTTTCGTCAGGATTCAGGTCTGGACCCCTTCTAGAAAGTTGTAGAGGGTTTGATTATCTTTCCAGGGAGTACAAGAACACATTATTGGATCTGTGTAGCAAAAGTTATGAATTTTCTAGTGCACTGTTCTGCAGATCGGGGTAGTTCTGGACAGAGTTTAGTAGATCGGTTTGTGCGACAGAAATAGTGTCGATTCAGGAGTCCTTCAAATTGGGAAAGTTGTAGATAAGTTTCTTAGCTTTCAATAGAGGTAAAGAAGTCCGGATTCCGAGTTTCTGGGTGAAAGTTATGACTGTTTTAGTGCGCTGTCCAGAGAGTCCGACGTGAATATTGATGCTTTAGAAAAGGGTTTGGATGGGCTAGTTAATGGCAGAATCAGAGAGTCTCCCCAACTAAGTTTTTGTAGATAATTTAATTATCTTTCCAGAGAGTTCAAGAACGCTTAATTTGGAGTTACGTACTGAAAGTTATGATTTTTGGAAGTCGGCTGTCTGTGGTTGGGCAGATTTGACCAAGGGGAGTTGGGGATTTAATTGAGATAAATTGTTGGGTGAATTGGGGTTGCTGCTATTTTATATCTAGAAACCCGCTACTGTCATGTTAGTAATTATTAATTAATTATTCAGGAGGAGAGCGGATTCCGGGGGTTGTGCCTTCTACGCGTTCTTCATTTTCTCGCGGTTGAGGCAAGTATATTTGTGATGTGAAAATCTGTGTGTTTATGGATTTGTTGAATTGTTTGGATGATGGTTGAATCATGACTGTTTAAATTGTGAGTATGAGTAAGTGATGAATTGAGAATGCTATTTATGTTCTGTTTACATTATGGCATTTATGAGATTGGTTGATGCGTAGTATGGTGAATGCTCGTTATCTTTGATACATTCACATATATGCATCATATTGAGAATTGTTGAAGTCTTGATCATGCGGTGATCAAGCATCGAGGTCCCCACACTTGCGGTGTGGGCAATTGTCCCTGTGCAGAGGTGCAGGCATGGGTGTGCATTGACGGATGCACACTCCGCGACACCGGTAAAATGCAAAGAGATGAGAAAGAGGAGCTTTTGATCATAATGCCTGACATGAAATTCATATGTAATATGTTTAACTTGAGAGTTAATGTTCATGCTTGCATTTGTTACTGATTATACTTCTTTGAGTCATTGGACTCACTCTTCTGTTGTTTGTTGTTGTTGTTTGTTTATTTTAGGTACCTTCACGAGGTCGACATGCATGGGAATAAAGAGGATTAGTATTGTTGCACTTGCGAAATATTCACCATGGAGAAGATAGAGAACTCTAATTATTATTTGTTGATTAGTTCAAGTGGTATTTGATTATGACCTTTGATTAAGATGTAATAATGGATTAGAACTTCTTTATATTGCTTAGTGCTTTACTTTAGTTTTATAGATGTTTCGCTTAGTAGCCAAATTACTTTGCTTGCGGTTATTCATACCTTTTGATAATATTGTTAGAACTTCATTTTATCAATAAACAAAGGAGGCTCTTAGAAATTTTATAGAATGCCTTAGCATAGTTTTATTATGTTGTTAGTTTGGTAGCATTTCAGGCCATTGTTTGGCTGGGGTGTTACACCTGCATTGCCTCAACGGAGGATTTTTGCGCCGGCACTGTTCATAACCCGAAAATGAAATCATTGACGCCCTTGTTTTGCCACCGTTAGATCTCTTTTGCTCACTCTCGCGTCTTCCCGTTGCTGCCTCTCCACTGCACGCTATTAGGAGCCGTACTCCTTCGTACACCCACCCCTGACACCCTCTGCCGCATGTCAGCACCGCCGGCCTCCCGTGTTGCTGCCTTTACCCCTTCCTCCCCTTCGGCCGACAATGTCGATTCAACTGCCATTGACCGCCAAAATATCACGTTTTAGCCAACATGTTCATCCCCCTTAGCCACAACGTCGCACCTTCCCGCGCCTTCTTGGTTATGCCACGCGCCGCCGCTATCATTGTCCAAATCCTGTGCCGAACCGCCTCTGCCGCTCTATTAAAACCCTAGAGCCCGTCCATTCGTAGACACCGGTGCCCAAGGTAAGCCAACCACCCCCAACGCCCCGTCGACTCCCACACCTCCAATGATCGTCGGAAAGCCCCAATGTAAGCCCAACTTCAATTCTTGTTATTTGATTAATATTGTAGGACCAAAATGGCAACAGAGGGGGGGGTGAATGGTGCCTTTAAAACTCTCCTAGTATTCAACCAATCTTCTTCTCCAATACCTATACAGCTATGAAGAAAGAGATCGATTGCTCACTGGAAACTGAGAGAGAACAGAGCGGTTTAAACCGAAAATAGAGAAGAACAGCCGCTGGTCAAGAGCAGTCCAGAGAGGTCTTAGTCGTGGTCAAAAACCGACTCGTGGTCGATCGAGAAGGCATGGTCGAAACCGAAATAGAGGATTCGGTCGAATCACGCACAAAAGATTCAACGTGGTCATAGCGCATGTAGAGTACGTACTCGTTGCACGACCACAGAAACCAAAATCCAAATATCTCGTGATCCTTTAATCGGAAGAACGTGAGATTTTATCACAAGACAGAAGGCTTCCTATACAATAGAAAATACCAAGAAAACTAGAAGTCTTTACTGTGGTCGGGGAGAACGGTACGGTCGAACCGATGACAGAGGAATTTGAGGCGCACGACCATGAGACGCAAATTCTTCTCCAATTCGACCCTAGCTCTCGGGAATGATCTGCCCAAATGACCTTGAGAATGATTCCAAGTTCAGTGCAAAACAAAACTGAGACTACACGAATAATAACCCAGTTCAAAACATGATAAGGCAGATCAAACCCGAGAATAGAGAAAGAACGAGCACAGTAAATACTGTGTTGTCGGAGCGGTGACCAGAGAAATTGTGTTCGATCGCTAGGAAGGACGTCCGAGCAATTTGAGAATCTTGAAATAAATAGACTGGGGACTTTATTCTCAAACTCGGATGGTCTTGCGACTGGAAACCTCAGAGCAGTCGAAACAGCAGAGGATGCAAACACTAAGAACGGCGACACCGAAAACAGAGTAACATCGAGGCGCACGACCGTCAGAGTAAAACTTTGGAGAGCTTTCAATTCAAAGGTCCAGGGCGCATGAAACTTGAGAGCCAGAAGGACCACAAACTCCAAAAAGGAAATTCCGAAGAAAATGTAAACTCTAAGATGTGGTGGTGAGAAGACATGGTCGAAGATACAACAGAGAACTCGATGCGCTGATTTAGACGAAGCAACCACTTCTCAGAATCGACCAAAAATCGCTCTCGGGAATGAACTGACCCAAGTGGTCTTTAGTATGACTCCCAGTTCAGAGCAGAAGAGACTAAGATGACTTGGGCAAAGAATTCTGCTCAAAAGATAAAAGACGGATCAAAACGGAGTTCCTCAAAACGCAAAGATACACAAGAGATAACAGAAACAAGCGATCAAAACATCTCAGACAAAACAACTCAAAGATAGAGGAACAAAGATGAATCCTCATATGCTACTGATCATGGAGATTTCAACATCCACTCCCCTCGGGAGGACAAGCTTTACCCTAAAGCTACTCACATGCACACAGACTCCCATGGGAGGGAGAGGCGGCTGCCTCCAAGGCCCAGCCGACCAACTCAACGCATCCTCGTGCCTCCCCTCTCCCTTTTATAGCCTCACATCCGAGACTAACCCTAAGTCCATACTGGGGATAACCCGTAAACCCCATCTAACACCGGGTTTTATCACTCACTTTGCCCGCTAACAAAAGTGCTTTGCCTGTCAACCCCAACAGACCCGCACTTTGCCCATTAGCGCCAACAGAATCCACTTCCCTTTTTGCAGGCATCCGCATTTCACCAAAATGCCATCCCGCACCTTCCTGGAAGCTCCCTCCGTTGCCTTTCCATCCACGCTTGCAACCACTCGCAAGACTAAGTCTCCTTCGGCTTCCCTCGGTCGTTCTGGACCACGACACCGCCCGTGTCTCGTCCTAACCATCCATGCCTCGCCACAACTGAGCCTGCCTTCGACCGATCAGACTTCAGTCGACCGCGCCACTCTTTGACTACGCTTGTCTTCCGATCGATCGGATGCGTGACCGATGCGCGATCTCGACGGCGGACCTCGACTTCTCCTAAGTCTAGTCCCGGTCCATCTCATCACACACGACTGCATCCGACCTCCTGACCATCTGGACCTCAGCTCCTCCGTGAGCCTAGTCCTGGTCCTCCTCGTCGTTGCACGTCGTGTCCATCACCGGTAACTCTGACTACGGTTCCTCGTCTCTCGGCCGCAACCACCTCACCGGTCGATCATCTTGGCGTCTCCGACCGTCGGACCTCAACACCTGCTGTGCCTAGTCCCGGTCCTCCCACGCCTCACCATGAAATAGCTCCGAAGTCCTGCAACCACACAGACAAGCAAACCATTACATAGCACCGCACGAAACAACCAGACAATCAATCAGCACAACACCTGGTCGTAGATCCCCTACAACCACCCGAAAGCACAAGACAAGAAGTGGTCGAAGCCCTGGAGGACTTCCCTGCAACCTTCGACCACACAACATGTCGTTACGACCGCCTCAAAGCTCGCTACGACCATCAAGACACAAGCTACGACTATCGCTAGCTTGCTACGACTACCTCTTTCCTCTGCTACGACCACACAAGTATCAGCTCCAACTTACCCAACCAAGTCTCAACGACTTACGACTGGTCGAACTCACAAAATATGCAACGCTCAAACTCTCGACCTCTTACCGCGTGATCGAACCACCTTTCGACCACGTTCATCGCTTTCCACCATGGTCGAACCCTGTTCAGACCACGTACACTGAGTTTCACCGTGTCGAAGCCCTTCCGACCACACACAATGAAATTTACCGTGGTCGAAACCCTTTTCAATCACGTATGACTTGTTTCACCGTGGTCGAAACCCTTCTGACCACAGCCGTTCTGAGGGTAGATCTCGCTTTCCCCGTCGAGATGGTTACCCGCGGCGTGATCAGCATGTTGCCGGATACTCGACTCGCTCTCCGTAGCGATCGGACCCAAAGAACTTCAGTCTACTCTTAGACCTTCTTCTTTGGGTGACAGAGAGCGTAGGGTATATAGAGGTCAGTCGTGCTTGACTACTTCATCTGCTCGACGTGTTACTCAAGATTGGGTGCCAAAATCACTCTTGATTTATCCCAATCGAGACTTTACTGTTTGACTCGGGTTCGGCGGGGAAGGGAAAGGTTTGGCTTGTAGACTCCGGGTGTTCACGACACATGACCGGAGATTCCCGCTGGTTCTCTTACCTTGCCCATGCTCCAGGTGATGAGACAATCACCTTCGGAGATGCTTCATCTGTGCGCGTCATCGCCAAAGGTACCGTGTCGCATTAATGATTCATTTATTTTGAAAGATGTTGCTTTGGTCAAGAAGTGCGGTACAATTTGCTTTCGTCTCTCGACACCGATGATGATTTCGAGGTGAGCTTTAAGAAAAACAAATGTAAAATTCTTGATTCTTCGGGTAGTCTGGTTTGCAGGATTTCTCGTTTTGGGAGGATTTTTCGTGCTGATTTTTCTGAGTCTTCTGGTGATCCTCTCAAGTGTTTGATTGCTTCTGAGTCCCGCGACCTCTCCTTCTGGATTTGACCATTTGACCCGAGTTAGCGGCCACGATCTCATTCGTGGTCTGCCGAAATTCAAGATGGTCAAAGATCTTGTTTGCACTCCATGCCTAAGACGGCAAGATGGTTGCCGCTTCTCATCCTCGGCCACAGATTACTATGACCGATGCACGGACAATTGCTCCACATGGACACAGTTGGACCAGCTCGAGTGCAGTCAGCAAGTGGGAAGTGGCATGTTCTCGTCATGGTTGATGACTTCTCGAGGTACTCTTAGGTGTTTTTCTTAGCCTCGAAGGATGAGACGTTTTCATATTTTCGAGATCTTTTCGGAGGATTCATTAAGCTTCCGGTGCCTTGCGAGCGATCCGCGATGACAATAGCACGGAGTTCAAAACTCCTACTTTGAGAGGTTCGTGATGAGACAGTGTAGAGCACCGGTTCTCTCTCCTCACGTCCCACAAACAAAATGGTGTCGTTGAGAGGAAGAACTGCACCTTGGTCGAGATGGCGGGACGATGCTCGATGAATACTCTACACCGCGGAAGTTTTGGGCTGAGGCTATAGCCACCGCGTGCCATGTTTCGAATAGAGTTTTTCTCTGGGCACACTTGCACCGCACTTCTTACGAGTTGAGATATGGACGAAAGCCAAGTGTTTCTCATTTTCGTGTGTTTGGTTGCAAGTGCTTCATTCTGAAGTCCGGGAACCTAGATAAGTTCGAGTCACGTTCTTGTGATGGGATCTTTTTAGGCTACTCGACTTCTTGGCGAGCCTATAGGGACCTGGGCTCGAGTCTAGTAAAATGGTAGAAACCGTGAGGTGACTTTCGATGAGGCACCCAGGACTAGGCCCAATATCTCGTGTTCTCTAGAGCGAGCCGGGACCATCTTTGTGGATGATGAGGATGATGGAGATGAGGGTTGTCTACCCGATCCAGTCCCTCATCCACCCCTTGAGATGCCGTCTTCCACTAAAGCCTAAAGCAAAAGGTCTCTCCAAAGGCTCTTTTGGCTAAAGCAAACCCTAATCCTCTCTCAAGTCCCTGAAGGGGTACGCAGCCCCCAACTGCTATTGTATAGCCCCCGGCTAACGAGTCTCCCGCCCGTTACACCGGCTAAACCCGAACGGAGTCCGCTCCCACTTGTGCAGCCTCGCGAAATGACCATTTCGCCCCTCCTGCACCTTCCGGAAAGCTTCGCCTTGTCGTCCAAGCCTCGCAACCACCTCGAGATCACGCCGTCTTCGACACATCCCGACCGTTCTGACCTCAACGCCACTTGCGTCTAGTCCGGTCACCTCGTGTCTCGCCACGACTCCCCTCGACGTCCTGCAGCCAACACAGACAAGAAGCACATCAAATAGCACCGCTCAATACATTAAAGCGTAAATAGCATAAACAAGTCCAAACTTGTCGCATCAACAGAATATACATCCTAACCCATACGACTAAGTTCGACCAAAGTCCGACCGAGCCCGTTACGCCACGCAACGTCAAGGTCCGAACCAACCGACTCAAACTCGACTTTAGTAAACCGATGTCAATTACTCATCACTCACACGGATGACCTCACATGGTCTCTCAATCTCCCCTTGATGAGTATATTGACAAACACCGAAAAAGCATATGAAGTTGAGTTTGAAGAGTCCAACATGGTCCAAAGAGAAAGAATGAAGCTAATGACCATGTCGACAGAAGAAGCAAAAGAAAGAACAAGTTTTCTCAAAGCTCCCAAAGTGGCTTTTTCTACCACTCAAAGCTCCCAAAGTGGCTTTTTCTACCACTATTCTCCCCCTTTTGGCAATAAACGCATCAAGAATGCAAGAAGGAGAAAAAGTCATGATGATGGATGAAATGGCTGATTTGATTAATCTAAGCATTTAGAGCCATAAGAATTATCCAAAATGACTATAATGTATTACACCAAGCCATAACATACAAGTATGCTATCAAGATCATGACTATGTATGTAAAGAGAAGCTAAGCCAAATAAGGTATAATCTGAATTTTAGTTGAAGTGCTTAGTAAGTCAAGTCAAACATGATTTTAGTCTAGCTAGAGGTATCCATGAATGATACAGGCCATGTCAATAAGCTAAATGGAACCGAGAAGCTAGTATTGAGTCAACTAGAGTGCTACTAGTCCAAGAATGATACATTTGTTTAAGTACTTGAAACTTTAGCAATTGAGCACAATTGACATAATTTTACTTTAGAAATCACATGATTGTTTCCAACCATATTTTTGTTTAGTCATGTGCTAGACCTCAAGCCTTATGCGACCACTTCAAGCAATGAGCTTAAGAAGATGATCTTGGTCATCCAAAACTCCCCTGAGTTCATGCCTTGTGCAATGGCAAGCCGTCTCATGAGAAAGAATTGGTGAGATCAGTTTTTTCGCACAAAAGAGATCTTTTTGCTTTTGCAATGATTGTACTAGCCTATGCATCATCAAGAGACTAAAACAGCTCAATCTAAGGCTCAAATAGAGATTCAACGCTCAACTCAGCCTATTTGACATGGCATGTATCATAAAAGGATAGCTCAAGAAAGGCTAGTCTCGTATGCTGAACATGACAAGTTTTTAGTTCAAATTGAGCAGGTTTAATTAACTTATCATGGCAAAAGCTAGTTTACACATATGAAGTCATGATAGATGTAGCAAATGAGCACAACTCATGGCAAGGTGTAAAACAGTGTAAGCATGTCATAGCAGGATAATAATCAAGGCTCAAATGCAGTTATATTACAATGCACAATAACATGTAGAAAATCCAGCTCCCCCTCAACATGAGATGCAACTTTTAGTTCAAGTTGAGTTATGTTAATATTAAGCTCCAGAAGCTCCCAACTGAACTCCCCCTGAACCAAAGCAATAAAATGAGAAGCTAGCAAAGAACTCAAAGAAGGCAGTCCTTAAAGCATAGATAAGATAGAGAATACTAATGACTCGGATTGACTCTTATCTACCCCATATGACTCCAGGACAAATAGCTGACGGTAAAAGCACACACTAGAGAGCAAACATATACCCTGTCTACCCGAGGGTGGCCCCACCCTCGCTAGATCGCAAGAAGTGAGTGAGCTCAACCTAGTGAGATAAGAAGCAGCTAATAGGGCGCCCTGAAAGCATAAGATAAGAGAAAGAAGTCTAAGCAACTAGACAAGAGGACCACTCTAACCTATACTGGAAGGACTAAACCCAATGCACCCACAGATGCAATGCAACAGAAAAGAGACAGAAGCATAATCAAGAAAGTAAAGCAGTAAATCACAAGCTCCCCCTCACATCAGTCCATAAGGACAAACCACCCCAAGCTCTCCCCGCAGAGCTGAAAACCTCGTGCTATCGAAAGGCTTGGAAAAGATATCAGCCAACTGGTGGTCACTCTCCACAAACTGGAGCACGATGTCACCCTTCTCTACATGATCTCGAAGAAAGTGATATCTGATATCGATGTGCTTGGTCCGAGAATGTTGCACTGGATTCTTAGCAATGCTAATCGCAGACGTGTTTTCGCAAAAGAGCGGAACACGTTCGATAGCTAACCCAAAGTCCCGCAGAGTCGAGACCATCCAAAGCACTTGGCTACAGCAACTTGTAATACCCCGGAAATTGTTTAATTAATTGTTTAATTAATAGAGAGAGGGACTTTTGTGAAATAATTAAATTTATAAGAGTTTTAAGGGTTTTATGAAAATTTAAGACAACCGGGCCTAGGCCTTGGCCTGTGGGTTTTTTGGCCCAAGAGGGAGGGAGGCCACCTCTTAAAACCCTAGGCAGCCCCCACCCCGCGCCTCCACCCCTGTGCCTCCACCCCAGCAGCCGCCGCCCGTGCTGCCCCGACGCCTTCTTCCGTGCGCCGCCGTCGTCTTCATCGTCGCCGCCTCCTCCCCGTGCGCCGCCGCCGACGCTCGTCGCTGTACCGCGTGGATCCGGAGGAAAGAGAGGAGGAGATCGCGGGCGTGTTCGTCGCCGTGTTCGTCGTGTTCGCCGACGTGTTCGCCGTCGTGTCGCCAAGGGTAATCCCTGGTAGTCTCTAGATTGGTTTTAATCAAGTTAGATTCGTCGGTTTTCTGGGCTGCTGGGACGGTAGTTGTTTCTCAGCGGTTTTGATCTAGTTTCGTCGGGATTCAGGTCTGGACCCCTTCTAGAAAGTTGTAGAGGGTTTAATTATCTTTCCAGGAGTACAAGAACACGTGATTCTGATTTGTGTAGCCAAAGTTATGAATTTTCTAGTGTTACTGTTCTGCAGATCGGGTAGTTCTGGACAGAGTTTAGTAGATCGGTTTGTGCGACGGAAATAGTTGCGATTCAGGAGTCCTTAAAATTGAGAAAGTTGTAGATAAGTTTCTTAGCTTTCAATAGAGGTAAAGAAGTCCGGATTCCGAATTTCTGGGCGAAAGTTATGCCTGTTTTAGTGCGCTGTCCAGAGAGTCCGACGTGAATTTGGATGCTTTTGAAAAGGGTTTGGATCGGCTAGTTAATGGCAGAATCAGAGAGTCTCCCCAACTAAGTTTTTGTAGATAATTTAATTATATTTCCAGAGAGTCCAAGAACGCTTAATTTGGAGTTACGTACTGAAAGTTATGATTTTTGGAAGTCGGCTGTCTGTGGTTGGGCAGATTTGGCCGAGGGGAGTTGGGGATTTAATTGAGATAAATTGTTGGGTTAATTGGGGTTGCTGTTATTTTATATCTAGAAACCCGCTACTGTCATGTTGGTAATTATTAATTAAATATTCAGGAGGAGAGCGAATTCCGGGGGTTGTGCCTTCTACGTGTTCTTCATTTTCTCGCGGTTGAGGCAAGTATATTTGTGATGTGAAAATCTGTGTGTTTATGGATTTGTTGAATTGTTTGGATGATGGTTGAATCATGACTGTTTAAATTGTGAGTATGAGTAAGTGATGAATTGAGAATGCTATTTATGTTCTGCTTACATTATGGTATTTATGAGATTGGTTGATGCGTAGTATGGTGAATGCTCGTTATCTTTTGATACATTCACATATATGCATCATATTGAGAATTGTTGAAGTCTTGATCATGCGGTGATCAAGATCGAGGTCCCCACACTTGCGGAGTGTGGGCATTGGTCCCTGTACCCGAGGGCACAGACATGGGTGTGCATTGACGGATGCACACTCCGCATTACCGGTAAAATGCGAAAGAGATGAGAAAGAGGAGCTTTTGATCATAATGCATAGCATGAAATTCATATGTAAAATGTTTAACTTGAGAGTTAATGTTAATGCTTGCATTTGTTACATTATACTTGCCGAGTCATTGACTCACTCTTGTCGTTGTTTTGTTGTTGTTGTTTGTTTATTTTAGGTACCTTCATGAGGTCAAGATGCATGGGAATACAGAGGATTAGTATTGTTGCACTTGCACGAAATATTCACCATGGAGAAGATAGAGAACTCTAATTATTATTTGTTGATTAGTTCAAGTGGTATTTGATTATGACCTTCAGATTAAGATGTAATAATGGATTAGAACTTCTTCATATTGCTTCCGTGTTTTACTTAAGTTTTATAGATGTTTCTGCTTAGTAGCCAAATTACTTTGCTTATGTTATTCATACCTTTTGATAATATTGTTAGAACTTCATTTTTATCAATAAACAAAGGAGGCTCACGAAATTTTATAGAATGCCTTAGCATAGTTTTATTATGTTGTTAGTTTGGTAGCATTTCGTGCCATTGTTTGGTCGGGTGTTACAGCTTGGTATCGAGCGGTCTTTAGGTCCGTGGTAATTAAACTATTAAATTGACACACCTTGGTGCAGAGGATGGGATGGGTCAAGCATTGCATTTATGCTTTTGACATGTTATATTGATGATTTACATTATGAGATAATCTTGTATGCTTATTGATAATCTTGTATGATTATGATTTGCTCCTATGACTGTTATGACTGAGAATAGTCAATGATATGATGTAGATGTTGTGATGTGCTACCTTGGTATTGCCAGATTATATCATTGTTTGTAGTATGAGGATTAGCAATGTAGCTACCTCGTGTAACTTAATTGCGGTGTTATGGTGAATTTATTAGAAAAGTTGTTATTATCCTTGTTGATTTCGCCAATTCTTGGTCGATTGGAGTTAATGAATTTCTTTTGAGATTGTGGTTCTTGCAGTTGAGGGTATGCAATTGGTCTCACCGTTCCTTGAAGCGCTTATTGTTTCTTTCCTGACTACTGAGATACTTTGCTACCTGTGCTTTTTGTTGATTTGTAAGGTTAGTTCCTTCGTGGGAGTTTGTCTTGTTGCGAATCATGGCTCATTGTTCGCTTGGTGTTTTCTTTTATTAATGCGAATTTTGAGTTGCAAAACTCATTGTTATGTGAAAGCTTTGGATCTATGTTTTCTTTACCTTGAGCGTTGAAGTTTATTGTTCCTTTTCCTTTGAAAGAGAGTGTTAAAACTTTATGTTGTTTTGCTATGCTTAAGTGGAAGGTGGTAGTCGATAAACTAATTCATAAGGTTGAATTATCAGGTTGATATGTTAGCATAGTGTATAATTAAATTTTTTACTAGTATCCTTGGAAGTGTAGTTGTTTAATTTGATATTGCCCTGTAATAGTTTTTAGAAGAACTATGATTAAGAATTTGTTTACTCATGATAGTAACTCATGGAGTTATTGAGGAGTGTGTAATAA
Organism: Bonia amplexicaulis; assembly: GCA_036346245.1. Classification (NCBI taxonomy): domain Eukaryota; kingdom Viridiplantae; phylum Streptophyta; class Magnoliopsida; order Poales; family Poaceae; genus Bonia; species Bonia amplexicaulis. Next base: position 23,689,462 of record CM070736.1, on the reverse strand, counting down.
GAACCGGAATGATTATTATGATTGTTAAAATGTCTATCATGATTGGATAAATTGAATTATCTGTGTCTTTAGTAATTAATCCGACCGCTTGGAATGATTAAGTAAGGAGGTGTTAGAATATTACCTTGGTAATATTGACCCTTAATATGTCTTTTATTTAGATGCTTTATGAGCATGCACAATTGCTAGTTTCATCTATCTTTACCATGCTAGATTGTTGAAATACGATAAAGGAATAGATGAAGGTTGATGCATTGACTTGTAGAAACTTGTCTTACGAGTGGTATCATTGAAGTTTAAAGTCATTTCCATTCTAATTTCGAATGTAAGGTAGGATACAAAATCTATGCTCATGAATGTCTTATAATTGTAAAATGGAGTTAGGATCATGAATGTTGTTATGACCGAATAATAATCAATTATTACCAATAGTGAATAGAGTACAATCAATTGGTGCTAAGTTAGAGTTGAGCACCAATAAAGAATGGAATATATGAAATCTAGTAAGAAATTTATACTAGCATGATTTCGAGATTATCTTGTTCTAGTATCATCTTGTTTAAGAGTTTTGTTCTATTTATGTGGCTTATGCACTAGGTTCTCCTAGATCAAGTAGTTGCAACCTTACTTAGATATTAGAAACATGATGCAATGATTTCTTATGTTTCTTTTGGAAAAGTTTACTGAAGGAGTTGAGGATATGATGATGCTTGTTAAGAATGTATTATTCGATGTTAGTATGTTGGTCCATTTGTGGTTATGATGGTAATGTTGAAGGTTCATTAAATAGAAGAATTTGAATAAATTCCTTGGTACTATTTAAATCAAAAGTTTTGATAGTGTGTATGCGATCTTTGATCTCATGATTTATGTGGTAGTGAAATTGTTTTAAGCAAAGTGTCGTGTTGAGGGATTTTAATTAGTTCTTAAAGAATTAATGTGTTGTGGTCTTCAACTCTTATTTTGTTGGAATTGTTAAGGTGATACCGTATTCAAAGAAGGTTGTTCTCTTTGTTAAAAGGAAAAGTTTGATAAAAGTTTTGAAGGTTGAAGTCAAGTTGTGCAATCTTTGTGAAGTGTGTTTGACTTCTTATTTTCGCTGCTTAAGAGTTTCTGGAGCTCAAATGACAATACTTGTATTCGTATTGGTTGAGATTTGATGTTTTCGCCTCGAGGAGGCATACGCCCACCGTGGTCTTATCCTTTGTTGTCCAAGATCTTTGTTTTCTTGGTTTTGTGTTTATTGCGATGGACATTGTGCTGAAATTTTCTTCTTTGCTTCTCCAAGAAAGGGTACGCAGTTTGGGTTGCAAAGACCTTTAAGATGTGTATGGCAACTGGTTGGTGTGGTTTTGTGATTAGTCCGGTGAGATTGTGGGTATCAAGATACTTGAGATTCTTGGAGTGATAAATTGTTCGTTGAATAATTCTCGATGAGGATTTGATTTAAAGAAGATGTTGTCCTTGGGGCTAAATAGTTTTATTGTTGCAACTAGAAGAACCTAGCTGTGGTTCATGAGTGTTACGCTCATTTTGTCGAACGTTGGAATTATTGAAAGTATGGGAATCTTGATCAATTTTATTGGAGCATCATGATGGGGTACTTTGCAAGGATTATTAGAATGATTATGATGGTGTAGTTAATGAGTTTATAATTGTGAAGGAGCCCAACCGTTGTGGGAATTATTGGGATAGTAAGGATTGTTGAATTTTTGCCATGTATAACTTAGCTCAGTGAGTAACCCTCTAGGAGTTAGAATCTTTCTACAGATAATCAAGTTGAGATTATGTTTCATATGGTTGTTAATGATTGAGTAGGGTTGATTGTGGAAATTTTAGTCACTGAATTTAAGAGTCTTTGTATTAAATATATCAAGTATATGTATAGAAGCCTTGGAGATGGGAAATTTTGGTTGGTGATCTATGCGAACCTTGGAGGCTAATGTTATTGCGTGAGAATAGTGGAAGGAGTGGATTCAATATTATGATGTTCCTTGATAGTATCCTTTGGATGTAGTAAATGGGTATGTGAGCCGAGAAATTCATGTTGATTGTCCTTAAGATTTGTGGTGAAGTGTTGGTGGGTGAAAAATAACGATGAGGTGCATTGGAAATTATTTCGTTAAAGTAACATGTGGGAAGAGGAGTTGACTAGAGTATGTTATTATGAGAATAGTAGAGTCCCTCTACAAAAGTGTGTTGGATGCACTCGGTTTGAACATAGAGTTGATGTTGCCAATTTAAGAGAATTGAGCTAGTATGGTATGGGATAATTTGGAACCTCGTGATTCAAGAGGAAGTTTAATAAAAAATCGGTAGTAAAATGCTCCCCGATTCTTGTTTGAGCTACGTGATGAGAGAAAAGTCTTTTGTGGTTTGAGTTGACTTTTGTTGGCTTGTGTGGTTTTTCCGGTTTAGGAAAAAAATGGACGGTTTGACATTTGAGTGATTCCCCTTGACGTATGTGTTGTTTGTTTGCAAACCACCTACTTGGAAGGTGGAGAGGTTCTTATGTTGAATCCTCGATTTTCTTTATGATTTGACCCTTTGGTGGGGAGTGGGTGATGCGTGATTGCAATAAGAATCCCTTATTTTCGCTTGTATTCGTGTGTGAAAGAGTGGGTTTACCTTGACCCCGTGGTGTGCCCGTGTTTAAGGGGTGCTCATTGCTAAGGTAAAGAGATCGATTGAGAATGGAAACATGAGATATATGTGTGTGTGATTGTGTGGGTTGGTACTAAAGGGAATGATAACCCGATGTGTATTTAATCGCTTTGTTAATTGCGAAGTTTTAGGGTTTGTGTATCACTAGGACTACCTTGGGTTCTAGTGTGGGATACACGCTTTGTATGACTCTTGATCGAGGAGAACTTGAAAGATCCGAGCGTGGGCTTCATTAAACCGTTGACCAACGAGTAAGACCACCACCATTCAAGAATTAAAGCTACACAATTCAAGTGTTGTAGGGGCGTAAGTTCAACGAGTGGCCTTGGTGAGTCGAATCATTGGCTGCCAGAGCGGTGAAAAGTTATGCGAGATGTAAGGAGCAAGGATCGGGAGGTTGGCAAACCACCGGATCTTCAAGAACCTATGTGCGAGGTGCAAGCAATTAGAAAAAAAAATATTTAGTATGTCAAAGCGCTTTGGTCGCAGCAGATCGAGAGAGAAGCAACTTGGGAGTTGGAGTCTCGCATGCTGCTGAGTGAGCCGGCGTTGTTCACGTCGGTGCTAGTTAATTGCTAGTTGGTTGTTTTTGTTTTTCGTTGAGGTTGCGTTAGAATTTGGGGTCGAATTGCTTAAGGGGGTAGAATGTAATACCGGAAATTGTTTAATTAATTGTTTAATTAATAGAGAGGGACTTTTGTGAAATAATTAAATTTATAAGAGTTTTGAGGGTTTTATGAAAATTTAAGACAACCTGGCCTAGTCCTTGGCCGGTGGGTTTTTCTTGGCCCAAGAGGGAGGGAGGCCACCTCTTAAAACCCTAGGCAGCCCCCACCCTGCGCCCCACCCCGCGCCCCACCCCAGCAGCCGCCGCCTGCTGCCCCGACGTCTTCTTCCCGGTCTGCGCCGCCGTCGCCTTCATCGTCGTCGCCTCCTCCCCGTCGCGCCGTAGCCGACGCTCGTCGCTGCACCGCGTGGATCCGGAGGAAAGAGAGGAGGAGATCGCGGGCGTGTTCGTCGCCGTGTTCGTCGTGTTCGCCGACGTGTTCGCCGTCGTGTCGCCAAGGGTAATCCTCGGTAGTCTCTAGATTGGTTTTTAATCAAGTTAGATTCGTCGGTTTTCTGGGCTTTGGGACGGTAGTTGTTTCTCAGCGGTTTTGATCTAGTTTCGTCGGGATTCAGGTCTGGACCCTTCTAGAAAGTTGTAGAGGGTTTAATTATCTTTCCAGGTAGTACAAGAACACGTGATTCGGATTTGTGTAGCGAAAGTTATGAATTTTCTAGTGTTACTGTTCTGCAGATCGGGTAGTTCTGGACAGAGTTTAGTAGATCGGTTTGTGCGACGGAAATAGTTGCGATTCAGGAGTCCTTAAAATTGAGACAGTTGTAGATAAGTTTCTTAGCTTTCAATAGAGGTAAATAAGTCCGGATTCGAATTTCGGGCGAAAGTTATGCCTGTTTAGTGCGCTGTCCAGAGAGTCCGACGTGAATTTGGATGCTTTAGAAAAGGGTTTGGATCGGCTAGTTAATGGCAGAATCAGAGAGTCTCCCCAACTAAGTTTTGTAGATAATTTAATTATCTTTCCAGAGAGTCCAAGAACGCTTAATTGGAGTTGCGCACTGAAAGTTATGATTTTTGGAAGTCGGCTATACGTGGTTGGGCAGATTTGGCCGAGGGAGTTGGGGATTTAATTGAGATAAATTGTTGGGTTAATTGGGGTTGCTGTTATTTTATATCTAGAAACCCGCTACTGTCATATTGGTAATTATTAATTAAATATTCAGGAGGAGAGCGGATTCGGGGTTGTGCCTTCTACGTGTTCTTCATTTTCTCGCGGTTGAGGCAAGTATATTTGTGATGTGAAAATCTGTGTGTTTATGGATTTGTTGAATTGTTTGGATGATGGTTGAATCATGACTGCTTAAATTGTGAGTATGAGTAAGTGATGAATTGAGAATGCTATTTATGTTCTGTTTACATTATGGTATTTATGAGATTGGTTGATGCGTAGTATGGTGAATGCTCGTTATCTTTTGATACATTCACATATATGCATCATATTGAGAATTGTTGAAGTCTTGATCATGCGGTGATCAAGCATCGAGGTCCCCACACTTGCGGAGTGTGGGCATTGGTCCCCTGCACCGAGGGCACGGGCATGGGTGTGCATTGACGGATGCACACCGCATTACGGTAGAAATGCGAAAGAGATGAGAAAGAGGAGCTTTTGATCATAATGCATAGCATGAAATTCATATGTAAAATGTTTAACTTGAGAGTTAATGTTCATGCTTGCATTTGTTACTGATTATACTTGCCGAGTCATTGGACTCACTCTTCTTCGTTGTTTTGTTGTTGTTGTTTGTTTATTTTAGGTACCTTCACGAGGTCGCATGTATGGGAATAAAGAGGATTAGTATTGTTGCACTTGCACGAAATATTCACCATGGAGAAGATAGAGAACTCTAATTATTATTTGTTGATTAGTTCAAGTGGTATTTGATTATGACCTTCGATTAAGATGTAATAATGGATTAGAACTTCTTCATATTGCTTCCGTGCTTTACTTAAGTTTTATAGATGTTTCTGCTTAGTAGCCAAATTACTTTGCTTGCGGTTATTCATACCTTTTGATAATATTGTTAGAACTTTATTTTTATCAATAAACAAAGGAGGCTCTGCGAAATTTTATAGAATGCCTTAGCATAGTTTTATTATGTTGTTAGTTTGGTAGCATTTCGTGCCATTGTTTGGGTGGGTGTTACAGATTGGTATCGAGCGGGCTTTAGGTCCGTGGTAATTAAACTATTAAATTGACACACTTGGTGCAGTGAGGATGGGATGGGTCAAGCATTGCATTTATGCTTTTGACATGTTATATTGATGATTTACATTATGAGATAATCTTGTATGCTTATTGATAATCTTGTATGATTATGATTTGCTCCTATGATCGTTATGGACCGAGAATAGTCAATGATATGATATAGATGTTGTGATGTGCTACCTTGGTATTGCCGATTATATCATTGTTTGTAGTATGAGGATTAGCAATGTAGCTACCTCGGGTAACTTAATTGCGGTGTTATGGTGAATTTATTAGAAAAGTTGTTATTATCCTTAAGTTGATTTCGCCAATTCTTGGTGATTGGAGTTAATGAATTTCTTTTGAGATTGTGGTTCTTGCGTTGAGGGTATGCAATTGGTCTCACCGCTCCTTGAAGCGCTTATTGTTTCTTTCAGGACTCACCGAGATACTTTGCTACCGTGCTTTTGTTGATTTGTAAGGTTAGTTCCTTCGTGGGAGTTTGTCTTGTTGCGAATCATGGCTCATTGTTCGCTTGGTGTTTTCTTTTATTAATGCGAATTTTGAGTTGCAAAACTCATTGTTATGTGAAAGCTTTGGATCTATGTTTTCTTTACCTTGAGCGTTGAAGTTTATTGTTCCTTTTCCTTTTGAAAGAGAGTGTTAAAATCCTTTATGTTGTTTTGCTATGCTTAAGTGGAAGGTGGTAGTCGATAAACTAATTCATAAGGTTGAATTATCGGGTTGATATGTTAGCATAGTGTATAATTAAATTTTTACTAGTATCCTTGGAAGTGTAGTTGTTTAATTTGATATTGCCCGTAATAGTTTTTAGAAGAACTATGATTAAGAATTTGTTTACTCATGATAGTAACTCATGGAGTTATTGAGGAGTGTGTAATAAGAACCGAATGATTATTATGATTGTTAAAATGTCTATCATGATTGGATAAATTGAATTATCTCGTGTCTTTAGTAATTAATCCGACCGCTTGGAATGATTAAGTAAGGAGGTGTTAGAATATTACCTTGGTAATATTGACCCTTAATATGTCTTTTATTTAGATGCTTTATGAGCATGCACAATTGCTAGTTTCATCTATCTTTTACCATGCTAGATTGTTGAAATACGTATAAAGGAATAGATGAAGGTTGATGCATTGACTTGTAGAAACTTGTCTTACGAATGGTATCATTGAAGTTTAAAGTCATTTCCATTCTAATTTCTGAATGTAAGGTAGGATACAAAATCTATGCTCATGAATGTCTTATAATTGTAAAATGGAGTTAGGATCATGAATGTTGTTATGACCGAATAATAATCAATTATTGCCAATAGTGAATAGAGTACAATCAATTGGTGCTAAGTTAGAGTTGAGCACCAATAAAGAATGGAATATATGAAATCTAGTAAGAAATTTATACTAGCATGATTTCTGAGATTATCTTGTTCTAGTATCATCTTGTTTAAGAGTTTTGTTCTATTTATGTGGCTTATGCACTAGGTTCTCCTAGATCAAGTAGTTGCAACCTTACTTAGATATTAGAAACATGATGCAATGATTTCTTATGTTTCTTTTGGAAAAGTTTACGAAGGAGTTGAGGATATGATGATGCTTGTTAAGAATGTATTATTCTGATGTTAGTATGTTGGTCCATTTGTGGTTATGATGGTAATGTTGAAGGTTCATTAAATAGAAGAATTTGAATAAATTCCTTGGTACTATTTAAATCAAAAGTTTTGATAGTGTGTATGCGATCTTTGATCTCATGATTTATGTGGTAGCTGAAATTGTTTTAAGCAAAGTGTCGTGTTGAGGATTTTAATTAGTTCTTAAAGAATTAATGTGTTGTGGTCTTCAACTCTTCTTTTGTTGGAATTGTTAAGGTGATACCGTATTCAAAGAAGGTTGTTCTCTTTGTTAAAAGGAAAAGTTTGATAAAAGTTTTGAAGGTTGAAGTCAAGTTGTGCAATCTTTGTGAAGTGTGTTTGACTTCTTATTTTCACTGCTTAAGAGTTTCTGGAGCTCAAATGACAATACTGTATTCGTATTGGTTGAGATTTGATGTTTTCGTCTCGAGGAGGCATGCGCCTTCAGCTGTGGTCTTATCCTTTGTTGTCCAAGATCTTTGTTTTCTTGGTTTTGTGTTTATTGCAGATGGACATTGTGCTGAAATTTTCTTCTTTGCTTCTCCAAGAAAGGGTACGCAGTTTGGGTTGCAAAGACCTTTAAGATGTGTATGGCAACCGGTTGGTGTGGTTTTGTGATTAGTCGGGTGAGATTGTGGGTATCAAGATACTTGAGATTCTTGGAGTGATAAATTGTTCGTTGAATAATTCTCGATGAGGATTTGATTTAAAGAAGATGTTGTCCTTGGGGCTAAATAGTTTTATTGTTGCAACTAGAAGAACCTAGTCTGTGGTTCATGAGTGTTACGTTCATTTTTTGGAACGTTGGAATTATTGAAAGTATGGGAATCTTGATCAATTTTATTGGAGCATCATGATGGGGTACTTTGCAAGGATTATTAGTGTAGGACCGGATGAGGCAACAGAGGGGGGGTGAATGGTGCCCATAAATTTTTCCTCTAAATATTCACATATTCCTTATTCTCCAATAGCTACAAAGCTATGAAGATCCAAGATATGAGGTCTAGTAGAAGACAGAGAATTCGCACTATCTAATGACCAAATCGAGCACCGTGTGGTTAGATTACGACCACTTGGCGGAAGCTCAAACGTAGTCGAATACATCCACTCAGAGAGGCAGTGCTCGGTAGCAGCGACGTTTGTTGGGAAGACAACGTGGTCAGACCGACACCATGGTCGAAACCGACAACTTGGTTGATAGCACATGCGATGGTCGTAACTTTGACCACTCGATAGAAGAGCATCTTGGTAGGCAATCGATGATCAAACGAATTCAATGAAGTCGATAGCCACCAAAACAAGACCGACAAGATCGAAAGATGAGTCCGGTCGGAACCGTCGTGATCGTAGCCAATGGCATGGTCGACGATCAACATGGTCGAAGACCGACTTGCACCTATAACCGATCGCGGTCGCAGACACCTCATGAGACCGTGGGGCACGACTACGAGATCTCGACCATCAAGCACTCGAAACCGGTGCAAAAGAAAGCAGATGATCTACGTCTTGGCTGGTCGAAAATCAGAGAAGAGCAGAAGGCCAAGACTTCGTGATCGCAAGCTGTGGTCAAATCTCCAAAGGAAAACCAGTCGACCGATGAAACCCGAGAAGACCAGCAGCTTCACACTAAGTCTTTTCCGTGATCGATACCGACCGGGGACTGAGTCACTTGACAACAGAGAACCGAAAACAGAATCAGGTCGTGAGGTCTTAGCCGTGGTCGATCGCCAACTTGTGGTCGATAACCAAAGCCGAGAAGATATCTGCGATCGAATCCGATCGTCGCTCGACCACACAACCGAAAGACTCGATTCAATGACCTTGGTCGTAAAACCGAAAATCGGATGACGAACAAGTGAATACTCTATTTTGTCGTATACGATCACAGAGCAAAATTTGAGGAATCTTTTGCACGAGGTCGAAACCAAGCGAGACTTGAACTCTAACTTGTATATGATCTCTAGAAGTGAATTTACCAAGAAAAGGAAAGTCTTTGTTTCGCCAAAGAAAATTGATGCGATCGAAAAATAGAACAGACTCATCATGGGCAGAATCGAAAGACATGTGGATTTTTCCAAATCAACTGCTCTCGGAATGAACCGCCAACTAGCCTTGAGACAGATTCCCGATTCGAGCAAAACAAATATAAGCCAACTCTCAAAGGAAATACGAAGGAACTAAGAATGAAGAGATGGCAAATAAATCAATGAAAACATCTCAAGAACGACCTCTCAACCCGGATCACAAACACGGACCCATCTCATAGATAAACTCTAACAAGTACAGAGAGATGAGTCCTCTCAAATCATAACACGGGAGGTTTCTGCAACCACTCCCCCTGGGAGGACAAGCTCTAGCCCTAGAGCACACACACACACAGATACACTCCCAAGGGAGGGAGAGGCGGCTGCCTCCACGGCCTAGCCGACCAACTCAAGTCCAACACTTGCCTCCCCTCTCCCTTTTATAGCCTCACACCCGAGACTAACCCTAATGGATCCATCCATTAGTCCACACTGGGGATAACCCGTAAACCCCACCTAACACCGGGTTTTATCACTCACTTTACCCGCTAACTCAAATGCTTTGCCTGCTATCCCAACAGACCCGACTTTGCCCGTTAGCGCCAACCGAATCCACTTCTTTCTCGTGTGCTTTACGGAGGGACAGCTTCCCAGCCTTTGACATTTCTCCAAATGCCCTCCGCCGCCTTCCGGAAGCTTCCTCCACCGCTTGTTGTCCATCTTTGTCGACCCACCGCACGACACGGCCTCTTCGGCTTTTCCACGTCGTTCTGGACCTCAACAACTCCCTTGTCTAGTCCCGACCTCCTAAGCCTCACCAAGACATGTCTCCCAGTACCTGCAACCGACCGATCAGACCTCCGACTCCTCCAGAGTCTAGTCTCGGTCTATTCGCCGCACACCCACCGCACCCAACCTCCTCGACTGCCGGACCTCGGCTCCTCCCCGAGCCTAGTCCCGGTCCTCCTCGTTGTTGCCCGTCGTGCTCAGCTCTGGCAGTTCCAGCTCCGGTTCCTCGTCTCCCGGCTCGCAACCACCTCACCAGCCTCGATCATCTTCGGCGTCTCCGACCGTCTGGACCTCAACACCTCCTGTGCCTAGTCCCGGTCCTCCCACGCCTCACCATGAAATAGCTCCGAAGTCCTGCAGCCACAAGACAAGCAAACCATCACATAGCACCGCACAATACACACAGACCATCACTCGGCACAAGTATCACAGCACAGCACCTGGTCGTAAATCCCCTACGACCACCCGAACACTCAATTCATGAAGTGGTCGAAGTCCTAGAAGACTTCTCAACAACCTTCGACCACACAGCATGCCGTCACGATCATCTCAAAGCTCGTTACGACCATGCAGACACAAGCTAGGACCATCACTAGCCGCTATGACTTTATCGCACAAAGTCTAGACCTCATACGAGCACTCTGTTGCACCAACCAGAGACACTCGAGCCCAACAGAAAATAGATTGCAACAAGACCTGTCAAAATGATGAACCAATAAGTCCACAAGGTCCATGACAACCGCAGGAACCCATACGACCAAACCCCAGCGTAATCGGGTATCACACGAGCCCATACGACCAGTTTGAATGAGCTCCATCGACCACGGTCAATCTGCCGACAACGTGGTCGAAACAGCGAGAGCCCAACGTGATCGAACGCCCGATCTCCCAACGTGGTCGAAGACCCACGCGCCACAACGATGGTCGAAACGCCAGCGCCCAACGTGGTCGACGCCCCAAGCGCCAACGTGGTCGTAAACCACGGCGCCGACTACCGATCACGACCAACGCGGTCGAAACTTCACAACGTGGTCGTAGATGGCCCTAGAGACCTCCGACCACGGTTATTTTCGCTGAGTAAGATACCGCGTGGTCCTACGCAGTCCGACCGACTTCCGATCACGTCCAAATTCACCGAGGATGCTGCAACGTGGTCGTAATCGCCCCGTGGCCTCAGACCACGCCAACGAAGTCGAGACTCCACAACGTGGTCGCACGCTACTCGATCGGTTCTTGATTTCGCTCAACGTGGTCGTATATCCTTCCGATCACGACCAACGTGGTCGTACAACACTCGAAGGGTTTCGACCACGACCAAACGTGGTCGTAAATGGCCGGGTGACCTTCGATCATGGCCAAATATTCGAGGGCTCCGCAACGTGGTCGTACTCCACCCGAGAGACTTTCGACCACGGCTAAACTTGTCGAGAAGGCCACAACGTGATCGTAGATCTCCACGCGTGGTCGTATAGCCTTCCGACCACTCGCTCAATGCCTCACTCGGTTTCAACTAAGGACAACGTAGTCGTAAGCGGTCTCACGACAATTGTTAAGGCTTACGACTTTGCGAGTCACTCAAACCTCAAAAACCAAACTCAATCTTTCTAGATCAAGAGTCAATTACTCATCACAACCATGGGGTGACCTCCACATGGTCTCACAATTAGAATGATTATGATGGTGTAGTTAATGAGTTTATAATTGTGAAGAAGCCCAACCGTTGTGGGAATTATTGGGATAGTAAGGATTGTTGAATTTTGCCATGTATAACTTAGCTCGTTGAGTAACCCTCTAGGAGTTAGAATCTTTCTCTGAGATAATCAAGTTGAGAATATGTTTCATATGGTTGTTAATGATTGAGTAGGGTTGATTGTGGAAATTTTAGTCACCGAATTTAAGAGTCTTTGTATTAAATATATCAAGTATATGTATAGAAGCCTTAGAGATGGGAAATTTTGGTTGGTGATCTATGCTAGAACCTTGGAGGCTAATGTTATTGCGTGAGAATAGTGGAAGGAGTGGATTCTGAATATTATAATGTTCCTTGATAGTATCCTTTGGATGTAGTAAATGGGTATGTGAGCCGAGAAATTCATGTTGATTGTCCTTAAGATTTGTGGTGAAGTGTTGGTGGGTGAAAATAACGATGAGGTGCATTGGAAATTATTCGTTAAAGTAACATGTGGGAAGATGAGTTGACTACAAGATGTTATTATGAGAATAGTAGAGTCCTCTACAAAAGTGTGTTGGATGCACTCGGTTTGAACATAGAGTTGATGTTGCCAATTTAAGAGAATTGAGCTAGTATGGTATGGGATAATTTGGAACCTCGTGATTCAAGAGGAAGTTTAAAAAAAAATCGGTAGTAAAATGCTCCCTGATTCTTGTTTGAGCTACGTGATGAGAGAAAAGTCTTTTGTGGTTTGAGTTGACTTTTTGTTGGCTTGTGTGGTTTTCGGTTTAGGAAAAAAAATGGACAGGTTTGACATTTGAGTGATTCCCTTTGACGTATGTGTTGTTTGTTTGCAAACCACCTACTTGGAAGGTGGAGAGGTTCTTATGTTGAATCCTCGATTTTCTTTATGATTTGACCCTTTGGTGGGAGTGGGTGATGCGTGATTGCAATAAGAATCCCTTATTTTCGGTTGTATTCGTGTGTGAAAGAGTGGGTTTACCTTGACCCCGTGGTGTGCCCGTGTTTAAGGGGTGCTCATTGCTAAGGTAAAGAGATCGATTGAGAATGGAAACATGAGATATATGTGTTGTCTGATTGTGTGGGTTGGTACTAAAGGGAATGATAACCCGATGTGTATTTAATCGCTTTTGTTAATTGCGAAGTTTTAGGGTTTGTGTATCACTAGGACTACCTTGGGTTCTAGTGTGGGATACACAGCGCTTTGTATGACTCGGTATCGAGGGAGAACTTGAAAGATCTGGAGCGTGGGCTTCATTAAAACCGTTGACCAACGAGTAAGACCACCACCATTCAAGAATTAAAGCTACACAATTCAAGTGTTGTAGGGGCGTAAGTTCAACGAGTGGCCTTGGTGAGTCGGATCATTGGTCGCCTGAGGCGGTGAAAAGTTATGCGATGTAAGGAGCAAGGATCGGGAGGTTGGCAAACCACTCGGATCTTCAAGAACCTATGTGCGAGGTGCAAGCAATTAGAAAAAAATATTTAGTATGTCAAAGCGCTTTGGTCGCAGCAGATCGAGAGAGAAGCAACTTGGGAGTTGGAGTCTGCATGCGTGAGCGAGAGCCGGCGTTGTTCACGTCGGGTGCTAGTTAATTGCTAGTTGGTTGTTTTTGTTTTCTGTTGAGGTTGCAGTTAGAATTTGGGGTCGAATTCTGTTTAAGGGGGGTAGAATGTAATACCCCGGAAATTATTTAATTAATTGTTTAATTAATAGAGAGAGGGACTTTTGTGAAATAATTAAATTTATAAGAGTTTTGAGGGTTTTATGAAAATTTAAGACAACATGGGCCTAGGCCTTGGCCTGTGGGTTTTCTTGGCCCAAGAGGGAGGGAGGCCACCTCTTAAAACCCTAGGCAGCCCCCACCCCTCGCGCCTCCACCCCTGCGCCTCCACCCAGCAGCCGCCGCCGTGCTGCCCCGACGTCTTCTTCCGGTGCGCCGTCGTCGTCTTCATCGTCGTCGCCTCCTCCCCGGTGCGCCGTCGCCGACGTTCGTCGCTGTACCGCGTGGATCCGGAGGAAGAGAGGAGGAGATCGCGGGCGTGTTCGTCGTGTTCGTCGACGTGTTCGTCGTCGTGTCGTCAAGGTTAATCCTGGTAGTCTCTAGATTGGTTTTAATCAAGTTAGATTCGTCGGTTTTCTGGGCTGCTGGGACGGTAGTTGTTTCTCGGCGGTTTTGATCTAGTTTCGTCGGGATTCAGGTCTAGACCCTTCTAGAAAGTTGTAGAGGGTTTAATTATCTTTCCAGGAGTATAAGAACACGTGATTCGGATTTGTGTAGCGAAAGTTATGAATTTTCTAGTGTTACTGTTCTGCAGATCGGGTAGTTCTGGACAGAGTTTAGTAGATCGGCTTGTGCGACGGAAATAGTTTCGATTGAGGAGTCCTTAAAATTGAGAAAGTTGTAGATAAGTTTCTTAGCTTTCAATAGAGGTAAATAAGTCCGGATTCAATTTCTGGGCGAAAGTTATGCCTGTTTTAGTGCGCTGTCCAGAGAGTCCGACGTGAATTTGGATGCTTTAGAAAAGGGTTTGGATCGGCTAGTTAATTGCAGAATCAGAGAGTCTCCCCAACTAAGTTTTTGTAGATAGTTTAATTATCTTTCCAGAGAGTCTAAGAACGCTTAATTTGGAGTTGCGTACTGAAAGTTATGATTTTGGAAGTCGGCTGTCTGTGGTTGGGCAGATTTGGCCGAGGGAGTTGGGGATTTAATTGAGATAAATTGTTGGGTTAATTGGGGTTGCTGTTATTTTATATCTAGAAACCGCTACTGTCATGTTGGTAATTATTAATTAAATATTCAGGAGGAGAGCGGATTCCGGGGGTTGTGCCTTCTACGTGTTCTTCATTTTCTCGCGGTTGAGGCAAGTATATTTGTGATGTGAAAATCTGTGTGTTTATGGATTTGTTGAATTGTTTGGATGATGGTTGAATCATGACTGTTTAAATTGTGAGTATGAGTAAGTGATGAATTAAGAATGCTATTTATGTTCTGTTTACATTATGGTATTTATGAGATTGGTTGATGCGTAGTACGGTGAATGCTCGTTATCTTTTGATACATTCACATATATGCATCATATTGAGAATTGTTGAAGTCTTGATCATGCGGTGATCAAGCATCGAGGTCCCCACACTTGCGGAGTGTGGGCAATTGGTCCCTATACCCGAGGGCACAGGCATGGGTGTGCATTGACGGATGCACACTCCGCATTACCGGTAAAATGCGAAAGAGATGAGAAAGAGGAGCTTTTGATCATAATGCATAGCATGAAATTCATATGTAAAATGTTTAACTTGAGAGTTAATGTTCATGCTTGCATTTGTTCTGATTATACTTGCCGAGTCATTGGACTCACTCTTCTTCGTTGTTTTGTTGTTGTTGTTTGTTTATTTTAGGTACCTTCACGAGGTCGGCATGCATGGGAATAAAGAGGATTAGTATTGTTGCACTTGCGAAATATTCACCATGGAGAAGATAGAGAACTCTAATTATTATTTGTTGATTAGTTCAAGTGGTATTTGATTATGACCTTCAGATTAAGATGTAATAATGGATTAGAACTTCTTCATATTGCTTAGTGCTTTACTTAAGTTTTATAGATGTTTCGCTTAGTAGCCAAATTATTTTGCTTGCGGTTATTCATACCTTTTGATAATATTGTTAGAACTTCATTTTTATCAATAAACAAAGGAGGCTCTGCCGAAATTTTATAGAATGCCTTAGCATAGTTTTATTATGTTGTTAGTTTGGTAGCATTTCAGGCCATTGTTTGGCTGGGGTGTTACACAACTGGCTGCAGCAACATACTCGGCCTCGGCGGTGGACTGTGCAACACCGGAGTGCTTCCTCGAAGACCAGGAAATGAGAGAAGTGCCGATGAACTGGCAGGTGCCCGAAGTGCTCTTCCAATCTATCCTATAGCCAGCAAAGTCTGCATCCGAAAAGGCTCTAAGGGATAGACAGAAGGAGGAAGAGTACCAGATACCATTGTCAATGGTAGCTCGAAGGTACCGAAAGATACGCTTCACCGCCTGACGGTGAGATACGCGAGGAGAAGCCTGAAACCGGACACAAAGACACACAGAGAAGTGTATATCCGGTCTCGAGGCAGTGAGGTACAAGAGAGCCAATCATACTTCTGAAATCCTTTTGATCAACTGGCTCGCCATCCTCATCTGGGTCAAGTGCGGCTGTAGAAGCCATCGGAGTTGACACCGCTTTCCATCACTCATGTCGGGCGTCTCGGAGGTCATGAGTGTACTTGCCTTGATGCAAGAAGGTACCCTCCCGAGTCTGCTTGATCTGGAAGCCAAGGAAGAAAGTCAACTCACCCATCATGCTCATCTCAAACTCGGTGCTCATGACATCCGAGAATTGTGAAACTAGAGCATGAGAAGAGCCACCAAAGATAATGTCATCGACATAAATGCTGGCGGCGGAAGGTCATTGCCAAGCCGCGAATGAACAAGGTCTGTCAACTTTACCCATCTCGAAATCATGCCTCAATAGATAGGACTTAAGCCTTTCATACCAAGCTCTAGGGGCTGCTTAAGTCCATACAGCTTTGGAAAGCTTGTAGACATGATTAGGGTATTTGGGGTTCTCGAAACACGGAGGTCGTCTCTCACAGAGAAAGGCACTCTTGACATCCATCTAGTAGAGCTTGAAACCCTTAGAAGCGCAAGGCAAGCGAATTCTAATGGCCTCAAGTCTAGCTACGAGGGCAAAGGTCTCCTCGAAATCTAGACCCTCAACTTGGGAGTACCCCTGAGCAACCAGTCTAGCCTTATTTCGAATGACTACCCCATCCTCACTTTGCTTGTTTTTGAACACCCACTTGGTCCCAATGATATTGTGACCTCGAGGGGGCTCAACAAGCGTCCAGACCTTGTTTCTCTCGAAACTCTCTAGCTCCTCATGCATGGCATTGATCCAAGACTCATCAGAGAGAGCATGACAAATGTCTTTGGGCTCGAAGGAGGCAACAGAGGCAGAATGGAGACAAAAGAGTGACATGCCAGATTTTGAGCGAGTAACTCGCTCAAAAAGGTCTCCAATGATCTGCTTTGAAGGATGAGATTTTTGGATATGTCTAGGAGGTCCAGGATGAGATGAAGAAGTGTCCTCTACCTCGTGAGCTGACGAGGTAGGAACAGAGCCACTAGCTCCAGAGGAAGCAGAAGGCATGGGCTGATCACCTCGAGGTGCGGTGGAAGAAGGCACCTCAAGGGGTGGATGAGGGACTGGATCAGGTAGACAACCCTCGTCTCATCACAGAAGTATGATTGGCTCTCTTTTATACCTCACTGCCTCGAGACCGGACAAACACTTTTCCGTGTGTCTATGTGCTCGGTTTCAGGCTTCTCCTCGCGTGTCTCACCGCCAGGCGGTGAAGCGCATCTTTCGGTACCTTCGAGCTACCATTGACTATGGTATCTGGTACTCTTCCTCCTCCTGTCTATCCCTTAGAGCCTTTTTGGATGCAGACTTTGCCGGCTGTAGGATAGATAGGAAGAGCACTTCGGGCACCTGCCAATTCATTGGCACTTCTCTCGTTTACGGTCTTGAGGAAGCGGTCCGGTGTTGCACGCCCACCGCAGAGGCCGAGCACGCTGTTGCGACCGATTCTTTGTAGCTGTGTGCTTTGGATGGTCTCGACTCTCACAGACTTTGGGTTAGCTATCGATCGTGTTCCGCTCTTTGCGATAACACTTCTGCGATTAGCATTGCCAAGAACCCAGTCAACATTCTCGGACCAAGCATATTGATATCGATATCACTTTCTTGAGATCATGTAGAGAAGGGTGACATCGTGCTCCGCCAGGAGAGTGACCACCGGTTGGTGATATCTTCACCAAGCCTCGGATAGCAGAGGTTTTCAGCTCTGCGGGGAGAGCTTGGGGTGGTTTATCCTTATGGACTATTGTGAGGGGGAGCTTTGGGCTTTACTGCTTTATCTTATTAATTATGCTTCTGTCTCCTTACTGTTGCATTGCATCTGTGGGTGCATTGGGTTTAGTCCTTGCAGCATAGGTTAGAGTGTGTCTCTTGCTGAGTTGCTTAGACTTCTTACTCTTATCTTGTGCTTTCAGGGTAGCTGTTTATTATCTCACTAGGTTGAGCTCACTCACTTCTTGTAGGTTCTAGCGAGGGTTGGGCCACCCTCGGGTAGACTGGGTACGTGTTTGCTCTCTAGTGTGTGTTTTTCTCGACATTGTTAGTCACGGAGTCATATGGGGTGATAAGAGTCAACTGAGCTATTAGTATTCTCTATCTTATCTATGCTTTAAGGACTGCCCTTCTTGATTTATTTGCCAGCTTCTCGTCTTTATTGCTTTGGTTTAAGGGGGAGTTCATTTGGGAACTTCTAGATCTTAATATTGATATAACTCAACTTGAACTAAATGTTGCATCACATGTTGAGGGAGAGCTGGATTTTCTGCATTTGCATTGTAATATAACTATATGGAGCCTTGATTATTATCCATTCATGACATGTTTTCATTTATATTACATCTTTCCATGATTTGTGCTTCATTGCTAAGTTGATCATCACCTTGTATGTGTAGTCAAGTCTTTGCCATGATAGGTTGACTAAAATGCTCAATTTGACCTAATTCATGTCATGTTAATATTTGAGACTAGTCGGCTTTTAGTGATCTTCTTATGATTCATGCCATGTTAAATAGGCTGAGTTGAGTCTTGAATCCTTGTTGAGCGATAGATTGAGCTATATTAGTTTCTTGATGACACATAAGTTAGTACAATCTGTTAAAAAGCAAGAAGATCTCTTTTGTGCGAAAAAAACTGATCTCACCAATTCTTTCTCATGAGACGGCTTGCCATTGCACAAGGCATGAACTCAGGGGAGTTTTGGATGACCAAGATCATCTTCTTAAACTCAGGGGAATTTTCTCTTTATTTATTGCTCTAGTGTTCCTTCTGTCGACATGGTCATTATTTCATTTTCTCTCTTTGGACCATGTCGGCTTCTACAAACTCAACTTCATATTTTTCGGTGTTTATCAATATACTCATCAAGGGGGAGATTGAGAGATCATGTGGAGATGATCACATTTTTATGATGAGTATTTGACTCTTGGTTGAAGGAAAATTGAGTTTGTTTTGGGCTTTTATTGCAAGGTCTTATCTCTGGGTGTAGTCGAAGTCGTGTACGACTTGTTCCTGGCCCGTACGACCGTTTTGGAAGCGGTCGGAAGCCGGATCTTGTGCGTACGACCATTCTGGGTGTGGTCGGAGGTCGGCCGGAGGTCTACGACCATGCCATAGCCGTACGACCATGTTTGAACGTGATCGGAAGTCTATCGGTCAGCGTACGACCTCGCTGCGGCACTCTCGGCCGAGTTGACCATGGTCGGAAGTCCATACGACCACGTTGCCGAGTATCGGGTTCCTGCCGGGCGGTGTTCGAGTTCTTTGGTCGTGGTCGGAAGGCGTTACGACCACGTTGGCGCAATTCGGGAACCGGTAGGACGGCGTTCGACCAGTTTGGCCGTGGTCGGTAGTCGTTGGCTAGGCTTCGACCACGTAGTGGCGCTCGAACTCGACCACGTCGTGCGACCACGTTGTGCGCTCGGTTGCTCGACCACGTTGTGGCGGTCGAATTTGACCACGTTGTCGGCAGAATGATCGTGGTCGGCTGAGTTCATTGGAACCGGTCGTATGGGTGCATTTAATGTCCGATTATGCTGGGGTTTGGTCGTATGTGTTTGTACGACTGTCATGGACCTTGTGGACTTATTGGTTCACCATTTTTACAAGGTTTGATAAAGTCTAATCTCTGTGGAAGAGATTTGAGCTCTGTGAGCTGAGCAGAGTGTTATTTTATGATTGAGATCAGTGCTATGTAATGTCTTTGTTGGTTGTGATGGTTGCAGGATCCGGAGACTAGTCTTGGTGAGGCTTTGGACTGGTCGGGACTAGACATAGGAGATGTTGAGGTCCAGAACGACGTGGCAAAGTCGAGGAGGACGTGTCTTCCAGGTGGACTGGCCGTATGGACAACGAGTCAGAGGAGGAAGCTTCCTGGAAGCAGTAGGAGGGCATTTTGGAGAAATGCCAAAGCTGTGGAGGAAGCATCCCTTTGGGAAAGCGCCTGAAAGCACTGGAGTTGGTGGTGCTATTGGGCAAAGTGTTTGTGCCGTTGCCAGATGTAACGGGTAAAGCACTGTGGCTCTGAGAAAGCACTGGGACTCTCTGTAGCGGGTGGTGTGTGAGGAGACCCGTTAGTTAGAGTATAAACAGAGGAGAAGACTCTGGAACTGGGTGAGGCAGTCACCGGGTTCTCTTTGAGCTTTAGCGTTCTATTCTGTGTGAGTTGTCTGTGGGTACCTCCGATGGAGTGGCTGTAGAAAACTCCATGATCAATAGAAAAGATTGATCTCTCTGTATCTTCTGAGTATTTTGTTCTTAAGATGTTTTGTTTGATCTGTTTGCCTTCTCTTTGCTATTACTGTCTTCTGTGTTTTCATTGAGAGTTGGCTTGCCTTGAGTTGCTCAGAACTGGGAAAGAGCCTTAAGATCTTCTGGCCATTTTATTCCCGAGAGCAAAAGTCAATTCGGAGAAATTTCTGTGTTTTCGGTCTGCCGCCTCCAGTGCTCTGCTTCCTGTTTCGACTTTGGTCCTCTCTCTGTTCATTGATTAGATCTCTGTTTTTCTTTGTAATTTCTCTTCTAGAGATCACATACTGGATAGGGTTCAAGTTTCATTCGCTTTCGACCGTTGTGCAAAAAGTTCTCTCATTTCTTGCTCCTCGGTCGTGCGCCCGGCAACAGGGTATTCTCTGTATACAATCTGTTGTCGGATCGGCAGTCGTTTTTGACCACAGTGAATACTCTTCTCGATAGTCGATTCGACCGTGCAGTATTCACTATTTGGAGTCTGTTTTCTCCGCTCGAGTCAGGCCTCGACCACGTGGGGTATTCGACCACCTGTTGCTCGACTATCGCGTGTGTTCGAACGATTCACTTTCGCCTTCTCTGTTGTCGGCCGAGACTGTTTTATTTCATTTACCGATCTGTTTTCTTGGTCTTCAGTAGAGCTTCTGTCTTCGATCTTTTGGCTTGATCGACCACGAGTTGGTGATCGACCACGATCGACCACGATTAGGATTTAATCGTGGCTATAAGGTGATCTAACCCATTAAGTTTTAAAAGAGTATTCCCCGAATAACTGGGCGATACAAATCCATACCAATTTTTAGAAACAAGCTTTTCCCGTGACTGCGAAATAGGATGCCCGAGGGCAAGAAGGCAGTGCACAGGGCCAAAGTGAAATCTTACGACAACACAACGTCTATTCGGGGGTGCACACAAAAGAGAGTACATGGTTCATCTGCATCGCCTATTTAACATAGGACCACCTTATCTTCATGAGCATTGTTAGCGTTCGTAACCTTAAATTTTGGAGTAAGGTACGAGAAGGGGATCGAAAATTTTCCTGTTTAATCATTAGACAGAAGAGGAAAGTATTTGGGGTATTTTGATTGACATCAATACTCCTTCCCGTGTTATCATTATTAATACTATTATTTTAAATGAAACTTTGTGGCAAAATGAAGATTTTTGTTTTAACTAGGGGTGACAAAACCAAACATGGGAAATAGATTTTTACCAACATAACTCTTTCAAAGGTAACACCCCAAGGTTAACCCTTAGGATTTATTTTTGAAAAACAGGGTCCTGGTTGGGGAAAACTTTCAAGAAATAACTTTGTTTTGAACTATTTGAGAAACCAAGATAAATTTGTGAATAAATTTTAGGTAAGTAGTTGAGCTTATGGAAATTTCCTAGGAAGATCCAGGCTTGTCGAAGTGGGTTTGAAAATCGATTTTGTAAACAATTTGATAATCGGTCCTCCAAGGGTAAACAATTTTTGAAACTAAGTTTAAATTTAAACATCATAGCTTCGAGCCCCAAAACAGATTTTCAAAGAGAGTTTACAGAAGGAGTACTGGATTTCCATCATTTGAATTCGGGGTAAGAGAGCTCTCGAAGTGAAAGTGGCTAAGGCAGCATACAGATGAGAGGGAGTCATCTAGGAGAGAGGAGATTAAGCAGCATAACTTATATTTTTGAAATTAGGCGTTTGAGGAAATAATTCTAATCATGAAACTATCGGCCAGGCTAACTAGGTCACAACCAGCAGTCATTATGCTCTGATACGATGCCTGTCAGACCCCAGATTTTACAACCAGAATCCTCTGTGATTTTTGCACTATTCCCTGGATCAGTAGATAGTGCTCACAGATACATATAATGAATATCAAATACATATCGTGCGGAAGCATAAAAATATAGTAAACTTACACATGGGCCGATTAGGCCG
The DNA here is from genome assembly GCA_036346245.1 of Bonia amplexicaulis. Classification (NCBI taxonomy): domain Eukaryota; kingdom Viridiplantae; phylum Streptophyta; class Magnoliopsida; order Poales; family Poaceae; genus Bonia; species Bonia amplexicaulis. The sequence continues at coordinate 23,667,481 of CM070736.1, read as the reverse complement.
AAATCAGTAAAATTGCAGCAACGGAAGAACGAAGCACGCAGAGGGAACCCTCAGGACATGCCCACAGGCAGCCAACTAGAGGTTCGCGACCTAGCCCTTGACATCTTCACCTTCTCTGTCGTCATGACCAATAGTGTTGCTTTGGCGCAGTGGTCTGTTTCTTGATTCTGGATTTGTTGTGAGTGCGAGAGTGAGCACACTAACCACCGTGCTCCGCGAGTCAATACATAGAATGCAAATAAATAATATGCATGGTTTATCAAAGGAAAGGCTCGGGTTGTTTTATTTTCCGGAAATTTTCTTTTGGTAGCATCATCTCCACCGAATTGTAGTGTTATAGTTGCTACCTAGGACTCCACACGGCGATTGCCATAATTGACTTAATCCACCGAAACACACTCTCTTTATTTACTGATTGCTGTCTAAGACTCCAAACAGCAGTTGACATTCTTCATTTAATCCACCGAATATACACTTCCTACATTAATTGCTGTCTACAACTCCGAACAACGATTGACATCATTCAATTAATCCACGAATACCTTTTTTAGTCCGAATTCCTAATAATCCAATGTTGTAATGATTAATCACCAATTCTTTACTTTTGAATTCTAATGATTCTTTAACATGATCACTTTTTAAACCACCGACATCATTTGTGGCAGAATGTTCTAACAATTCAAGCCTTTTTCTTAATGATCTAAATCCGTAATTTATTCTTCCCATAATTTACCCCTCACTTTCTATTAGCTATCTCTAACTAATTCATCGGTATTTCTCCACCAAGAATATTGTTAATCAAGTGTATACCCCAATTATCGTATCTCCAAATTTCCACCATTTTCATTCATCCATCTAGATCAAATCTTTATTAATCCCATTATTTCCAACCATTTCCTTTATACTCTTCTAATTCTCCAAAATCATTTAAATCATCTATCTCGCCCATCTATTCATTTAGACCTTGCCAATCTATTTCTACTAAACTCCTTTCTATCATTCCCTTATTTATAATCGACATGAATCCACCAAACATCATTATGTATTTTCCACCACAGTCATCATATTTCCTTACGACCCTATTTACTTTTCCTGGCATTTTAATTCAAGAGAAGTGCTACCATTATTTGCTTTTTGAAACATAATACATAGATGCATCCTGAGACTTAGCAGTTTGAACAAGAACATAATATGGACATGCAATAGTAGTAATGATCCAGATTCAATCCACCATTTCCATAGTCTCTGCATCATATGCTTAACCTTTCAGCATTGTAACCGCTTAACTTACCACTGGGGCGACACCTAGGACAACACAAATCAGGGCCTTTCTCTGCCCTCCACTTTACCACTTCCACCCACAAAGTTTTTGAAACAGAACTATATCTAGTTAAGTTCCCTTGTCCGTCCTTGACCGTGGGCACGGCTATTCGAATAGTTTTGACTCTGCAGAGTTTGTACACTTTACCCACAAGAGATAAATCTGCTCATTGCCCCACATAATTCCTTAGCCATGCAGTTGAGTAGACTATCACAGGACTGTTACAATGCATTTTTCCTAGCAGGGTTACGTCCGCTAAGGTTTCCACTTCCTCCGGGTATGACCACCCTTCCAGAAGCCCCCTCTTGCGCCGTCACGTCGGAGGATGTGGCCATCCTCTACCCGCCCATGGTCACACCGGCGCAACCCTTACTAAGTCGATGCAAATTAGTTAGCCCTGCCTACACTTTGCCAGCATGTGGTTGTACTTGTTGTACCTTGGGAGGTCATCACAAGATTCAGTCCTTAGGGACTATCTGAACGGTTCTACCACAATCCCCTTTGTGCTATCACGGCACCATTCTATCACAATATTATTTATGCTATCACGGCACCCTTCAAACACTCACACCCTCCAACCATCCGCCCAGATATTCAAGCATGTAGGGTTTTTGGGAGCATAAAATACTTATACCAACATATACCAGTCATCATCACAATGACTGCCCAACAAAATTCTCTCATGTTAAAAGTGATGCTTGGGTGTTCTCACGCCCATGAATATCTAAGCAGTACTAAGCATGGCATATAATTACGAACTTATTTTCACAAGGTTACTATCATAATTTTGCTAGGGTGACAAGGTTCACATAATCAAGTATTCAAAAGAGGGTGTAATATTAGTCAAGGTAAACATGGTCATATAACTAAGATCTTAAATTAAACATGCACTTGTATATAAAATAATAGCATGCAATTTGATAATTTAAACAAAAGTAATTTGCAGAAAAGTAGGTTCAATATGATCAAAGTATTGACTGCTTTGGCGCTGACCATCGCGCCTTGAGCTCACTCAAAGCGATCTCATTCGAAGGCGAGACTTCGATCTTTATCTTCACTTGCACTTGATCTCACTTGATTCCTCGATTCTTCAGAACTCCAGTTCTAATTACGTGCTAAGCAGCTGAATTCAATATAAAGGCAAATAACTCAAAAGATCCAAATAAATCCGAATAAACTCAATTTTAGTTTTATTATGAGTTAATGGGTGATCCGGGTGGTTTGAGGCAAGGTCGGTGGTAGAATACGATGACTCGGTCTTTTATTAATAATCTCTTTTTATTATTTGTATATTTATTTAGGAAGTTCCATGAGTCAGGTTAGACTCATGATTCAATGTACGAGATTAGTGCACAATTATTTTGTCGAGTGCTGTATTCAGGGCTCAAGTTTTATTTAAGCAACGCTTACAACATTTAGCTTTATTTCTAGTTCATATTTTATTTGTCTAACAATGCTTGTCTTACAAATTCTTAATGCAATATCACTATTTATCTAAATCTACCATGGGGAGTTATTTAATGGCGACATGATGAATATTAGGGCATATATTATAGTTAAGAGTAGTCTTTATTAAGTGTGAATATTTAACTAAGTCATATTTATTGGCTTTGAATTTAATAATTAGCCCTTTTAGATGATTTCTCAAACCACTTTAATTAGCCATATATGGTCTAGTCTAACTTTAAATCTTTCAATAATCTTATTTACAACCTAGTTAAATTTATTAGTTTTTCTAAATTATTTTCTAATTTCAAATGAGCTTCAAAAATTATAAATTTTGGTTCCATTGGACGGATCTTGAATTTTGATAAATTTAGAAATTTGTTTCATTCAATTTGGAGTTAAAATGAATAAGTTATGCCCAATTAAAATCTTTCGGGTTAATTAAATACAGAAAAAAATAAAATCTGACAAGTGGGACCCGGCCGTCAGAGAGAATCGCTAGCAGGAGCAATTACCGGGACGACAACTTGGTCGTGGCTTCGACCGCGCCCAGCGTGGTCGTGGCTTCGACCCCGTTACGTGTGGTCGGCTTCGACTTCGACCATGTTGTGTGGTCGGCTTTGACCACAGTGTATGCGATCGGACTCCGACCACGTTGTAGCGGTGCGTGTGGTGCGGCTGACGGTGGGCCCACCTGTCAACCTGCGAAATAAAAGAAATGGCTCAACCTCGGTACTGCGTGAGCGGGGGCTCGAACGCGCGCCGAGGGAGCCAGGGGGGAGAAGAGAGTTAGCGCCAATAGCCGGTCGAGCCTCAGCGTTTATCTTACCCATATAGGGCATATATGCCTCTTAAGGCATCGACTGGAGAGGGCAGGCGAGAGAGTCCCAGCCGAGGGGGCGGTGGCGTCGCCGGCGGGGAGCGGCCGGGGAGGTGCCGGAGACCACTAAAATGCGACCCCACAGAGGGAAGGAAACCCCTGGGGGTGGCGGCTCTGGCCAAGGGGCGAGGTGGCGGGCCGGCGGCGTGCGGTGGCGACGACAGGGGAGGAGCTTCGGTGCCGGCATGGCACGGGCAAGGGGAAGCGTAGGTGAGGCTGGCAGTGGCTCCACAATGCCCCGAGGGTGGTTAGGGTGAATGGAATTGGGTTATCTCGGCTTGAATCGCCGGCGAGCTTGTCGACCGGCCGTGGAGAAGAAGGGGGCGCCGGCGAGCAAGGAGGCATGGGAGCTCGATTGCTCGCAGAGGGAGGAAGAGCGAAAGGTGGCGATGTGTTTGGGAGCTTCAGGGGTTCTTATAGGCGACAGGATGCGGCTAGCCACGACGAGGGCGTGGTCTCACGGTGGGGCTGTCGGGTGGCGATGTCAGGCGGCTGAGCAGGGCGTGGTCGCTTGCGCGGGGCTCGGTGCACGGCGTGTCGGCCGGCTTTACTGAAGCAACGAGGAGGAGGGGGGCCTAGCTGCGCATGGGGAAGGAGAGGAGGGAGCAGTGCAGCGGGAGAAGGGGGAAGGAGAGGGAGAGGGCCCCAGTGGCCAGAGGGAAACGGGGGGGAAAGAAAAAGAAAAGGAGGGGGAGGGCCCACATGCAAGTGATAGAGAAAGAAAAAGGAAAAAGGGAAAGAAGAGGAAGAGAGGCCTTGAATCTGAGTTTCTATTTTCTAATTAGGGATATTGATTTGTAATACTTGAAATTGTATTTCATGTTTTGGTTAAATTTTCTAGACCCAGAATCTAATATTCCTCTGTTTTGATTTTATTTAATATAACATTGTGAATGCCCAACCTTGGGTTTTGTAGGATAATTAAATTATAAGAAGGAACTTTTGGCTCAACCTTTTACAAATTTCTTTTAATATTCTTTTCGATGTCATTTTATAAATCTTAAATTTGGGTTCAAAATGAGATCTTATATTTTAACTCAAATTTCTCCCTCCTTACGATGGATCATCTTTCCGGATTCGTATTTAAAATTCAAATTTTCTATTATTTACATTTGGGGTTACTCTTAGATATTTAATTTGCATGCCACAAATCTTAAAAAGATTTCAACTAAACATTCAAAAGAAATTTAAATGCCAACAACATAAAGAAATGATTTTAAAATTCCGTATTTTTGAGATATCCCAATTTCGGGATGTTACAAATCTACCCCCCTTAAATGAATCTCGACCCCGAGATTCCGGTAGAGTAGAGAGAAAGTAGGTGGGGTTACTTTAGTTAAGGCTAGCAATGAATTTCTGGGTGTTATTCGACGTTCAATTCTTTAGCTTCACAGAGAGGTGAAAATCTGCACAATAGGGGTTAGAACTTGGAGAAGCAAAAAGGAAAGAGAGAAACCTTGTTTTCCGGGATAGGTCGTAAACTCCCAGAGGCTTGCTTGTTGACTTCGTCGTTTCTTTATCTTTGTAGAGTGGAGTGGTCGCATCATCTATTGGGCATGTGATGGTCGCAGAATTCATACTATTGGCCTATGCTCTAGAGAGCAGATGGTCTGAGGGATGCCGGCACGAGGATGGACATTTATATGGTGGTCTTTTGTCCTTACTGCAATCACCTCCCTACTCTTTAGCCTTGCTACACACGATGATTTTAATTGTAGGGGTGGCTTGTAGCCAGTACTACCATAAAATTCCTAGCCTTATGGATCTTCTTGTACTGGTCTGACTAGCTCCGAGTCTAGGTTGTCGCACCTCCAAAATATACGTAGCAGTAGCTCTTCGACATTTCTATCCCGTAGTGCTACCCCGCTTAAAATGGATACCACTCGTTATTTTTCGTCTCTTTGGGCTCCAGGCATGATGGGTCCCATTGTGAGTTAGAGACTTATCTGTGGTACTCCAGCTGCTTGGTTAGTAATAGATTTTGGAAGCAATCTTTGGGTTAGGGGTCTTGTCTTCCACAGAGAAAACATACGACCCAGCTGACAGGGCATTCTCCATGTTGGTGGTCATCTTTGTAGTTGGAGTAGTTCACAGAGCATTGGTATGCGTAATGTCTTCTCTCTTCACAACGTCGACGTACTGCTTGTCGTTGGGTTTACATGGAGGAGATTTGAGCTACGGGTCTTCCAGGTGGGTAAGGAGAGAATGTTAGCAGAGCAGAGTCTTGGTCTTTGTGCCGGATGGGGCTTTTAGTTGGATCGTTGTGAAGGCTTCGCTTGTCCTTGATTGCCTTAGCTTTGGCTAGCTATCGCTTTGCTTCGGTAGATCTGACTGGGTTTGCAGCAACAGGGTGAGAGGGAATAGCATGAGGTGAGGATTTAATCGTGGGGATAAGGTGATTTAACCCATTAAGTTTTAAAAGAGTATGCCAACAACATACAGAAATAATTTTAAAATTTCGTATTTTTGAGATATCCCAATTTCAGGATGTTACACTTATTCCTTTGGATTTGGCTCCGGCTGTCCTAGTAGTTGTCTAGCTAAGCTGTTAGGGACTAAGGTTGCAAGTTGTGCAATCTATGTCTAACATCTTGGAATGGCTAAGCTACTGTTGGATAGTTGATGCTAAGTCCTCGACCTTAGAGTCAACATTTTCTAAGACCTTATCACTTGCATAGAACTTTTTATTGATGCTCTCATTGATCATTGGTTGTGCTTTGATGAATTCCTTGAGCAAAGAATCGAGAGAGAGAAATTGATAAATTGTTAGGAGCAGGAAGATGAAAATTGTTATCCTTGTTGCCATAGCTAAGGTTATGATGGTTCTTCCATCCTGGTGTGTAGAATTGATTATGAGAGTAGAAATTGTTGACATAATTGACATCTTGCTCCTAGCATTGCCTACCCATATGTCCTATGTTTCCACATTCTTCGTATTTTTTGCATCTAGGGTCTTGACTAGCTCAGGTGTACTTGACAAAGCTTCGGTTCTTTTGACCATGGCGTCTACTTATCACGCGAGCAATTCCATCCCTTCAACTTGATGAACTCCTCTTTGATGCCTTGTGGGAGCGGTCGGTCTATCCGTCTCCCATCCTTGATTGGAGACCATCTTGTTGATGAGTATTTTGCTCCAGTTACTTCTAGTCCCATGAATCAGGAGCTAGTCCTCCATCCCATGGTGTGGACAGGCCAGTGTGTACTCTTGGAATCTCTCCCATGCTTCAGCGATTGATTCCTGGGGAGATTGATGGAAGCTAGAAATCTTGTTCCTCAAAACATTTGTTCTTCCAGGTGGAAAGAACATGGCCAAAAATGTGTTAGAACACTTCTTCCATGTCTCCACTTATTCAACAGGGAGTGTATGAAAAAATTTCCCATGAGTAAGAAAGGAAATAATCGCAGACGTATAGTGCCCTTGAGCTCTCAATAGGCTAGGTGCAGAAGTGGAGTCCGTAGAAAGCTAACTTGAGTGCCTATAGGCTACATATATAACTCCATTAGAAACTAGCCATTAGACACAAGATTTTCAAAATCTGCACTATGTCAGATCATTTGACTTAAATGATTCCAATGGTAAAAACAATATAGCTGTTGTACACATGCAAATTGTCCAACTCAAGTTGGCACACTCATAGTATCCACCTCACTTGGACTATCTAAGCTAGTACAAAAACTCTAAAGTCAATCCTTTGGAGAATTGATCCGGGTCATGTTCTGACCCACTCAGATCATCTGACTCAACTCAACTTCATCTTAAATCAAGCCTCAACACAATTGATCCGACCCATCATCTAACCCACTCAAAACTTAACCTTGAAATCCACTGCTTTGGAACATTTCTCCGAGTCACTCGGATTATCCAACTCCCATTGAAACTTCTAGTATGTGTTTGCTGGAAATTGATCCGACCTATGCTCTGGCGGACTCGAATCATCTAACTTCCATTGAGACTCCAAAAACATGACCACTAGAATATTAATCCAACACTTGGTCCGACCCAGTCGGATTATCCACCTCCAAACAAAATTTCTTGATCAAGTTCGAAAATATGCAACCTTTGTATTCCTCATATTTTCACATGGTTTTTTTGGCTTCTACAAGCTATATATAAGCTAGAGAGACCTAGTGTGCATCACAACTAGCTACCCAATATCATTAAGCTCAAGCTACTAGCTTTAAACCCCCTTAATAGTATAGCCAAGGAAAAACAAAACCTATCATCAAAATAATCCAAATTCAACTCCTCTGATCACTTCTAGGCGTGAGATCCTTAATCTTCGTACTTTGATATCATTTACATCACTTGGGGATCCATGAATCGATATATTAATCCAGTAACTAGCTACAATTAATTATATTTCTCTCTTCTCACATGCAGCCACATCACTCCTATTATTCACAATTTTTAGATGAAAATTGAGTACCATAGATGTAACCTCATTTGCGTTATCTTCTAATTCTTTTAGCCTCTACCACATTTCACCTTGATTTACTCAAACATTACAACTAACAAATTGATTTTTACAAAGTCCTAAAGCGACACGTGGGTATCCTTCTAGTACCAAGAACACCCAACGTCATCATCAAGACCTAGCTTATCTCATTTTCACTCGAAACAAAGTAGTCTCCACGATTAGTAGTCATTACTAGGGATGGAAAGGATCGAATACGAATCGAATAGTCTCAAATACGAATACGAATCTATATTTTTAAAAAGAATATGGATGCAAATATGAATTCCTATTTTTAAAATGAATACGAATATGAATTTGAACATTCTCGAATATGAATAGGAATCAAATGTCATAATGAATACATATTCAAATCGAATATGCACTTAATTCGATCAAATGCAAATATCTTAAAACTTTTGTAACAAATCTCTGTAGAACAAATTTATATAACTTGACTACACGTCTACACGAGATAGCATGTAGCGCATAGACTTGAAAATTCTACAAAGTAATTTTCACATCTTGCTTGTCAACCTTGGTTCATCAGAAAATTGCTTCCTACAATCTTTGTCGGATGTTTAGAAATATGAAATTTTTAAAACCTTTTCTGCATTTTGCTAGCTTTCAAATTTCTTCTGAATATTTATTTGAAATCTTTATGAGTTTTGTGGCATGGAAATTAATAATCAAGAATAATCCCAAGTGCAAATACGGATCATATAAATAATAAAAATGGAAAATGACATTACAGATCATGAATTCAAAATACCAAAATCTTGAATTCAAATTCAAGTCAATAAAACAAAACCAACAGAATATTAGACTCTATCTCCAAAAGATTAAACTAGTACTTGAATTGAAAATCCAATTGTAAGCTAAAATTTTATAATCCAAAAATTGCTAAAACCTTTCGCTTTTCTCCCATTCTTTTCCATTTTTCCTCTCTTTTACATATGGGCCCAGCCCCTTTTCTCTCTCCCTTTCTCTTTCTCTCTCCCCGTCTTTTCTCCTCCTCCCTGGCCGTGGGCCCTCTTCCCCGTTTCCTCCTCTGCCGCTGGGTTGAAGCCACCCTTGCCTCGCCCACGCAGCCCATCCCGCCGCAGCAGCCCACCTTTACGACCAAACCTCCTTCAAACCAGCGGTCGACGGCACGCTCTGTGCTCGCGTCACTAGGACCCATCCCTCCAACTTCCCCACACCGCGCGTGTCACTGCCAACTGCCCAGCAGCATCACTCCGTCGCGTCGCTCTATCGCTGCGACCGACCTCTTTGACCCCGTGCGCCGTTGCTTCGGTTGGCCACATCAGCCGGCCATGCCACGTGGCGGCCGAGTGGCGCACCACGTGGCCGCCACGCCGTGATCCCCCGCCACATCACGATCCCGCCCACATCAGCAATTCTTTTTCAAAATAATACATTCAAAAATTAAAATATCTACTGACATCATAATTAACCTTTTCCAGTACAAAAATAATTCCCAAAAATCAGCCTTTTTCTTTTTCTTTCTTTTAAACATCCGGAAGCCCGTATTTCCTCATTTTAACTCCGATTTGACCCGTTCAAATTTCTAAATTCTTCTAAAATCCTAAAATACCCAAATATAGACTTCTTCTGAATTTTTTAATTTTATTTGAATTTTGTTTGGTTCTTCGCGCGTATAGATTTCGACGATCTCGGAGAGCACGACTTCAACTATTCGAACCAGGTTTTCGAGCAAGGCAAGTTACACCTTTGATCATGTTGTTCCTACTATTTTAAATTATTTATGTTGTTTTTGAAATTATTATGCATGCGTACTTTTATTCAATCTAGTTTACATTCAGTTTAAACTCTAGTTATACCTAAATCCGTTGGACAGCCAAAATTGACATTAAATATCATTATACCTTGTCAACCCTAGATAAAACCTAGTTAGTACATTAGTATTAACTAGAAATTTTGTAGAAATGCTTCGCCGTGCTTATAATGATTATGGTTTGGGACAATTTTTCATATAAAATGATAAATTTTTATCTTGTATTCTTGACTTTGGTGAGTCAAGATTGTTTATAAAATTATTTTAAGAAAGTATAAAAACTTGGTTTAGACTTAGGCAAATGGTTAGAGTGGTGCGTGCTTGCTGGCATGCATTGTTGTTTGGTGACGCAATGTTGATTTCCAGGCACAAGGGGAATGTGGTTGGTGCCTGTAACAGCCCAGCTGTTATTTTCAAAATTTTAGTAAAAAAATATATTAATTTAATTTAAAATAAAAATAAGTGTTCTTTGATTTCATAAAATTTGGAGATTTCTTTTTTGCCGTTTTTAGCCTTTTCAAAAAGGTTTTTCTTAAAAGTAATTTGACTAAAAACATAAAACTATTGTCAATTAAATGGATATTGTAAATTTTTGTAAAGATACTATTTCAAATTAAGTATTTAAAAGCATTTGGCTTTTATTTGGATTTTCTGCGATTTTCTGGATTTATTTGGAGTTATCTAGATTTTATTTCAAAGCCTAAAGCAAGAAAGTATGTTTTAAATATTTTCTTGAAGTTAAAAAGTATTTATTTTGATTTTCTAGGCCTCCCTAAATTTTATAAAGTATTAAAATGGTCAAAATGAAGTAAAAATATTTTTCTTAAGTACAAAACATCCCCAAGGATTTTCTGTAATTTGTATAGAATTTTTAAATATTATTTGTTATTTTTAAAGTGTTTAAGAAACCTCCTCCTATTTTCTGAAAATAAAAACCGAATTTAAAACCCGGATTAATCCGGTGGTGACAAGTGTCGCACCAGGATTAAATCTTACCCCTTCACTCATTTAATCCAAACCCCTCATTTTCATTTAAAATCAAAGGCCAAGATCTTGCCACTTGTCACAATCTAAACCATTCAAATTTTTAACACACTCTCTCTCTCACTTACTAGTGGGACCCACTTGTCATCCCTAACCTCATCATCTTCTTCAAATTTTACTCTCTCTCCTCCTCATTTTGGCCGAGCAGCACATCTCGCTCCCTCACCTCCTCCGTGGTAGCGCCCTCTGCCGCCCGGCCACCCATGCCCGCCGCCCTGCTGGCCGCCGGGACCGTCGCCTCGCCTCCCCACGTGCAAAACCGCCGCCGCCATTAATGGCTCCCGAGCTCCGTGCGTCGTTTTCTCTCCCCGATGAACGTCGCCTCGGCTTCCTCTCTCTCCGCCGCATTCCCGAGACCATCAATGGCGCGAATCCGATTGCATTCACACGGTTTGTTTCACCTCTCCATGCCGTGGACTCCAGCGACCACCACCCACCTCCTCCCCTATAAAAGGCCCTCCCGAGACCTCCCTCGGCACCGCACCACTCCTCCTTCCCTCTCCCCACCTTCCCTTCTCTCCCATGCCGAAAGCCGCCGCCGAGCACCTCGCCGCCGCCGCTTCTCTCCGCCGCCACCGCCACCTCCGGCCACCCGGGCCTCGCCCCGGGCCGTTGCGATCACCGCCGCCTCTACTCCGCCACTCTGGCTGGCCGCCCCGTGGCCATGCCATGCGGCGCCCCCGCCCGTGCCATGCCATGCGGCCCAAGGGCCGACCACGTGGCGACCCAATGGCGACCACGTGGCGCCACGTCATTCCTATTTTTCTTTTATTTTTATTCTCTGTGATGACGTCATAATTCCAGATTTTCAATATAAAAATAAATCAAGAAAATCATCTTTTTCTTTTTCATTCTTTCAAAACTTCCTAAAGCCCGTAAATGCTCATTTTAACTCCAAATTTAACCATTTAAATTTCTAATTTTTTCTAAAAATGTGAACTATTCATTTCTAAGTCTTTTTCAAATTTTAGAATTTTATTTGAATTTTATTTGAATTTTTCTTGGTTCTTTGCGTGTAGACTACGAAGATTTCGTCGAGGACGAATTCGGCGACGATTTCAACGCTGAGCATCCAGGCAAGCTACACCTTTGATCATATTGCTCCCAGTATTTTAATAGTACTTATATTGTTTTTAAATTATTATGCATGCGTAATTTTATTCAATTCTAGTTTAAATTCAATTTGAATGATAGTTATGCCTAATTCTTTTGTATAGCCAATTTGATATTTCATGTCAATAAACCTTGTCAAACCTAGATAAAACCTAGTTGGTACATTAGTATTAACTAGACATTTAGTAGAAATGCTTAGCCATGCCGAGAATATAAAGATTTGAGAACTTCATTCACATAAAATGATAAACTTTAAAATGAATTTCTTGACTTTGGAAAGTCGGAATTGCTTATAAAATGTTTCTAAACAAAATGTAAAACTGGTTTAGACTTAAGCAATGGTAAGATGGTGGGTGCTTGCTGGCATGCATCGTAGTTGTGGCTCGATGTTGACTGCCCGGCACAAGGGGTTCGAGGTTTGGCCTAAGTCAAGTTAAGGACCGGTCTGTGAGCTACTTTTACAAAGTCACACCGTACTACCACAAGTCCGGTATGGGACGGACCTAGCCAACTAATTTGTGAAGTTTCATCTAGATATCGCTAAAGGTTGAATGTGGGCGTGGCGAAGTCACGGGAAGTCTCACATGGCACAAGAGGGGGCTCCAACACGTGGATTCGTGTTGTAGTGAAACTTTAGTGGCGGCGTTATCTTTTTGACAACTAAGCATGGTAAAGGCTTTGTCATGAACTCTCAGCCACACACCTAAGGCAGTGTGTTAATCGCGTGGCAAAACGAGATAACATGTCTTGTGGGTAAAGTTGTGCACCTCTGCAGAGTAAAACTATCCTGGATAGCCGTGTCCACGGTCATGGACATGCTGAGTAGAGTTTTTCACAGATTAGACTTTGGTTTTATTAAACTTTGGTTATGAAAATCTGGTTTGTGGAAAAATCTGGTTATCTTTTGGAAAGATGGTCCGGGTGGGATACCCGCGATTAGGTTAGTGTTGGTTGGAGGCTCACTAACGTTATTATCTTGAACAATGTTGTTTTACTTAAAGTATTCAAATCAGCTTTTATTGTAATTATGATGTTTAAACCAAATGCTGTCATTTTATGCAAACAACTATATTATGCCATCCTTGTGAATCCTTATGCATGCATACAATCTGTTAAATCTTACGGTGTAGCTTGTGGATGCGTTTGTACTCATGTGGCTCTATCTAACTCTTTCGGAGGAAGACTTGACGATTGCGGTGAGGACTACGATTAGGCCACGTCTTCTGATCAATTCGCCTTGTGGGAAGGCTGGATGGGCTGTCGCTATCTTATTTGTTTTCCGCTGTTATTTTGGTGTTATGCTTTATTATAAACTTTGAGCTTATTATCAAACATTTGCTTTAATATATTATGGTTGAATGTGAGATATTCATCATTTGTAACCCATGTGCACTAAGCTTTCCTGGGATAGTGCGAATAACACAGAGGGTCTTGGAGTTGTTGCTCCGAGTCCCGATAGTGCCTAAGTCAATAAAGGACCGGTCTGTGAGCTACTGTTGCAAAGCCCTATCGGACTACCACAAGGCTGGTATGAGACAATCCTGACTGATTAATTTGCGGGTTCCAACCGAGTCTCGCTGTAGGTTGAAAGTGAGCGTGGCGCAGGCCATGAGAAGTCTCACTCGGCTCAAGAGGGGGCTCCAACTTGTGGATTCAAGTTGTGATGAAACCTCAGTGTTGGCTTGGCTAGGTTAAAGGCTTAGCATTGTAAAGGCCTTGTCATGATCTCCTCGCTGCACACCTAAGGAAGTGTGTTAATCGCGTGGCAATATGGGATGATCATGTCATGTGGGTAAAGCTGTACAACCTCTGCAGAGTGTATAACCTATCCTGGATAGCCGTGCCCACGGTCATGGGCAAGTTGAGTAAAGTTTTTCACGGATTAGACATTGTTTTGAAAATATTTTATGAAAACCTTATGGATGGATGGAATCCATGAGAGATTTTGTAAACCTTATGGATGAATGGAATCCAGGAGAGATTTTGAAAACCTTATGGATAGTGGAATCCATGAGAGAATTTGAAAACCGTATGGATGGATGGAATCTATACGAGTTTGTTTTTGAGAAAAGATTATCCAGGTGGGATGCTCGTGGATAGGTTGGTGTAGGGAATGGACCTGATCTAACGTTACTTATTTTGATTACAACGTTGTTTTACTTACTATAAGAAATTCCGCTTTTGCACTTACTTTATGTTATTTATCCCAATGATGCCTTTTATACAAATTAACCGTATTATGCCTTCCTTTGATATTCCATATGCATGCATTAACTCTGTTAAACCTCCTGGTGTAACTTGTGGAGTACTTTTTGTACTCATGTTGCTCAATTTAACTCTTTCAGAGGAAGCATTCGACGACTTCGGTGAGAATTGCGTCTAGGCCACGTCTTACAGTCATTCACCTTCTGGGAAGGCTGGATGGGCTGCTGCTTATTGTTTATCTTCCGCTGCTATTGTAAACTTTAGCCATCAGGCTCATATTAGTTAAATAAAGTTTGATATTATGCACGATATTTGTCTTTGTTATCACTGTGTGCACTAGCTTTTCCTGTGATAATGCGATTAACACAGAGGGTTTTGTAGTTGTTGCTCCGGGTCCCGACACTTAGTAGACTTACCCGCCAAGGAAGTCATCATCATCGGTGGAGGAGGTGAGGTAGTGCAAGTGGCGGTCTGTGTGACGGCTTGAATGGGGCACCCGCCGAGGGTGAAGTTCTTCTGCGGCGTGCAAGCAGTGTGGGTAGCCAGCTGCTAGGCGCATAGGAGGGGAACATCCCGCACAACTTATGAGACCTGCCGCAAGCGGGCCAAACTCATAAGGGTGAGATAATGGAAGGGCGAGGTATTTTGAATGGTTACTGTGATGGTTTACTCAACCGCACGACTAAGGAATCGTGTGGGGCAATGAGCAGACTGTGTCTTGTGGGTAAAGTGTGCAAACTCTGCAGAGTCAAAACTATTCGAATAGTCGTGCCCACGGTTAAGGGCAGACATAGGAACTTAACCAGATATAGTTCTATTTCAAAATCTTTATGGGTGAAATTGGAAAAGTGAAGGGCAGTGGAAACCCTGATTTGTGTTGCCGGGTATCGTTCTAGTGATAAGTTAAACGGTTATAACGCTGAAAGGTTAAGTATATAGTGCAGAAGCCATGTAAAGGTGGATGGAATCTGGATCGCTATTATTATTACACTCTTTCACACCGTATGTTTTAGTTCAAGCTGCTAGGTCTCATGAGATTTCTATGTAACATATTTCAAAAGCAATTTATAGCAAATAAAATAACCCGAGCCTTTCCTTGATAAGCCATGCACAATATCTATTTGCATTCTGTGTATTGGCTCACCGAGCACGGTGGTTTGTGCTCATTCTCGCTCACTCAATTAATCCAGAATCAGGAGTCAGATCGCTACGCTTCACCAATACACTTGGTCATGATGGTGAAGAAGATGGAGGTGTCAAGAACTAGGTCGCGAACCCCTAGTTGGCTGCCTGTGGGCATGTCCTGAGGGTCCCACATGTGTGCTTCATTTCGCTGCTGCATTTCATTGATTTCAGTCTTATCGGCCCATGAGTAAGTCTACTATTATATTTACACTTTCGCATGATATGTATTTTGATGTTTAGTATTATATCTGTGAGCACTATCTATTGATCCAAGGAATAGTGCAATAAATTACAGAGGATTCTGGGTTGAAAAATCCAGGTCCGACAGCAGGGATGGAAACAGATCGAATACAAATCGAATAGTCTCGAATACGAATACAAATACGAACATTCTCAAATACGAATGCGGATATAAATATTTTCAAATACGGATACGAACATTATCGAATACGAATATTCTCAAAAACGGATTTTACTTACCACATTCGTGTTTTTTCGGAGACGAATATCGGATAAAATGGATTATTCTTTACTGTTTTCTATCCCTAGTTATTAATCATCAAAACATTAAAAACCTGACCTAGATGTTTACAGCAGGATATGAAATGAATTGAGATGATAAACCAACACAATTCAGCACAAGTATTGATCCAAGATATAAGAGACATCCCCTAGGGGCTAACGTGACGGTCACACCTGGGCTATGCGCTTCTTGGAGTTGCACGGTGTCGCCGACCCGTGTGTCAAGTTCATATCATTTCTTTCCCAAATACCGCTAAAAATGCGTAACACAAGTTGTGCCACCAGACTGCTACTTCTAAAATCCTTTCAAAATGACAATATGAAAAAGTGAACAAAACTAGCGCAAATAGTAGGTAGAAACAAGCTTAAGTCATAGCCACATGCACAGAGATCTCCCGAGGTTTCAAAACACATATAGGACAACTGCACGCCTCCGTGATCCCGAAATCAACGACACCGTGATCCGCAAAAGCGTTGTTTATGCGCTGATTCGCCTCGCGGGGCACGAGCGCCTGCCCATGGTACGAACGCATGATCCACCACGAATCTCGCCACCACCCCCCCACAACTCTTCTCGTGTAATCCACTCTGCAACTTAGCTTTCCGTCCAGTTTAAAAGTATTTTTACTTTTGGTTGAGTACGGGAAAGATTGAGAAAGGAAGAGACACGTTAAAAAGTTATTTTATTTAAAAAGGGTTCTGTATTGACCAAGGTTCTAAAAATCGGTAACAGCACTCGACCGGTCACCTAACTTAGTAGTGATTATAGGGCATAATCAGTCTATTATACAATATAACCAGTCCGACTATGCAGATAACCGGCTAACAGGTAGAGGCACCCATTACTTATATACGGCTGAGTATACGATCTAGTAGACCCGTTTTTAGAACATTGGCAGTGACTCCTACAAATGATTTATAAAAACCACACTGAAAAATTACTCTGTTTTGTTGAATTATAAGTGAATTGTCTGTCTTTTCTCACAAGCTTAAAGTTTTGGATGAACTAGCCGGTGCATGAAACTTAATATGGTATCAGAACTAAGAGGTTTTGAGTTCAAGACTTAGTTAATACAATTAAAAAAATAATTGCAGTCCACTTCTATTCCACGTCTTAGGTCTATGAGAGCCTACACGTGAGGTGTTAAAGTATAAGTGAATTGTTCGTCTATACACGAGGGAAGTGTTGAACTATATGTGAATTGTTCGTCGTTCCTCGTAAATTGAAGTTTTTGATTGAATTGATCGGTATATGAAACTCAATACATTCAATTTTTAGCAAAACCAGAACCAGAAATTGTTTAAAACAAGAACTTCCGCTTCAAACCAACTGTATAAAGCCTTGTTCACCTTTCAGCTTCTAAAAGCAAAATAATCAGAAACTATTTAAAACAAGACATTTCGCTTCAATCAAACTGTATAAAGCCTTCGAAGAAAAAACAACAGCTTCAACAGCAACTGTACAGAGAGTTAAACGTGGTTGGCGCTTCCGTAGTGCACACAACATTATATTCTTAGGATCGAATTTGGTGCGTCTCACCTAAATAATTAAAATAGGGTACATATATATACAAATGAAAAAACGTATGTCTATGCTCCATAAGATTTTTGTGTCTTTGCAAAATTTTCAATGACGTGCTAGAGAATAGGTACATTTGTGTGCGCGTTTGGTGATGTAAGTAGAGAATAGGGGTGGAAACGGATCGGATACGGTCGAATAGTCTCAAATACGAATCTGATTCATGTTTTTAAACGGATACGGATACAATTCGAACATTCTCGAATCTGAATCGAATCGAATGTCGAACGAATACAAATTGAATCGGATATATGCTTAATTGATCGAATACGAATATCCTCCTACAAATGTCCCGCGGGCCGAGGGGGGGGACGCGGAGCGTGGTGGGAGGCGGGGCGGAGGAGGAGGAGAAGCGGCGGAGAGGGCGGAGGGGGCGGGGCGGGCGGAGGCGTTGTGGGAGGCGGGGCGGAGCGAGGAGAAGGCGGCGAAGAGGGCTAGAGGGTGCGGGGCGCGAGGCGGAGCGTGGTGGGGGAGGCGGTGCGGACCGAGGAGAAGGCGAGCGGAGAGGCGAGAGGCGCGAGCGAGGTGAGCCGTGAGCGAGAGGGAGGCGCCGTGCGTGAGAGCGTGACTCCGCGGTCCCACTCCCGTCCGCTCGTGACTCCCACGGTCCGCACTCCCGCTTGGCACGCGCTTGGCGCCTTTAGACTTTAGTGTCGCCAAATCGAATCGCCAACGCGCAATAGGCCAATGGCTATGGGGTGCCTGGTGACCGACGCCTGTGCCATTGCGCCATGGGCCCGGACGCCCGTGTCTGAATCTGAATCTGAATATTCTCGAATACGAATACGAATACGAATGTTCTCGAATACGAATACGAATATTCTCGAATCGAATCGAATATTCTCGAATACGAATATTTAGAAATACGGATACGAATATTGTCGAATACGAATACGAACATTTTCGAATACGGATTTTTGTTTACCACATTCACGTTTTCTCGAATACGAATATCGGATAAAACGAATTATCCGTTACCGTTTTCCACCCCTAGTGGTGAATAAGTTTGTGTGCACTTGTGCCCTTAAAAAACAACTGTATAACTTCAAAAAAAAAAACAGCAACTGTATAAAGCGGTCGGCAAGAAGCTAGAGAGGAAACATAGCAGTACTACGCCACCAACGAACAGGGTAGGGATAGGAGGGGAGGTCTAGAGAAGCAGGAAGAATAAGCTGAGAACGATGGCGGCGGCGGCGGCGGCGGCGGGAGCGTGAAGCACATCCTGCTGGTGCGGTTCAAGGAGGAGGTGACGCCAGAGCTCCTGGACAAGCTCATCTGCGGCTACGCCGGCCTCGTCAACCTCATCCCCTCCATGAAGGCCTTCCACTGGTACCCTCACCACCCACCTGCTACTCATAACTTCGATTCCTCGCCAATTCTTTTTTGGGAAGAGGATTCCTCGCTAATTCTTGCATACGCCTACCTGCCTCTGCCCGCTTGTGCGCTACCGCTGTAGTTGTTCGGCAGCGTCTCCGTGACGCGCGGCAGATGCTCGACGAATTGCGTGCCTGGTTTGGGGTTCGGTTGGGTTTGCAGCGCTGTGATTTGTCTAATAGAACGCATTAAAGCAGTAAACGAGTTAGCTTTCTTGGATCCAGAGACAGTACTAGCTCAATTCAGCAAAGTCAAAACTAACATGATGTAATTGAAGCTACTCGAGGGCAAATGGATCTCCAGGAGAAAACTAATAATAGTCTCAGTTCTGCACAAATAGTTACTGGATAAGCCCTTGACTTTCATGTTGTACAACCTTTGGTGCGAATGTGGTCCCTGTACAAAACATGAGCACATGCACATGCAGATGCAGGTCCTGTGAGCGTTCTGTATTATATTTGGACTTGGATGGTCTGTTTTCGATCTGTATGTAGTGTAAACAAATGCCGTGACATCTTGAACGCGAATGGACTATTTTCGATTTGTATGTAGTGTAACAAATATCATGACATCTTGAACGCGAATTATGTTGCTCGTAGGGACATTTAGCTTCATCTGATTTAACTTACGATGTCTTCGTTTCTTTGCAATCGAAAGTGTACATGACAATATTAATTTATGTGCTGTGCAACAAGGATAGACCGGTACTTTCCATGATAATGTTATGAGAAGTCGTATCTGCTCGTTTAAACATTTCTACCACAATCTCTATGCCCTCAAATGCATCCATTGTCAAATCTTAGCAACCTTGTAAACAAAGCATCGCATGTGGGACATTCAAAAGTTTTAAATCGTTTTTCTTTTTGTGCAAAGTTGCTACTTCGATGCTCTGTTGTTTCAAATCATCAGTTTCCATATGTACTCTTTGATATGCAGGGGAACTGATGTGAGCATAGAGAACATGCATCAGGGATTCACACACGTCTTCGAGTCCACTTTTGAAAGTACAGAAGGAATCAAGGAGTACATCGAACACCCAGCACATGTTAAATTTGCAAATGAATTCCTGCCTGTAGCAGACAAGGTCCTCATAATCGACTACAAGCCGACTGCTGTCAATTAATGATTTGGGCCAAGTGAGAGTGAGAGCTTCTTTCATCGTCAATTATACTTCTTAGTGTTTGTGGGAGAACTTCATTTTCGATTATCCAAATATGTACTTTATGCCAAATAAATTTGCCCAGCCTGTTTTACCGTAGCTCAAATAATTTGCTCTATATGTATCAAATAAGTTTGCCCCCACTTTTCGTACTACTTACCAGACTTGCGTTTCAAACATTCTGTTTTGCTGTTACTATATATTGTTGACATCTGTATTATCCATAAATATTTTCTGTAAAAGCAGTGAATGTGAGTTTGTAAGATCATCACTAAAAGAACTGGAAAGTATTTAGGTGAATATCAATTAGAAAGTTTATTCCATCGCCGTTCGCTACTTACTGTCATTCGTGGATTTCTCATCTGCTCGTGTGCCATATCCATGGATTTCTTATCTGCGTGATCCGCTTAGCTTTGCATTTTCCTAGTTTCCGTACCCTCGCTTTATGAAGATATATGGCATAAGCATGTCCTTTTTTTTCCTTAAAATTTGTCGTTGCTTGCATTGCAAGCTGCTGGATGATAAAATTTATATAAAAACAAGTTGTCTTTCAGGATGGGCATACAACCGCAGTGCACTCTTGTGCACGTCTTTTATGTAATCGGCATTTCTTCCCATTATATCTTTTGTACCATCTTATCTTTTATATTCTGCTGTCAATTAGAAGAAATCTGCTGCAATCAGGAGAATGAGTGCAGAGGCGACCCGTGTTGGATGTAGGGAAAATTATATATCAGAGCAAAAATTTTATCAGCTAGCAGCGATACGGCCTGTAACTGCCGATTACTGGAAATTTTGAATTAAAATTTGATTTTATTTTGATTTTTTAGGTAAATTTTGTTAAATCTGATTGTTTTTGTCCGATATAAATTTTATCGGCCTCCACCAGTAAGACCGGTTACCGCTGAAATTTCACCCATACAATTTTCCCTGGTTGGAGGATCACCCTCGAATCCACTTCAGTCATTTATCTTTTCTGTGCAAACCCATGGCACTGGCGCTTGGCACCTTGCATAGTCTAACGAATCATGGTCCGCGGGACGGCGTGAGCTGCCTAGGGTTTAAATATTACAAAAAAAAATTGATGAATTAATTTTAACAAAAGATATCTAGACTTATTAAGACACCTAATCAGATTTAGCAACTGCACCATGTCTTTAAAGTAAAAGCATGATTATCATGGCATTTGTATTTTAGCATATGACCCACCAATCATAGCATCTTGCTTTCCAGGATCCAAAAACATGAACTTGAGCTGTAAGAAATTCAAATATACTACATCAGATTTTAGCTACTGAATCACTACATTACACATGAACATCAGGAAGCTGATGAAAGACCATTACAAACTTCCAGGGTTTAAACTAAAAACTAAATTAAACCGAGCCAAGTCAAGCACTCCAACCTAGGCATCTATGACATCCGACAAGAATCATTAGCGGAAAATGGCTGTATTGGACGCGTTATTTGTAAAAATAGCATCATCTTAGCATCAATTGCACAAATGGCAAGCTTTTTGGGCTAACACGTGGAGCACCTACCGCCCTGTCACCGGCGGCAGGTGCCTTGGGCCGAGACGTGGTGGGTCTAATGCACAGGATGAGTCGTCACGTGTCTGCCGAGGCATTTGCCGCACAGTGGCGGGGTGGCAAGTGTGCCACGTGTCGGCCCAAGGCACCTGCTACGTAGTGACGGGCAGGTGCGCCACATGTTGGCCCAAGAAGCCTGCCGTCCGGTGATCAGACGGCAAACAGTGCCATTTTTACAATTGATACTAAGAGGATGCTATTTTTGCAAATAACACGTCCAATATGGCCAAAAGTGGCTTTATTTTCCTACGACAATACACTTTTAACTCAAGTTGCAAACGCATTCTGAGGCCTCCAAAGAACATAAAATAATAGAGCTAGAAATCCTCAGTGAGCAAAAACGGCTGAACATTTTTTATCTTATCTAATTTGTAATCACCAAAAGATAAGTAAAAAATTGCATGAAATAAGAATTCATCTTGCCTCGAGTAAAAACCTGAAAGGTAAACAAATAGCTTCAGTTTCACGCAATAAAAAGATTTAGCAACTATAGTTGCCTTCAGCAGTAAAAAGTGCATAATATTCTCCAGTGTCGGATATGTTTAGTCAACAGTGCTGATTCCTATGCATGCGCACCAACTACTACAAGGCTTCTACAGGGACACCATGGTTGGCGGCCGGAGGAGGACGCCGAGGTTGTTCGCCTAGGAGGCTCTCGTCGCTGTTCGCCTATCTTCACCCGTCGTTGGCGCGGATAGATCTTCACTGCTCCGCCGCCGACATCGGTCTCCAGCCTACTCTCGCCTCCAACATCGGTCTCCAGCCTACTCGCCTCCAACACCCTTCTCCACTGTGACTACCATGCGGAGCCGGAGGTGAGAGGGAGGTGGGGGGAGGAGGTGGGGAAAGGGCGGGGCGAGGAGGGAAACAGAGGAGGAGGCGGTGGGAGAGGAGGGGCGAGCGTGGGAGGGAGGCGGGGATCGGGTGCGAGGGAGGAGGGAGGCGGAGAGATGGGGAGGAGAGCGAGTCAAGAGGAGGCGAGGCGGCTAGGGTTAGGAAGTTATATTTTCTTAGTTTTTGTGATTAAGTCCTCAAAGTTTCTAAAAATTACAAACAAACCCTTTTCTCAATAGAAATCTTCTAATTTAGACCTTCAAAGTTTCTAAAAATTACAAAAGACCCTTTTCTCAATAGATTTATTCTAATTTAGACCTCCTGAGATATGGTTATTTAGATAATTTATACTATTATGTTGTATAGTTTTTTTATTTTTCAGTTATATAAAGCATTATTTATCGTCTAACTACTATCGTCTAATTGTCGCCATGACAGACGCCTAGTCGGCACCCCGGCCTCGCCGTGACTTACCTAAGCGCCGTGACAACCTTAAGGGACACAATGAAGTACTCAATCGCTTCACAAAAGGTGCTCTGTATTACTAACTACCAAGGCCCTTGTCAACTATTACAAACAAATACATGGTTACTATATGGGAAACTAGACTAAAGAGCATTGCAGTTTGCACTGAAGTCATTGCAAAAGCCACACCAGTCATCTGAATCAGAGAAGAAAATTTATTCATGTGGGAAAATGTTGTTGGGCCATCGTATACTCGTATTTAAGACCAGAACACTGTCAAACGGATTACCGCTGAATAATCATGGATCACATTTTACTTTCCTTACATGGATGTTGCTGCAAAATAGTTCTTTTCTAAATATGCCAGCTCACTGAAGATTAGCCACCTCAAAAGAAATGCATACTTAGCAGTGTTATGCATCCCATGATAAATCAATAACAATTTTGAGCTATCATGAGGAATTTGTCTATTATGTCCAAGATATGAGTGAGAATGCTACAGTTTAGGTGCTTTGTTGAGCTGTTGTTGAACAAATGTGGGTTCTAACGTATGGTCATCTGCATGATGACCGACAAACCTCACTTTCTTGACCTTTACAATTTATTGCACTGCAAATAACAAGGCCTGAAAAAGGACCTTTTCTACCTCTTACCACTACATTAGGAGGTATGTAGGCCTAGATGCCTCGTGACATGACAAAGATGCTTTAAGCCAATTTCAGTCAACAGCCATAGGTCACCGAGGTAGCCAGGTAGGTAGATCATATTATGCCCATTTGTCAACAAATTGCAAATCTCATACTTCGCAGTTTTTCTAACTCAGATATATTACTATCATATGATAATTATCGCTCAATGAGTCTTAACACTGTCAAGTACTCAAGTATGCATTTGCGCCGATGAGAAAGAACCATATGATGCAAATATCTGATGACAAATTGACACAATTAGAAATTAGAGAAACACCAATCTGGGAAACAGAAATGTGACCCCTAATTTTTCCCCACAGTGATCTTCAGCATTCTAGCCTTGTAAACAACTACCTTTAACTGTTCTCAGGATAACTCAATGATAGCTTCAGGAAGTAGTTCAGCCATCCAAACCAACTGGGAGAAAGAAGCTCTTGCAACGAGGCAAATGCAAACTACAATTCTCCTAAATTGGTTTTTCATTCAGCAATTATGTCACACTATACAATAAGTTCACTGCATGCTCTCAGTTATGAGGTTTTTTCTACAGTTAGCAAGAGGCAAGCTTCTTGTATCACCTCATTACGAAAAATGTTTACTCAGAAAGTAGTATATTAATAAATGTTGTGGTCGATGGTTGGGTACGAATCCGAGAAACAAGGGTAGGGCACTCGCCCTCATTTAGCCACTGGCAGGATTCTTCCTTGACGTAGTAGAGAAGCTTTGGGACTTGATTTTAGAAGAAAAGGGGATTAGGAATTTTGTTTATTCATTACTTAATGATAACAATACAATGTTGTCCCTTTTACAGGGATAGCTAAATTTGACCTTTAAAAAACCTATTGCTATATTAAGGAAACTAATCATAATAATAGAAAACTTATCTTTAATATATAGAATAAATCTAAAAGAAAATAAACCAAAATAATAAAGAAACTAATTATTATATTCCTAATCCGCGATATGCTGTCAATACTATCGAACCATCCAAATTGATGGCATCGCTACAACATCGCATGAATACTATTCACGTGTGCTACAGTACCACATGAAACTGTTCGTGCACGCTGCAGTGGTGCGTGCTATTCACGCGTCTGCTGTCGTACATCACCGGGATCATAGACCATAACAATAAAGGTGACAGATAAAGTGAACGCCACCTGGAGGCACCATTTATGATCTTTTTGAGCCCAAATTGCTTTGTCATCATTCAACTGAATCATGAAAGGTATTAATTAGATCTTCAGTTTCGACCTCAAGAATGAGATGTTCTGCTGCACAGCAACTCGGCAAATGACACTAGCACATGCACTAGTGCAATGAAGAGTACCTGTAATTTGTACAGATTTATGTTGGGTAGGATGAGCCAACCAGCGAACAAATGTGACGAATAATATCAGCAGAAGCATTAGGTCGGGCTGCATTTAGTGCCTTCTGAGACATGTCTGCCATCAATTTCTCATCACCTGCATAATGAGCATGGCTAAGGAAACATCAATCTGAAGGAAGAAACAGGATGATCACCGGGAAATAAATGTCTTATATGAACAAAAAATCATGAATATCAGGTTTCATACAAACATTAAAAAAATCATCGAAATATATTCAAGATTTTTGGACATCTATGAAGTGATCAGACAATTGGTCATGGCCCAATCATGGCAGTCCAATGTAATCTAAATTATTAGCTAGATGCTCATGTATTCTGTTAGGTCAGCTATCTTTTTCAATCACATGGTTAACCCTGCATTTTAATTCAGATAACAAAGACTTTCTATTGATCTAAGATGGAAGGTTTCCTTCAAGTCAACAGAAAGTGAGAAACTGATGACTTACCCAGACAACCAGTAATACAATGAGTGATGCTCACAGCATAACACACCATTCAGTGACTCAGTGTGGATAGACATACTATACATAATCGGCAACAATGGCTAGCAAACATCATGTTCGTCACTGGCGTACCAGCCAGTAAAAAATACCCTGGTTGGAGGTACTGAAAACTAACAAGTATTGAATAATGTGCAGATTTCTGTGTCCATCTAGTAAATCAATTCTGATCTTGCAGAGTATAAGTGGTACAATTAATTCTAAATTTTCCATGTTTGACATTAGCATGAATAAGTAATGAAACTAAGTTCAGATGCTACGTACCACAAACTTCATCAATTATAGATGTTAGACTACTAGAATCAAGTTCATCTTCCGTTATAACCTTTGCTCCCATGACATCAGCCATGATATATGCATTTTTTGTTTGATGGTCATCCACAATTGTTGGCAAGGGTATCTGAAAGAAAGAGACAAATTTTGATTTGAACAAATTTGCACAGTGAAAGTCCTAAAAGGATAAAACTTATAATGAATGGTGACTACGGTAAAAACTTTTCCAGTTTAGCCAATATATGCACATTTATCAGTCCACCTTTTGGATTAACTTTAAATCAAACATATTTGCAGCAGGGTAGTTTTTGGTACAGCACCACGGCTTTGATCATTTCATGGGCCTGAGAAGACCTTTCCAGTCAGCCCATAGATGAGGAGATGAGAGTTTATAATGGTACAGGATTGAATGTATCATACATTCTCATTTTCAAAGTTACATATGGGTATCATTGATGACGTGAATTCAAGGGCAGATTGCTTTGAGAAATGGGCTGATCTAGAATGGCTGGTCCATCATGATGTCATTCCAAAATTTTGTAGCACAAATCAAAGATCACGAGAACTACATGATTTTCTGTTCTGTAAGCCTGGTGATTTCATCCCAAATAATCTATTAAGGCTTTTGGCACAACAGCACTGTACTCACTTATGAATAGCACGCAGGAATGCATATTACTTATTGCGGTATTGCCTGTAAATGGAATGTTCTATGTATCAAGATTTAGAACTTTTTCCTTTTTGTCTTTAGTTTTCTGTGCTCTAAACATGTTACAATATGGTAATTTGTTAAGCTTTATCACAAGATGAATCTTCATTACAGAACAGCTAAGTGTTTTTTGGTTTGGAACACAACAAAGGTAGACAACCTACTAAGTACATCTGTTGAAAACAAATGGAATCACATAGCAAAAACTCTATGAGATGTATGATACCAGAATTGCCGGTTTCCCAGTGACCAATATCTCAGTGCAAGTCATTGAACCAGCTCGAGAAACTACAACGTCAGCTGCAGCATATGCCATGTCCAACTCATGCAAGAACCTTCATAAGAAGAAATAACATATATCAGTACGCAGAACTGACAATAAGCTAGAAAAACAAGAACAATTTTCAACCAATACTGTATCTCAATCACCCTAGTACCTCGAGCATTAAACAAATGCACTCTAGAAGAACATGTCATTGACATGCCATAGATTTATATCGTGGTGATGTGGTATTGAAATTATAACATGCAAGCTACAATCTACAAATGCAGATTAAAAAATAAACAATCAACTGAATGATTTGATAATGGATTAGAGTTTACAGAACAAACCAATCCTAGAAATTGTGATCACTTCAACAATATTTCTGCCTCTATCCTTTTTAAGATAAAAGTCAGAACTCAGAAGGGAGGCCCATAACTACCAATATATATTGTAGGGAAAGAGTAAGGAACGGAAGGGAGGGTATTTCCCCAAAGATTATTTCTGTGCAAGAGAAAGAGAATGAGTAAAGACTAGAGGAAGTGCAAAGACAAGCTATAAGACCACAAGCTTAGAAGTGGCATCATCTTAATTCCCAATATCTGTCATGAATGGTTCTTCTAGGACAACATCCCCAGTAGTTTGCTGAATTCTTCTCATGTGATATCTTCTCCTAGTTCTAAATATTGACTAGTGCTAGTCATCATACAAGGTGGATCTTCATCTAATTTAAAGAGTAAGGATAGTTGACCATCTTAAGTTGTACACAATTTGACAAATTCCTATTAATACAGTCAGAAATGTAAATACTAGTCACATAAAAAAATCTAATTAACAGCTAGATGTCCACATGCATCCTAAGACCAACAGCATCAATCATTCAATCTAGTTAGTTGATCCCATCACACTTTGAAGTTGCAATGAAAATGAAGGTCAACCAAAGGAAGGAAACTGGACTCACGGGGTAAGAAACAGCCGGCGATGGCCCCTGACGAGGCTCTCCATCTCGCAGAACCCCTCCGGTCCCGTCTGCCATATGATGTACCTGTCCCTCCTCTCCCTCAGCATCTCGTAGTACATATTCAACACCGCTACATTGATCTCCGGCGACCCCACCGTCCCACCGAGCACGAGCACGACCTGTGAGCCCTCCTCGCCCACCAGCCCCGTCCTCGGGAAGAACCGCGCCATGGCCGCGGCCTTGGACACCCGGCACTTGCGGATGGACATGCGGACGGGGTTCCCGTAGACGGCGCACTTGCGCTTGGGGAGGAGGCGGACGGGCGCGTTGAAGGCGAGGAAGACGCGGCGGGCAAGGGGGGCCAGGAGGCGGGTGGCGAGGGCGGGACCGGCGTCCTGGTCCTGGAGCACGAAGGGAGGCCGAGGAGGAGCGCGGCGAGGCAGGCGGGAGGGCGGGCGGGCCGCCGGCGGCGACGAGTAAGTCGGGGCGGAAGCGGCGGAGGTGCAGCGCGGCGGCGAGGAGCGCGCGGGGGAGGCAGGGTGGGACGGTGGCGAAGGGATAGGAGGCGGCGGCGACGGCGGCGGACTCGAGGGACGGGGCAGGGGCGCCGATAAAGAGGGAGCGGGAGGAGGGGAGCGAGGCGTGGAGCTCGTCGGCGAGCGCGATCGCGGCGTAGACGTGGCCCCCCGCGCCGCCGCAGGCAAAGGCGACGCGGAGTGAGCCTTGGGGTTGGGGTTCGGAGGTGGGG
This sequence comes from Bonia amplexicaulis, assembly GCA_036346245.1. NCBI lineage: Eukaryota > Viridiplantae > Streptophyta > Magnoliopsida > Poales > Poaceae > Bonia > Bonia amplexicaulis. Next base: position 23,638,981 of record CM070736.1, on the reverse strand, counting down.
GAGTGGGAAAGGTGGCAGCGGAGGTGGACGGCGTGGTTGGGTGTGGAGATGGGGATGGGGGTTTTAGGGTTTGGGTGTCCGTGAGGCGGAGGAAACGGGGAGAGAGGAGCGGCGGCGGGAACAGCAGGGCGGGCTGGGTGGCGGCCGCCATTTTCTTCTCTTGCTGAAGCAGGGGTCGCTGTGCTTGCTCCTGGGATGGCAGAATAGCACGAAGGCAAACTGTGAAGGGTGATTTGTTCATTTATCCCATTTTATACTATATTTAATAAAATATTCTACAATGTATCATTTATATATAAATCTAGAACTATATATAAATAAGATAATACAAAGTATTTTATCAAATACACATAAAAGATAAAGTAAATTGTATTTAATAAAATGTTCTACGATATATCATTTATATATTAGATCACCTACGTATAAATAAGATATCATAAAGTATGTTATCAAATACACATAAAAAATAGAGTAAATAATCAACTATTTCAATTGTGAGCCGGTGGAACCGTGGAAGCACGTGCTGGCCTTTTGATCTCCTGCTGACGCTTTCCATGCGAAATCTTATTTGTCCTTTTGCAATGCAAGATTAGGTGGGTGCTTAGTATATTCGCAGTCGCGATGCCGACGAGCACAGCTCTTTTAACTCATAAATAATAATTAACAACGGATAAGAACACGAGATAATTGATACTTTGCTTCTCAATTTAGCTGTCTTTTATTCTTTATTTTTTTACTTTGTTATTTATATTTTGCTTTGAAATTTTTTTGATAATTGCTCTTTTGCCATGTAGCACGTTTTAATTCGTTTTTTATTCTATGTGGCCGGTTATCTCATGCGAAATAACGAGCTTGCCCTCATGTATAATTCAGTCACCACCTCCATCTCCCTGTCTCTTACTCTCCACAATCGAGCAAGCTGGTTGTCGGGCTCGCCGACGACGACTTCAGCCGCAGCAACTGCCGCCCAAAAATTCTCCTAACCATCACGCCCTCGGCCTTGCTCTCTCGAAACTTCATTCGTTGTCCCTCCGCTCGTCTTCCCCAGCTCTGGTCTTGCGCCGTCGCCACCCGATTTCACTGCATAGGGTTGTTGCCCTAATCGGGACCGTAGCAACAGTGGCAGTAGGAAGGCAGACATGGGGGAGGAAGAAGACGATCCTGACTGGCTCCGTGTGTTCCAGGTACCCACGTCAGCTCACACTACTCAACCTCTACCTAAATCGGGGAAGTGCCAACAAAATAAGTCCGACCACTGTCGGTGGTCGAAGCTGGGGAGAGCGGCGGTTGGTGGTCAAAGCTTGGGAAAGTGGTAGTAGTCGGACAACGTGGTTGGTGGTCGAAGCTGGGGAGAGCGGCAGCGGTCGGTGGTCGAAGCTTCGGAGAGCGGCAGTGGTTAGACAACATGGTCAGTGGTTGAAGCTGGGGAGAGCAACAGCAGTCAGACAATGTGGTCGGTGGTCGAAGATTGAGAGAGCGGCAGAGGTTAGACAATGTGGTCGGTGGTCGAAGCTTGGGAGAGTAGCAGCGGTCGGACAACGTGGTCGGTGGTCGAAGATTGGGAGAGTGGCAGTAGTCAAACAACATGGTCGGTGGTCGAAGCTTGGGAGAGTGGCAGCGGCCGGACAACGTGGTCAGTGGTCGAAGATTGGGAGAGCGGCAGCAATTGGACAATGTGGTCGGTGGTTGAAGCTGGGGAGAGCGGCAGCGGTCGGACAACATGGTCGGTGGTCGAAGCTTGGGAGAGCGGCGGTTGAACAACGTGGTCGGTGGTCGAAGATTGGGAGAGCGACAGCTGTCGGACAAAGTGGTCGGTGGTTGAAGCGGGGAGAGCGGCACCAGTCGGTTGTCGAAGCAACGGAGAGCGACAGTGGTCAGACAACGTGGTCAGTGGTCGAAGCTGGGGAGAGCGGCAGCGGTCGTACAACATGGTCGGTGGTCAAAGATTGGGAGAGTGGTAGTGGTCGGACAACGTGGTCGGTGGTCGAAGCTTGGGAGAGCGGCAGCGGTCGGACAACGTGGTTAGTGGTCGAAGCGGCAGCGAATGACAGTGGTCATGAATGGCGGTGGCGGGAAAAGGAAAGGCAGCTGGTGCGGATTCGGGTGGTCAGTGGCGGAAAAGGAAAGAGAAAGGGAGGGCAATCTCGTCTTTTCGCATGAGGGCACCGGCCACGTAGAATAAAAATCGAATTAAAACGGGCTACAGGGTAAAATAGCAATTGGTAGAAGAACTTCAGGGCAAAATATAAATGGCAAAGTAAAAGTGGGCAAATAATCAAAGGCAACCAAACTGAGAGGCAGAATATTGATTATCCCTAAGAACATAGGATATAGTTTTAGTCTTTTTTTTATTAATTTTTCTGAATTGTATGTGCAATAAAATTAGTTGGGTGTTAGTCACATTGCTACAAAGGAAACTCATAATTGATAATAGACAAGAGCACAGCCCGTAGTTTCAGCCTTATCTCTTTTATAGATCTTTCTACCCTTAGAATTGTGCATACAATATGAGCTCTATGCCTCTCTTTATATAGACGGAGGAGGTTCTCTTTATACATGAATAAATAATATAGAACTAAAATACCTAATGAGTCTTATGGACCGACAGCCCTTAATAAACCTTCGTTTAGGTAAAGTGTCAACACATAATCAGCCCTTAGTATTGCCCGATATACAATACTAAGTACTACTATTTTGAGGTGGCCGACATTCAATACTAAGTACTATTTTGAGGTAACCCTCACGAACCTTTAGTTGAGGACACCTCCAGGTGCTGCCACGTTGTAGTAACCCTCACCAACCTTTGGTTGAGGACATCTCCAGGTACACCTTTCCCTTCATTCCCCTTCCCTCTCCTTTAACAAAAAAATCGATTAATGGAACGAATCAAAACTTTTGGTTCAAAAACTTTCAATTCAAAAACTTATGGTTCAAAAACTTTCCATTCAAAAAATTTTGGTTCGAAAAACTTTTGAAATGGTTAAAATACTTCCAATTCAAAAACTCAGGAGGAATTTGAAAACAAGATTTTTTTAGTTTGAGGAGGAGGAAAGAAAAAAATTCAAAGCGATTTTTTAAATAATCATTTTTATTCAGAATTACAAAAAATATATCTACCAAATTTTTTTGGCACTTTTGACATCATGTAGCCCAACTGTTGGGCGACTTGCCCAACCATTGGGCGATACTTGGCCGCCCAATTGTTGGGTAACTAGTCCATGTCGCCCAATGGTTGGGCTACTTGGACCATAGTCACCCAACGGTTGGGCGATTTGGACCATAGTCGCCCAACTGTTGGGCGACTTTGCCCCTAGTCGCCCAACGGTTGGGCGACTAGGGGGGTATATACCCCACGCAGCGCATCGGCCCTGGCTCATTCGGCCAAGAAGAGAAAGAGGAAGGGGGGAGAAGGGAAGAAGAGAAAGAGGGGACAAGGGAGGAGGAAAGAAAAGGAGGAGGGAGGAGGAGGAGAGGAGGAAGGGGGGGGGAGGAGGAGGAGAAGGAAGAGGAGGAGAAGAGAAGGAGGAATCTGCGCATCGAGGACGGTGAGTTTTCTGTATTTTTTGTATAATTATTTTTGAAACATGGTAGGATGGTAATTGAAATCATTAAATTTGTAGTTTAAAAACTAACGGTAATTTAGTTGATAATACTTGTATTGTCGTTTAGATCGCTTTGTTGTGCATTTGAATGCGCAGTTAATTTTGTCAGTCGCCTATAAATTACAGAAACCTCATAAATAGTATTTTTAATAGGCATCGGAAAGATTTAAAACTATTCATGACAATTAGAATAGGATGCTCTGATTTAAAATAGTACACGATGATTTAATATTACACGTAGTGATTAAAATTGTACGCGATGATTTAAATAGCATTTGAGTTGCAAAAATTCACAACTGAGGAAAATAAAATTTAGTATAATTCATTTAATTATTACATTTAAGATGTACTTTCTGTTATATCTATAAGTAATTGTGTCATAATTGCTTGCTTAAAATCGAATTGTAGTTATGGCTTGCGACCTTGGTAATTCGGACTAGCATTTCGACTTGCTGGACCAGCACATTGACGCGTAGCACCGTGCGAGCCGTCATGTCCCACATCCCTAGGGTGGTGTAGGCAGACCAAGTTAGGGGTGGTTCATACTTGGATGGGTTGGAGACTAGATCCACGCTGGAGAGACAGGTTTGTGTACAAACTGTGGCATGTCTTTTTACGATATTTGTGCTTAACTTACTTATTCGTGCTTTGCAGGCTGAGCGATGCTAGTCTTCTACTTCTCGCACAGATGGTGGAGACCACAGACAAGGACGTCGCTCTAGTCGAGGACGCCAGGGAGGTCCAGGCCGTCCTAGAGTGGTCACGACAGTTCCCGTTCGATCGGTCGTTACTGATAGCTTTGTTGGACCAGTGGTGGCTCGAGACGCACACCTTCCACCTCCCATTCAGGGAGATGGCCCCACTTTGCAGACGTCGTGATGTTGCTCAGACTGTCTATCGTGGGAGACGTTCTCTCCCCAAAGGATACACCTGCCAACTGGCACGACAATCTGCTGGGCAGTTTCACGTGGTTCTTCTAGCCGAGGCTGCTGCAGCGTACTACATCTTCATAGCGCAACAGAAGCATGGCCCCGCATGCGTGACTTTTGCAATTTCGGGTACTATGTTATTTATTTTTTCTATTTAGCGATGCATTACCTTTGACATATGATGGACTTACTATTTTTTCTTTGTACATAGATCGAGCGGATGGACCCGGATGCCAATAAGTACCAGGTGTCGCAACACCTTGAGGCGTACTTGCTATGGTTGTTCGGCTGGTCACTATTTACCAGCAGCCACGGTGACTTTGTCGATGCCCGCCTCGTGCGGTATGCAAGGGCCATCATCGATGGGGGCAAGATGCACTATAGCTGGGGATCAGTCATACTTACAGGGATGTACCATGGCATGTGCGATGCTTGCCACAGGATGAGGATGACCCCTGTCCTCATAGGCTGCCCCCCTCCTGCTGTAGCTGTGGTCATTCGAGCACTTCCCCCTCGGACGGCAAATGCTGCTCGACAGCGGACCGTACCATGCTGACATGTACCACAGGGCGCCATTGACCAGCCTATCGTAGGGTCACTTTGGTACCGTAGACGGGTACGTACTCTGCTGCATCTGTACTATACGTGTATTACGAATCATCCTTTTTAACCATAGTTGAGGCTCGTAGGCACAGTTTGCACACCTCTAGGTCACCCATGCGTATGACAACTTCGGTGAGCACCTCAAATGCCTCATCACTAAGGACGTGCACTGGGAGCCGTACTCTGCTCAGGAGATGGCAGACCACACCCCCGATGGGTTCTCATCACTGTGTGTGCGTGACCAGGCATACTGGCTCATGTGGGAGAAGCTCTTCTTTGGCTTGTTCATCGAGGACAACACGGTGCACAGGGTGATGCACCAGTTTGGCCTTCGTCGGTTTATTCCTGTCCCCATTGGGCATCGGGTGCCTAAGTCGGTTCACACGTGAGTTACACACAACACATGTACCTATATTTTTCTCAGTTCTGTTATAATAATGTCTTCTAATTGCAGTTGTATGTTTCGTAGACACAATAGGAGGGGTGGTAGCGAGATGGTTTGGGCCACAAAGATGGCTCGTGGGTGGAGTAGTGGGCGGAGGCACTCCAGGACTTCGTGCAGGAGGACACTGCGTATGACCCCAGTGCGTATGAGGAGTACCTACGCTGATACTCTTTGCAGACACGCACCAGGTTGGTGCATGTCATTGACCGTCCCCCAACTCACATACCAGCACCGTCCGATGTGTACCCCGTACACTTGGTGTAGAATTTCACGCTCGCGGTACGTACTTTCGTGTTTGAAAGTTTCAAGGTACGGTTACCACAATTACTATTTTGACACTTTTATGTACTTCTTGCAGACGGACATCACCATCGAGATTGTGGGGGACATCGGGTCGGTCATGGATAGGGTCGCCCACGGTTTCGAGGTGACGTGTGATGAACTACTGGTCCTTGTCCATCGGGTCTACAAGAGGGGAGAAACGTGCCCTTGCCCTCTTGTCGTGCAGGACGCTCCCAGAGGTGGCCACATTGATGCGCACAGCGAGGCTGAAACGTCCTATAGCTCAGGTAAGAGGCTCTGGAAGGCCATGTCCACGGGCCTCGCCGGCGCCTGACTAGGCCTGAGGGTCAAAGTGGCTACGTGCCTACCTCCGGGCACCGACACTGCCACCGCCAAGCTAGGATGGAGGGTCAGGGTGGGCATGTGCCTACACAACGGCGTCGTCGTTGTCTGTGGACCCCTACCTGGCATCGGCAGGGTAGCCCACGTTGTTCAGCTAGGGCGGACACGACAGTTGGGTGGTGGCCATGATCCACTTAGAAAGCACGTTTCATCTCACAAAGTTTTTTTTGCGTCGATATATTACAGGAATAAACAATACCTGTCCTGCAGGAGCATGCGCCAATCATGAGTTCACCTATCCCTCCCAAGGACCTCTCGAGGGACGTGAGCGAGTTCTCTGCACAGGACCAGGGCGGACCCCTGCGCTGAGGAAGCCCAAACGGGGCTGTACGGGCGGCCACAGACGGGGGGTGGGACGTGGCAATGATGGAGGAGGTGCTGCGGGTGGTATAGTTGGTGGCGTGTAGTGGATATTCCTCGTGCTATGTGTATTTTTTTGGTTTTATACATATTTTGCTTTGTATTCTTCCATGTACGAATTATCTATTGCATTGTAATATCATTTATCTTTCTACTTATGAATCGTTGCTATCTTAATCGTCTTCACAAAATTCTTCAAAAATTTATCATGCTACAATAATGTACGGCGATCGAAAAATGTTATTACGACTCTAACATGTTTCTGATAATTCACAGTGTACGAAAATCATAAATGCATCAAGCGACATTGTCGGTCCTTTTATTTAAAAAACTACAAACAAGATTTGTTAAATGTATTACCTATAAAAATTGATATTTACTCCTCTGCAATTATTTCATCAGAATAATACAATAATTAGTTAAAAGCGTCCAACCGTTGGAATAATTAGGGGCAAAGCCGCTCAACCGTTGAACGACGCGTGGTCTTGTCGTCCAACAGTTGGGCGAGATGGACTAGTCGCCTAACCGTTGGACGACTTGGCCAATCAAAAGTGCAAAAAAAATCATAAATATATTTTTGTAATTTTGAATAAAAAATGATTATTTAAAAAAAGTCAAAGCGGAGGAAAGGGATGCACTAGGTGTCGTGATGAGAAAGCGTTTAAGGGTAAAGGGAAGTGGCAAAGGAAAAGGGAGGAAATAGATGCTGCCATATGTCACGACATGAGGCCATCTCACCAAAGAATTGATGAGCGTAACCTTAAATTAGGAAAACTGAAATTAGCTACGTGCCATTACCCCAGCCTCAAACCTCAAAACTTTGAAAGTGCTAACAAAAATAGTCAGATCGTGCATGCGCCATTGCTCATGTACAACTTTTCTAAGTATCCCATTGCATTTGCAAAACTTACTTGAAAATACCACTCTAACTAGGTCAAATAGGCTTTGACTACATCAACACATGAGAGAAATTACCAGCACAGTGCCCTTCCTTTCCTGATGTCTATTAGGGCATGACGCGGGTCATCCGGCCACGTAGGATTTTTAATGGCTTTTTTAGAATTAGAGGTTTGACCAATGGCATGTAGCTAATTTTCCCTTCTAACAAAGTATGGGGAAGCGGATTCTGGGCCTGTTCTTTTTCTCCGAAGTTGGCGGCTTTTGACTTTTGTTACAGTACCTAACTTTTAAACGGAGTATTTTCTCAAGACGAGTCTACAAGTTAAATGATCTACGTTAAAAGCCCAACATACATACCGACCAAAATCACAAGTGAGTATCTGTCTCTCCATAATCTGATCTTGAAATGTACCAAAATTCAAAAATTTAATCAAAAGCCATAAGCCACAGCCGCGCCAAACAGGCCCAGGCTGACAATGTATAATGATGCCCTTAACTTCGTGAAGAGATGTTCTAAGTGTTAGAGAATAGGTAATTTGGAAAACAGAGAATGCAATTGAATATAACTTCCGTATAATCAGTTTTTAGGAAACAAACTATATGGCCCCTTTCCATCATGAAATGGTTATGAATTGACAACACTCTAAGTGGGTTGAAACTATTCCATATGCGAGAACTCGTACAAAATACTCCCACCTGTCACATAAAATTGCAACCGGTCAAGAGAACCAATGAACCATCACAGTCAAACTACTAACATTTAGATGGGAAGCTATCACAAATAAAACTTTTGGTTACAAAGAGTTTTAAAAACTTTTTGCACTTCCAATCTTTTCCCACTTCCCACTTGTATGACGATCGATGGACGGTGGGAAAAGTGTTTGTTAAGTGCATAATTTACACATACACATATTCCAAGGTCGCTCTCACTTTGGATGGTGGAGTACTGGAGTGCATGTTTGAACGGCATCAAACTACCCAATCTGCATCACTTGATGTGGGCTCAAGACTTCCTAGATGAGCATATCCGTACAAAGGAGGATGCTGCTACCATTCTTTGTGGTATGTGGACATTGTGGTGGCAGGCTCGCAACAAGCGACGACAAGGCGAGTTTGTGCCAAAGCCAAACCCTAGTCAAGCGGTGTTCTAGGCAATTGATAGAGAATTTAATCTCTGCCAAGCAAGAGAGGAGAAGAAAGATGCAGGTCAGCTGAACAATAATTCTCAGTGGCCCCTTTCCTCGGCTGGTTGGATTAAATGTAACGTTGATGGTGCCTTCTATAATCCAGAACGTCAAGGTGCAATGGGATCGATCAGTCCTTCGGGACGAACATGGAGTCCTCAGTGGTGCGGGTGCCATTTGATACCACTTCGCTATGAAGGCCCTAGCAATGGAAGGGTTTGCTTGCCGAGATAGACTGAAACTAGCTGCAACATCGGATTGTGGAGACGGACAGCCAAGTGCTTGCGGGTTATTCACTACTATAAAAAGCCTAATATTAGACGTCACATCATACATGATTCCTAAAAACTATCAGTATTAAATACAATCACAGACGATTTTAGTTTAGAGATCATCTGTCTTGCTGCCAGCGATAAAAAACGTCAATGAAGAAGTAATATCATAGACGGTTCATAGTCAAAACCGTCTGTGAAGTATCACACACTACTATAGAAAATCGTATTATATGCGGTTTAGAAACGTTATCACAGACAGTTTTCTGAGCCGTCTGAATTTATGGGTCAGTAATGATACGAGGTCATCACAGACGGCTTTCGAACCGTCTGTGGTGTAAATATCACAAACGATTTTTAACTAACTAAAAACCGTTTGTGCTATTCTCTTCTACCCCTAAATCTATTTCTGTTTATTGGCTAGCCTCAGGATATGCTAGCGATGCTCTCTGAAATAAGCTAGCAGATCGACGCAGTATAATACATCCAATTCACATTCATTCATTTCAGAAACAAAATATCCATTCCACAAATCAATTAATAGAAATAAATAAATTATCCATCTATGAACAGATATACACATGAACAATTAAGCTCAATCACCTAGTGAAATTTGTTATACATTGTGGAATTCCCCCATCTTCTTTTATGACTTTAGACCACAAGAACTATGCACACTGAAACAAGCAGATCAAAATGACATGGAATTACATGAAAGTACATATATTCATAAGTATATGTATTCATGAAATAACTATATATTCATAACAGTAAGATTTAAATGTTACATATAACATTACCGATAGCTACATTCCTATATGTCATTGGGCTCAGGGATGGCTGCCGGCGACGAGCTTGGGGATGGCGGTGGCGTCGGCGACGGGCTTGGGGATAGCTAGAACTACAGTGCATGCGCAAAACCCTAACTTGAGGTATATATATGTAGGACCGAAATGGCGACAGAGGGGGGTGAATGTCGTTCTCTTAAAAAAAACGCCCCCGAGAATTCGAAAAATTAATTCTGTTGACAACTGGAATGCATGCGATACTAAAAAATTCAGCATAAATCAGAGAGTAATCAGTAAAAATTTCAGCTAAAAATATTGTCGTTTGATCTACATGCAAAATTGTCAAAGATCAACACAAGAAATAAAAGAAAGATGAACAAGATGCTGAATGTGCAGAACAACAGAGGAAATGATTTACTTACTTCTTCTCGAGAGAGTGCTTTTAGGCGAGAGGAAGAAGATTAGAGACGACTAGCAACAAAGGCAGGATAACAAAGCAAAAACCGAGCAGCTGCTATTCTTCTCAGTTCATTGGATCAAGGAAACAAACTAAATAGCAGACCAACCTTATGAACTGAGGAAACCAATCAAAAGAACATCTCGGCAGAACAGAAATAGAGGCAATAGATCTTCACAAGAAAGAACCTCATAACTGAAAAACACAAGTTTCTCAAGAATAGCAAAGAGATGGATGACGACAGATAAGTTCCCATACGCATGGACATTAGAACAAGAAGAATGATTACAAATCACTCGCTGTAGAGCTCGCTGTCGCTCAGTTTGCCCTCGAGGACCATGAAGCACATGGAGAAGTCGTCGCCATCTTTAGGTTCTTGATCACCCGTCCGTCGTCGTCGCTCCATCCCTCCACCTCGGCGAGGTCGAGGTCGTCGAAAGCGGAGAAGCGGTGGAAGAGCTTCTTGGCCTTCCCAAAGTCATGAGAACTTCTTCTTGCCTTGAACATGTCTTTGAGGGCTTCGTGTTGCGGTTCTTGTTGATGTAGTCGTTCTTGCAGGAACCATGAAGTCAGTTTGCCCTTCCCGACTTGGGACGGTTTGCAGAATGTGGTTGGGGCCACCACACTCGAAGCAAATCACATGACCTCCTCTTTACCATCCCTCCTCCTCTTGTAGGCATAAGAAAATCTACAGCTAGGAGGGCTAGCTATTCGTCCATAAGTGCTCTAGCGATCATCGGTTATGTCACGAGAGCGACAAGGAGAATCACATATCGGCTTGGTAGAAGAAGATCCGAGCGGGATCGGTGACTAATGACATCGATTGTGACTTGACCGATGAGAGACTATGTCAATCTCGTGAGTCTTGGTAGCGAGTAAAGCGCATCAAGAGTCGTGGTCGAGGTCCGTGGTATCCTTGATGGTAGTCACCTTCATCTCCCAAACCCGAAGATCGAGTGCGAAAGTATTTATCGGCGTTATCCGGTCGGAGTATGTGAGACCGAGCGGCTCGGAGGTTGCTCAAAATCTTGTGAAAGCGAGAAAAGCACTCGTCAAGGGACTCGCTTGACAAGCATCTCGAATTTCTTTGTATTCGGCGCTTGAGGCGGTCTGTCGCACCGCCTTTATTTGGGTGGTGTCCTCATGGTAAGCATCGAGGGTCGTCCAAATATCGAAGGCAGACGACAAGTGATAGATGCGATCAAACTCGCTTCTGCTCAATCCCTGAATGATAATGTTCCTTGCCCTTGCGTTTCCCTCAACATCAGCCATATTCCCGGTATTGATATTCTCATCGGCAGGAACAACAAACTGAACATTCACCTTTCTCCAGATGGCATACCCCTGAGCCTGGATGTATGTTTCCATTCGGCTCTTCCAGAAGGGGTAATCCAGGTCATCAAAGACCGGAGGCTTGGTGGAATACTTGTCCATCACCATGGCTCTTGAGACCGATTAAAGATCTATCGAGAAGAGCTAACCGGCTCTGATACCAATTGTAGGACCGAAATGGCGACAGAGGGGGTGAATGCCGTTCTCTTAAAAAAACGCCCCCGAGAATTCGGAAAATTAATTCTGTTGAAAACTGGAATGCATGCGATACTAAAAATTCAGAATAAATCGAGTAATCGGTAAAATTTCAGGTGAAAAGATTGCCGTTTGATCGCATGCAAAATTGTCAAAGATCAACACAAGAAATAAAGAAAGATGAACAAGATGCTTCACATGAACTAGCGAGAAACATCGAAGAAGAAAAGCAATTAACCCTTAGTGCGGTATAGAAACAAAGAGTGCTGTCCCAACCGAAAGCAAAAGTCACTATTGGCAGGCAAAACTGAAAAAGAAAAGCAATCAACTAAAATCTTTGTCGTAGACTAAAAACCTGAGATGATGACTTTCGGGTTTGGATGTGTTTTCTGCCGATCGAAGGAAAGCAGTGAACAAAAATGGACTTACCTTGGGTGAGTACTTTCTTTGAAAATGGGAGGAAGCGAGCAACAAAACTAAAATAGAGAAGAAGCAGAAGAACTAGAATCCCGAAGCTGCTGAGAGAGAGAGAACAAGAGCGGATCGTGACATCTAAAATCTAAAACAAGTAGAGAATACATGCTGCCAAAATTGAGTTGAACCAAATTGATTTCAAAGACTACTTTAACCAGTTGGAATAGTAGACAACTATGAAAACACAGGAGAGTGAAAGAGACTGGACAGAACACACACAAGGGAACATAAACCTGAATGTCTAGAACAACAGAGGAAATGATTTACTTACTTCTTCTCCAGAGAGTGCTTTTAGAGCAGAGGAAGAAGATTAGAGGCGACTAGCAACGAAGAAGGATAACAAAGCAAAACCGAGCGACTCCTATTCTTCTCGGTTCATTGGATCAAGGAAACAAACTAAATAGCAGACCAACCTTATGAGCGAGGAAACCAATCAAAAGAACATCTCGCGAGCAGAAATAGAGGCAATAGATCTTCACAAGAAAGAACCTCATAAGCGAAAAACACAAGTTTCTCAAGAATAGCAAAGAGATGGATGACTACAGATAAGTCCCCATACGCATGGACATTAGAACAAGAAGAATGATTACAAATCACTCAATACATCCTCTCCCTCTCAATCCTCAATAACATCAAGAGCCTCACATGCTTCTTGGGAGGAACACAACCCACACAAAGGGATGAATGAGCTCTCAAGTGTCCTAGGGGTATGCAGCCCCTCATCTCTATTATAACCCTTGGCTACGGGTCTCCAACCCGTTCTGTGGCTAAACCCTAACGGGAGTCTCCGCTTGTGCAACCTTGCGAAAGTACCGATTCGCCCCTCCCGCACCTTCCGAGAAGCTTCCGCGCTCCTTGCTGTTCACGACTCGCAACCACCTCGAGTTCACGCCGTCTTTGACACATCCCGACCGTTCTGACCTCAGCGTCACCTGCGCCTAGTTCGGTCCACCGTGTCTCGCCACGACTCCACCCGATGTCCTGCAGCCAACACAGACAAGAAACACATCAAATAGTACCGCTCGATACATTAAAGCGTAAATAGCATTAATGAACCCTCATTAACCCCAAACCTGTCAAATCAACAGAATAAACATCCTAATCCCGTTTGACGGGTTTGACCAAATTCGACCGAACTGTTGCACCACGCAGCGTCGTGGTCGAACCAACCGACTCAAACTCGACTTACGAAAACCGATGTCAATTACTCATCACTCACATGGGATGACCCTCACATGGTTCGTATTACGAACCGTCTATGACATTAATAGCAGAGACGGTTTGTAATGCGAACTGTCTGTGATATTAACAGCAGAGATGGTTTGGAATACGAACCATCTGTGATACTTAAATGTTTGTGCGTCCGCCTGTTAATATTCTGATGCAAGCGGCTCTTAAACTTCCTCACCATTCTGGTTTTATATGCAACGCGGTGTACAATTCCTTGATACCACAAATTGAATCTCTTCTAAATTGTCCTCTTCCTCATCTTCTTCACCACATTTCTGAATAATGACATTTAAAATTCTTTTGATCTCATTTCTCTCATCTATCTATCATGAGTTGTTCGGTCGCAACCTTACACAGACGGTCAACAATTTACATCTAGAGCAGCTCCTCCGCTCACGCCCTGCTCTCCTTCCTTGACTCGCTTCCATTCGTCAGCTGGACCTCATCATCCGCCGTCGACGGAGGTGTCTCCTTGCTGCTCAGGAAATGAAAACCGCCCTTAGCCTCATTCTTCTCTCTAATGTGCATAAAGCGGAGGAAGCTCTTGCGGCAGTGCAGAGACACATGGATAACCTTGCCGATCAAGCAGAATCGGCCGATTATGAGGAAGCTTATCATGGTATCCTCTTTGAAATTATGGGACATGCTAATGATTTGCCCAGGCTAGAGGAGGAAGTGGAGAGGGCAAGGATAATCTTCACAGCATTCGAGAACTCTACAACTTTCCACTCGTCCAAAAATTATGGAAAAAATAGAATATCTGAGTCCTCTACAACTTTCCTGTTCATGGGTTCTGCGGGAAAAATCGTCTTGGTCGCCTAAACCACCCAAGCAGCAGCACTACCCAATTGGACTACTGTGAGAACGATTAAGCGCGAGACGTGGTTTCCCTAGATGATCCACCCCTGATTACGAGCCAAATGCCTAAGATCATCCTAAAATAGAGAGGAAAGGTGGGATTCCAAACCTAGGTCATCCTCGCAAGAAATCCTTTTCTTCTTCGTCCTTCCTTCCTTCCCTTCTTCTTTCGGTGAAGTGGTAGGCGTAAGGGAAAAGGACCGAGAGAGAGGGTGTAGGGGAAGGAGTGGTGGGCATAGAGGGGCGGCCTAGGGTTGGGGAAAAAAGGAGATGGCTAGGCCTTTGGTTGGTCCGGCCTGGGCCCAAGGGGGAGGTGAAAGGTCCGGCCTCCCTCTCTGGACAGTCCACCAACCCTCCTCTTTCTCTTTTTTTTTCCTTTATAGACAAATCTGCCGCCCACACCTGCTTTCCGCGATTCAACAAAAGAAAGAGAAACCTCCGCAAATTTATTAAATACTTCTGGAAATGCCGAATCAACGTCTAGGGCATTACATATTCATATAGCATCAAAATGGAGTTCAACATGAAATTGTAAATAAGAAAGTAAGAAGGATCACAACTGAGCAAGTGAGCATTTATGTAATCAATAATTTATTGTAAATTCACCAAGAACTGGCTCAAGAAGACCACTAGAATTACTCACTTCTATTATCTTTTGAAGATGTCATCCGCTCATTCTTCGACATCATCGTTGGGTGCGTGTGATGCACTGTCATCTAGAAAATCCCAAAAAGGAAGATGACTATTGAAAAAGCCTGAGAGTCGATTTACCATCACGGATGTCGACGCGTCTAGGACCCTTCTCAATCCTCGTCGAGCAATGTCCGCATTCCAGAGAATGGTCGGAATAGTTGCACGGGAACGGATTGAGATCACGTTTGATTTGTGGAAGAATGTGACCAAAGTTCAGAAAAGTGAGATGGTGACGAAAGTTTTTTGATCGTTCGAGATCTTGGAAGAACACCAGGCCTCTGTGCGATGACATGCATTACTAGCAATGTGTAAAGCGTGGAAGAACTTCAAGAGATTGCTTGTTAAGCAATACGTGGAGAAGGATCTGACGCCCTTCCACAAGTATTAATTCTTGGAACCGCAATGGCAAGAGTTTGTGATGATGAAGATGACAGATAATTTTAGAAGTGAAAGTGTGGCGCACAAGGCCCTTCAGGCAAAAAAACACACACCCCCACAGACTTGGCACTGCTGGGTATGTGGGTAAAATCCCGCAATGGAGGAAGGATGACGATTAGGCAATCCTAAGAGACACCTCCCCCATTTGCCGGGATCCCTAATAAGCGTACCCGAAACTAGATAAGAGTGAGGTCATGTACCATGTCGTCAGGGGTCATCTGCTTTTGAAATCCTGCAGATGAGGAAGTGTCCCACTGCTTGGTTAGATATCGAACAACCTAGTTTGTAATTACTCCATAACTTCATAAGAAGTGAAATGACATGTCGGGCTCTTGCAGGAAGCGTTGAGTGTAGAATCTTCTAAAGGCTCATTCCAGGTAGCCAAGGAGAGAGATATACTCTCCACGGCCCTAGGAAACAAGGAGAACTCGGGTCGCACAAGAGGCCTTAGTCTTTATGTTTCTTAAAAATATGGTTTCTCAAAGGACTCCAAAGCGTACTGGAGTATGAAGAGAGCCAAAGCCGAGCGCGAGGCACGGCTACGAAAGGACATTACGACATCCCTTAGAGATAAGATGAAAAGGTATGTCAGAGATCAGATGGAATGGTATGACATCATGGAAAATCAGTAGGAAGCCCCCAACCATCGGAGTAGCTGTGTGTCTAACCCTACCTCGGAAAGTGACAATTGATTTCCTGTTGATGACATCCTGGTAATAATTATTATCTATAGAATGCATGATCCACTGATAGGCCTATTGGAGTAGCTGATTTTGTATCGTTATGTAGATGGCTACGAAGTGCGAGTTCCAAGTGAGATATGCCTCTGTTGCCCTGTGCGATGCTTGGGGCCAGTGTATCCATCCGGGCCTAGGGCCTTGGTGCATGGTGTAACTCTAATGCCAGGTTTCACAAAAGTGAATTTGAACGGTGTTTATACCAATTTCGAGGTCGTCCCACTGTAGATGCCCCAAATGATGAGGTCGTGACTTTAGGGCAAGCCATGGAACTTTTATCTAGTGGCCCAAGAGGGACATCTGTCTAGAGGCTCCTGCACCGGTTCCAAGTCCATGAGAGCTATGTACATCGGTGCCAAGTCCACTCGAACTATCTGCACCGGTGCCAATTCCACAGGAGCAATTCGCACCAAAGCTTCCTGCACTGGTACCAAGTCCACAGGGGCTATCCACACTGGAGCTACCTGCACAGACACGGTAAGGGCGTGGTGCATCTACATCTCATGCCCGGTCGACTACCGTGAAGTTGACCTACAGCCGAGACGGCAAGGAAAAATCGAAGAAGACCGATGATGAGATCTCCTACTTGCCGTTGGCCCAAAAACTTGTGCTAGGCAAGATGTTGGTCGTCCTGAAAGAGCATCTCCTAACCCTAGGATTGGCTTGCCAGAGATTACATGTATGATATATAGAACATGCCAACAAGCTAGAGGAACAACGGTGCTCGGGTGTCACCATCAATTTCAGACCGGATTATCTTCAGCACAATATTCATGACTGTGTCTTCACGGTGACCTTCGAGGACTTATTCTTTCTATTCACACTCAACACCCTCGAAGCCTCACTCATTCGATGCTGGACACTGTAAGTGTATACAATCACGCTCTACGTTTATGTATCATATATAACTCATTGTTTTTGTATATATATCGATACATGGTGATAGAAGACAGATTAACGAAATCACCGGTTGGTTTCTTCGACCCACGCATGGTTTTCGTGGATACCATCGACAAGGATGCAGCATTCGTCTAGGATTACATAAAGACAACATTGGTGGCTTACCGCAACAAGGAATTCATACTTATGCCTACAACCAGGAGTAAATGCTGCACTAGTGACTATACTAGTTGATTTGTACTTTATAAGCAACACAAACTTAGGTTTAATGAACATGATATATCTGTGTATGGATTCTAATTGTAATTATACCAAAATGGAATAGAGCAATATATTTTGATTCCCTAAAGAAGAACAAAACCGACTACACAACTGTCCAGAAATTAATTAATAAGTAAACACATTTCCTCTATAGATAATTCTATTATAGTTTTTCCTTCCTTCTCAATGACTAAGGCTAACTTTTTGGAATCACGTAGGTCATTCGCCACGTACGTTGCAAAGATAGAAAAATCCAATGAAGGAATCAATGCCTTGCGGCACGATTTAGATTTCTCGATATTCACTAGTACACAGTAACCCTATATAACACTTCGTAGTAAAGCCTCTCGAACTAAAAAATTCTATTTTTATAGTGCCACCAGCAGCCGCCGGGCAACACCTGTGGATTTTATATTTGCCACAACATGCAATTACTCCTCGATTCCATGAAGAATAATATTGATCCTCAGGTTTGTCAATCTTGCGATAATTATTCCATACTTATCAATTTATATATGTATGCATGACATTGATCTTCCTACCGACAGGTTATGTCCATCGCTATAACTCTGTTGGAATAGGCCAACCTCAAACAAATCCGAGTACAATGTGAGTACTTCTTGATGTCTTAGGTCATAAAAGAAGATAGGGAGTTCCACAATATAGAATGGATTTCACTGGGATAGATATTGTATGTATTTGTTCATGGATAGATAATTTATTTTATTTCAATTAATTGATTTGTGAAATGGATGTTCTTGTTTTTAAAATGAGTGAATGTGAATTGTATATATATACTGTGTTGATCTGCTTGTTTCAGAGAGTATGACTAGCATTTTCTAAGACTAGCCAACAAACAGAAATAGATTTATGAATAGAAAAGAATATCATAGACGGTTATTAACTCGTAACAGTCTGTAATAATCAATTATCACAGATGGTTTGTAGTAGAAACCGTCTGTGATATATGATTTATCATAGACAGTTTCTACTACAAACCGTCTATGACATAAACTATATCAAAGATGATTTGTAGTAGAAACAGTATGTGATAAATCATATATCACAGACGGTTTCTACTAAAAATCGTCTGTGATAGTCAACTATTATGTACAGTTTTTAGTAGAGACTATCTGTGAAAGTCTATATTACAGACGGTTCGAAAGCCGTCTGTGATGACCTTATATTATTATTGACCCATAAACTCAGATAGCTTACAAAACCGTCTGTGATGATGTTTTTGAACTATCTGTAATAATCTCTTGTGTAGTAAGTGATTGGAGGAAAGCGGATAGCCATAGAGCAGATATCTCGCCAATTTTTGCTGAGATTAGGGAGCTTAGCAGGTCTTTTGTTTTGGTTCAATTATGTTTTGTTAGAAGGAAGAGTAATGCTGCTGCTCATTTGAGTGCAAAGCAAGTGTTTTTTAGTTCGAGGAGTGCACGTGGTCTAATGAAGCACCGTCCTTCATGCAAAAGACGTTGCATCTTGATTGTAATCCTGCTTTAACCTAATGGAAAAGCTCTCTTCGTCTAAAAAATATATATGGCACTACATGGTAAACTCGCCATATTCAGAAAAAAAAAACACTCTCCAACTTATTTAGTGCATCTTAGAGAAAAATGCCCACCCTACCTTCTTCCTTCTCATACAACCCAACACCTTCACCTCCTACAGCTAACAAAGCCAGGCTGCACTCACTGACGAGCCTCTGATCACCACCTGGATGCAAATAACCTAAATTTATTTTCCAAGATGCATTATATAAGTTGGGGAGTGCCATTTTCTAAAGGTTAGTCCACTTTTCAACCTCGGTTCGATTTTTAATCCTGAACTATAAACTATTCATTTTACAATCTCGAATTCGCAAAACCGTCCACTTTATCTCTCTTGACCTAACCACTCGACATGGTATCCTAGTAGGTAAGGGTTTATTGACATAGCATTCAAGTATGCAAAAGTTTGCTGCAGCAACAAATTAAATATAACAAAATAGCTAGCCCCATATGTCAGTTTTTACACCCCCTTCCTTCCTCCATCTTCTTCCCCTCTCCCTTCTTCCCATCTTCTTGTCCCCCTCCCCATGGGGGAGGGCCAGTGATGGCAGCAAGATGACCTTGAAAATGGGTTGCTAGAGTTAGGGGGTGTCTAGGGGAGATGACGGCGTGACTCGTAAGGCTTTATGGTGCGCTCACGACGGCGCCCGGTGGTCGGGGCCAAGGAAGAAAAGGGGCAGCGACACTGTAGGGGAATGAAGGGGGAAAAGAAGGCACGTAGGAGAAAGACATGAGTTAGGGGAATTCGCCGGAGTGGTCGATAGGGGCAGAGAATTTTTGAGGCGGGTTGGCGACGAGAGGTGTAGGTGGTGAGGTGATTGCACACGGCGGCGCTCGTGGAGGAAGGGAGAGGCCGAATTGGGGGGAGAGAAGATAGATGATTGTGAGGCAATGCTTAGTGTGGGTTAATTGGAAGGAGGCTCACTACACAATGTTTAGCAGTGTTGGCGGCGGATTTCGACCGGAGGCGAGGAAGGAGGTTGCGCTTCGTTACAAGGGATGGAAGGGTGAAATTGATTGAGGGCTTTCGCTCATGGTGTCGAGGAGCATAAAATGGCCGCAAAGATTTGTGGGGAGACTCACGGATGTGACAGGAACAACGAGCTTGAGTCCAATGGCAATGGTGGCGGTGACTCTGTTCCCTTCACAAGTGGGACCGAAGGGGAAGAGAGGGAAGAGGAGGGTGTAGCACAACCAACTGAGCGGTTTTGGGCCGATGTAGCCCCCAAGAAACTCTGGTCCCGATCACACCTGCTCCTCCTGCCGTTTTTTAATGGGAGATTGGAGCATTTGCCCCATACATAAACATGGAATTTGATGATTTGCCCCATTTGTCTCATTGACATGTGAGCTTTGGACCCACATGTCAATGAGACATCATAGGGCAAATCATCAAATGCAATGAAAGATGTGGCAAAAGATCAATTACCTCTTTTTTTAATCTACAGGAGATGAATTGTTTCCTATGGAATTTGCTGGTGAATGGCCACCACCACGGATGGCCATCACTGCCGCCGTGGCGCCGCTCTGCCAACACCGAATTCTCCGCGCCCTATGCAAAAGTTAGCATGTAGGGGGAGGGATCAGGTTGGAGAGGATGGAGTTTGAATTGTTAGGTGGCATAAATGGGAGAGGTGATTGTAGGGAGGTACAAGACAAATTAAATGGGTGCTTTTTTTTCCCTTGGCGAGCATAGATGAGTCCAATTGTACGTTTAGATTTCGTGTGCAAAATCGTGTAGGAGATGTGTTCCAGAAATCTAATCTATATCTTTGGTCTGATTGAATCTTGAGTACGAATATCTGTCACTAAATACACAAGCTTTTAGCGACCTTCATTCACAGGGATGTAGTACTCCTTGTTTGTTCAATTTGCTAGAGCAGCCGAGTCTCATCTCCTTTGGAAGTTGATATACTTCACAGAAACGCCAAAAAAGAACGAGAAAGCCACAGCCCATGCCATGCTCACCGCCGCAACCACTCCCAAGAATTCATGCCTAAAACCATAGTAGCTCCTGAGAAACTCTGCTACAGTCTCACCAGTGTCAAGTTTCTCCTCAACATCCCCAAATTGCGAGGCACCCAGACCATACAGTGTCCATGCAACTGGGCATACCCAGTAGTACCACCTCCACCAGATAGGAATTCTCTGCATCAAAGCAGCAAGGCGAAATAAGTCCCTTTCAGCTTAATAGAACAAATTCAATTTGGTTCAAAAAAATCAATCAACCATCAACTAGAATGTTAGAAAAACTCACATATACAGGGATAAGAAACCCAGAGAAAAGGTTCCACAGGGCATAGAATGCAGAGGAGACTATTGCGGCTATACCGCCATTGGGTGCAAGTCCCACAGTCATCATTCCAAAGAACGTGAAGTACAGGAGTGTGAAGTACATGAAGAACAAGTACCAAAAGAATTTGGTTGGTGTCCACTCGAATCCTATCATTGTGTATACCAAAACTCCATATATCAAAGTCTGAACGAATATGTATGGGAGTTCAATTGCAACCTGCAATTGCACACAACAATTTCATCAAGTTACCGGTAATTATGCCAAAACAGAAGTATCACCCAATGTGCACCAGTGAGATTAGTTACTTGTGCAAACGTAGAAGGTAGGGTTGAGTACATTCCAGATGCTCTTTCTTTGTAGAACACTATCCTTTCTATGGCAACCACTGGCTGAACACCTGACGCGTTCTGAACGCCGAGCATTAGAACAGCAGCGTACATTGACCCCATGGAATTGAACAAATCTTGCCGTTTCGTTCTGTAAGGTGTAGAGACATTTGACAATGTGAAGAACAAAACCACGAAAGAGAACATTCTCTGATGATAATTGAAAGATCCACCTTTTCATGCCAAGGTTCCAGAATACCGTGCCAAAAAGCAGTGCGATGATTATGGTGATAAAGTATCTGCCTCCGGTGTAATGGATATTCCTCCAATATGACAAGTTCTGCTTCCACAAGCATATTAAGCATTGCTTAAAGAAAGTTTGTGGATACCTTTTAAGAAATGGAGATCGGTAGAGCTAGGAGGAGGCATGCTTAGTTCTCTTATCAAGGCCTTGTTCCGCCTGAAATTATAAATACTAGTTAGTTGGCACATGTGCTACACATGTCAACACAATAGTGCAAAACGAAATTAATTTGGTTTGGGTAAAAATCGCTCAAGCAGAGAAATTAGGCAGTAGCAGAGGGCAATGAAGTCAAACCCTAAAATATGACATTAAGTTATTTGGACCTCACAACAAAACTAAAAATACAAGCTTGATACAAAATAAAATTTCAGCCGATATATCAATCAAACGTAAGAGAGGTGAAAGTACTCAGATTCATGATCCATCTCAAGTTGAACAGCTAATAACCAGGGATCTGCAAACAATTAATGATTAAGGGTCAGTTTGTGGTTACTGTGCTGTGTAACCTTTGCTGTTACAGGAATCTTTTCCTATCCTAGTAAGTTTTTTCTGTTATGATTCCAAAAAGTAGCTAAAAAATGCTTCCAAGCAGTTAATATATCTAAAAGTAGTAATAAATTTTTGGATTATAAGCCACTGCAACACCATACTAAGCCCAAGTTGTTTTATATACTACCATTGTGTTTTTCTTCAACAAGAGCTGATGTGCCCAAATAAATTAGAATTCTATACAACTAAGAGGCCCCCAAAATACAACTAAAACTTTTGCAATTATGTCTCAAATTTTGTGGTTGCATGGAAACTACAACTCGAAGCAGGACAACTCCGCACTACCATAATATCGATTTGTTTCATCCAAAACTATCAAACAGCTACGAGACACACAATTTGGATGAGAAAAAAACACATCATGGGCAGCAGCAAAAACCAGATATCCCAAGGCCCCAATAACAAAGTAGTTGATCCATATCAATAAAACATGGGGTGCTGTGAGGTGGTAGGTGAGGTGAGTTGGGAAACACAACCAATGAAGCCAAAGTTGGCTGTGGTAATTGAAGAGGAGGCAGCGAAACCTGATTAGTGGTGATCTGAGGAGGGATAAGCATAGGGATCAATCTTGAGGCGTTTTCCTTTTCACGAAAATTAATAGAGGTACATGGGTAGTTGTTTACGCTAACAGAAGGGTGTGAGGAAGCGGAGAGTTCAAACAGAAAGTGTTAGATAGTCTTCTGTGGGCCTAGCTTATGGCTTTGGGCCCATATGCCCTTAGTCTAAGTTTGTTACGGTTTCCAAGGATTTAGGGTTTCTGTTAGGGTTTCAGGATTTCTGTTAGACCTAACTCTTGACACACCCTTCCCTATATATACTCCTTGTACTGATGGTTCTTATTCACTCAATAAAAACATTGCTTACATGGTATCAGAAGTTTAGGTTTCCTTTTCTCTCGATCCTGCTGCCCTCGGTAGCATACTTTCCTCTCTTCTCACGCCGCCATCGCATGCGGTCGCCTCCGGACCGTCATTGCGCACCGCATAGCGATTCCCTCGCTCGCGTCCACCCCATGGCTGGCCTCCCCTTGCCCTCCTCCTTCCCCACCGCCACCGCTTGGCTCGATGCCTTGCGTCGACTACCTTCCGGCGATGCCACCTCCGCCGCCGCCGCCGCGGCAGCTCACGCGTTCATACCACTCAAACCGCCGCGAGAAAGCCCTAGAGCTTGCCGCGGAGGCTGAACGCGACTTCGCTGCGGACCCGAGCACGCGACGCGGCCGCGGCTCGTCTCGAGGATGCACTCGGCCTTGCTGCGCGCTCGTCTTGTGCCGCCGATCCCTCAAGCGGCCATCGGCGACACCGCATCCCCATCTCCGGCGACCATGCCATCCAAGACGGCATGCTTCTCCATGAGGCTCCTGCCATCCACAACCTTCATGCCCAGGCCGTCGCCGTCCAGAACACCCGCCTTCTGGTCCCCATCGTCCTCGACATGACCTCCAGCAACTACTCCCAGTGGCGCGAACTCTTCCTCCTCGCCGTGGGCAAATACTCGCTGGAGGACCACGTCCTTGCGACGCC